>CM019065.1:348560968-349760968 GCA_009667805.1 Leptobrachium leishanense
TATATGACTCACACTGATTAGTTATTACAGACAGCGCTCTTGTATAAGCTCCTATTTGATCAATTCACAAGCTCCACTAAGAAAATGTAAATGAAGAATTTCAGCCCCTCAAGTCTATAATAGTTTGGCATAAATAATAAATCAGGAGTTGTAGCCTCCTTAAATCTATCAAAGGTTTGGCAAAAGGAGATTAAATCAGAGGCGTGTGAAAATTGGGCAAGGGAAACTAAAAATTGGGCAAACAGATTCCCCCAGGGCAATTAAAAAAAGCCTAACTAGAAATGCCCGGCTAAAGAAAATGTTATTAAGCTTGGCGCCTGCTGGAAAGGCAGCTTACGGCCCAGCTGTTAAAATGAAACATTACGGAGATAATGCCAGATTCTTACTCATTGTACTGTAACACGAACAGAAGAACAGAACATTACTGAGGCATCGGTGGAAGGAAGAAAAATCTCAGGAATGCAAAGTTAGAAAGATAAAAAAACCCACAAAGAATCTACTTTCACTGGCAACAATCCCACAAACTAGCAAAATATATGAATAGGGTTGCCGGATGGGCCATGTTTTCCAGGACACATCTAATTTATTCAGGCTGAGGGGCAGTGCATGAAAAATGCAACCCTTCAGTATAAGAAACTTGTGTTCTACAGGTAATACTTCGCGGTGGAATCTCAGATGACCTGCCCCGATTAGAAAATGTATCTCCCTCCTCCAGCATATGAATTATACATACCACAGGGCAGCAACTTCCCTGTGCTCTCCCTATCCATGACATAATGGACAGGAGAACATGGCCGATCTAGTGACTCTATATATGAACATACGACTAGAAAGCTCAGTTTATTTATTCACTACCCTTATTGAATTAGAAAATATTTTACCAGGTAGGATACATTGAGATTTCTCTCGTTTTCAAGTATGTCCTGGGTGTCCTTATCCTTCATTGTATACACAAATCAGGGAAATTCAGAAACTTTAGGACGTAAACACAGTCATAAACTCTGTCCATATAAGAAATAATCAGTCCCGGTCACCCAATGTGCACAGGTCTCTGAATAGAGAATAATTTGGAGATTTGTCCCCCTCAGTTCCAATGACTATGGGAGGCAGAAAAATGGATCTTCACCTGCACAACCCTAAAACTCTGCCCACTCCTTGTATACAGTATGTATTAAAATACATTCGGTGGATTTGCCGACAGTCATGGGCAATAATTATGGCAGGATGTGGTGCAATCCTCATTGAAGTCATCAAAATCCTCCTGCTCCTTACTCACTTTTCACAACATTGCATGATGTGCAGAAATGAATAAAAAGCAGAAAATGCATAAAAGACAGAAAATTGGAGAAGAAAAAAAAGTACAAATATATAAAAATGAAGTATCCAGGATGACTTACAGGGTTATTCAAAGAGAATCGAAAAGCCACCGCACGTTCACCGCAAAAGTGCAGGGAAAAGCCGCTGAAAACCTGCCGCTCACTGCAAAACCCAGGCACACCGAAACCAGCAAAAACATCTGGATTAACCCCGCTGAAGACGCCGGAGAAACCTGAGCAGCCGCTGATCACAGCGCAGAGCAGCCGCCGGAAAAACCCGACACCACAGACGAATGGAGTAAAAAAAAAAAAAAAAAAACAGTTCGCTTGAATGTTTGAAAAGTGAAACGCTGTTTGCAAAGAGACTACAGAACGAAAATGTCTGAAATTTACATATAAGATCCAATGAATGATAATAAAAAGGGCTGTTACAGAAAAAAGAAAAAACATTTACAAAAAATGAAAAACATTTTTTGCAAAAAAATCCCGAAAAATGCTTAAAAGATCCTAAAAAAATCTATAAGTAAAGAGACTTTTTACTGCAGAATTTCTATAATAAACGGTTTATTAGATATTGAATTGAAACGGGAATATTTTTAACATTGAAGCCTATGGCATTCGCCTGAATAAACCTGTTGAATGAAGCCATCAAATGGCAGGGCATTTCGGCAACTTCACTGCTGTTTTTGTTCTCTGAATAGACGAAGCAGTGCTTTTTTATGGGGATTTCACTGCCCTCGAACAGGCACCGACCAGGCACCGTATGTGCAGGCAATTCGCCAACATTTGGCGAACTGCCTGCTCTCTGGATAGCCGAATGGCCAAGAAAGGTAACCGAACGCTTATTTTCAGCGTTCGGTTACCTTTCGGGAGCCATTCATATCTCTTTGAATAACCCTGTTAGTATTGTAAGGTTTCAACAATGTCATTAGGGCTAATTAAACTATAAAATCATTATGGAAACATATTTTTTTGCATTAAAAAAATAAATTAAATAAGATTTGCCCATCCCTTTGTCGAACACATTAGTGCTGTATCATATAGTGCTTTATAACGATGGTATAATATATAGCCAAATCAATACAGACGAGGGATGGAAAAACCTCAATTTACTAGATATTTTCATATGAGAGTCCGTTGTTGCTTCACATTACGAACGCTATAAATATGATGCTCATTTGGTGTAAGAGCTCTGCACGCGGCAGCCCGAAGCAAACCATTTCCTCGCTTTTATCAGGGAGACGACAAAACATCAGTTTAACCTGTTCACGGCTAGAGGTAAACACAGCGATAAATGGCTAGAATCGAGCAGCCAATGGGCTCCGAACAAACACAGATAATGTACGGAGACCACTAATGACTCCAAACCTCCCAGCTAATAAGTCTAGTATTTCTATTTAATGCAAAAATCCATTGTGAGTGGAAGCTGGCCCGCAAAACATCCAATTATCTCAAGCATGAAGCAGACCACCAACCCTTTGGGCTGTGACCAAAAATGACCTTCTGCCGCTTTGCTCAGAGGCTGGAAACAATTACAGCGGCACAAAATCCATCCTATAAAATTCACAGCCCATTAAAAGCTCTTGGTATTATTATGTATTTAAAGCTGGCGATAATTTGACACATGTCATATGCTGGGCAAATGCTACAGGTGCTTTGGACAAAAGAAAATCACAGATATATGGAGTCCTTCTCATGGTCGGGTTTTCATATCAGCCTTGATACAGAGTTAATGTTCACCATACTTGACCTAAACCCGTCTTTCCCTGTGATACATATTTGCAGCTGTCTCTTCCTCCGACCAATCTGTTTGGAATACCTTGACTAGACTCGTTATCTCACTGACTATCCATCACCAGTTGCCGCCCTATGACAGCCTTTCCATTGGCTTCCTATCATCTCCAAAACAAAGATCAAAGCCATGATCCCAACTCGCAGAGCCATCGCTAATACTGCATATTTCATGTCATCTTCAATCACTAACAAACACTATCTTTGGCACTCTATTCACTCTCCATATGCTGTCATCGCTTCACGCCTATGGTTTCCAAGAATTTCCTTCATTGGGACCTCTTCCTTCTCCCATGTCTATGGCTCGTTGCGTACTAAATCAATTTGCTGGAATGAATACCCTGGATGCCACGCTTACCATCCTCAGTATAACGCACTTGCTGCCCCTCAGTCTGAGATGCTTACCTCTTACCTGCTACATATTTTTAACCTTAGACATTCCGTAAAACAATGCTGACCAAGTCCAGAGGACAGGAAGACATGAGACTGAAGCTGAATTAATACAACTCTGCTGTAACCCATTGTTCAGGGCTGCGGAACACGTTGGCGCTATTTAAATAAAGAATAATAATAATGTAACAGCAAATCTGTATTAACTTAAATTCTGGGTGTGCTGTAAACGTACTAAAGCCTATGGAGTTGGTGAGTTTACAACACCTCTATCTAAAGTGACACTCTAAACATTGAACGGTCACATTGTCATGTGAGTGGTCACCGTTCTCTGGGCTCCCTCTTCTTCCTTGGGGGGGGGGGGATCGGAGGTCTGATTCAGCCCTCCAAGTGCAAGGACTTAAGTCTCACCCAGTGCTGAGCTCAAGTTCTGGGGCTTTGGGAACTAGGTCTCACCAATGGCTCACAATGCCACCAGCACTGAGTGCAATTGGATTGGCTGGAGCGTTCATCCTCCCTGTGGTCACGTGATATACTGCTACTGCTGGCAGCAGGCTACATGTGGCAGGGCTCCTAGGAGGATTTAGGTGAGTTTTTAAAGAAAACTAAAGGTTTAAGACAAGGAAGGGGGATTATGGAGGGGGTCAGAAGGGGTTCATGTTTAACCCCTCCATTTCCTCACCTATTTTAACCTTATCTCTTTTTCAGTGTATACCTGAATGGGGTAATGAAGGGGCTGAACATTAAACCTCCCTGGCCTGCTCCGCATTCATTTGCAACGCATTTTACCACTAACATTTTACCATTACTGGCTCGGCTCGAATAGACCCTTGGAATCCATTCCTTGGTCTTTTGTGAATAGACATGCGCGCATAATTTGTAAATCTGCGGTGAGTCAGCAGGGGGTGTGGGCGTATGGGGTGCTTTGAAGCTGCCTTTGCTGAGGAACATGTAGAGATAACGTGTGTCTGGTCCTTCAGGTACTGTCTTTTTTCATGTCTATGAATGTGATGAATTACAGGTCAGTATATACCATTAATTGAAGGGCTATGCAAGCTAATTTTTAATGTTACGTCAATCTTTTCAGATTTTTTAAACAAGCCTTTTTCCTAATTTAAACTCATTTCAGATTTTTTACCTTCAGTAAGGGATACCTATTCATAAGAGTCCACAGACTTCTCCGTACTGACCTAAACATATGAGCGTTACTTGCAAGCTGTCTTTGATTGACAGAAAAAAAAAGCCACTACTAACCTATCACTTTTAATGCAGCATAATAAATTCCTCATAACTTTGTAATTGGCAGGAAAATAACAAGCGCTCCATGCTCACTGGAAACATATCCCCGGTAATAGGGACTACGGAATTCAGACTCTGCATTTTTTTACTATGACTAATAAGATCAACACCATTATTTCCACATAGGGATGTAGATCTAAGGCAAAAAATTCAAAATTCAGAATTGAAAAATCAACGAACAGCACATACGTGCAGCAGGAAAATTAAGGTACATACATTAGGTGGATATATTGGACAATCCATGTAGAGGATAGATTGCAATAGATTTGTGCGTCGTAAGCAACATACTGTGCAGATATAGGAAATCAGGGTTTTCTACGAATAGAGGCGCTTATTGACCACACCCAGTGGCGTAGCGTGGGTTTTCAGCGCCCGGGGCCAGCCAAGAATTGTGCGCCCCCACCTTTGGACACGTTATCGATATTGCCCCAGCTCTCACATGGATTTGCCCCCAGCTCATGGATTTGCCCAGCTCATGGATTTGCCCCAGCTCATGGATTTGCCCCAGCTCACACATGGATTTGCCCCAGCTCACACATGGATTTGCCCCCAGCTCATGGATTTGCCCCCAGCTCACACATGGATTTGCCCCCAGCTCACACATGGATTTGCCCCCAGCTCATGGATTTGCCCCAGCTCACACATGGATTTGCCCCCAGCTCACACATGGATTTGCCCCCAGCTCATGGATTTGCCCCAGCTCATGGATTTGCCCCAGCTCACACATGGATTTGCCCCAGCTCACACATGGATTTGCCCCAGCTCATGGATTTGACCCAACTCACACATGGATTTGCCCCAGCTCACACATGGATTTGCCCCCAGCTCACACATGGATTTGCCCAGCTCATGTATTTGCCCCCAGCTCATGGATTTGCGCAGCTCATGGATTTGCCCCCAGCTCATGGATTTGCCCAGGTCATGGATTTGCCCAGGTCATGGATTTGCCCCCAGCTCATGGATTTGCCCAGCTCATGGATTTGCCCCCAGCTCATGGATTTGCCCCCAGCTCATGGATTTGCCCAGCTCATGGATTTGCCCCCAGCTCATGGATTTGCCCAGCTCATGGATTTGCCCCCAGCTCATGGATTTGCCCCCAGCTCATGGATTTGCCCCCAGCTCATGGATTTGCCCAGGTCATGGATTTGCCCAGCTCATGGATTTGCCCCAGGTCATGGATTTGCCCAGGTCATGGATTTGCCCCCAGGTCATGGATTTGCCCCCAGCTCATGGATTTGCCCAGCTCATGGATTTGCCCAGCTCATGGATTTGCCCCAGCTCATGGATTTGCCCAGCTTACACATGGATTTGCCCAGCTCTCACCTGGATATTGCTCCAGCTCCGGCAGGGGTTGAGGGGACCCAGATGCCGGGCAGCGCGGGAGTGCCTGCCCGGTCCTGAAGAGTCCGTCCTGTTAAAGGGAAGCGGCTGCGTGCGTGCACAGGTCACGCGGCCCGGCCAGTCAGGTGGTACAGAGACTCAGTACCACCTGATTAGCCGGACCACGTGACCGGCTGCGCCTGCACGCAGCCACTTCCCTTTAACAGGACGGACTCTTCAGGACCGGGCAGGCACTCCCGCGCTGCCCGGCATCTGGGTCCCCTCAACCCCGGGCCAGTTTTAGGGGCGCAAATGCGCCCCTAACAAAACTGCGCCCGGGGCCACGGCCCCTCCCAGCCCCCCCCCACACTACGCCACTGACCACACCGTCACTCTGGTCATTTTAACATACATATATATAGAAGTATAAAAGTAAATTTTGCAAATTTTAAGCCATTTTTGTAGTAAAATTAAACCTAGATTGTTAAACTATGATTCAGTTGACCATGGTAGAAAGTTGACACTGGGCCTGTTGAGTGGATCTATCGTTGAGTGGATCTATCAACTGGTCTAAACAACCATGGCTACCTAGAGAGAATCATTGGTTTATCCTGCCTCATCAAATGGCCAGTCCAAGCCGTGTCACGTGAACTGGTGACCCAATCCGCAGGAAAAAGGAGCCAGGAGATGCTGCCTAAACAACTCGTTCTAGGATAGCTGGGTTACATAAAAAGACTGAGTGAGTAACATGTCATGGTTAATGGTAGGAGAGTAACGCAACCACAAATTAACCAGCCAAGGGCAAGTGAATGGAGCAAGACGGAGTCAAGTGCAGGAGAGAAACGGAGCAAAAGTAGGCAATCCATGGTCAGTATTCAGAAAATCCAACAAGTAGACTGTAGAACATGCAGAAGGAAGAAACCACAGCAGGGCAATGCAAAGTGTTAGGAGCAGATACTTAAAGCCCTGGGCTATTGCTGATTGGTTGAGCTAGAGGGTTGAGCCAGAATGTACATGCGTAATGATTAGTAGAACAATGCCAACAAGTGTTGGCGAAGTGAAACGGGTAGAAAAAGGACACTAGACTGACCAAAAACACATGGCTTGAGAGGGTCCTGAGAACAGGCAAAAGCACTACTGACCTGCCCTATGGTGGGTCCCCCAAGGTTTTAGCTTGATGGCGCAATTACAGAAAACACCATCATGGCAAATCAGACTGCTATCAACCAAAAAGGATGGCCAGTACTGAAAAGCAAAGGAAGTCCTCTCTGCATGAGATATAGAACAACCCTCGATGATCTTCTCAGCCTATGTAGGCCTCGTCAGTTTAGTTGATCTCCTTCTTAGCACCTTAAGCAAGGAGTGCATGTCTGGATTACCCTGTATACAGTGAGTGAGCAAAAACATGGTTTGTAAAGTCCCTGAGACACTAGACCAACACGAGGCCAGGAGGCATTGCCGGAATAACATGAAGTGAGAGGGACATTGCCTGAATGAAGTTGAAAACATGATGTAAAGGCAAGAATAAGCAGGCTGCATCAATTGGGTATGGGTGGCAGTCTACTACCAACCATTTCCACTAGATACCAATGTATCTTTTGACTGTAAATTAAATTCTGCCATAATGAATATTCTGTTTCCCTAACAAAGCTGTGAGGCGTGGATGCTTTAGACTAGCTAAGTCAGTATTTGACCAGTACTCACATGATGAAAATCCACAGATAGTGACAACTCAGCAAAACTGGCACGTAGAAAGATGAATCCAGTTGAAAACTTTAATGATCAGACTGACAATCTTGTAATAGTGTACAGCAATGCAGGTGAAAGACATTAGTTTCAGTCCAGCAGTGAGCACAGAATGGCTGCTATGTGACCAGGAAGTAACTAGAACAAGACACCTAGCAAAGGGGTGGAA
This sequence comes from Leptobrachium leishanense, assembly GCA_009667805.1. Classification (NCBI taxonomy): domain Eukaryota; kingdom Metazoa; phylum Chordata; class Amphibia; order Anura; family Megophryidae; genus Leptobrachium; species Leptobrachium leishanense. Next base: position 348,569,000 of record CM019065.1, read on the forward strand.
ACTAGCTGGATGTAGCAAGGCTAAGGAAACCCAGCAGGGACAAAATAGCTATGAAATCAATAGCATGTAAGCAGCAAAGGCAGATTCAACACAAAACAGAAAAATATACAATAAATCCTAAATCATGGGGCATGACAATGAGCCTATGTTCTGCTGTTTGAAATGGTGAAGGAAAAATCTATTTCATTCCAAATGAACAGAAATAATTGCTAGAATGTAGAATTATGAGGGATTTTTACAAACTTTAGTTCAGCCACTAAGCAAAATAAATATCCCAAAACCAGAAGTCCACTGTTGGGACACTCCGAGGTTAGACAGGACTGGAGCGCAGAAAATGCCAAATTGAATTCTGAATAGAAATTTAGGAAAAAAATGCTTTAGAAAATACCCTGAAAGAACTGTAATTTATATCAGTATTTCACATTCCCAAGTCACGCTGCCCTCGCATAGCTACTCCCCCATGAGGATCCTCTCATCTTCCCGGGTCTCGACTTCAATCAAAGCCTCTCACTTCCCCGTAACACTGGAACGCGTTTAGTACAATTAACCTTTATTAAGGGTAATTGTTAGATTCGAAGTCTGCTCAAAATTATTCTCCGATTTGTCACAATGGAAATGTTCACGCTTGCAAAAGCCAGAGAAATAAAAACACTCAAAATCCTAGACAAAACCTGAACAGTCCTCAACAATCCTGGAGGTCTCTGAAAACATGCCCTGACGCGCTTCCTGGATTCCAAGGAAAAAAGGGTTTCTAAAGCCAGCACATATCTAGACAACAAACACAAACTATGCAAATAATAAAGTTAATTTTCACGACATCGCCAAGTCTATAAAACACTTAAAAATAAACTCAATAAAATTGATACAAACGTAAAGCGTATTTATTCAAAGGGCTAAACTTTGCATTTGCAAAGATCTAAATTACTAGTAAAAGTAGATTTTAATGCACAGCGCATTATACTGGTATGGCCGCTTGAAGTTCTGTCCGTAAATAATTTTATCACATTTGTACTAATAGGTTAAAATTTTATTATTTTACACTAATAAGTGATAGTGAGTTAGTAGTAATATTAGGGAGACCTGAGGACAGGGTTGAGAACCACTGATCTAGATTGTAAGCTCCTATGAGCAGGGCCCTATAGAGCTCTTGCTTTTGTTCCTAGGTTTGTTTTAATTTTCTCTCCCCCCACTGTTCATTTATTGCACCATCTTCTCACCCGCCAACACGCAACCCGCTACTTCACGTTCTCGTTTTACCCTCACCTAGCGTGCCACCCCTCTCCTCTTTTGTTTTGTGTGTTTAACTTGTATGTATATTTGTTATTCTGTCTCACCCATTGTACAGCGCTACAGAACTTGTTAGCACTTTATAAAAACTTGTAACTGTAACCGTCTCGTTCCCACTGGTTATTGTAAAGCGCTGCGGAAACTGTATGTATAAGCTGTAAAATAATCTGCTGAAATGCACATTTAAAAATTTCTGTTCATTATTTACATGTATAGTTAGTGAAACAATAAATATTAAAAGTAAGATGGAGGACAAAAAAGTGAGAATAAAATTCTGTACAATGCAAACCTCACGAAATAATATAAATCATTCGGAAACCCATTTAAACGTCTCAGCTAATTAGAGCCTTGCTTTGCCCAAATTGCCTCTTTGCATCACTTCCCGAGCGCAAAAGTGAATTATGGGTAGGATATGCAAATTAGGCCACAATTCCTCACTTTTTAGCATTAAAAGACTGCTTTAGAGCAGACATCCTCCTTGCCAGTGTAATGCTACACTAGATGGCTTCAAGCATAAGTCAGGCTATGCAACAACACAAAGTCACTCTTGGACAGCTTTTTGGGGCCGTTCGCAGTCATAAGCAGGAGATAGTGGATGTCACTCTTGTGAAAAATAACTTATTAGCAATACAAAAAAGACAATTTTAGCTCACAGTTTATTTATTTATAAAGTATTTTACCAGGAAGAATACATTGAGATTTCTCTTGTTTTTCAAGTATGTCCTGGGTTCAAGAACATTGAAGTGTTACAGAAATACAAAGTAATAAAATGAAAGATATTAAAAACACAAATATACAGATTAACACAGAAATAAATATGTAGGAAATATATTCCCTATGTTCCATGTTTACAGGTGCATTCCGTATTGAGGTATGTTAATAGGGAGCTCTTGAGTGACTTTAGACTGGGGGAAGATTTTATGGTGTCTGGGAGGTTATTCCATAATTGTGGTGCTCTGTAGGAAAATGAGGATCGAGCCACTTTCTTTTTGTATTGTGGTATTGCAAGTAAGGTGCAGGTCCTGGATCGGAGGTTATAGAATGAGGGAACTGCTGGGGGAAGCAGCCTATTCAGGTAGGGCGGTAGCTTCCCAGAAAATCTCTTAAACACCAGGTTGGAAAGGTGAAGGGTGCGTTTAGACTCCAGCGACGGCCAGTTTAGCTCTTTTAACATGTCACAATAGTGGGTCATGTAGTTACAAATGCAACTTCTCAAAAGCTGTGAGCTGAAAGGTCAACATTTTTCCCCACTTTCTCTACAGGACATTTTTCTACCTTTTTATTTTGTATTTTCAGAACACTGTGTAAAGCACTATGTATCTTTTTCAACACTAACAAGACGCAAAGGGAGGAATTCCTGGTCTCTGTGCGTAGACAAACAGACAGTAAAATTTCTTTAAAATTGATATTATAAATATAAAATGCAAGGGATATTGTTTTTCAGAAATGTATGCCATATACTGCGCTACAGCCTCACACACACACATACACACAATGCCAACCAATACCCCATGGACCGGCGTGCCAGAAATAGAAGCCTATAGGTCTCGAGCGGCACGTTATGACTCGGGAGACGGCGAAGAGCAAACATCCACTAGACTCCTTAATTATCCAGAAAGCATTTGCAGCGTAAAGATGCTTGAGCTCGGAGAGGACCAGAGACACTTTCCACACTAGTGATAAAATTGTTTAATGGACTAAACCGGAGTATGAAGGCACCAGGCGAGAGAAGCTTGTGAGGTTATTTAAAGCAAAGTAATCTATCCGTGAAGTGAGTAATGAACAGTAATTCCTCTAACTACAATGAACGCGACTCATTGCAGCATGTGGTGTACTTCCCCATTGGCAGTGTTAAGTGAAATTGTCCGGATCATTTATTGTGTCCACTGCAATAAAACTAATTGATTTCACTTTGTGTCCCTGATTTCTTTCCTCGCAACACACACGAAGCTCTCGAAACAGATCGCAATCCTCCTCTATGTAACAAAACCAACTAATCACCAAAGCGGATTCGATGGCAATCTAATTCCCTCCATAATTATTCCACGAGTGTCAGATTAATGCCGTGAAAAAACAGAATGATACACGTGGACCTTCTCTAAAGATCATTCGAGCAGCTATATTGGAAATCCACCCACATCGGAGCCAATTTACAATGGACGGCCCCCTTCTTTATGGTTAAGATCCCGTCGCTCTTCTCTATCCTCATGCGTACGTGTGTTTTATTTTTAGGGGCACCATATATGTTGCATCCGTGGAGCTATAAACCAATAAGAAACCCCAGAAATGGGCTGTTGTGATAGAGTGCTTGGTGTGAATACGGTCATTTGCCATTATGAATTACATTACAATATATATTGCGCATTGTATTAGTACACTATCAGGGTTATTCAGAGAGCGGTGAAAGCAGGAGAATGACTGGAGAATGGAAAACTCTAGGTCAAAATAGCCGATTTGGAAAGTGAGATGAGGGTTCTGGTTTTTGCTATTTTGACCTAGAATTTTCCATTCTCCAGTCATTCTCTTGCTTTTCACCTCTCTCTGAATAACTCTGTATATTATATATTTACAGAAATGGCCACACAGATCATCTAAAACGTCTCAGAACAGCCTAATGTCCGAACCCACCTTCAGCGACATTCCCAAAAATGCATGTGTCCCTATTCTAGTAATTGAAATGTTAGTAGAGGGGAGATCATCAATCCATACTCTAGGTAAGGAGTCTTCAACCTTGGCAGGCACTCAAGGTGTTTGGGAACTACATCTCCCATGATGCTCAGACACTCATTAGGTTGGTTGAGCATACAAGACATCTGGAGTGCCAAGGTTGCTGACCCCTGGACTAGATGATAAATGGGGTCTGCTTGAGTAAACAATACATTAAAAAAGTATACAGCCTCCTTGATTATCTCCTCTTTTTCTACCCCTCCTGTTTTAACCTGATAGCGTCTCTTTAATTGCCATTTCATACCAATCATTACTGTTCCAGCATCTAGCTACTTCCTGTAGCCAGGTGCCCGACACCAGAGGAGCCAACTAACTAAATACTAACCCGGCTTCAGCACAGCAATGAATAGGCTATTACGTGTTCGCATACCATTTCCTCTACAGAAGTTCACGTAAGTACTAATAAGTGTAATTTTGATTGGGTACTTCCTAGATTTTCTTAATTCATGCCCCTCCTAGCGTATGATTGGATGTTACATGCCCCCATGATGTAGGTATCGTGAGATTTGGTAGGTATGCGCTTGAGCATCAGGTCCTTTTGTGCCATAGTTGCTTTTGAGCCAGTTTATGTAACGCCAACCTAAAACCATTCCTTGAAGGATGAGTCTATTTTAATTTAGGAATTCTATATAAAACCCTGATAAAAGGGATCTTTTTAATCCCAGGGTGCAGGCAGGTGTGGTCACAGCCTGATCCAGTGCTATCTTTAAAACTGAACACAATGCTGATATAATATAACCTACCCTCCCTACACATTATACAACTCTGCAGGATATAGTTTGACAAAAGAAAATAAAATCGGTGATTCTGTATTTATACGTCATTACTCTTTGCCTCAGCACAGTAATTTCCAGACTTAATGCATGAAGAAAAAGAAAAGGCTGGGAAAATAAATATATATATATGATCAACAACAGCAGGCTTAGAATTCATATGAATATTTTACCTTTGCCGATATGCCGGTAATGCCAAAACAGCAGACAAAAGCTGCATTCAGATGGCATGCTATGCGAGATGTCATTGATTGATAAAAGTCTCTTTGTGGTGGAGTGACTGATTTACTGCCAGGTCCCAGGAGCTCAGGTCCCTCCTGATAAGTTGATTTTATTAATTATTCCTTTGAAGTCAGTGTCAACCTGTGAGGCTGCGACACGGAGGGGTGTAAAGCTGATTCACCTTAATGGCTACCACCATGTAAAAGGTCAACACACAAATACATTTATAAAATAACTCCACGGTCGTCATAGTTTCCAAACAAAAATCAGTCCACGAATTGAGAGTAAAACAGCAACTGGTTTCGACTAGAAATTGAACACAATCTTGATACATTGTGTTGTACAATTCAAATCATTTGGTTCCGTGTGACATATAATCAGCCATAATAATTTTCTTTAGCGTTTGAATTATTATTATTATTATTATTCTTTATTTATAAAGCGCCAGCATATTCCGCAGAGCTGTACAATAAGCACAGTATAGACAGGGTTACAATACATTGAACAACATTTGACAAACAGTACAGGAGATGAGGGCCCTATTCCCGTAGGAACTCACAATACTTATGTCAAAAATGAACACTAAGAATAAAGCCTGGTCGACTGGAACATATTGATGTCCCTTCACTAAAGGTCAAGCCAAAGCTGAGGTGGCAGAGCTATTATTGCTGAACTGCAACTGAATTGTGTTTGATTATAGTTTGAAGACTCAAAAGCTGGAGAACTTAACTATTAAAGCCACCCCGTAATGGAGACATAATATGCATTTAGCACAGCTCGCCAAGGTTTCCAACTCTGGATAAACCAATGGTAATCAAGTAAGAGCAACATGACTAGAATAGAACTCGGCTTCACTGAGGGTAGAGCAGTCACTGATCTCCACTAGATGGAATTACTGGAAGATAACTTTATTTCCACAACCTCCTTGAGATGACGACTGGATTTGGAGGCCATGGCAGGAGGGCACCCCCTATGAAGTGACTCCCTGGTTTGATTATTATAGTTGGCAGAGGGTTTTTGAGGTTTCGCCATTGCCCGCCGCTGTACTCCATATTGTTTGGCCTTGTCCTTACCAGTTAATTTACCTCTGGCGACTGGACCACTCTGTAGTCCTCTCACTTATCTCCTTTGCCTAGGCTGACTCCCCTTATAATGGCCCTTACCCCCCCCCCCATCACCACACCATTTTTTCCTCTTTCTTCCTCCTCTCTGGTCTACTCTTCATTTTTCACCTTTCTATTTTAGTCTAGTTTTTCCTCATGATGAGGTGGAACCTGTCGATTGTGGGGGTGATACTGGAATGCAGGTGAAGGGACCATCTGCACATTTTTAGGAGCCAAGCATAGTTGTCTCTATGTATTTTATAGAACAAATCATAGGTAAAAACACCAACATGTCAGTCAAAAATAATGATAATTCAAAAACAGAATCACTGAGTTGTAAAAAAGACCACCCCCCCTACAAATGAGTTGTAAACTCAATATGGTGTAGCTAATCACACACAGCCAGTTGACTTTCACTTATGATCAGCTGTGGTCATATTGATTAGCTCAGAATGAAAAGAGCTTTACTGGAGCATCTCAGTCCCTGGTAGTGTAACTGAAGCAAAGAATCAACTATGGGTGGCAAGGCCCGGTCAAAAGATCTCCGGGATAAAGTTATGGACAGGCACAAGTCAGGCGATGATACAAACAAAATGGTAAGGCTTTATCAATGTCTAGAAGCACAGTGAAGTATATTATTAAGACGTGGGAGGTATTCAATACCACTCAGACTCTCCCTGGATCAGGACGTTGATCCAAACTGGATGAAAGAGACCAGAGGAAACTGGTCACAGAGGCTACCAAGAGGCCCACAGCAACTCTGAAGCAGTTTCAGGAATTTATCACAAAGAATGGTCATTGTGTGCATGTGACAACAATATCACAAATTCTCCACAAATGTGGCTTGTATGGGAAGGTTGCAAGATAAACTCCTCAAGAAAGGCCACATGCAGTCACGACTGAGCTTTGCCATAACACACCTTGAAGATTCTGAGGCCACATGGAAAAAGGTGTTATGGTCAGAGGAGTCTAAAATTTAATTATATGGCCTCAACACCAAACGATATGTCTGGAGGAAAGCCAATACAGCTCACCATCCAAATAACACCATACCTACAGTAAAGCGTGGAGGTGGTAATATCCTGTTATGGGGGTGTTTCTCTGCAGCTTTCACTGAAGCACTTGTCAGGATAGATGGAATAATGGATGGGGCAAAATAGCTTCTTATTATTGAGGAAAATCTGCTGTCCTCTGCCAGAAAGTTGTCATTGGGATGAAGGTTTACTTTCCAACATGACAATGACTCAAAGCACAAAACAAAAATGACCACACAGTGGTTGAAGGAGAAAAAGGAAAATGTCCATGCATGACCTAATCAGAGCCCAGACTTAAAACCTCATTGAATATCTGTGGAATGACTTGAAGACTGCAGTCCACAAATGGTAACCATCAAATATATCTGAACTTGAGCAGTTCTGGAAAGAAGAGTGGGCAAATAATGCATAGACTAGATGTGCAAAGTTAGTAGAGACATATCCCAACAGACTAATGGCTGTAATTAAAGCAAAAGGTGGTTCAACAAAATACTGACACAAGGGGTGATCCTTTTTCCAACTCAGTGATTCTGTTTTTGAATTGTCATTATTTTTATCTGACATGATGGTGTTATAGCCTTCACTTGGATGTTATAAGTTGCATTGAGTAAATACAACTGGATAAAGAAAACTGTGGCTATCTTTATTTCAGGCTGCAAAGCAACAAAATGTGATTATTTTCATGGGAGGTGATTCTTTTCTATACCCACTGTAGACTATAAGGGAAGTTTACACCAGCTCTGGTTACGTTTACACCACGGTCGGAATAGCGCCCTCTGTCTGTAGACTTTGGGCCCTATTCCAAATACAAAAATCACTTAAAGGAACACTCTACACATCCTGACCACTTTATATTTTTTAAATGGCCAGGATGTGTGGAGTGACCCCCCCTTCTCCCAGCCGCCCCGTTTTTCCTAAAAAGCTGGGTGAAGTGTAGGAGTTTCCTCCGCCCCATACAGTGTAACCAGCAGCCAGGAAATGCTAATTTCCTTTCTGCCGATTACTACTCTGTTACTAGTGAATTCGGCATACACCCCGCGTTGGCGATCAGTCTCAGAGAGGCTGCGATGGATCAAATCTGTGCATGCGCGTAGCTCCAATCCATCATTCTGTGCAGGCACTACGGGACTTGCATACGTAAAGTTTGCAAGACCCGTTGTGGTGCATAATTTGCATTTCCTGTGCTGGAAAGCCTCAGACTTCTGGGTTCCGGAGTCATTGAGCCGAAGAGGAGGAGCTGAGCGGCGAGGGAAAAAAGGTGAGTAAAACGGGGCAAACTTATATAATTGGGCAGAGGCTCCCAACATCCTCTGCCCACTTATTTAAGGGCTTTAGTGTATTTGAATGGATAGCTGCTCACTGATACAGACAAGCATTTGGGGGAATACTTCACGGATTTGTTACAGCATAAAACTAACACAGAGACATAAACACAAGAGACACTAACACCACATAAGAACAAATGCACACATTTACTATGCTGCCATCTGCTGGATGGAGGATGGCATAATACCTCAATACGTAACAATCAAAAAAAAAAAGGACACCACACTTTTCAGTAGAGTGTTCCATTAACACCGGCTTCGAGGAGAGGTTATTTCAACGTAAAATACCGTCTCCTGGGTGGAAGTGCAGGCTACATTGGAACATCTTCCACTTCCACCGAGGTGAAAATGAACATCTCTTACAATAAATATAGGAGACGTTATTGTACAGTAACCTCACACAAGGAATCAATACAGACGAGCCGCAAGCGCAGTTTCTGGCAAGAATGAAGTAGCGACTCCCCTCAATAAAATAACTACAGGAGACATTATGTGTAACGTTATATGTAACCTCTCCTGTAATTATCTTATCGACAGCTATGAAATGTGACCCTAAATCTTCTCCTGCTCATCTCCACTTTGTGACGTAGATCTGTAAGTGTCAGTGGAGAACAGTAGCTTAATACATAGTCCTTTTCTATATTTACAGGATATGTAACGCAGCGCGTGTAAATACACACTCCTGTCCAGTCTCCTGGCTTTGATAGATAATTTTATAAATGGATTGAACACATAGAACCCATTTGACATTAATCACCTGAGTTCAAACATCCAATAAGTGGTGATAATATTTTGCATCCTGGCCCCCTGACATGATCTTTATACTTAATGGCTCAAGTTAAATATAATCATATTATTTCTTCTATTATCTAGGGGAAAGGCTGGGGGTGTAAATAAGGGTTGTGTTTTAGTCACTATGAGGCATTCTACAGCTGGCTGAGATTCAGGATACCATTTATCTTAATAACAATGTTTCAAGCTCAACTAGAAAAGACAAAGATTTACTTGTTTTCTTCTTAAAAGGCATATTCTAGGTTGTTGAGGCGGTCAGGGGCTTGTCTTTCCCTTCCTTCTCCCTATCCTAAGCTGCTCTTCACAGCAGAGGTCTCCTCTCCATCCTAAATCCCGCAGTGCTGGACAGTTTTTCGGGATTTTAGTCTGCCCTGGTCATAAATTGACATTTGCATCATGCAATCATGGAGTCGGAGTTGGTGGGATGAATGAGCTCGTCTATATGCCGCATTTGATTGGATGCATGCTAACTGCGCGCATTGTATTGTCCTCAGTGCTTTTCTATGGAGAAGCCTATCAGGCATCAAGGTACTATATTTCCAGTTACGTCCTCCACTCGTCTGACTGGTGCCATGAGAGTAGGGTTGCCAGATCGGCCATGTTTTCCTGGACACATAACATAGTCAGGTCCAGAAATATTGGGACATCGACACAATTCTAACATCTTTGGCTCTATACACCACCACAATGGAGTTGGAATGAAACAAACACAATGTTGATGTCGATGTCCCAATGTTTCTGGACCTGACTGAATTCATGCTGATGGGCAGTGCATGAAAAATGCCAACCCGCAATATGTAGAATCCCATACGCTGCAGGTAAGACATCAAAAAGGAATACCAGGTAGACATGTGCATTGGTTTTAGTACTAAAACGATTTAGTCCGAATTTTGGGATAATTTAGTTTTCATATGACTCAAGAGAAACGAAACTGCTCAGTACAAAAAACGAAAGAAACTAAAATAAAATGCACTACATTTTAGTTTCAGTCCTTTTTGTGATATTACATTGATGAGTGAAGGAGACCAGCAATGAAGAGCGCAACATCCGAAGTTCTGCACCCTCCACATGCCAATGCAGTAGGAAGTTCTATACAGAGAGGGGCATTAATTAATGCAGGAGGATGTTCTGTACATTATACAGATAGGGGTATTAATGCAGGAGGATGTTATATACATTATACAGAGAAAGGTATAAATTGAGGAGGATGTTCTATACAGAGAGGGACATTAATTAATTCAGGAGGATGTTCTATATATTATACAGAGAGGGGTATTAATTAATGCAGAAGGATGTTCTAAACATTATACAGAGAGGAGCCTTTTTTTTTAGCCCTTTAAATCCAGTGGCTGTGAGCACGGAGATCGGCTGCTTGTTACATTATCTCTCAGTACAATGTATCAGGCTCAGCTGTTACAGTAACTGACTGTAACAGCGCTCAGAGTTTCAGTAAAACAAGGAACTAATATTCTTCTAATCTCTTATATATAAAAATATTATTTACTAGTTTTACTGAAACTCTGAGCGCTGTGATGAGCAGCAGTCAGTTACTGTAACAGCTTTGCCTGACACGGGGCAGTATTACAATGTTGGTGCTAACTTAACCAGAGCTGTTGTAAACTGAAAACCTCCATAGGCGCCACTACAATAGTAATTGTATCCACTGGTTTTCGGATGAAAGAAATTAGTTTTCATACTAAAGAACTGAAAATGAATTTCTTTAGCAACTAAATAAATTGCATTTTAGGACTAATCCATTAGTTCAAAACGAAATTTTGTGCTGTGCACATGTCTAATACCAGGTGACCGGCCTTGATTTCTTTCCGCTGCGTATGAATTCCCCCCTGCATGAAATAGTAATTTGTGTCCAGGAAAACATGGCTGATCTGGCAACACTACATGAGAGTGAAGAAAAGATGATGCAGGATAAAAAGGTAAGTAGCGGGGGTTAATTACCAGTTTCAGCTTTACCCTTTAACCAGATCCAAGGCCGTGAGACTCTGGAATAAGGGTTTCTCACTTCTGTGTCAATGGTGACATCATTAAAACTCTCCCGGAAAGAGAGCGAGTCATTGATATTCTTTAATATATCTTTTCTCTGAGAACGGCTCTCAGTTAAAAGTTAACAATACCTATTGTGGAGCTGCCCGTATTTTTTGTATGCCAAGTCTGAAATCATACAGCAATCTCCAGGATATCACTCTTTTTAATTGCTTTGCTGTTAAAATTTGGTGCACAGGTATTATAGGCAGCTGTGGAATGGGATGGAATGAACACTGGCTGGTTTAGAAATACACAGACAAACATCCTAACCTTTACTACATTTGGGGGAAAATTATTAAAATGGTTACATTGATGAGCAAGATTGTACTTGTAGGGCTTAGATAAAAGGTGTGTCTGGATAGACATGGGGATTATGTGGGGGTGCAGGTTCATAGTTACAAAGATCGTTACGTAAACTGAAAAAAGACATGTGTCCATTTATTTATAAAGTATTTTACCAGGAAGGATACATTGAGATTTCTCTCGTTTTCAAGTATATCCTGGGTCCAAGAACATTGAAATTTTACAGTCGTTACAGAAACACAAAGTATTGAGTTCAGCCTTTCACACGTTAGCTACTGCTTTACCCAAAAGGCAAAAGAAACGCAGCCTTAAGATCTTACCAAATATGCAACGAACTGGGGAAAATTCCTTCTTGGCCGCAGATGGCATCAGATTTCTCCTTGGATCAAGCAGCTTTTACCCACATTTTGAATATTTTAACCCTTAATATTACCATGTTTTTGCAGTTTCTTTTACAAAGAATCTCATAACCCAAGTGAGATTTAATAAACTGCATTTCATGAAAGTGAAGTTTTATGTTCTTCCTGCCATAAAGTTTTGTTTGTGTCGCAGAATCTCAACTATCGTATCTTTCACATCAATAGTTCAATACTTCACCAGCGCTTCAATGCATTGACTGCTTCCTGCCGGCGGAAAGTGGCACGGTACATTATGTGTTTGGTTATCCCGTCTGATTTACAGCCTCTGCATTGTTAATGTGATAAAAGGAATAAGCAGAGCACTTGGTTAGATTAAAATGGTCACCAAAATGAAATTCATAAATTCTCCCTTAGACCCGCGGATGTACAGGGTACGTCAGCGGCGTCTAATCCCCCTCCCGCCCGATACTCACCTCCCTCGCCGGATCCCACGGCGATCTGGCAGGGAGGAAGCCTGCCCATGTGATTTACATGGGCAGGCGAGGCTGATGACGTCGCCACGCTGCGTGGTGACGTCATCAGCAGGCGTCCCCATGCTTTTCAATGGAGGGGAGGGGGGGCTCATTCGGAGCCCTCTATCTCCCCAACCATTGAAGCTAGGGAGATGCCGTTTGCACCGCTGGAGAGGGGAGAGCCTCCCCTTTCCAGCGGTGTATGGCATTAACCATTTCGCCGCTGGATCACGTTGCGGCGCCAATTGGCGCCAAAACGTGATTCAAACCTGGAGGGGGGCTGACATCTTGGATGTCAGCCAAGCCTCCAGGTCCCCCCCCACCCACTGACAACCTCACCATATGTGTGAGGATGTCAGTGGGCCAGTTAACCCTCTAGCTGCCATGTAGACATAAGGGGATCCTAAGGATCCCTTTATCTCCCGATCCATGGCAGCTAGATGGTCATATTTGCCATCATTTGAAAGGCCTGATTATGGCCTTTCAAATGATACCAAACTTGACCAGGTTTGGTTTTAAAAAAAAATTTTAAGAAAAAAAAATTAAAAAAAATAATAATTAAATAAAATAAATTTTTTTTTTTTTTAAAAGTTTTTTTTGTCTGGGGGGAGTTTAATTAAATAGGACCTAGGCTGTCATCTAAAAATAAATAGCACAAAATGGTCAGAATGAGCGCAGCGCACATAGGTGAACTGTCTCAGCAGTGAAGGGGTTAAAAAGCAAACGCATGTAAAAATTGGGTATTTCTAGTCTCGGGACAAAATTTTAAACCTATTTAGCTGGGGTCATTTTGGGTGGTTGTAGATTTTGGGGATTAAATTACAAAAAAGTGTGTTTTTACCATTTTTTTCCTCATATTTCATATTTTTTTTTATAGTAAATTATTCGATATGATGGAAATAATGGTATTTCTAGAAAGTCCATTTAATGGCGGGAAAAAGGGTGTATAATATGTGTGGGTTGAATAAACGAGTAAGAGGAAAATTTGACCTAAACACTAACAGCGCAGAAACGTAAAAACAGCAGCGGTCACTAAAAGACGGATTTGTGTAAAACCGCCCGGTCACTAAGGGGTTAATGGGCCACTACCACCAAAAAAATTAAATGTCCTTATTGTGTTTATTTTATGTTTCCGATACCTTACACGTGCTTTGTTTTTCTCGTTTGTTTAGTTAAAAAAAAATATTTTACTCTATTTGTGTAACTGGGTGCATCCAATGTGTGATCTTTTGTGTTCTAAACTGCCCCCCCCACAGTATCTTTCCATCACTTGCTCCTCACGCTGTGGCTTTGGTCATAGAATGGAGTATATGGGTTGATCACTGACTCAAATCATTGTATTGTGTGGGATGTATTCAAAGGACATCACCAGGGGGGTAGATTAGAGGTCTTTCAAGCTCCCTGTTTTATCTCATTCAGCTGCCAGCTCTTATCTTGAGTACCCTGACGACACAACACACTCCTTGCTGCCTTATCTAAACATTCCCTCCTCCACCTCATTAACTGCTAAATACTGTATATCAGAAAGCACAGCCACTAACTAAAACATTTGCACAGATTTTGGTAAATGTTGCATCATGGGAAAACCCACAAAATGGAAACAGGAGATAAAAAACTAATTTTGTTTTCCTGTTTACATGCAATACATTCAACAGCTGACTGATATTTTAGAAGTAAGTATTTCACATATCAGTCTTCCAAATGCAGAATGTTATATATATATATATATATATATATATGTCTGTGTGTCACCAGAGTATAGCAGTATGTAGTGATACCTATTTTATTGTACTATTGTTACATATAACCCCTTAGTGATCAGGCGATATTGCCATGGTCTGTCCAAAAGTACCCACTGCTGTTTTTACGTTTCTGCGCTGTTTGTGTTTAGCTCTAATTTTCCTCTTATTCGTATATGGAACCCACACATATTATATACAGTTTTTCTTGCCATTAGATGGACTTTCTAAAGATACCATCATATCGTATAATTTACTTTAAAAAAAATTATGATGAAAAAAAAAATGGAAAAAACCCCCCAAACTTTTTCAAACTTTAATTCCCCAAAATCTACAGTTGCCAAAAAAGACCCCGGGTAAATAGTTCCAAAATGTTGTCCTGAAATACCCAATTTTTACATGTTTTTGCTTTTTAACCCCTTCACTGCTGAGCCACTTCACCTCTGTGCTGAGCTCATTTTGACCATTTTATGCTCATCGTGTTTAAACGTTAATTTAAGTCCTATTTTATTATACGACCCAGACAATTGTTTTTAAAAATAAACCCACTTTATTTATTTTTGTTTTTATTTTTCACCAAACCTGGTCATGTTGGAAAGACCATGATCAGGACACCAACCCTCTAGCAGCCACAGATCGGGAGATATGGGGGTCCAAATGGGCTACACTTGGCAGCTAGGGGGTTAACTGGCAAACTGACGTCATCGCACATATGGCAACAACGTCAGAGGGTGGGGGGTGACCCGGAGACTTGGCTGACATCTTGGATGTCAGCCACCTCCAGGAGAGGATTGCGATCTGGCACATAAGGGGTGACTGACTACAATGGCCCACCTCAGACCCCCCCCCCTGCAGCCAATGACATGCGCTGCGTGGGTGGGTCAAATTAGTGGCCCGTGACGGCAAGGCATACCTGCATGCCTCATCAGTGTTAACCCCTGCCCGATAGGTGATGCTAACCCAGCGTTAAGGGGTTAAAAATCCAGATCATCGATGTGCTTGGGGTGCCCAGGCACACCCTAATGTTGAGTGAAGAGGTCCTCTTTCACCTCCTATATTGACATTTTAGATGTCCTTTATCTGCTTCATTATGAATAACACAAAAACTGTCTGTATCTCTGATTACAGGCTTGTTATTTCTAATGAAAAATGAACATTTTGCGCAAAATCTTCTAAACATAAGCTTACATTTAATAAATGTTCCATGGGTGTACACCCTAACGTAACGCGCTGCGCACGCCAGTGATCCAGATGCCTGTTTGGATGAAGTGCTCCGCATTTTGTGTGTTGTATTTATTAATCTCCGATGAATCGTTATGAAATATGCATGTTTAGGTTGAGTGCAGCCCTCCTGTTGTATATATGTATACACATTCACATGTTACATAACCTATTCGTGCAGATTATGCTTACAGATTCTCAAGATTAAGTGGTTGTGCGCCCAGAGTATTCCCCGAGATATGTTTATTCATATTCTGCTCTGCAAAGTGTGGTTTGTGTCAAATTCTTACAACCTCAGCAGGTTTGGGACCTGTATCTTGCTATCATGGACTATTTCCCATAAATCTGCACTGCATGCATGTCACTGGAAACCAGTCAAGCTGTCTAAATCATTTGCACCATGATGAAGTGCTTTTACAGATCACTCTGTATATGCAGAAATAGCTAGTTTGAATCATGCGTGTTCGCTTGTCACGCCACACACCATCGGGAAATATCCCGTATTCACATCTTATGCCGGGAAACGCCAGCCTCATCTGTACGAGTATGCGCCATCTTGGGTTTTTCTGATCCTGCTGCTATTCTTTCTTAAAGTGAGTTTATTGATGACATTATGAAAGGATAGACAGATTATTGGCTTTGCCAATTAACGTCGGTCGATATTCATCAAATTAATGATATCGGTATCGGCTTTTTATTTGCCGATAATTGGACAAGTTGGCTCACTGCAGCCGCAACATGTGTGGTCTCATAGAACGGTGCTGACCCAGTGCCAATTAGGGGCTTCTCCTACATCAAGCTGACAACTCTTGCTTTAGGGCATCCCCTGCCCACTGACGGTATGGCATATAAGCATGATGTCAACAGAAATTGGGTTTCCATCCCATCTAGCAGGGAATTCCCTATAAAGGAGATGCAGGAGTCTATTGGTCTCCTGTATTTCCGGCACCTATTTTCAGCAATAGGGGTCAGCAACCTTGGCGCTCCAGATCTTTTGGAACTACACTTCCCATGAGTCTCTAGGAACCTAATAAGTAGCTGATCATCATGGCAGATGTCGCTCCAAAACAGCTGGAGGGCCATGGTGGCTGACCCCTTACGTACAGGGTCATATGAGGGGGTCATTGCAAAAGCCAGAGTCTAGACACGGCCATATTGTAAAAATAAAAATATCAGGGTTATTCAGAGACAGGTGAAACTCTGGAGAACTTCTGGAGAAGTGAAAATTCTAGGTCAAAATAGCCGCTTTGGAAAGTGAGATAAATGGGAGAATTTTTCTGGTTTGGCTATTTTGACCTAGAATTTTCACTTCTCCAAACGTTCTCCAGAGTCTCACCGTTTAGTGAATAGACCCTTATATCTTTTTTTAATTAAATTGAATTAAACGGACATCGTGCAATGTTTACAATTTATTAAACACATTCTGTTTGTGGCATAATGTCGGATTTGTGTGGTTTCCTTCACAAATTTAAATTTACAGGCTATCGGCCATGGAAAAATTATATTGGATTATCCCTAATATTGTGGCGCTACTGGAGCCATTTCAGTGCATTACAGATAAAAACAAAGTGTCACCTCTATAAATACACCGAGATTTTCTTTTTTCCCCACATATATATCACAAAAAAAAAAAAACCTTTGTTAACTGTTTGGCTAACACAATGGAAAGGTAGAATTTAAATTACAATTATTTATAAAGTGTCAACACATTCCATAGTGTTGTACAAAGGAATGTCTGACAAAAGGAACTAAAGTGATCCTGGAAGAATAATGTTTAGCAAAAAAAAAAAAAAAGCCTTTCCTGTACACCACCGTTTTATTCCACAATCCTCAGCCACTCGGATTACAAGGAATTGTATTATTTATTTATAAAGTATTAGTTGTGCAATTCACTAAACTCTGTATTACCGCTGACAAGTGCAACTCTGCAGTAGTCAGGGCTTGACAAAGGCCGAATAAGGCTGGGGTCAGACGAACGCAGTGCGAACGTGCGTTTAGGCTGGGGTCAGACGAACGCAGTGCGAACGCGCGTGCAGCCGCAGTTTATCACGGCCGTAGTAGCAGCAAATGACGGCCAATGACGGGCAATATACGAAGTACAGCCACACAAAAGTCTGGCCGCGCAACGCAAGCGGCAAACAAATGCATTTTTTCGAGGAACGTCAAACCGCTAGTACGGACGTACGGAGTGCGCTAGATGTCAGACGCTGCTAATGTCCGGCCAACATAACGTCCAGACGCAAAAAGGGTTTTATTGATGATCCGTAAAAAAATCACGGACGAAAATGCGCATCGTATGACCGCTATTGCGTATTCCGTGAAAAAATACGTCCATTCGTTCGAACGCACTTTTTCACGGACGACACGAAAAATGCGTTCGTCGGACCCTAGCCTTAAACATCACTGGAGCGCCTGGATCCTCTTTGCGTTTATTGCTCTATCGAGTCGCACTTGTCAGCGCTGGCTCGGCTATTTGCGTAACAAAGCTTTGTCCAGATCTCCAGATCCAGGCGGTGTATCATTACGTGATTAGATGAGCTGTCGCTCGCATGTACAACTCCGCGACTGCAGCTGGAATTGTTCGCAGCAACTTGGGTGCTTTGTGAGTTGCACACACGGTTGCGTCACTACCAGGATCTTCTGCAAATCATTGCATACCTATGACGGCACGCAAGCAAAATATACCTAGAATTGCTGGGCAGCGAAGTCCCCATCCAGAGCATGGAGTCAAAGTATTCCTTGCTTTTTATTGCAACCAACAACTGGGCTTCAATGTAGGATTTGAATAAAAAACAGAAGGTGATAATCTGGTCTGTTTTAAGTACTTTTCAAGTGTTGAAAATCTTTGAGAACTTCAAACAAGAACAGCTGTGCCATGAGCCTGAATCACAGCCGGCAGGACCGACGTATATACCACACAAGGGGCAAAGGTCCAACTCGCACAGAGGGCAAAGGTGTATTTTCATCCCTCTTCTTCTGGCAGGGCAGGGCAGGTGGCTTACCCAATCAGAACCAAAAATGGGCTAATTTTCAGTTTTGTTAAATCAGAATCATTCCTGTCTATACGTCTTTATTTTTGTTTACAATACACGAACAGAAAACAATAACATCCCCATCCAGCAAGCTCTCCATCAGCGCTCACACTGGGGGGAAAAAATGACAATACTGTTTGCTATTTTTAATAACAGATCAATAAAAAAAGCCATTTTTATAGAAGCTAAAAGGCCAGCGTGTGTACTAGATACGTCACAAAGTGAAGAAACACCAGGGAACGGGAGAGAAACATTTCCATTAAATGTTACAATTAAGCAACATGAAGAAAAAAAAAAAAAAAAAATCACACTAACAGTCGATGAACTAAACATCACAGCGATTCTAACATCATAAACAGAGCAACGTAAACAAATTCAATTAGCATTCCTTGTATAAAATACGCTGATGAGGCTCCCCTTTAAGGCTGGGGTCTGAGGAACGCGCGTGCAGCCGCACTTTATTACGGCCGTAGTAGCAGCAAATGACGTCCAATGACGGCCAATATACGAAATACGGCCGCGCCAAAGTTCGGCCGCGCAACGCAAGCGACAAACAAAACACATTTTTTTCGAGAACGTAGAACCGCTAGTACTGACGTACAGAGTGCGCTGCGTCCGCTAGTGGCATGTGTGCGTGATTAGGAGACGTCAGATGCTGCACATGTCTGGCCAACATCACGTCCATTTGTTTTTTATAGCTCCGTCATGCGCAAAAATCACAGACTAAAATGCGCATTGTATGACCGCTTTCGCGTCTTCCGTGAAAAAATACGTCAATGCGTTCGGACTCACTTTTTTACGGATGATGCGAAAAATGCGTTCGTCTGACCCTAGCCTAAACTGGAGGACATTTATTTGATGAGAGAACCCGTTTATACTCCGACTCCAATAAAATAAAAAAAGTCTTGTGCCACAATGCTTTTTATTAGCATCCATATATAAAAACGGGGGAAATCAGATCACCCAAGCGTAGCAACATTGTATATAAATTAAAATTTCCAAATGAATAGTTAAAGGGCTTGAAATGTATTATTTTTTATTATTAAGATGGCTTGAATGCTTTATTTATAGTCTGATGCGGTTCCTTCCTGCGCTTCGGAGAGGAAAAAGATTTACACCGAGATACAAGTGTATTTTGTAAACTGCCAGAAGAATTTGTGATGAGCTTTCCATGATTGCGGTAATCATCAGGCTTTCTTGAAATCATATAGTGTCTACAGAAAAGATTACTGTTACCAGAAGTCATATAATGCGATGTGACATCGCAAACTCTGCGAATGCTGCATGGGCTGTAGTTTTGCTGTCACTGTCTCCTCGGGCTGATCTGGGCATTATTAAATCAAAGGGACTTGTTTGAGATTTGCCGTGAGGGCATTCCGGTTACACTGGAAGCTCATTGAGCAGGGTCCTCGTCACCTCTTGTCCCGTGTATGTCAAAAATGTCTCCTTGCACTGACTCCTATAAGTCAGTCAACCATTGTACTGCACTGCAGAGTATGTTGGAGCTTTATAAACAGTAAGCTCTAATCATATGGCCGGGGTCAGACGAGCATATTGCAGAGCGGAAGGAACATCCGTAAGAGTGGACGTTCGATCCACTCTGACGCCCGTCTGGCCACCTCGTTGAGTGCAGTTAGTGCGCTCAGCACTACAAGGCTCAATCCTCCTATGTAGGATCGCACTTTGCAGCCCCGTTCGAACACACGTCGTAGCGCTTCGATGGGGAAGCTTTCAGACAGTCTGTAGCGCACCCACTGTAGCGTGCACAATTCGTGTGCGCACTACAGCGTGTGGCCGGCCCTGTCAAAAGCGTCACAACGATGCGACGGACGCCGTGAGCAGGGCCGGTGCTAGACTATTTTGCGCCCTAGGCAAAACCAGCTACTTGCGCCCCTCCCAAAAAAATTGTCAACTGTTGAAATGCGGGGGACAACACACACACTGTGCAAGGGGGGCCGCACACGGTCCTTCGGTGCCCATCTTACTCCCCGCTGGTCGGGCCCGGGATTTGTCTGTGCGTCTTTCATTCCTCTGTCTCTTTGTGTCTTCTGTACCTCTTTATTTTGCCTTTTCTTTCACCTGCCTGTTTCTCTTTCATTTGCCTCTTTTTTTATCTTTTCTATGTGCCTCTTTCTTCAATGCCTCTTTTTTCTGCCAGTCTTTCTTTCGTGTCTTTTATCTTTCTTTCTTCTGCCTCTTGTGGCGCCTGCATCATCTGGTGGCCCCTGCACTTCATCATAAGACGCCCATCTTCTGCGCCGCTAGCGGGGGTCCGCTTTGCGAGCCGCCACTGCCCGCTAAGGCTAATGTCAGATGAACGCAGTCTGATTGCACTCTGCGTGTGTGCATAACGGACGTACGTACTGGCGGGAGATACTGTAGACACCACACGGCCCGGTTTTTTTAATGGATGTAGAAAAATAAAGGGAAATATGGGAATCAAAACTAATAAAAATTATATGACAATTACAGTCAGCCAGACCAAAAAAAAACTCTGAGCATCAACGTGATGGACGTCGCAAATGCGCTGCGTCTGACGTCGCCGCATCACGCACACAGGCTGTTCGCGGATGTGGCACACTCTGCGTGTCCGTCTTAGCGGTTTTACGTTCTCGCCTAACTTGCGTCCGTTTGCCACGTGCGTTGTGAGTGTGCAGTTCGGTGCGCACGTACTTGTGTGTGGGTCTCTATTGATCATGATTCTATGCTGCGACGGACGTGAAACTGTGCAGCGACACAGACGTGATCACTGCGTTTGTCTGGCGCGGGCCTAAACAAACAATGAGGAAGGGGTACAATAATGGAACCCAGGTGTAACGGTAGCTATATCGCTTCCCCAAGAGTAGCGGAGTTGAGATCGTTAAGGGCAACAATAATTTCTTGATTAACACAGAAATTGCATAAAATACAGGTTGTAACTCAAGAGCCAGGGGACTCAAAGGACTAGCTGAATTGCCTCTAGGCTCCGAGACCGACAGAAAGCCTAGGACACGCTCAATACGTGGGACGACAGTCCGTGAAGTATTCAAGGTGCAGGGCAGTCAGGGATGCAGAAACCAATCGTTCTGGTAAATACTTGAGATTAGTAGATACCTGGTGACTCTTGGAAGGTACTGGCTTGCATACAGGATTGTTATTGCTAATATGTACAGAGATGCGATTAGAAATAACATTAAACAGAAATAAACAATCGTTTGTTATCGTGGTCTTTTCAAAAACTAACATGAGTAGTAGCCTGGGTAAAGGGACCCCAGAGGGTTACAAGCGATACCCCTAAACGTGATGGGACAGAACCCAAACAGCGAGCGATCAACCCAGCAACCAGCATGGGGTTAAATCACTAAAAAACGCAAACAGCGCAATACACATGATAGAGAGTGGTCAAAGCCAAGCCGGGGCAAATAACAGGAGCAGGAATCTCATACAAAGCAGGGTTGTCAACAGTAAATTCAATCAGATGCAGGAAGTAGCGGTGTGTGAAACAAACTCCACAACAGTGCGACGAGGCAACTCCTCGAGTCCTGTTTTAAAGCCGGTGGCTCCTGGTGACCACCCCTGACCCCACCCCCTCAGATGCCGATCTGCCAGCAGAAAGTGCTGGCACTCGGCCAGCCAGCGGTCCCCCTTCTTGCCCAGACCCCCCAGGGAGCACAGTGGGGGCTGAGGATGTAACACCAGGTCAGGGTTGGCTGCGCCCCTAGGTGGCTGTGCGCCCTAGGCGGTTGTCTAGCTTGCCTAGTGAAAGCACCGGCCCTGGCCGTGAGGCACGTCAGTACGGGTGCACATAGTTCACTCTTCTGACCCTGGCCTAAAGGTGAAACTTAGGAGAATTAGCAGGAGAAGAGAACAATCTAGACAAAATAGCCGATTTGGAAAGTGAGATAAATGGGAGAATTTTTCTGGTTTGGCTACTTCGACCTAGAATTTTCACTTCTCCTGAGTTTCACCTTTATTGAATAAACGGAGTTTCACCTTTACGGTGTTTCTTTGAAAATTACACTGAAAGACCCCCATGTAAATTAACCTTTTAGCCGCCTTTGGGATAACCACAACTAAAGGAGGCACATTATTCTAAAGCGCCATTAAACAGAATGTAGAAGGGACAGGCTAGTGGTTTTTGAACCATAAGTAACTCAATTCACCATGTACCATTAAAAAATAAATAAGAAAGCTTTCTCTGTGCTCACATGTGTTATTTATATCCTAACTGTAGCAAATTATTCTGATTTAAAAATCTGAGTCTGGAGACATTTGGAACTACATGTTCCATGATGTCTAGCCAGCCTTATAGCTGTTGACGCATCATGGGATATGTAGTTTCAAAATATCTGGGGTGCCACGGTTCGCCATCACTGCATTATACCAACCCCGCGCCACATCAGAATAAGATACGTAGTTTGCTTTACTACTATGTCCATCGACATTTCTGATACAAACACTAGTAATACTGACCACTAATAAGACGGCAACTCCTCTTGTTCTCCACTAGGCTCCCTCTAGATCAGGTGTGAGCAACTACGACCCTCCAGATGTTTTGAAACTACATTTCCCGTGATGCTCAGCCGCTCATCAGGTTTGCAGAGCCTCAAGGGAAATATAGTTCCAAAACATTTGGAGGGCCGGGGTTGCTGATCCCGGATTTATGGGAATATGTCATTTTGCTGCCCTGTCCTGGGATACTTGTAATGAATAGAAATCCTGGTGTCATTTTTTCTGATGAGAAACATTTTATAAAGATCTATCAGAAACAAATGGCACCAGAATTTCTATTAATTACAAGTATCCCAGTACAGGGCAGCAACATGACATATTGTAATACTACATATTCCTATAAATCAGGGCTCAGCAACCCGGTCCCCAGCCCTCCAAATGTTTGGGAACTGTCTTTCCCTTGAGGCTTTGCAAACCTAACGAGCAGCCGAGCATCACGGGAAATGTAGTTTCAAAACATCTGGAGGGCCGTAGTTGCCCACACCTACTCTAGATTGTAAACTCCAGTGAGCAGAACCCGCTCTACACCTCTTGTGTAAGTTTGGGTTCCTCTTTGTTTAATTCCCTCCTTTTTTGTAAAGCTCCGCAGAACCTGTTGACGCCACATTACGGATGATATTAATTATCTCTTTCTAAAATGTGTTCTTTTGCCTCTTCTCATAGCAAGTAATATTTTCCGCGCACATTTTTCATTTAATATTTATCCCAGTAGTTCATTTCTGTTCATGATAATGATTTTATGTTGGCGGCTAAACTACAGTGAAGAAGAATTGCAAGTAAGTATCATTATTTCAACTTGCGCTTTCCACACATGCCTTTTTACATTTTTTCCACACATGCTTTTTTACTTTTTTTTTTCCACACATGCCTTTTTACATTTATTTTCCACACATGCTTTTTTACTTTTTTTTTCCACACATGCCTTTTTACATTTTTTTTTCCACCCGTGCTTTTTTACTTTTTTTTTCCACACATGCCTTTTTACATTTTTTTCCACACATGCCATTTTTTCCACACATGCTTTTTTACTTTTTTTTTCCACACATGCCTTTTTACATTTTTTTCCACACATGCCTTTTTACATTTTTTTCCACACATGCTTTTTTACTTTTTTTTTCCACACATGCCTTTTTAAATTTTTTTTTCCACATATGCCTTTTTACATTTTTTTTTCCACACATGCCTTTTTACATTTTTTTTTCCACACATGCCTTTTTACATTTTTTTTCCACACATGCCTTTTTACTTTTTTTCCACACATGCTTTTTTACTTTTTTTTCCCACACATGCCTTTTTACATTTTTTTCCACACATGCTTTTTTACATTTTTTCCACACATGCTTTTTTACATTTTTTTTCCACACATGCCCTTTTACATTTTTTTTTTCTTTCAGCCGTGTCAGCAAATGCATTTCCACATATCTTCACCAGACCCATATCACCATGTGGGATGCTTCACTCATTAAGAGCTGGAAATCTTCGTGAAAAGACACCGTGACACTTTTTAAAACCAGCGATTGAACATTTCTGTCATAACACTGCAGTCCTTCAGGCTGGAACATCCTACGACATGGGTCAGCCACCTCAACCCTACACATGTTTTAACCTACCCTCCCATAATGCTCAGGTACTCATTAGATTAGCTGAACTTCATGGGAAATGTAGTTCCAAGGATGTTGACCCATGTCCTATTTCAGGGGTCAGCAACAATGGCCTCCGAAGAGGTTTGGAACTACATCTCCCATGATGCTTAGTCACTTACTAGGTTGGCTGAACATTTGAGATGCGTCACGGATAGGGACTATATCCTGAGATCAGTTGGGGAAATATTAATAAACTGTAAAGCGCTCAGGAATCTGTTGGTGCTATATAAAAGTGATTGTGTGTACATTCCAAGCAGAGGTGATTAGAAGCTGAAGAACCTCTTGCTATCAGGGAACATCACGTTATGTGACAAGATGTAGTTCCAAAACATCTGGAGAGACAAGGTCGCTGACCCATGTCCCTCCCCCCCTACCCTCTACCACTTGCCATTTCATGTCAGCATTGAATTTTTTTGGGTCCAGGATGTGAAGGTGGCACAAACTCAAATGACTTTTAAGGGGTTAATAGAGGAATTCTCACTGCACTTATCCTTCTTTTTAAGCCACATCTTTTTCATGCAACATAATATTACAAACCTGCATTCAGAAACCAGATGGGATCAATAATGATATTACCTCAAACATCCTTTTAAGCTTCGGATACAAAGGCTACACAACGTGATACAGGTTGGCCGTCCCTTGGCGGAAATGCTCGGGACCACAAGTCTTTCGTTCTTGGATTGGATTTTGGAATATTTGCATATGATAATGAGATATCTTGGGGATGGGACCCAAGTCTAAACACGAAATTATGTTTCACATACACCTTATACACGCTGCCTTAACGGAATTTTATACAATATTTTTCAGCATTTCATCCCTGTCTCGTGAGGTCTGGAGGGGACATTTTCACTTTTAGTCTTATGTTGGCGCTAAAAACCAAATTCTGCATCTTGGAATATTGCGGAATTCCAGATTAGGCTCAGGTCAGACGAGCGCATTCTGTGCGGACTGTGCGTCTGTGCACAACGGACGTACTTTCTGACTGACGAAAAGGTAGTGGCCACACGGTCTGTTTTTGTGACTGACTTTTTTTGACTGATGTAGATGGGAAATAAAATTAATCTGAAAAAACATTTTGTCCGTCAAAATGCTGGACGTATAAATGCAGTCCGTCTTACTACGTTCCATCACTCACACACAAAGCTATGCAGACATTGCGGACGCAGCGCACTCTGTGCGTCCGTTCTAGCGAATTTACTTTCTTGCCTAACCTGCGTCCGTTTGCCGCGTCCGTTATGCGGACGTACTTCACGTATGGGTCTCCATTGGTCATAATTATATGCTATAACGGACGTACAAATGTGCGGCAACATGAACGTGATCACTGCGCTCATCTGACCCGAGCCTAAGGGATACTCGACTTCTATCGGTTGTCCTGAGCAGGATGATAAGAACGGACATGGTGCCCTGAGCAAAGAAATAGGATCATTTTAACGTTCTCATAGGAGAGGCAGCAGGGTGTCCTTATTCTGCATTTACAATGGGTATCCCCACTCACAGAACATCCTCAACTTTCCACAGGCAGCGATTAACACCAAACACAGGATCTCACACACCTGGGGACGTCTGCGTGACGACGGAGTGATCTGGAGACACATCAAATACTTCAGAGGTGCTGTATCTTAAGGCAGGGGTCGCAGCCTTGGCCTTCCAGATGCTTTGGATCTATATCTCCCTTGTTGTTCTGCCACTCATTAGGTCAGCTGAGCATCATGGGAGATGCAGTTCCAAAACATCTAGAGGGCCAAGACTGCTGATCCCTGCCTTAAGACAAAGCATACAGAGTGTGCAGGTCTTACACTGTTAAATAAAACACTTTAAACAAGAATAAGCAGCCACATCTAACGCTATAGAGGTCTGTGGATGTATGAATTTTAGGGTGCCATTCCACCTCCACATTATCAGGCACAAAACATTAACAGAGATTAATACAGACCTGCAGGACAACCCAGGGATCATCACACAAAAAGTAACAGTGCACAATGCTGCATGTTTCTACCTGTATCAATGTAAACACACAGCAGAGGGGGCTGATCGTGGCATTCCAGGTGTTTGGGAGATACAAGAGGCTGGCTGAGCATCATGGGAGTTGAAGTCGACAGACACTAGTGTTGCTAGGGCACCACAGGGAAGACCACCTAACTAACCCCTGCTGTGCCAGAGCCCCCTGTCACCCTGCATCCACCAGGAACAGGCACTTACTTCTGAAATGCTCTGATGCATAGTAATACACGTCTTCGTAGCCTTCATGGTAATCCTCCTCAGGTCGGTACTTTTTGCCTTTCCTTCTCCTGGATCTCCTGATCTGCCTGACAAAGCCCAGGAACCTGTCCATGTCCTCCTGTGTCTCCTGCCTCCGGAGCCCGGGCAGTGAGAGATCAGAGCAGGCAGGGAGGTGTCAGTGATCATCCACTGGGGAGTCAGCCAGCTGAGTGTAAATAGATGCGTGTGTGGGAGGGGGTATGTGTATGTGATGTGTATCTGAGCGTGCTGCTCCTCCAGGTACCTGTCTGGCTCCCTCTCTTACAATGTATCCTGCGCTCCCGTTCTACAATGTATCCAGCGCCGCCAACGTTCCACCCGTCCCCAGGTGAGCGCTCCCATTGGCTGCCTGGCGCAGGGCTCAGCGATCCCGGCTCGCTCCGCCGCACAGCACAGGAAAGTTGGCTGGCTCGGGCAGTGTGTGGCTGAGTGAGAGGGATCCCTGCATTGACATGTCTCTCCCCAAGCCCCCTCCTTCCCCGTGCCGCCGGCTTCCCATCATTGGAGAGGGTCTGTGTGCAGGGAGACGCCTTGCTGCCAGGGCTGAGCCATTGTGCTGCAGAGAAGGAGTGACATCCTGCTCACACAGCCTCCTTCTTTCTCTTTGTTCCAGGGGAGGGGGGGACTACACATTGAGTTTGGTGTGTGTGGGACTAGGGTCACTAGAGTCACCTGTGGTTCCCCTGGACACATGTGCTGCCCTGTATTAACTAAAAGTCACATAAAAAAACCATACAGGGATTTGTCCATGGATTGGGAGCTATTTAATGTGATGCCCATCAAGATGAAGGCTTGGCCAGTGTCCATGTATCTGTGGTGGATCTGGAAATGTTGACTGGCTGCAGTAGACAAGTAATAAAAATATAAGTGTGGGAACTCAACAAGATTTCTCTCCATTCCAGTATGGGAGATGTAGCAGCTGCAGCACTTCTTTGCGCATGCGAATGCCATTCCTCTAGCAAACACTGAAATTGGCATTCCCAGAGTACTTAAGTCCTGGAAAAAACCTTAAAAACAGATATTTTTGTAAAATTGTGTCTAAGGCTAGGGTCAGACTAACGCATTTTTCACGTTGTCCGTGAAAATGTGCGTTCGAAGAATGGACGTATTTTTTCACGGAATACGCAATAGCGGTCATACGATGCGCAGTTTCATCCGTGATTTTGTACGGATCATCAATAAAACACTTCTTGCATCTGGACGTTAGCAGCGTCTGATGTCTCCAATTCACTCACACACGCCTCTAGCGGACGCAGCGCACTCTGTACGTCAGTACTAGTGGTTTAACGTTCTCGAAAAAATGCGTTCATTTTCCACTTGCGTTGCGCGGCCGGACTTTTGTGCGACCGTACTTCGTATATTGGCCGTCATTGCCCGGCATCTGCTGCTAGCACGGCCGTGATTAAGTGCGCCAGAACGCGCGTTCGCACTGCCTCAGTCTGACCCTAGCCTAAATAGAAAGATATTGCAGCTTCATATCATCTAAATAGGAACGAAGTTCCTCCTGCTACAATTGTGTGAGAACCGTGTTCCTAGGCATTATTCGGGCCGGGCCTGACCCCTGCATAATGACTTCTATTATGACCGATCATATGACTTAAAGCTTTATAGTTTGTGGAAACATAGGAATGGAGTTCCTACTGCAAAAATAGTGGTGGATCTGCGTTCCTGCGTGTTCCTGCTCAACAAGATCCCTGGCTGGCTGTCACAACTCTCCTTTCGTCATTTTACATGATATGTGTGAGGGGGGCAAATTATCCTCAGTGTTGGATTCTTTTTTTTTTTTTTAAAGGACGTTACCTCCCTGCACTGACAGCTTTCACATGGAATGCTGTGTATCACTGGCCCCAGGAGTAGAGTTATGTTGCACACGCCCCCCCCCCAGATACATTTAGCAATGAAAGAGAGAGGAGCTTCACTACAACCACCTGTGGCCCGAGGTCAGGAAACAAGCGGATCTGTGTGTGAGGTCATGGCCTCCCACACACTTTAAGGCCAATGTGAGAGGAACGCAGTCTGAGTGCACCCTGCGTGCGTGCGTGCATAACGGACTGACGTACTGACGGAAGATACTGTAGACACCACACAGTCCGTTTTTTTTTTTTGACGGATGTAGAAAAAAAAAGGGAAATATGGGAAATAAAATTAATTAAGATTAAAAGACAGGTACAGTCAGCCAGACCAAAACGTCTGAGCGTCAACGTGATGGACGTTGCAAATGCTCTGCGTCTGACGTCGCATCATCACGCACACAGGCTGCTACGTGGATGCGGCGCACACTGAGCGTACGTCGTAGCACTTTTATGTCTTTGCCTAAATCGAGGCCTAAATGGCATCCGTTGTCACCTGCGTGGTGCATGCGCACTTCGGTGCGCATGTACTTCGTGTGTTGGTCTCTATCACAAATCAATGCTACGACGGACGTTAAACTGTGCAGCGACAGGAACGTGATGACTGCGTTCGTCTGACGCTAGCCTAACCTGAGTGATGGCAGCGCGTTGCTGGATCAGATTCTGTACACAGAGGGCATGTGGCAGGAGCAGATTGACCGTGTTATTCACTGCACCCAAATAACCAATATAAACTGGAAGTCCTGCTCCAAATCAACTGCCCCCCCTTCTGTCACATTTTTTGTTGTGCCCAAAACTCTCCTATATTAAAACTGGTGTTAAAGAGCTTTTCTGGGAAGCTGCCACCCTACCTGAATAGGCTGCTTCCCCCAGCAGTTCCCTCATCCTATAACCTCTGATCCAGGACCTGCACCTTACTTGCAATAACACAATACAAAAAGAAAGTGACTCGATCCTCATTTTCCTACAGAGCACCGCAGTTATGGAACAATCTCCCAGACACAATCAAATCTTCCCCCCAGTCTTAAGTCACTTAAGAGCACCCTATTAACATACCTCGATACAGAATGCACCTGTAAACATGTAACATAGTGACTATATACAGAATGCACCTGTAAACATGTAACATAGTGACTATATACAGAATGCACCTGTAAACATGTAACATAGTGACTATATACAGAATGCACCAGTAAACATGTAACATAGTGACTATATACAGAATGCACCAGTAAACATGTAACATAGTGACTATATACAGAATGCACCTGTAAACATGTAACATAGTGACTATATACAGAATGCACCTGTAAACATGTAACATAGTGACTATATACAGAATGCCCCTGTAAACATGTAACTTAGTGACTATATACAGAATGCACCTGTAAACATGTAACATAATGACTATATTTATTTTCTGTTAATCTGTATATTTGTGGGGGGTTTTAATATCTTGCATTTTATTACTTTGTATTTCTCTAACGACTGTAACATTTCAATGTTTCTTGAACCCAGGACATACTTGAAAACGAGAGAAATCTCAATGTATCCTTCCTGGTAAAATCCTTTATAAATAAATTAATTAAAAATAGAGATCCTTTTTGTTTGCCCTTAAAGAATTGGGCAGATGCTGCTGATAATATTAGAGAATATCTGGGCAGATACTATTTTCGTTATTTTGTCCCTCGCCGCGCTGAGCTCCTATTTGGTTCAGGGTCTCTCGAACCCTTAGGTCCTTGCAGCTCTCTAATGCAATTTGCACAGCGGAAATTGCGCACCGCTACGGGACTTGTACACTTTATATACGCAAGTTCTGTAGCACCTGTGCAGAGCGATCCGTCAGAGCTGAGTGCATGCGCAGATCTGAGCGATCGCTGACTCTGAGACCGCTCGTTAATGCAGGCGGTTAATGCAGGCGGTCTCAGAGAGGGTGATGACGGCACGCTCTCTGCTTAGGCTGGGGTCAGACGAGCATAGTGTTCACGTCCGTGATTGCACCTAAAAGTACGTCCGTGATAGCATGAAAGAAAGTCCATCGGAGCCCATTACACGAAGTATGTCCGCACTGAACTGCGGACGCTCAACGGCTGCGGCCCACGGACGCAAGGCAGGCAAGAACGTAGAACCCCTAGAACGGCCGCACAAAGTGCGCTGCGTCCGCAACGTCCGCATAGCTTTGTGTGTGAGTGATGGAACGTGGTCAGACGGACTGCATTTATACGTCCAGCATTTTTCACGGACAAAATGGTTTTGCTTTTTATTTTATTTTCCCTCCTACATCCGTCAAAATATACGTCAGTGATAAACGGACTGTGTGGCGACTACTGCGTCTTCCGTACGTGTGCACGGACATACAGTCCGTAGAAATCACGCTCGTCTGACCCTAGCCTAATGGACGTCACTAGTGACCGATCTGGTGACCGGCAGCTGGCAAATACAAAAATCCTGGCTGCTGGTGACACTGGGTAGGGTGGATTTCTCCAGATTGGGGCAGTGGGGGGGGGCACTCTTCACATCCTGACCACTTTAAAATAAAGTGAATAAAGTGCACTTTTAACTATATCATAACTGTATGAAAGTCCAACAAGAACAGATCCTTTCAAAGTATACCCAATAATGTGCCTTGATTTGGGGAGCACAGGTTGAGTATCCCTTATCTGAAATGAATTGATTTGTATTTCTGTTTTTTGGATTTTATTTTGGAATATTTGAGTATAATAAGGAGATATCTGGGGGTGGGACCCAAGTCTAAACATGAGATTAATTTATGTTTCAAACACACAGCCTGAAGATCATTTTATACAATATTATTTATTTTCTCCTCGCCCACGGGAGATCAGGGCTGGAATTATCCACTTCTAATGTCATGCTGGAAATAAAGGAAATTTTGATTTTGGGACATTAGAATTCTGGATAAGGGATACACAATCTGTAACCCATATGTGGTTTTTGATCACAAATCCCAATCAATGTTTGCATTTATCATATAGAGACACCATTGCTTTGAGTTTTGTAGGATCTAAATATTCACCAGTCGCGAGTAATGAGGACAGATTAATTTCCTGTAGCTTTCTTGTCCATTTGTCATTATAGGGTTAAAATGAATGGAGCCTGGTTTCGTTTTCAAACATAACAGTTTGGCCTATTTGTTGTTCTGTGTCCTATTGGGGGCATCGTGTGTCCTACTGGGGGCATCGTGTGTCCTACTGGGGGCACTGTGTGTCCTATTGGGGGCATCATGTGTCCTATTGGGGGAATCGTGTGTCCTATTGGGGGCACTGTGTGTCATACTGGGGGTACTGTGTGTCCTATGGGGGCACTGTGTGTCCTACTGGGGGCTGTGTGTCCTACTGGGGGCATTATGTGTCCTATTGGGGGAATCGTGTGTCCTACTGGGGGCATTGTGTGTCCTACTGGGGCACTGAGTGTCCTATTGGGGTCACTATGTGTCCTATTGAGGGAATCGTGTGTCCTATTGGGGGCATCGTGTGTCCTATTGGGGGCATCGTGTGTCTTATTGGGGCATCGTGTGTCCTATTGGGGGCATCGTGTGTCTTATTGGGGCATCGTGTGTCCTATTGGGGCATCGTGTGTCCTATTGGGTCATCGTGTGTCCTATTGGGGCATCGTGTGTCTTATTGGGGCATCGTGTGTCCTATTGGGGTATCATGTGTCTTATTGGGGGCATCATTCGTGTGTCTTATTGGGGGCATCGTTCATGTGTCTTATTGGGGGCATCGTTCGTGTGTCTTATTGGGGGCATCGTTCATGTGTCCTATTGGGGCATCGTGTGTCCTAATGGGGGCATTGTTCGTGTGTCCTAATGGGGGCACTGTGTGTCCTATTGGGGGCACGTTTGTGTGTCTATTGGGGGCACTGTGTGTCCTATTGGGGACATCGTGTGTCCTATGGGGGCATTGTGTGTCTTATTGGGGTACCATGTGTCTTATTGGGGGCATCGTTTGTGTGTCCTATTGGGGCATCGTTTGTGTGTCCTATTGGGGGCATCGTGTGTCCTATTGGGGGCATTGTTTGTCTTATGGGGGCATTGTTTGTCTTATTGGGGACATCGTGTGTCCTATTGGGGCATCGTGTGTCCTATTGGGGGCATCGTGTGTCCTACTGGGGGCATCGTGTGTCCTACTGGGGGCACTGTGTGTCCTATGGGGGCATCATGTGTCCTATTGGGGGAATCGTGTGTCCTATTGGGGGCACTGTGTGTCATACTGGGGGTACTGTGTGTCCTATGGGGCACTGTGTGTCCTACTGGGGGCACTGTGTGTCCTACTGGGGGCATTATGTGTCCTATTGGGGGAATCGTGTGTCCTACTGGGGCATTGTGTTCCTACTGGGGCACTGAGTGTCCTATTGGGGTCACTATGTGTCCTATTGAGGGAATCGTGTGTCCTATTGGGGCATCGTGTGTCCTTGGGGCATCGTGTGTCCTATTGGGGCATCGTGTGTCTTATTGGGGCATCGTGTGTCCTATTGGGGCATCGTGTGTCTTATTGGGGCATCGTGTGTCCTATTGGGGCATCGTGTGTCCTAATGGGGGCATTGTTCGTGTGTCCTAATGGGGGCACTGTGTGTCCTATTGGGGGCATCGTTTGTGTGTCCTATTGGGGGCACTGTGTGTCCTATTGGGGACATCGTGTGTCCTATTGGGGGCATTGTGTGTCTTATTGGGGTACCATGTGTCTTATTGGGGGCATCGTTTGTGTGTCCTATTGGGGCATCGTTTGTGTGTCCTATTGGGGGCATCGTGTGTCCTATTGGGGGCATTGTTTGTCTTATGGGGGCATTGTTTGTCTTATTGGGGCATCGTGTGTCCTATTGGGGCATCGTGTGTCCTATTGGGGGCATTGTGTGTCTTATTGGGGTATAATGTGTCTTATTGGGGGCATCGTTTGTGTGTCCTATTGGGGGCATCGTTTGTGTGTCCTATTGGGGCATCGTTTGTGTGTCCTATTGGGAGCACTGTGTGTCCTATTGGGGGCATCGTTTGTGTGTCCTATTGGGGGCATCGTGTGTCTTATTGGGGCATTGTGTGTCCTATTGGGGGCATCGTTTGTGTGTCCTATTGGGAGCACTGTGTGTCCTATTGGGGGCATCGTTTGTGTGTCCTATTGGGGGCATTGTGTGTCTTATTGGGGCATTGTGTGTCCTATTGGGGCATCGTGTGTTCTAATGGGGGCATTGTTCGTGTGTCCTAATGGGGGCACTGTGTGTCCTATTGGGGGCATCGTTTGTGTGTCCTATTGGGGGCATCGTTTGTGTGTCTTATTGGGGGCACTGTGTGTCCTATTGGGGGCATCGTTTGTGTGTCCTATTGGGGACATCGTTTGTGTGTCCTATTGGGGGCATTGTTTGTCTTATTGGGGCATCGTGTGTCCTATTGGGGGCATTGTGTGTCTTATTGGGGTATCATGTGTCTTATTGGGGGCATCGTTTGTGTGTCCTATTGGGGGCATTGTTTGTGTGTCCTATTGGGGGCATCGTGTGTCTTATTGGGGGCATCGTGTGTCTTATTGGGGCATCGTGTGTCTTATTGGGGCATCGTGTGTCTTATTGGGGCATTGTGTGTCTTATTGGGGCATTGTGTGTCCTATTGGGGCATTGTGTGTCCTATTGGGGGCATTGTGTGACTTATTGGGGCATCATGTGTCTTATTGGGGGCATCGTTCATGTGTCCTATTGGGGGCATCGTTTGTGTGTCCTATTGGGGGCATCGTTTGTGTGTCCTATTGGGAGCACTGTGTGTCCTATTGGGGGAATCGTGTGACCTACTTTTTTTTTTTGAGAAAGTATTTACCAGGAAGGATACATTGAGATTTCTTTCGTTTCCAAGTATGTCCTGGGTGGCGAGTAGGTGTCTTGCCCAAGGACACTTACTGGAGAGGTGCTCTTGCCGGGATCAAACCCATGTCTCCACAGGCTCTCTCCACGCAGAGCAGTGATGTTACCTCTATTACTCCACCCAGCCGGTGGGGCACTGTGTGTCCTACTGGGGGCACTGTGTGTCCTATTGGGGGCATTGTGTGTCTTATTGGGGCATTGTGTGTCCTATTGGGGGCATTGTGTGTCCTATTGGGGGCATTGTGTGTCCTATTGGGGGCATCGCATCAGATTACAGGTTAAAATAATTCCATTTTATTATAAACATACAAAAAGAACAAAATATCAAACATGGACCTGCTAATCGGTGTATGTGTAAAAACACCTAATAATGGCAGCGGCCTAGAATTGCTAAGCCTTATTACGGTAATGACTATGCGGCTGCGAGTTCCTGCGAGTGAATCACAGCACTATAATCTGCGGCAGCACGGCGATATAAGTATAGAACCCGCACTCGCAGGTGGGTGTAAGTTGACAAATGTACTGGGCAAAATCCAAAAATGAAATTAGCCGAGTGCAGCTCAAAACATAACATGCAAGAAAAAAAAATCCAACCACGTCGCTGACAGCAAAATGCCGAGCATCAGCTGTGAAGCCTGGCCCTTCGCCACCATATGTCTGGACCTGTCCGATTCCCAGTGTGTAGACTGAGGAACGCCCATGTTCTGCCCCTCGAGAGATCAGTGAGGACCAATACAGCATCGGCAAGTGAGAAAGAGACAACTGAACAAAAATAATGGATACAAACAAAAAAGGACGCGCCTGGACGAGCTATAATGCGCACTCCACATTTGACCTTTTGACCTGCAAGGCGCAAAAATGACAAAATGAACTGACCATAAGCACATACTAGTGAGTTTAACGTAAAACTGACAAAAGTAACAATAGTTTCCCCAGTCGTGCCGACATGCGCACAGTCATCTGAACTCGAGATGTGAGTGGTGTGCTATGGTGTCTAGCCGGCTTTTTTCCTGGCAGTTACGCCCACCGGTGGTCTGCTCACACGTTAGAGTTTGGAGATTATCCTGGCAATATGGACAACTTCCAACCAAGAAAGTAACCACATGCAAGGGGCGCTGGGTGCGCACATAAACTGATGTGATTTCTTAAATAAGGGAATCTAAAACAACCACACGTGACACATATTAGAAGTTGGTTCAGTGCCGATGTTTGTATAAACAGTGCTCAGTGACCTATATGCCTATAGCGATACACAGTGGACTTCGGCCAGTGAAACATTGGTTTTATCAGACATCCCTGACCCAGTGTGACATATTCATTTGCAAAATTTACAAGGGTTATTCAAAGAGATCCGAAAGGCTGCCGACAGGGAACCGAACGCTGAAAATCAGCCATGAATCCTGGCGAATTGCCTGCACATACGGTGCCTGTTCGAGGGCAGTGAAATCCCCATAGAAAAGCAATGCTTCGTCTATTCAGAGAACAAAACCCAGCAGTGAAAAGTTGCCGAATTGCCCTGCCATTCGGTGGTTTCATGCGGCAGATTTATTCAGGCGAATCCCATAGGCTTTAAGGTGAAAAATATTCCCATTTTAAATCAATATCTAATAAACCGTTGATTCTAATATTCTGCAGTAAAAAGTTTATTTATAGATTTTTTAGGATATTTTAAGCATTGTTTGGTATTTTTTTTTCAAAAAACTTTTTAACAATTTTTGATTTTTTTTTTTAACCCTTTCCATGCGGAGGACGCGCTCAGCGTGTCCTGCCGCTTGGCTACTTCGCTGAGCGCGTCCTCCCTGTGCAGTGGCGATCGGCCGGGATTCCCAGCCTCCGGGACCCCGGCGGGCACGATAGACTTCATCGCGCCTGCGCGATGACGTCTATTTCAGGCACCCCCCCCGCCATTGCGGGGAAGGTGCCTGAAGGGGAGGGGGAGAGGTCCTCTCCCCCTCCCCGTGGGCTATCGGGTAAAGACAGGTACCGCTTGGAAGGGCACAGCCTGCCCTTCCAAGCGGCGGCTGTCTTTAACCCCTAGGGGGCGGGATCGCGATATGGCGCTAACATGCGCCGTATCGCGGTCCCCTCCCGGAGCTGGCCGACATCTTGGATTTCTGCCAAGCTTCTGGGATATCCCCCTAACGACTGGCATCATCGCGCATAGCACGATAGCGCCAGTTTCGCAATTAACCCTTTGCTGCCACCTATGGTGAGATAGGGGGTTCCAATGAACCCCCTTTCTCCCGATCCGTGACAGCTAGACGGCCAGAGCGTGGCTTTTCCAATGATACCAAACATGACCATGTAACATGTAAAAAAAAAAAAAATTAAATTTTTTAAAAATTAAAACTTTTTGTTTTGTTTTGTTAGTGCAGCAATATTGTTCCCTATTTCAATTATAATGTGAACTGATGCTGCACTAACAATTTTTTCTATGGGGGGCGTTTGCTAAAAAACACGTAATTTTCCCCAAAAAAAGTAACGATTCCCAGTTTCTAATTTTTTTAACAAGCGCACCCCATAGAAAATATAACCGCAATTGCTCGCATGTTAAAATGTAAAAAAAAACACTTTACACGTTGTAGATTATTGAAAATTCAAATTTTATTGCATTTTTTGTTATAATATACAGACATGACATAACGTATACATATAATAATGATATATTATGAATCTGCCAAGTCTGCCGGAAAGAACGATATATAATATGTCTGGGTCATATAATAAAATAAGGCTTCAAAACGCATTTAAACATGATGAGCGAAACCGGTAAAAATGAGCTCAGCAAAGAGGTGTGAAAAGGCTCAGCAGTGAAAGGGTTAAACTTTTCTTCTTTTTTCTTTAACAGCCCTTTTTATTATCATTCCCTGGACCTCATATGTCAATTTCAGACATTTTCGCTCAGTAGTTTCTTTGCAAACAGCGTTTCACTTTTCAAACATGCAAGCAAACGGTTTCTTTTTTCACTCCATTCGTCTGCAGTGTCGGGTTTTTCCGGAGGCCTCGCTGCGTGTGATCGGCTCCTATTTGGGTTTCTCCGGTGTCTTCGACGGGTTAATCCAGATGTTTTTGCGGGTTTTCAGTGTTCCTTCGCCGGGTTTTGCAGTGAGTTTTCGGGCGGGTTTCGCGGCAACTTTTCACTGCAATTCGGAGACCCTGTGGTGCTTGCTGAATACACTGCAGGGTCGCCGAAATGGGATTGCCGAACCGGCCCGAATTGAGGAGAACGAAAAGTCACCGAACGTGCGGTGACTTTTCAATTCTCTTTGAATAACCCTGTGTGTCGGTTTCCTCCTTTTAGTTATTCTTTGCCTCAGTGTTTACATTTCAAATATAACTGCAAGAGTTTAACCTTTGTGTTGATTTCTGCATTCTCTACCTAGAAAATGTGGTCTGACCATCATCTAAAAAGAGTTATTCAAAGAGCCGAATTTCACCACTGAATTGCACTGAACGGTGAATTTCCCCGGACGGTGCAATTTCGCTGCCATTCGGCTATTCAAAAAGCTGTCAATTTGCCAAATATTGATGAATTGCCAGCGAGATACAGTGCAATTCGGCATCAGTGAAATTCCCCATAGAGAAGTAATGGTTAATCTATTCAGAGAACAGCAAACAATACCGAAAAGTTGGCGAAATTCCCTGACTTTCGGTGGTTTCATTCGACAGGTTTAAACAGGTGAATCCCATAGGTTTCATTGTAAAAAGAAATTCCCTGTTTTTAATAAATTTTTATTCAACCATTTATTCTTTTCATTTGCAGCAAAATGTCTTCTTTTAATAATGTATTATTAAGGCATTTTTCTGGATTCTTAGCGGAAGTTTTGATTTTTTTTTTAAATTATGTAACCAACCTTTTTATTGTTATTCATAGGACCTTATATATTATTTCCATACATTTTCATGCATTATTTTTGTTTAAAATCCCTTTTTAAAAGTTTTTTTTTAACCCCTATTTGGTGGCTGGTCTGCCTTTTTCGGCGGTTTCATTCGGCAGTTTATTGGATGTGTTCTGTAGTTCTTTGGTGGCGTTCTGCGGTTTATTGGATGCGTTTGGCAGTTTATCGGCAGCGTTCGGCGGATTGATTTGGTGCACTTTGGGGACCCTGCAGTGAAGGCTGAATTCACAGCAGGGTTGGCGAATTGAGCTCGCTGAAGTGCGCTGAATGGAAGAGCACTGAACTTTTGGTGCTCTTTGAAAAAACCCTTAAAGGGATACTCTAGGCAACATGACCACCTAAGCTTTTTTAGGTGGTCATGATGCCTTGAGTATGGCCTTGTCTGTCCCCCTCCCTCCGCTCAGCCGATCGGCTGAGAGAGGCGGAGGACTTTACTCCGCCCTCCCAGCTGTCAGTCAGCAGAGCGGGATTCATATTTCCCGCTTCTGACGACTATTGCCGAGTAGGAGACATCATCTCGCTTTCAGCGCGATGACGTCTCCAACTCACCGCAGTAGCTGGCGGCAGCGGCTGAGGGTTAGTGTTGCGCACATCCTCTTGCGCACAACACTAATCCTCAGCAGAGGGAGCCGGGAGGAAGCCTGACGATTGGCTGGCTTACGTGAGAGGCGCGCATGCGTGCTTCTCACGTAATCCAGAAGGCAACTGAAAGCAAGAAGGACGGGAGCGGAAGAGGAGGGAGGTGAGTATATAAAAAAAAAAGACGCCGCTGAAAACAATTGGATTTTAGGGTATTACAGTTAAAAAAACAAAAACCCTACCTAGTTAGTGAGGGAATAGGTATAGGTTAATGTTAAAAAACAGGGGGGGGAATTTTGATTAGAGTGTTCCTTTAAGTCACAATTGTAGGCAAATGCGACCTGACTAATTCTACAGCAGTAACAGAAGCCTCTGAAAACACGTTATTTTAGAGAAGCCTATCAGCTCACTTCTTGCCCCCTCTTCCCATTCAGCCCACATGCACCACACTACTTCAAGTACTCTATTTATCCTCACCTAGTGTGTCCCCCCTCTCCTCTTAGATTGTAAGCGCTCGAGCAGGGTCCTCTCTCTCCTACTGTTCTGTGTGTTTAACGTGTATGTATGTTTGTTATTCAGGTCTCTTCTATTGTACAGCGCTACAGAACTTGATGGTGCTTTATAAATGCAGTAAGAAAAACAGAGGAGCTAACAGAAACACAACATAATGTAACTGTATATACAGACACAGGATTATTCAAAGAGATCCGAATTGTGGCCAAAAGGTGACCGAACAGTGAAATTCAGCGTACGCTTACCTTTCCTGGCCATTCGGCTATTCAGAGAGCAGGCAGTTCGGCAAATGTTGGCGAATTGCCGGCACATACGGTGCCTGTTCGAGGGCAGTGAAATCCCCCATAGAGAAGCAATGCTTCGTCTATTCAGAGAACAAAACCAGCAGTGAAAAGTTGTCGAATTTCCCTGCCATTTGGTGGTTTCATGTGGCAGATTTGTTCAGGCGAATCCCATAGGCTTCAATGTTAAAAATATTCCCGTTTTAATTCAATATCTAATAAACCGTTGATTATAATATTCTGCAGTAAAAAGTCTCTTTATTTATAGATGTTTTAGGATCTATTAGTAAATTTTTGGGATTTTTTTGCAAAACTTTTTTTACATATATTTTTTTTAATCGTTTCTTCTTTTTTCCGTAACAGCCCTTTTTATTATCATTCATTGGATCTTTATATGTAAATTCTAGACATTTTCGTTCTGTGGTTTCTTTGAAAACAGCGTTTCACTTTCAAACATTCAAGCGTACTCCATTCGTCTGCGGTGTCGGCTTTTTCCGGCGGCTGCTCTGCGCCGTGATCGGCAGCTGCTCGGGTTTCTCCGGCGTGTTCGGCGTGGCTAGTCCAGATGTTTTTGCTGGTTTCGGTGTGCGTTAGCCTTCGCCTTCGCTTTGCGGTGACTTTTCGTCAGGTTTGCGGCAGCTTTTCCCTGCACTACGACGGCCCTGTGGTGCTTGCTGAATACACCGCAGGGTCGCCGAAATGGGATCGCCAGATCGCCCTGAATTGAAGAGAACGAAAAGTCACCGAACGTGCAGTGACTTTTCGATTCTCATTATGTAGCAGTGGGTGCAGCAAATTAGTTCTTTACACTAATTACATGTCAAGAAGGAACCCACTGACATCTAAGGCTAGGGTCAGACGAACGCATTTTTCACGTTGTCCGTGAAAAAGTGCGTTCGAACGAATGGACGTATTTTTTCACGGAATACGCGATAGCGGTCATACGATGCGCATTTTCGTCCGTGATTTTGTACAGATCATCAATAAAACCCTTTTTGCGTCTGGACGTTTTATTGGCCGGACATGAGCAGCGGCTGACGTCTCCCAATCACGCAAACACGCCGCTATGCGGCCGCAGCGCACTCTGTACGTCAGTAGTAGCGGTTTGACGTTCTCGAAAAAATGCGTTCGTTTGCCACTTGCGTTGTGCGGACGAACTTTCGTGCGGCCGTTCGTCGTATGTTCCCCGGCATTGGACGTCATTTGCTGCTAGCACGGCCGTGATTTTGTGCGGCTAAACGCACGTTAAAACTGCTTTCGTCTGACCTTAGCCTTAAGATAAAGAAACAGAATGTCTTCGTTTTGCCAAAAATCCTTCGATAAGAAGCGCTGTGGAAGGGGAGAGAAAGGTTTTTGATAAAAAGGCACAATGCTATCTGCGGCAGGGAAAGGGCACTGCACATCAAAACCTCATCCCAAACATGATTGATGATGGCAGAAGCATCATGGTTTGGGGAGCTTTGCTGCCTGGACGCACTGCAGGCATTAAAGTAACTATGAATGAAATAGTGTATCAAGACAATTCGCAGGAGAATGTCAGGTCAACAAACCATTATCTCAAGTTTAAAGGGACACTCTAGTCACTGTGACCAATGGTGAGTAATGGGCAAGTTGAGCTGTGTGTCACCCCATGGGTGTATAGAAGAGCTGCAAAGTGAAAGGCTTTTCTCCGCCCAGAAGGTGGTCTTACAACTTGTGCTAGACCAATGTCTCTTAGGCCGGGTACACAAGAGGTGTTTTTAGTGTGCAATAGCATGCGTTAAAAACGATGAACCCGTGCGTTAAAAATGACGGAAGAGATGGTAGACGACAGACGGTGCGTTATTTTTGACGCACGTCGTAAAAAACTGAACTTGAGTTGAATGGCGTCGCTAGTGCGCTAATTTGACTGCACGCTGCATGCACCCAACGTCGTGTCAATGCTAGCGCAACAGCCTTGGTGTTTCCATGACGGACGTCTTCAGCGAGCGTTATGCGTAGTGCGTGTTATGCGTGTGATCTTCTCTATCCGCGTAATTCTATGCTGCAACGAGCATTAGTAACGCTCGTTAGTGCGCACTAAAAAACGCCTCGTGTGCACCCGGCCTTAATCCTGTTCTCAGGACCAGCTAACAGGCAAGGTTTGCCAGATATGTAAAGCACAGCACAGGTGATATGATTTGCTGCTCAGGGATTGCAGGATTCAGTCTACATTTCTCCAAGGTGATCTGCAAAACCTGGCCTGGTTCAGAGTCCTGAGGACAGGTTTGGGAAACACTGTGCTAGACAACCTTCCAGAGTTACAAAAATCAATGCACAGCTAGATAAAGGCCAATAACGCTCAACTCACACAAAACTGCCAACAGCGCTTGGGACCTTTTAGGTACCAAACAAGCAAAGTGAGTCTGTGTCACTAAGGGGTTAATGAACGAGTAATATTTTTTGGGATAATATCTTTGCAATCACTAGCAGGGTTATTCAGAGAGAGGTGAAACTTCGGAGGATGACTGGAGAAGTGAACATTCTAGGTCAAAATAGCCAAACCAGAAAAAGTCTCCTATTTATCTCACTTTCCAAATCGGCTATTTGGTCTAGATTGTTCTCTTCTCCTGCCATTCTCCTGGTTTTCATCTTTCTCTGAATAACCCTGTAAATGAAAAAACATCTTGTTAAGAATGTATCCGTTCATGTATCCGTTCATGTATCCGTTCGTGTATCCGTTCGTGTATCCGTTCGTGTATCCGTTCATGTATCCGTTCGTGTGCAGTGAAACACCCGGGATTTGAAAGGTTTCTGTGAAAACTGGAATTTGTGTCTGCCTTGGAAAGAAAAAATCTATATTCTGCATCTTTTGCCCGGGAGCTTTTTTTTGTTGTTGCTCCAGTTGTGCATGAAAATGAATGCAATGATCTGAATATAAGTATAACAAACTGAAACATTTCCTTCAAAGCACACGAACATTAAACTTCCTTTTTCCTAAAACAATCTGATGAAGTCGCCAGCAAGTCAATCTGCAGAGAAATGCGCCCTCTGCCTCTGTGTGTGCGCCCCGGTATGGATATGCAGGGCTAACATCTGAAATATTGGGGTCCCTTAATGAAGCCCTAGATGTTGGCCCCCCTGCCTCCATTTCATTAACCCTGAAAATTCATTAAAACATTTCATTAAACCTTGAAGAGGGTTCTTAAAGAGACACTCCAGACACACACCCTGTGAAAGTGGTCAGGCCGCATGGAGTTCCTTCTCCTTTCCCGTTTTGTAGATATGCCTGTGTGAAGAGGAGAAGTTTCCTCCACCCAGACAGATGTCACCGGGTAGACGGATTTGAATATCCCACCTGCAGGTCACCAGATGGGTCACCAATGATGTCAGCGGTCAAGTCCTGGGGAAAAAAAGTGAGGGAACTCACCCACAAATTCCACAACCCCTATTACCTGAAGAAAATATATATATATATATATATCACGAGTATAGCAGTACGTGGTGATACCATTTTTATTGGGTTAACATTACATTTAAATGACAAGCTTTCAAGAGTGTAACCTCTCCTCTTCAGGTCTGGAAACTATACTGATCAGTGAAAGGTATCACTACGTACAGGTATACTCGTTATATATATATATATATTATATATATTATATATATATATATATATATCCAGGCACAGACCCCCCAGAATTATATACACAGGCATTGGACTCCCAAAATAATATACACAGCACTGAGCCCCCAGAATAATATACCCAGCACTGAGCCCCAATAATAATATGCACAGCACTGAGCCCCCAGAATAATATACCCAGCACTGGACCCCAGAATAATATACACAGCAGTGAGCCCCAAGAATAATATGCACAGCACTGAGCCCCCAGAATAATATGAACAGCACTGGACCCCCAGAATAATATGCACAGCACTGAGCCCCCAGAATAATATACACAGCACTGAGCCCCCAGAATAATATGCACAGCAATGGACCCCCAGAATAATATACCCAGCACTGAGCCCCCAGAAGAATATGCACAGCAATGGACCCCCAGAATTATATACACAGCACTGAGCCCCCAGAATTATATACACAGTACCGAGCCCCCAGAATTATATACACAGCACTGAGCCCCCAAAATAATATACCCAGCACTGGACCCTCATAATAATATACCCAGCACTGGTTATATGGATATATTTGCCCCCAGCTTACATGGATATATTTGCCCCAGCTCACATGGATATTTGCCCCCAGCTCACATGGATATATTTGCCCCAGCTCACATGGATATATTTGCCCCAACTCATATGGATATATTGCCCCCAGCTCTCACATGGGTATATTTGCCCCCAGCTCATATGGATATATTGCCCCCAGCTCTCACATGGGTATATTTGCCCCCAGCTCATATGGATATATTGCCCCCAGGCCCCAGCTCACACATGTTTTT
This sequence comes from Leptobrachium leishanense, assembly GCA_009667805.1. Taxonomy (NCBI): domain Eukaryota; kingdom Metazoa; phylum Chordata; class Amphibia; order Anura; family Megophryidae; genus Leptobrachium; species Leptobrachium leishanense. The sequence continues at coordinate 348,613,270 of CM019065.1, forward strand.
TTTGCCCCCAGCTCACATGGTTATACTGCCCCCAGCTCACATGGTTATATTGCCCCCAGCTCACATGGTTATATTGCCCCCAGCTCACATGGTTATATTGCCCCCAGCTCACATGGTTATATTTGCCCCCAGCGCATATGGATATATATGCCCCCAGCTCATATGGTTATATTTGCCCTCAGCTCATATGGCATATTGCCCCCAGGCCGCAACTCACCTCTCCTCTCTGCCAGGCCGGAAACAATTTAGCTGGCTGCACATTGCCGGCGGCCGCGTGTTTCCTCCTACGAGTGGCCGCTGGAATGAAGCGCGGTCGCTCGCCTGGGATCCAACAGCCAGCCGCGATCGAGATCGGGGCTGGCTGTTGGATCCCAGGTGAGCAGCCGCGCTTCATTCCAGCGGCCGCTCGTAGGAGGAAAACACGCGGCCGCCGGCAATGTGCAGCCAGCTAAATTGTTTCCGGCTCGGGCCACAGCGGGAACATGCGTTCCCGCTGTGGGAGAAGTGCGGGAACGCCGTTCCTGCAGGACTCGAGCCCTGGTCAACACGCTCTGAATGCTGCCATCAACCCGTTTCTGAACGCTAACATCAACAAGCGTTCTGTGAGACAACAGCTGAGGATCGGTGCTGCGTTTGCAGTATCAGTCCATTGTTCTGCACAGGTGCTGTGTAACTAGGGTACAAAAGCCCTGAGCTGAGGAGGAGCAGCTGAGCACCAAGGGAGAAAAGGCAAGTATTTACACCTAAAATATAATAAACAAATAAAAATAATTGGGCATTTGTTTTCAGCAGACTAATGCCCAATTCCTTAAGGCTAATGTCAGATGAACGCAGTCTGAGCACACTCTGTGCATGCATAACGGACGGACGTACTGACGGAAGATACTGTAGACACCACACGGTCTGTTTTTTTTGATGGATGTAGGCGCACTCTGTGCGTCCGTCTAGCGGTTTTACGTACTTGTCTAACTTGCATCCGTTTGCCACGTGCGTTGTGCGTGCGCAGTTCGGTGCACACGTACTTCGTGTGTGGGTCTCTATTGATCATGATTCTATGCTACGACGGACATTAAACTGTGGGGCAACACGGACGTGATAACTGCGTTCGTCTGACATTAGCCTAAGAGGTAAAAAAAAAGGGGGTACATTTTTAATATAGTGAGGCATATGCAGGGGTCAAGTCGAGGGGAAACGTGTGGGAACACAGTTCCTCCACTAATTTTGCAGAAGAAACTGAGTTCCCATTGGTCCTACATACTATAAAGCTTGTATTCAGGTGTTCAATAATCTTTTCCTGCTTAGTCATAATAAATATGGGAGTTATCCTATATCCTGGATGGAGTAGAGGTAATAACATCACTGCCCTATAACTGTGGGGACCCAGGTTTGAATCCCTGCCAGAGCACCTCTCCAGTAAGTGTTCTTGTGCAAGACACCTAACGGTACAACTTGCCTACCACACAATATCAGCTGTGGAGTCCAGTGACAACGTCTCTACCCGTCAACCGTGGAGAAGCAAGTCAAATACCATTCAGCACATCCCTCCAATACAACCGTGGAGAAGCATCAACGTTACGAGAAGCAAGTCCAACCTAACCACCAGGTCACTGATCTACAAATCATGGAAAGACAACCCGATCCCACTCAGAAGACGCCACCAGCGACTGTCCTTGGGCAAGACACCTAATGATATGGATGCGCCTACCTCACAAAATACTTGTACATCTCATAGATTGTAAGTTCCCTTGGTAACAGGATACCCCTGATTCAGACCGTATCATCCATGCGTGGTATTCTAATGTATTAACCCCTTGTACACTGATCTTGTAAAGCGCTGCGGAATATGTGGCGCTATATAAATAAAGGATAATAATATTTTTGCAAAATCCACCTAAATAAATCAGATTTGACTGTGTGTTTATGTTAAGCTGATAACTGAATAATGGGGGACGGAAATCTTGATTCCTGCATTTTTTCTAATAGGACTTGACCTCTGAGTAGGTGCCTGCATATTGTTTGGTGTCTTGTCCAAGGACACTCACCGGCGAGGTATCTGACCAGCATCCATATGGGGATCCCTGTTCTTGAACACTTTGCAGAATGATGAACGAGGCCAACAGAAAAATAACATCACTAGCAGATGTACAAAGACATTTTTCATTTAAAAAGAGGAACCCGTGGTTTTACTGATCTGTAAAGTAAACACCTGGTCCTGGAAGCATTTCCTGCACGTTTAATTATCCTACCTGGGTTATTTGTGGGTCTGCGTTAAGATCATTGACATCTGGGCCATTTCTCACACAATCGGCAGGATATTTCAGGCAGCTTTTATGAGCTAATGGAAATGGGAAGCAGCTTTGCAGCGCTTTACAAATTGCATGTTACAGACTGGCTATTACAGCCATTTCTCGTTTGTGAACCAAAAGACTCCAGTTTGATCTATGCGTTTCAAAGCCTTCCGATGCTTGACATCCATTCATCCACTCAAATCAGCTTTACACAAGTGACGAGTCAACGCGTACACTTTATCGCAAGAGTTTTAAAAGAATTGCTATAATAAACACGAGTATATTAGATAGATTGACTCAACGGAGCCTGTGCATTAAATGAGGAGTTTTAGTATCTTTATAAACATCTTCGTGTTATTTTTTTCATATTTTTTTAAGCATAATTTTAAGGATGTATCACATCAACACAACTATTTAATCTATACGCAGACCTGTCGAGTCACATGATCTCCTTTAGTCGCACACTGCTTCAATCAATCCTCTCGACCACTTGATAACCCCAGGCTGTCACCTATTTTTGGATGGGCTAAAGGAAAATGCGCCGCGGCTGCATGTTTAGGCTGGCGTCAGACGAGCGTGCTATGTGACGTGCTTACCGGCGTCTGTCGCAGCGTTGTGACGCTGCAACGGGGCAGGTCACACGCTTGTGCATGCGCACGAAATGCGCGCGCAGCAAGCGTTCGTTATCCAAGCCTCTCCAGCAAAGCAGTAGGACGCGCGTTGACGGAGCTGCAATTGCGATTCTCCATAAGAGGATCGTGCTTTGCAGTGCTGAGTGCACTCAGCGAGGTGGCCAGACGGGCGTCGAGTGGAAGGAACGTTCACTCACGGACATTCCTTCCAGTCCCCAAAGAAGCTCGTCTGACCCCAGCCTTAATGGCACTTATTTTTCTGAAAGATTTCAAATCAGGGCTATGTAATCCCATAAATGAGCGCTAATACAGCACTCCTGATTGGCTGTCGAGTCTGGCAGCCTGACACCCTGCTGCACATGCGCAATGGGGTGACATTTAAAAAGGTAACAGAGGATATGTGCCAATATTTGTAGCCATCACCAAATTTGGCTAACAAGTGTACAATCAGCTCCGAAAAATGTTTATGGTGCAGTTTAAACAAAATGACCTTTGCAAGGAGTAAACGTAGATATAAAAACATCAGAAAACAATGTGAAAAAAACAAACAAACATAAGTCTGAACACCACATTCTAATGGAATACTCAAGTCAATCTGCAAGATGTAACGCTCACGGAAATATTGTTACACTATCCAGAAACAGCAGGGGTCAAGTCCAGGAGGAACCCGTGGGAATGCAGTTCCACTACTATTTTTGCAAAGGGAACTGTAATCCCATACACTATAATGCTTGTATTCAGTTGTTCATATATTTCCCTATTAAGTAACAATAAATCTAGGATTTATCATGTATTTTTGCTAAAATCCACATATATACATAAATATATCAGATTTGAGTGTGTGTTTGTGTTCCGTGTGAGATTAAATCTGCTAAATGGGGGAAAGAAATCTTGGAGAGTTCCCACACTTTCTCAGGGTGAAGTCCTAAATATTTGGCATACTCCCTCCACAATGTCCCTTTCCTAGTAAGAGTCTACAGTACACCTTTACCTCGGTTCTGAACATTGGTGACTATGAGCAAACATTCCTTAAGGTCTTATAGAAGTGGCTTTCCTGTGCATTTTCATTGTCCCATATTTGCCTGACTCTGCCCCAAAATTGATGTCACCGCAGTCAATCAGCGCAGCTCATACATGAGATCCGCATTAACGCTCACATATGGGTTTACAGAGCTCAATTTTAACAGGGTTGCTCCACATACAGTAGGTATTCACTAGGGATGCACCGATACAATTTTTTTTAAGACAGAGTACCGATACTTTTTTCAGGTATTTTTCAGAATCATTTAGCACTCCCTAACTCCCCCCCCCCCCTGCATTCCTAGAAAACAAAATGACAAAGTGGCCCCCATTTTTATTTTGCACCCACAAATGCTAGAGCCGGCCCTGGTTAGAAGGTCTAGGGACTTACACATTTTGATAGCACTGAGCCGAAGAGAAGGAGTAGCGCTCACCGAGGGAGAAGGGGAGTATTTACGCTATTAAAAAAATTGGGCCGATACATAATTTAGGAAATGCTGCTGATTATTTAGTAAGGGGGGGGGGAGAGTGGGAGGTTTATAGAGTAGCAAAATAATTGAATGGCCTTCAGCTGTCAAAAACAGTAATAATAACGATTTATTTTAATTCTTGGAAATAAACTGGTGAATACTCCCTTGTTACTTCCGTGTGGATAGAACAAACCTACAAGTCTACTTACCTTCAGGTTATAGCTATTAAATCGAAGGAAACCAAGGCTGCTGCTATTTCTCTGCCTCAACGCAAGCACCATAGGAATAATTTTATAAGAACTTCCAGGCATACAATTTTAATTGAGTCATACATTTTTTTTATTTATTTTAATGAATCTATGTTTTCTACGCTCCAAAAACATGTTTTTCTTTATGACACAGAAAGTCAAACCCTATGGGAAAAATGTATACCCAGTCTCTTGGCCCCTGAGCAAATATATAGTCTATGTATTAAGTGATGTAACCTTTCCCTATCGTTACTACAGGTGCGGAAATATATTTATTTATAAAGGATTTTACCAGGAAGGATTCATTGAGATTTCTCTCGTTTCCAAGTATGTCCTGGGTATATTAAGATGAAATTACAATGGCAAGCGCAGGGCTTGTACGATGATATCTAGGATGTCTGTATGAACTTTCTAGAAAATGAAGGGTAATCACGAAAATATTGCATTAATTGTTGTGAGTTTTGATTCTCATTTGGCACCCCCCCCCCCCCCCAAGGCACAAATAATGGCACTTTTTGGATGTGGAGCGCAGCAATACAAAAAACAATTACAAAATTTATGTTTTTATTCCCCGTTAAAATACTTATTTGGCTTTGTTGTATTTATTGCATCAATGCAGATATTGAATGTGTTTTCTCCTGCATACATTTTGATTCTTACTTTACTTTTTTCTTTATCTATTATGTTATGTATTTATTTTTTATTATTCTTTTGTTTTAGCGAAACACAGAGAGCAAAACAAGACAAACCAAAACAAGAGTCAGGTGGGTTATTTCTTAACTCATGCTAATCCTCATCCTTTTTTTCCTAAATAAAAACCTCAGTTTTCATCCCGTGTCCCCCCCCCCCCTACTCACACACAGCACCCAGATACAGGAAGTGGACAGGTTCCCAGCCAATGACAACTGGCGTATGTGCATGTATCAAATGCAAGTCAGGAAACTCTAACTCAAACAACATCAGCACAATATCAAGCCAACATAACCCCAGAGAACCCGACCCCCTGAAGGCTGTCCAGCATCGGCTTACTGACAGCCTGCAGCTTAAAGAGACACCACCACTTACATAAACTGTAACTAGATTACTTGTGCATTACAAACTAAACCACTTTATAAAACACATGCTGCTGTTATTTTTCTTTGTTTGAAGTAATTGCATGTAAAAAGGAATAATAAATGTTTTTTTTAATCTCTCGTTTCCATTTTGTGGACTTTGCCCATGATGCAACATTTAACAAAATCTTATGGGGAGTTTTACTTTGTGGCTGTGATTTAGGCTGGGGTCAGACCAGCGCACTTTTAACGTGCGTTCTGGCGCACATAATTACGGCCGCACTAGCAGCAAATGACGGGCAATGACGGCCAATATACGAAGTACGGTCGCACGAAAGTCCGGCCGCGCAACGCAAGTGGAAAATGAACGCATTTTTTCGAGAACGCAGAACCTCTAGTACGGACGTACAGAGTGCGCTGCGCCCGCTAGCGGTGTGTGTGTGTGTGTGATTTGGAGACGTCAGACCCTGCTCGTGTCCGGCCAACATAACGTCCAGACGCAAAAAGATTCCTGGTTTGGATTCGTAAAACATCACGCACGAACATGCGCATCGTATGACCGTTTTTGCATATTCCGTGAAAAAATACATCAATGCGTTCGGACGCACTTTTTTACGTTCGCGTGTAAAAATGCTTTCGTTTGACCCTAGCCTTATCCCATTCAGTATTTAACAGTTAATGAAGTGAAAAGAGGGAATGTTTAGAAAAGGCAGCATAAGGCTATTGCCCTGCCTCTGCTACCTGAGATAAGAGCTGGCAGCTGAATGAGATCTGACAGGGAGCTTTAAATTCTTCTACCCCCTGGTGATGGCCTTGGAATACATCCCACAAAATACAATGATACGAGTTGGCTGCATAACCTATAGACTTAATTCTATGGTTAAGACACCCAGTGAGGATCAAGTGATTGAAAGATACTGTGGGGGGGGGGGCAGTTTACAGCACAAAAGATCACCCAATGGATGCTCCCAGTGACACATATACAGTAAAATATATTCATTACTAGAAAAAATAGAACACACAAGAAAAACAATGCACATGTAAAATATCAACAACACAAAATAAACACAATAAGAACACAAGAACACAAGTCATTTTGAACTTGGCGTGCATGGGCATGGAGGCATATTTGTAGGGTGCAGGATTCAATCAATATTGGCTCATTGCCCGCTCTTGCGTGCAGAATGTTGGTATTTTTGTGATTATGCAAGAATGTCATTTTCTGTCTATATGTGCTGATCAGATTAGCCTTCCAGTAAACCTGCTCTTAGAAAGGTGTAAATATTTGATTAACAGCTCCTCAAACATAATCTTCATTTTCAGACAAACACTGCCCGTTTTAAACTGTAATCTATTTGTCAATCACGATCACCCATTGTCTTGACTCGTTTAGAAATGTTAAGTAATGTTTAATGTAACTGTCTACCTAATCTAATTATGTTTCACCATCCAAAAAGTAAATGTTTGTGCATTTATCTGTTCAGTCTGATTAGGTACCCCTAGATGTTGTGAATGTAAATGACCCCTGTTTGACCACATAAATATCTGTGCTTGTTCTCTGATTAAAACCAGTTCCATTTTAACCATGAAAGACCTCCGATCTATAGCCTTGTCTTATTTCTGGGGGATGCTGGCAGGCTCTATGTGTCCAGGTCCTCAATCTTTGTCTTAGGCTAGGGTCAGACGAATGCATTTTTCACGTCTACCGTCAAAAAGTGCACCGATGCGTCCGAACGCTTTTTTTTCACAGATGACGCGATAGCAGTCATACGATGCGCAATGTCGGCTGTATTTTTTGACGGAGCTATAAAAAACAAATGGACGTGATGTAGGCCAGACATGCACAGCGTCTGACATCTCCTATTTCACGCACACACGCTGCTATGCCAACGCAGCGCACTCTGTGCGTCAGTACTTGCAGTTCCACGTTCTCGAAAAAATGCGTTCGTTTGCCACTTGCGTTGCGCAGCTGAACTTTCGTGCGGCCATACTTCATATATTGGCTGTCATTGGACGCTACTACGGCCGTAAGAAAATGCGGCTCAACTCACGTTCCGACTGCGTTCGTCTGACCCCAGCCTAAGGACTGGAGAAAGGCAGGAGAGTCTGCCTGGGTAGAACACGGGGGATCCTGCAAGGAAGCGGTATTGGCAAATGTGACCCTGTCGAGGTACAGAGATCTGTTACAAGAACATTTAGTTTTTTGGTGGTAGTGGACCTTTACGTGGTCATTGACTAGTGTGTCTCAGTAGCATCTACGACTCAGTGAAACAAAAGAAGTTGAAACACTATAAATAATTATTAAATTGTATGTTCATGCTTTTTCAGGCCGCTGGATTTTAGGGTCTGCAGTTTTACTCTTCTTTCTTTTCTTGCAAGAAAATTTAGCTGCTGTGCCGTGTATAAACCCTACAGGTCATTAATCCGACAATTCTACAGCACGGTATGTCAAGGCTTTTAGACTACAAGAAGGGATTTATTTTAGTTAGTTTTGTATGTTAATTATCTCCACTTGAGATATGCAGAGATTCCAAGGACATAGCAGAAGGCTTCGTCACATATAATTAGAGCTGGGTAGTGTTATACTTCTATAATGATAGATTCTTCCTGCACAAACACAAGTCTTCCCAGGACTCTCTCTTCTACCATGAAGAATGCCAGCAGAGAAAATCACTAGGCATTCACAGAACCTGAAACTGCACATTCTTACACCTGCCATGTGCTTTACATCTTCAGCCGGTAGGGCGTCATCCCACTCCTACGTACGAGGAGATAAGGAAACATTAAGAATTTGGCTCTTTGTTTTAGGAGCATGTAAATATATTATCATCATATTATTTATTCCCTCTTTAAGACAGAATAATATGTTCTGTTTCCATAGCATTACAGATGTAAAGATACAATACACTAAATACAAAGCAAAACAGCGTTTCACTGAATTTCAGAGTAAGATGTTGTAAACTGGCCAACTCTGTGGACTTTAATGGCTCTTTGAAGCTCACCACTGATCTGGTGAACCGTACACCTCTTTAAGAATCTAGCTCATGGAGAGCCATGGATGGAACTGGTCCCACTTCCCGGTCTCGATCCCTGAAGCTCAGTTCCGCTGTCGCTGACATGAGCTTCTAGGAGAAAAAAGGTTGACAAGCGGTGATAACAGGTTAGCAAACCTTTAGATGTCAGTTCCAAAGTAATAGTTCAACATCAATCAGTTCATATCTGTAGGCTTTTATAGGGGTCATAACTTATGAAACAAAGCCAGGGCGTTTTTTTAAATATAAAATAAAAACATCAAAAGTCCTCCTATATACCAAAGTTAGAGACACGACTCGATCATTTCATAAAACATGGTCGTTATGGACTGAGTACCGACCTCCTTAAATCAGAAGTGACCCTAGCTGTCTTTCTTCTCTTCGGTGGCCTCTTCCCGCCTAGTCTCTGTGTTTAGATTCTATCCCCCCCCCCCGTAACGGATGGTTTTATTTTTTCTTATTATTTTAATTTAGTGGTATTGTTTTTCCATTTTAGTGTTTTTATGTTTTTATTTTTTCCCGAGATTATCGGGTTACTGTTGTTATTCTGAAAATGTATGGAGTTGCACCTCCGTGATTTCTATACGCTACTGTATGTATTCCGCATAGGTCTTTTTCTGGTTGTGCAATTCTTAAAATAAAGAATTAAAAAAAAAAAAATCCTCCTATACAGGTAAAAAAATAAAAGGTTGTTTTATGAAGGTACTCCTCAACATACCGTACCTTTTCACTGTCCTTGAGCTGTGTCAACGCTACGCATGCACAATGACAGCCTGCACTGTGGTCTTCCAGGTGTGCCAACAGGGCAGGGACCCTTCAGGCCACCTCTTCAGTACACCACTGCTCCTCAACTCACACATTAATGTTCAATCGTTTAGGATCGCTTAGAAATGTCCTTGTTTTCGCAAGAAAAGCTGATTTATTTTTTTCTTCCAATGGCATGTTGTGTTTGTTAAATGAAGTCCATACTTTAAAAAGGCTGATCATTAGAAAACCCTTTTGCAATTATAACAGCGCAGCTGAAAACTGTATTACGGATTAAAAAAGCCAGACTTCAATACACAAGTTGAGTATCAGCAACTGTGGGTTCGACCAGTCTCAAGACAGCCAGAACCAAAGAATTTGCTTCTGAAGCTTGGTCTGGGAAATGAAGGCCATTCCATGTGAGACATTGCAGTAGGGCTGAAACAACTAATCGATTAATCGACAACTAATCAATGATTAAAACAGTTGTCAACTATTTCCATTATCGATTAATCGGTGTCGATTAATCGTCCTGTGTACAGCACACACTGTTTAATCTCAGCATCGGAGCGGATTGAAGAAGATGCGCCGCTGCTTTACTCGGTATGATTTAGTTCTAGGTTTATGTCAAACACAACCAGTTTGTTTTTATTCCGTTTACAACAGTAGCAGAACTATAATACAAACAATAGGATACTGCCAATGGGTGAAGGAGCTGTATTTCTGTGTTGTATCCTTACTTGAAGCTGGAGTCCTGTGCCACCACCCCACCCTTCCTGCCACACCCTCTTTGGTCGGGAACTGCCATTCCCTCCCTTTGGTCTGGTCCCTTTCCCCAAACGCACTCCCCCACTCAGATCCGGTCTTTTGTCCATACCCACTCCCTCTCACACTCAGGTCAAGTCACTTGAGCAAAGTCACTTGCTTCCACCTCCAGTCCTTCCTCTCACTCAGTTTATTGACGAAATTATTTAAAAAGGGACACTCTATGCACCATGACCACTTTAGCTTATTAACCCCGATTTCATGCTGACATCATCAACTATGACCAAGTGCTTGTAGCCGCATGCAGCATCAACCCATCCCTCTGACAAAGCACTCGCATACCTTGTGTGAAAAGTACGCAAGATATGCAATTTGCGTATGTATGTATGACAGTTACGCAACACTATGCAAATTGCTTATGAAGAAAGGGGGAGGGTTCTTTTTTCTTATGGCATAAAAAGCCTTTTAAGAATTTTTTTTTACTATTTTTCTTTTTTATCCGATGAATCGAAATAATAATTGGCCAACTAATCGATTATGAGAATAATCGTTAGTTGCAGCCCTACATTGCAGAAAGACTGAAGATCTTGTACAATGCTACTACTCCCTTCATAGAACAGTGCAGAGTGTCTCAAATCGAAAGGATTGTGAGGCCCCACTGCACAGCCGAGCAACAGCAACATTAAAGTGTATGTTTTGAGAAACAGACACTTCCCAGGTCCTCAACTGGCAGCTTCAATAGCCAGTACCTGTAAAACACCAGTCTCAACGTCAACAGCGATGAGCGACTCATGGATGCTGCAGTTCTGGGCAGATCTGAAAACAAATATTAAAAAGCGATCTTTCAGACCAGTCAATAAAAAGATAAGATTAAAGAACAGGACACTGGAGGGGAAAATTGTTAAAAAAGTGTTATGGAGAATCTAAGTGGAGTTGCCAGGAACACCAAGAATTTGTGAGATGCAGACCACTGGAAAAGAGGCTGGAAGAGCGCGTGACACCATCTGTCAAACATGGTGGGTGAAACTTAATGGACTGGTGTTTTGTTGGTGATAAAGTGGACAGAGTTTGAAGGACACAATTATTATTTTACGTAAAACGCATAATTTCTAATAGGGATGCACCAAAATTAGCGCCGAAAATGGTGTTTTCAGCTAAAAAGGCAGAATGGGCTGAAAACATCAGCCGAAACCTGGGCCTAGAGGCCTAACCTGGGGCTTGCCTGAGGCCTCCCAGCTGGGCCGGATGCTCGAATGCGACTTCCAGACCCGGCTGAACCGTGTGCTCGATTCGGCCCTCCAGACCTGGCCGAGCCAGGTGCTCGATTCGAGCCTCCAAACCCGGTTATTTTGTCATTTTTTTTAAAAGGATTTTTTTTGCCTGTTTTATTTATTTGTAAAAGCCTTTTTAATTTTTGCAACAGATCCTTTTTTTTATTGATTTAAGCTCCTATTAGGGGAATAGGAGACTTTGGTTTATTTTTTTTCAGTTCAGAGGAATTTGCCGATTTGGACATCTAAGCTATTGTCTGTCAAATTTTTGCATCTTACTTTGAATAAATGTGTGGTTATTATTGGCTTGATTTTCATTTCAAATTAAGTCTAATATTAATACAATTATACAAAAGCAGCTATTTAAAAAAATTTTTAGGGTAAAAAGTCATTTTCAGTTTTCGGACGAGCTCATCTTGCAGTTTCGGTCCCAAATTTTCATTTCAGTGCACCACTAGTTTCTAACCTTGGGAATGATTAGCTTTCCTATTCACACTCATAATGTATGCCTTTACAGAAAATAAGGACATTTCTGAGTGACCCCAAACCTGAACCTCTGAGTCTATATGAGAAAAATAAAGCTACAGGGACACAGTTAATAAAAATAATAATTTTATTCCTTCTAAGACATTTATCCGCAGAAGAAACCATATCTAGTCTCCTGCTTTCCCTTCTGGCCAGCTGTCATATTCAATGACATTTCTGATCACGAAGAGAGTCGTTTTGTGACAGGAGGAATGTTGATTAAATTAACTTAAATGTATTTTTTTAGAAAGAAAAAAAAAAAAAAACTTTATAGATTATTGACTGCAATATCTAAGCCCTCTCCGAGTCTCCTGGTTATAAGGGTTGTCAGGAGAGACAGGTCAGAATCCAGGGGGTGGGGATCTGTCAATGGGCATTTTTACAGATCTAAAATAAACGAGCAAAAAAAATTAAATAAATAAGAAACCGTATACGACAAAGTCTGCATTTTTTCCCTTTTCTTTTTCCTAACATGCGTTATGGCCTGGGCGTCCTGGAGACCACTCTCTTAGCATGGACAGTCTGGTGAGCTGTATCAGTGTGGCCTTTATTGTTTTACGTACCTAAAAATAAAGCTAATACATGCAAGTCAATGTGCTTTATTGCATTACAGATACATTATATCCATATAGTATAACCACGGTGAGAGGTTTCCATAAAAAGGTATTAAGCATGTCTCCTGGCTATTTTACCTCCTTACAGCCGTGCACGATCTGGACACGTGGCCCACAGTAATACAGAAACTTATATAATACTTTGTTAGAGATGGTGGAACTCAAACTTATTTATGTAACATGCTTCCATGAAGTAGCAAAACACAAATGCAAAGCGACTGCAGTCAGAGAGCGCCAGCAGTCTCTTTATAACAGAGTTATGCTTAAAGGGATTCTCTATTGAAACAGCCTCTGCCCAACTATTATTTATTATTATTTTTTTAATTTCAGGTGTTTTTACTCCCCTTTGTCCCTTGGTGCGCACAGCTCCTTCTTTTCTCGCTCAGGGACCACCGAACCTGCTGCAATTTGCACTTCTGAAGTCACTAGTGACCGGCAGTCAGTAAATTCAAACTCCCGTCTGCTGTTGATCCTGGATGGGGTGGAGGAAACTCCTACACTTCACCCATAGTTTTCTCCCAATTTGGGCAACAGGGAGTGATGTGAAAAAAATGGGGGGCACTCCTCACATCAAGGACCCTTTACAGCAATAACGTAGTCAGGGTCAGCGGAGCGTCTCTTTAAAAGGAATGTTCTTGGGCAGTGATGGCGAGCCTTAGCACCCCAGATATTCCTGAACTACATGTCCCATGATGCTCTGCAAGCCTTATGTTCAACTATGCATCATGGGGCATGTAGTTCAGAAACATCTGGGGCACTTTTCCCTAGTACTGACTGTTCGGATGTGTAAGCATCAACGCCAGGAAAAGTGACTTTAACACCTGCCCCCCATATTCTGATCCTGAAGCTACCCCCCCTTAGCGTATCGTTTTTTGCGCTAGCTTCCATGAGCTTACTGTGCTCTGCAAATCCTATACTTAACATGGGGAGCGCAAATGTACATTAGCGTTTCGATAAGTGAGGTGTTACAAAGTGCTAGTGCTAATTAACGCAGGGATGCACAAGGCAAAATTTCTGCAAATGCAAAATCATTAAACACTACCTAACCCCCACCCAATAAATCTCATACTCCCCTCTCATCCTACAGTGAGAACGATCGCCCGATTCGCTGCTTCTCTTGGCCGCGAGCAGAGTGAGACTGGGAACAAACAGTTCCCAGTCTCCCTCTGCGGCATTGCACGATCTCCTGAGAGCAATCAGGGCTTGCGGCGAAATCTGCAGGTGCATATTTTCTCATTAGTGTCCCCATTTTAGCACAAACTATGAAAAAGGGCCCCTGGGTTGCCAAGGATTACCAACACTACTCTAGGATTATAATAGTTGGGATCTGAGCGGGGGTAGGAGGGGCTAAATATTAACCCCTTCTGACCCCACTCCATATACTCCATCCCATTTTAACCTTTTAGTTTAGTTTAAAGTGTACTCCCTTTGTAGCGTTCGGCTCCCTGGTTCCCACAAGGCCCGATGGCCAGGAATTGGAGCTCTTTGCTCACGGAGTTCCTGTTCTGAGTGGGTCAAAGGCCCTGTGGTCAGAAGATTGAATCAGGCCTCCAAGATCCTCGTGGAGAGGGCTGAGGATGCTCAAGGCACTGTGATCATTCAAATAACATTGAGAGGTCACAGTTCATACTGTATGGTGTGTCCCCTTAAGTTTATCTCTGTAATAAATTATCACTGACGTATGTTACAGCTCAGAATAATTTAATATACCGGTAATTAAAACTGGAAACTATTTCAGAGCCATAAAATAAAAGACTGTCTCATCAATCAATCACTGGTGCCCTCCAGTAAGACTTATTGAAATTGTATGAATATATTAAGCAGGAAACAACACAACTCTCACTTTTATAATATACATTGTTAAAGCACAGCAGCTGTTCAGCGTGTGTTACTATCAGGGTTATTCAGAGAGCACCGAAACGTCACCGTTATGTCGGTGCTCTCCCGTTCCCCGCACTTTAGCAAGTTTGATTCGCCAACCCTGCAGTGATTTTCACATTCACCACAGGGTCCCCGAAGTGCAGCGAACGAGCCGCCGAACGCATCAAAAAAACCGAACGCATCCAAAAAAAAGCCAACAACCCGCCGAACGGAGCTCCGACCAGCTGCTGGAAAAAGCTGATATGCCGTCGAACAGGGATAAAAAAAAAAAAAACTGCAACTTTTAAAATGTGTTTGCAAAAAAACTACTGCACGAAAATGCCTGGAAATAATATATGAGGTCCTGTGAATAATAATAAAAAGGTCTGATACAACAAAAAAAAACACCATTTAAAAAAAAATTGGAAAAAAACATTCACCGAAAAAAAATCCCGAAAAATGCCTAAAAAAATCTAAATAAAAAGACTTTTTGCAGCAAATGAAAAGAATAAATGGTTGAATAAATCTTTAATAAAAACAGGGAATATTTTTTTATATTGAAACCTATGGGATTCGCCCGATTAAACCTGTCGAATGGAACCACCGAAAATCAGGTCATTTAGCTGACATTTTGGTGCCATTCGGTGTTCTCTGAATAGATTAACCATTACTTCGCTATAGAGATTTCACTGATGCCGAAGATCACCGTATTTTGCTGGCAAGTCGCCAATATTTGGCGAACTGCCAGGTTTTTGAATAGCCGAATGGCCACGAAATTGCACCGTAAATTCATGTACATGGCCAATTTTAAAAATCTTTTAGAATTATTCTTAAATAGGTTATTTATTTGTTTTTAGGTGTTTTAATTCTAAAATCCTTGTAAATCCTTGAAAAGTTTGAATAAATTAATAAATAAATAAATGACTGGTTTGTAAATTGTGTAATTTATAGAATAAAACCGGGATCTATGTTGAGTTTCTTCCTGAAGTAGAACCCAAGATGCACATGAGATGCGTTTCCCGTTAGGTCTGTTGAAGGTTAATAGTAAATTACATGCCGTATGATTTTATGTTTATCTGATGTGTGAGAGTGATGCCCTTTCCAAGCAATCATTTTCTCCTTTTACCAACCATCCACTTGTTACACAATATCTCAGACTGAGAACTCGAGGCCCCCTAAATGTCACAATCTCCTTCGGAGTCTAATTGCGTTCAATTTAAAAGTTCTGCGAAATGCTCATAGCAGAAATATTACCTGGATTTGTCTTCACTTAAATCCTGCAAAACAACACAGTTACATGTTCTTGCATAAAAAATACACACAATATGAAATTTAGCCCATAAAACCCTCACCTTTCTACTATTCTAATGCAAGATCAATGCTCACCATGGGTAGAAAAAACCAAGAGCTCTGTTCCATAGTTGGTGCCAACGTTAGCACCTCGATATGTAAGCTCTAGCGCCAGGATAAATGTATTTAACGCATGCCCCCCATATTACATGCCTGACACTACCCCCGTCTTTTTATACGCAAGCTTACTGTACTTTGCACATCCTATACTTTGCGCTCCCCATGTAAACGTACATTAGCGTTTCGGTAAGTACGGTATTACAAAGTGCTAGCGCTAAATACCGCATGGATGCAGACAGCCAAAATATTAGCACCTTCTGAAAGCTGGCGCTACATTATTCTGCAGTTACGGAATCATGTAACGCCCCCTAACCCCCCCCCCAATAAATCCAAATCCAAATAAATCCGATGCTCACCTCTCACCCTGAGGCGAGAAAGGTGGCCTGATCCGCCACTTCTTGTCACCAGGAGTAGAGTAAGGCTGGGTCCACACCTAAGCGTTTTGTTACGTGCGCAATACGCACATTTTTTGACGCGCGTATTGTGCAAATGTTAAAACCGTGCGAACGCGTATTGCAGCGCGTTCACGTCCATGTCTATGGCCGCGAACGCTCTGCAGAACGCCCCAAAGAAGCGCCCGTACTTCTTTGGGGCGTAGGACGTTTTAAAGCGCATTCCTGCGCTCTTTAAAACGCCCAGGTGTAAACGAGTCCCATAGGAAAGCATTGGATTTCCCTGTTCATGCGTTTTCTAGCGTGCAGGAACGCGCTTTAAAACGCTTAGGTGTGACACTATCCCAGTCTCCCTCTGCGATGACTCTGCATTGCTACGCGATCACGAGAGCGAGATCACAGGGCTCGTGGCCCGGAATAGAATGCATAGGTTATACATGGGTTGGGACTTGGGCGGAGTTTAATTGGACAGTGGGTGGAGTTTGTAGCATAGTAAATCTAATGCTGTGATTTGTGCATCCGGCTGCTAAACATTTGTAGCGGCAGTCAGGACCTCCCTACCAGCTGCATGAAGGCCTGCTCATCTAAGGGAAATATGACCTCCCAGGTAGGCCGTGCAATTTACCCGGTGTGCCCAATGGCGGGTACTGCCCTTAGAGGGAATTTATGAACATGAGTGCTGCTCACCCTGCCCAGACAATTGATTTGGCACCAGCACTCTGTGAGAGCCCAAGCTGTCGTACGTTCACGTTCCCATAGTCAAGGTGGCAGTTTGCAGTAAATCTGACGTGTAACACTTACTACTACAGGTTAGTTATGTATAGGAGGTGTTGTTTAACGGCATCTAGGGACCTCGGTTAAACACTGCAAGAGTAAAGCATAAAATATGCATAGAAGACGATGCCGCACACATAACGGAGCTTCAGGAATTCACTGCGCAGGGCCAACCCAAAATAACCTCCTTCATGGGCGCCAGTAAGTATCAAGCAACTCCGTGCCATGCAATATTTATTACAGAATGATTATCTATCAGAGCGAGATGGTGACTCAGACCCTACTTTTTCTGTTTGAATACATTCCCACGGTATAACGAGAGCGACGTTTCACAGATCGAGCGCCATATGCAGCTTTTCGAAGAACAAAGAGGCGCCGTGCAGCACAGCTAGGAAGATGCTTTCAGGTGAACGCAGCCAGACTTGACTTAAAGAGAACAGTTTGCGTTTATAGACCAAACCCAGCAGACAGAACTCCTGGTGTTACATTCAATTCTGACAGAGTATGATCAGTCACTCAGATCCATTATTTTCCTTAAAATAAAATCCATTCTCACGCCTGACAACGTTTCTGACGGCCAACGAAGGACGGAAGTCGGAAACCAGGTCATTTCAAGACTTTGTAACTGGCTTCATGGTTATGTCTAAAAATGTAACTTAGAAAAAGAGTGATTTCTTAAAACATTATTATACGTTATTTATATAGCGGCAAGATATTCCACAGCGTCGAACAATGTGTACAATAAAGACAGTGTTACAATACACTGAGAAAGGACAACATTTGCAAACCATCACAGGAGGAAATGCGGGCCCTATTCACATCGGGCCTTACAATGTATTACAGTTTAGAGCAGGCATCAGCAACCTTGGCCCTCCAGTTGTTTTAGCACTACTTCTCCTATGATACTCTGCCACTCATTAGGTTGGTTGAACCTAGGGCCAGTCCAAGACACTTTGCTAACTGGGTCCTAGGATGAAATGCTGCCCCCACCCCCCCAAAAAAAAATCATGCACCATGTTTGAGTGTATCACTGATCTCCACAGCAATAAAACTCACAGAAATGTGCGGTGTGTATGAATGTATCGGAGCTCCACGGCAATGCGACTCACAGTAATGTGCAGTGTGTATGAGCGTATCCCAGAGCTCCACAGCAATAAAACTCACAGTAATGTGCAGTGTGTATGAGTGGATCACAGAGCTCCACGGCAATGCGACTCACAGTAATGTGCGGTGTGTATGAGCGTATCACAGAGCTCCACAGCAATAAAACTCACAGTAATGTGCAGTGTGTATGAACATATCACAGAGCTCCACGGCAATGCGACTCACAGTAATGTGCAGTGTGTATCAGCGTATCACAGAGCTCCAAGGCAATGCGACTCACGGTAATGTGCGGTGTGTATGAGCGTATCACAGAGCTCCACAGCAATAAAACTCACAGTAATGTGCAGTGTGTATGAGCGTATCCCAGAGCTCCACAGCAATAAAACTTACAGTAATGTGTGGTGTGTATGAGCGTATCACAGAGCTCCAAGGCAATGCGACTCACAGTAATGTGCGGTGTGTATGAGTGTATCACAGAGCTGCACGGCAATAAAACTCACAAAGTACTGCCTGGAGCCACGTTCCCATGGACAGGCCTGCCCTGGTTGAGCCTCATGGGAAATGTAGCACCAAACTATCTGGAGTGCCAAGGTTGCTGACCCCTAGTTTGGAGACTCATTCCTGGGATCTATATTGCGATGCAGCTCTGTCATGCACCCACTCACGTCATATATATGGAGGATTCCAAAAAAAGAGAGAAATTTAAGAGTGAAAATAGGGATTTGGGCTCAAAATAAGCACTGTTCCTAAACGGGGATACTCGGGAGCTATACACATACTGATGGGGAACAAAGTCCTGAAATCTGCACTCCCATGTTCTCCTCACGGAGACACACTCCCCTCCATTGATCAGAGGGTGAGAAATTCGTTTACAAGAAAATTACCCACAGCAGTTCATATGTGTTCATAAAATACATTTACCCATTGTACGTATGCAAAATTAGCCAGAGAAAACACACAGGATTTTTTTTTATCTTAATTTGCATTTTGCAATAACACAACAGTAGGTCTGTCATTATGTGCCTCTGCGTCCCATTCTTTTGTTGCAGGATTTTCAGTGTAATGGGATTTTAAATTCTCCTTTTCTTTTTGTGAATGCTAAAGCGGCACTTTAATCCATCCTCCGTATGTAACCACGGACGGTATTGAAATCCTAAGTGAAGGCAACACATACCTCCAAACGGTCTCGGTTTGTGACAGGCAGTCTAAATCCTGCCGTCCACGTCTTTCTTTACCTTCAAGTATCTGGGTGTATTATAGAGCACTACAGCAATAAAACTGACCGCAATTATTCTTTCTAATATATTTGACAATGTAAATAATAATAAAAAAGATATTTTGCTATTATTAAAAATTTTATGTTTATTTACAAAAAAGGCACTGATAGAACGTGAACATCCAAAATAGGAGAAAAAAAAATGAAAAAAATTGATAGGTAAAAAAATAATAAAATAGGAATTTGAGAGCCTGATCCTTCTCTCCTTGGATTTAATTAGGGATGCACCGAAACTTGAGCCACCAAAATTATCAGCCGAAAATGGTGCTTTTGGCCGAAAGGAAAAAACAGGCGAAAAAAAAAGAAGCCAAAAATCAGTCATCTGAACCTGGGTTTGGAGGCTCGGCCAGGCCCCCAGGTCCAGGTTCAGTTGACTGAGTTTTGGTATCGGTTTTCGGCTGAGCTGATCCCGAATTTTCGGTATCAGCCAGAAATTTGAATTATAGTGCATCGCTAGATTTAATGATAAATTGTGAAGTCATCTAGCAATTCCCAGAATAGTCTCATGTCTGGTCGCAATTCCAGAGACATTCCTTAAAATGCAAGTGATACTATTTACGTACGCACTGCTGGGAGGTGTAGAGCTGTATTAAAATAGGAATATTGGTATTCGTCACTCTCCCACGGTATGATTTATTGATTTCCATCCAAGTCTTGACTGGTGCTAGTAATGGACCCTGAAAAGAGGTTGCATTACTCGAATACACACTGGTTAAGCTTATGTGATAATTGGTTTTAAATGTATTTTTAATCTATTAATGGACTATAACAGCAAGGGAAAAGGGGAACAATGCATTCATTATTCCAGTTCTTTTAATCATAAGAGTAGTTATAAAAAGCAAAATTAATAATGCAAAAATACTGATTAGCATACACTGTATAGTTTGGCAGAAGCACAAAACTTATATTTTGCTAATTTGTGTGCTAGACCACACCATCAGGATCAGCAAGGTTTCCTATCAGCAACTCGCCACCTTCTGGCCACAGTTAAAATTGCCACGAGAAAAAAGTCACCTTTTCAAAAAGTAGGGCAAATGTGCTCACTTTATAAAATCACTGCAATTCTATCATGCTAGCTTTGAAAAGAAGGAGCAGATTCTGCTGCCTAAAAATGAAGTGAACACGATGGACTTGTAGGGAAGATTGAGTACACAAAAACTTACAGAACCTACTGGTTAGGGTTAGAGGTTAGGGTAACCAACCTTAACCCTGAAACAAGCACAAATGCTGATACTAAACCTAAAAATAAAACTAACCCTAAAACTAACAGAAACACTCACCCTAATACTAATCCCTAATTCCAACTCTTACCCTAAACAAGCACAAATACTAACCTGAATATTAACACTGACCCTAACCTTAGAACCAATAGAAATACTAACCTTGAAAGTAACTGAAGGAAAATGAATCCTCAGACCACCATCTGCTAACCTATAAGAAGGACCCTATAAGTAGTTAAATAACACCCCAGGAATTATAATATTAATAGATAAATTAAGGTTTAAAATATAAGAAATAGTTTTAAGATAAATTGATAATCAGCAGTATTATAGGACTAAGGTTCACTTCTCAAGATGTTTGCAAATGTCTTTAGAATGACAAGGATACTGATGTTTGCAAATGTTTTTAGAATGGCAAGGATGCTGATGTTTGCAAGTTTCTCTCAAGTGATAAAAAAGTGCTGATGTCTTAAAAAAAGTACTGATGTCTTAAGAAATGCTGATATCTCAAGAAATCACATGCCGAGGCCACGGGACTGTCTAGAAATGTGTCACCAGACCTGTATTGAAACTGGCCAATGAACTATGTTATGTTTTGAAATGTTAACTAATGAAATAAAAAGACAACGCCTTGACATAGGTATAAATATGTGTCAAGAACCGTTGGAAGGCAGAGAGAAATTGCCAGACAAAGATACATGCCTCGTGTGTCCTTTTTGAAAGGATTTTCTCTCTCCCTGCGCAGGAGGAGAGTTAACTCAAGGTGTGCCTAAGACAGGGTCTTAGGGGTTAAGGACGGACAATTGGAGACCATTATTCTCTTCAGTAACCAACCATAAAAATAGCTCAAAAACGAACCCTAACCCAAAAACACGCATAAATATTTAGCCTACCACTAACAGATACTAACCCTAAGGCTAGGGTCAGACGAACGCATTTTTCACGTCGTCCGTGAAAAAGTTCGGTCGAACGAACGTACGTATTTTCCCCCGGAATACGCGATAGCGGTCATACGATGCGCCTTTTCGTCCGTGATTTTGTACGGATCATCAATAAAACACTTTTTGAGTCTGGACGTTATGTTGGCCGGACATTAGCAGCGTCTGACGTCTCCTAATCACGCACACACGCCGCTATGCGGCCGCAGCGCACTCTGTACGTCAGTAGTAGCGGTTTGACGTTCTCGAAAAAATGCGTTCGTTGGCCACTTGCGTTGCGCGGACGAACTTTCGTGCGGCCGTTCGTCGTATGTTCCCCGGCATTGGACGTCATTTGCTGCTAGTACGGCCGTGATTTCGTGCGGCTAAACGCACGTTAAAACTGCTTTCGTCTGACCTTAGCCTAAGGCTAGGGTCAGCCGAACGCATTTTTCACGTCGTCCGTGAAAAAGTGCGGTCGAACGAACGTACGTATTTTTTCCCGGAATACGCGACAGCGGTCATACGATGCGCCTTTTCGTCCGTGATTTTATACGGATCATCAATAAAACACTTTTTGCGTCTGGACGTTATGTTGGCCGGACATTAGCAGCGTCTGACGTCTCCTAATCACACACACACGCCGCTATGCGGCCGCAGCGCACTCTGTACGTCAGTAGTAGCGGTTTGACGTTCTCAAAAAAATGCGTTTGTTGGCCACTTGCGTTGCGCGGACGAACTTTCGTGCGGCTGTTCGTCGTATGTTCCCCGGCATTGGACGTCATTTGCTGCTAGTACGGCCGTGATTTCGTGCGGCTAAACGCACGTTAAAACTGCGCTAGTCTGACCCTAGCCTTAAACACTCAAAAAATACTAACCCTAATAATCACTCTTACTAATCCTAAAACAAGCACAAATACTAACCCTAATCCTAGTAATAGCACTAATAGCAACCAAACCCTAAAACAAGCACATATACTAACCCTAACAGAAATACTAGCCCTAATCCTTGTAATAACACTAATACTACCAACCCAAACCCTAAAAGAAGCACAAATACTAACCCTAATCCTAGCAATAGCACTAATAGCAACCCAAACCAAAAAACAAGCACAACTACTAACCCTAATCCTAGCAATAGCACTAATAGCAACCCTAACCCTAAAACAAGCACAAATACTAACCCTTAGGCTAATGTCAGATGAACACAGTCTGAGCGCACTCTGTGTGCGTGCATAACGGACGGACGTACTGACGGAAGATACTGTAGACACCACACGGTCCGTTTTTGTTGACGGATTTAGAAAAAAAAAAGGGAAATATGGGAAACAAAATTAATTCAAATTAAATGACAGGTACAGTCAGCCAGACCAAAAAAACTTCTGAGCGTCAACGTGATGGACGTTGCAAATGCGCTGCGTCTGACGTCGCCTCATCACACACGCAGGCCGCTACGCAGATGCGGTGCACTCTGCGCGTCCGTCATAGCGCTTTTACATCTTTGCCTTAATTGCGTCCATTGCCAGCAGCGTGGTGCGTGTGCACTTCGGTGCGCATGTACTTCGTTTGTTTGTCTCTATTGATCACAAATCAATACTACGACGGACGTTAAACTGTGCGGTGACACAGACGTGATGACTGCGTTCATCTGACACTAGCCTAAAACCAATATACTAGCCCTAATCGTAACATAATGGCTCGTGTCTGGTATGAATATGCACTGATCTTTTTATGCAAGTGTACTGAAAAATTTAGTTTGCCAATTCTTAAAGGCGGACGAAATCCCACTACATTTTTGAAAATGTGTAGTTTTTTTTAAACTTGGCTATTTTTTTAAGCAGCCAGGAGATGGCGATAATCCCAGTCTGCTTCCATAACTCTTTTAACATGTTCTGGTACACATCTGCACATCATGGTCACACGTTAACAAAGAGCACACTGATGATGTAGCAGGGTGTGAAAACCCTTGACTAGCTCGTTCTTTGCACCATCTGGTACCCCAATATCAAAATCTGCTGATCTGCAGCCCAAAAGCAAATGAAATACGATTGCCACAAACAGATTACATTTGCTTTTGGGCTGCAGAAGTTGCCCCCAAAATTTTAGCTATGTGGGCGTAATGCCCAAAGAGCTAATACTGTAAAATCAGCTGCTGAATGCTCTGTAATATCGGGCTTCCAGCAGCCGATGCAGGGGGAAAAAAAAATAGACCAGCTGCTCAAACCATGGCGCCGTCTACTGGCCAAATAGGTTATTTACAGTAAAACAATGTATTACTGTATAATTATTTTACAAAAAAAAAAAACACTGGTTTCTGACAAAATCACTTGATAGTGAAGGGGTTAAATATGACCCGGTATCACCTTACTAATTTGCACAGAATTACATTTTAAATCATCACTGTAATCGCATCCTCGCTGTATTATTATTATGGTTGTTAAAAGCAATTAATGAGGCTAATTTAGCACCAATAATGTGTGTGGATATTAACTACATAAAAATAGCTAGAAGATGATAGTCAATTAAACTCCAGTCCACCTTGAGTTAACAAACTTTACTGTGCTGTAACTGAAAAGAATAAAAAATGCCTGGCACTACATGTCACAGTAAACCAAATAGCCTTTTTATGTATTTATTTGAATTTTTTAGGTATTTTTCTGGATTATTTTTTTTAGGCGAAATCTTTGATTTCCATTTTTTTCCGTTTTATTTTTCTGTAACAGACCGTTTTGTTATTTTCTATTATTTATTTCCATGCATTTTTATTGTTGTAAACACCTTTTTTGTTTAAAATAGCAGAGTTCAGTTGTTTTGATTTTTTTTTTTAACCAGTTTGGCGACTTTTGGAGGCTGATCGGCTTTTTTCAGCAGCGTGAGGCAGTGTGTTTGGTGGATCAACGGCTTATCTTTGGCAGTCGGTGGATCCTGTCGGCGCAGTTAAGGGACCCTGCGGTAAATACTGAATTTGCCGCATGGTCAGTGAACTGAAATAACCGAAGCGCACCGAAGTGCGCCAAACGAGAGAGTGCTGACATTTCGGTGCTGTCTGAATAAGCCCTTGTGTAACAACAGCACTTCCTTAAAGTGTTTATTCCCTACTGACCTTTAAAGAGCGGCAGCAGAAGCTTCAGTAATAAGGTTTCTCCTGCTGCGTGTTTGTTTTTCTCTTTGTGGAATTCTAAAATTTGGTGCAATTGAAATAACAGCAAAAAAACCCCAAAAAAACGATACTACCGTAACCGCCATAAATACATTTTTTTTTACTCTGCATATTTGCATTTGTTTTATCTACACCGTGGCATAACTTTCACAGCTTTACAATTGATTAAATCAGCGGGCAATAAAGCAAACTGTATGTCTGCATTGTACACGTTATTAACACAATCTGTAACATCCAATCACGACTGTATTTATACCTGTTGGAGCTGAGATTCTGTGAACCAACGCCGGCCAAGACAAGCTAGATCATCATAATGTATCAAATGCAATTAAAAAGAATAGAGTTTAGGGCAAGAAAAATCATAAGCAGTTTATTATTTTGTAATAAGTTATGTCTATCCTGCTGGGTTCTGTAATAATGGATTATTTTTTTTTGCTACTTGTAATAAAATTGCAAAGGGAAAACGTGGCTCACACAATAAGATCCTGTTTTATGGACACAATTGCAGTTACATTCCGGGGCCAAAGGTCCTTTAGATTATACACTCTTTTTAACAGGGGCCCTTTAAATGCTTTTATTTCTATATAAATTGTTAATTTCTGCCGTTTTATAGCCTTGTTTGAATTGCCAAGTGATCCATAGTAAGAGACCACTGCATATTTTATCATAATCCTATAAAAACATAGAGTAAGCAGCAGTCTTATGTTAAGACATTATTTAACCCCTTCACTACCAAGTGATTTAAAAAAAAAAACATTGTCAGAAACCAGTGTTTTTTTTGTAAAATCATTTTTAATTATAAAGTAAGAAATATTTGAGTTTATACCCATTGCATTTCTTACTGTAAATAACCTATTCTTGGCCAGTAGGTGGCACCATCTACTGCTAAATTGAGTTAGAGGTTTGAGCAGCAGGTCTATTTTCTTCTTTTTTTCCCCTGCTTCTGGAAGCTCGATATTTCAGAGCTTTGAGCAGCTGATTTTACAGTTTTAGCACTTTGGACATTATGCCCACAGAGCTAAAACTTTTGGGGGCACCTTCTGCAGCCCAAAAGCAAACAAAATTAATTTGCTGTTGGGCTGGAGATCAGCATACCGAGATATCTCTACATCGGGGCACAGATGGTGCCTTTGAAGCCCGGGATATCTCAATATTGATAGTGAATGGGGTTAACTAAAATGACCCCAATTCCCTGATTTTAAGATATGCATGGAATTGATATGTCAATGATAAAACCATCAGGATATTACAATGTTCAATTAGTTTGTGTTTTCCTTAACAGAAACCAGCATTTGTAATTGAAACATTTAATGATTCTTGGGGAGGGCGAGTTCTCAGATTTTCATGCCTTGGTGACTAATCTATACACACATTATTTCTGATTTTTTACAGCGCTCTTACTGAACATTAATGCAGCTCATAAAATATTTAAAAGCTGCAACACTGTTACAGCAGTATTTCCCCCTATTAAACCTGCAGATATGCTTCGTATTTTACATACCCATGTAGTTCTGATTTAACCCCTTCACTACCAAGTGATTTTCTAATACTGTAACCAGTGTTTTTTTTCGGGAAAATCCTTTTTAATTACTGCTACAGTAAGAAATATTCGGGAATATTCCCAATGTATTCCTTACTGTAATAAACTATTTGGCAGGCAGATGTTGCCATCTACTGGCCAAAAGGAGTTACTGCCTTTTTGAGCTCTGTGCAAGATCAGCTGGGGAAACCTCCGTTGGAGACATTCCCCAGCTGGTGTTCATGCTGACAGTGCTAAACGTTGGGGGCTTCTTCTGGAGCCCAATTGCAAATGAAATTTAATTTGTAACAAACGCATTTCATTTGCAGTGATACAGCATTGCCCCAGATTGTGTTCATACGATCTCGGGCTGCTATGCCTGCTATTGCCGATCATGTATACACAATCACAGTAGTGAAGGGTTAAAGGGACACTCTAGCCTCTGCCTCCTCTTGACACAAAGCGCTGGACATTGAGGACAAATAGTTCTCGATGTCCTTCTGCTGGAACACGGTGACTCTTCAAGGAGTCCTATAGACTCCAAGAGAGGATACCGGCGGTGGCACTTGGTACCCCATACGTTTTGGAACTACATAGCTCATGATTCATAGGCAGCTCCAAGAGTGTGTGCATTATGTGAAATGTAGTTTCAAAACATTTGGGGGTCCAAGGTTGCTGCCGCCTGTTTTAGCACCTCCCTGAAATTACAAGCCAAGCCGCTAACATAGTGGCTGTCCTGTAAATGAGGATGTAAAAGGGAGACGCTAAGATTTAGCGACTTGCGTAGTTTTTCCTTCTTAGTGGCTCCATCACGGATTCTGCCAGATAGTTGCCGTTTTTAGTTTATTCACTCTACACGACGGGCATACTTATTCCGGGGGGGGTGTTCATGTTCTCTGATGATGGGAGCTGCTGACTGAATACCTAAATTGCCCAAAAAAATAAATAGTCCAAAAACATACTGGAATATTCCAGACCACCAGAGAGGTCAGGTCCTGCCAGTCTTTACAAGAGATGATACAAATCTTGCTCTTTTTTTTTTTTATTTAGAATTTTTATTTTATGAAAAGGTCACATGTCAACCAACAAAAACCGGCCAAGATGTGGACTCTCAGAATAACACACAAAGACAATCAGGGTTATTCAGAGAGAAACGTACACTCACCGCACGTTCGGTGACTTTTCGTTCCCCGCACTTCGGGGCAATTCGGCTATTCTAGGTCGCCGACCCTGCGGTGTATTCAGCAAGCACCGCAGGGCCTCCCGTAGTGCAGGGAAAACCTGCCGTAAACCTGCCAAACACTCGCAGAACACTCACCGAAAGCCCGCAGAAAACCCGCCGGAAAAACCCGACAAGCCGCCGATCACAGCGCAGAACAGCCGCCAGAAAAACCTGACAAGCAGGCGAACGTGGTGAAAAAAAAAAAAACGGATGCTTAAAAGTTTGAAAATTTAAACATTGTTTGCAAAAAAACCACAGACCAAAAATGTCTGGAATTTACATATAAGATCCAATGAATGATAATAAAAAGGTCTGTTATAGAAAAAAAAATACGATATATAAAAAAAACGGAAAAAAATTTTGCCCAAAAAATGCCTAAAAGATCCTACAAAAATCTATAAAGAGACTTTTTACTGCAGAATAAAATAATAAACGGTTTATTAGATATTGATTTAAAACGGGAGTATTTTTAACATTGAAGTCTATGGGATTCGCCTGAACAAAGCTGCCGGATTGAACCACCGAACAGCAGGGCATTTCACCAATTTTTCACTTCTGTTTGGTGTTCTCTGAATAGACGAAGCATTGCTTCTCTATGGGGGATTTCACTGCCTCCGAACAGGCACCGTACGTGCAGGCAATTCGCCAGAATTTGGTGAACTGCCTGCTCTCTGAATAGAAGAATGGCCCCGAAATGTCCCAGTACGCTGAAATTCAGTGTCCGGTTACATTTTGGATCTCTCCGAATAACCCCCATAGTAAAAAGTCATCAGAAGTAGTAAATCTAGAATAAGGGGGGGGGGAGTGTCATCAAAATAAAGTAAAAAAAAAAAAAAAAAAATCAGCATCAAAGAAAAAAGAAAGAAGCAAAACTCAGCGGGAATTTTTTTTTAATAATAATCAGATGTCCTCAGTAGGCGGCTCAAATACTCAAGGGTATGTGTGTAGAAAAGCTATCTTTTTTTTTTTTAACTACTTAACATACAATGTGAAGCCTTGAATGAAAGTTCATTCTATGGAACGTATGCCATAAAAAGATCAAAGCCTCTCGCTGTGGCTGGAGACTCGGCGCTGTATTTAAATCAGCAGGTCATTAATAAGTGAAGCTGCAGAACACACAGACAGAGCAACGCTAAGGAATGAGAATGCGCAGGTGTTTATTTGCATAATGCTGTGCGGCTTTCTGGGAGTAATATTTCTATGTGTGTCTGAGCAGGCGCTAAGATTTTATTTTATATGATGTGATGATGATGCGCTCCGGCTTGTGCGAATATCATATTTATGTATTAGAAGGCTAAGGTCTTATATGATGTATAATAGATATCGCTTCCGACGCGCAGATACCAATCTCTGATTCAGAATCATCAGATGAAAACACCATCAATTCCCCCATGTGATTCCGACTGTCAAGAGCAATGCAAACAAGCAGCCAGACAAAGCAAGGGAAGAAACAAAGCAAACCTATCCAATCATCCAAGGGCAGCACTCTACAAAGCATTGAGGAGCATTTCACAAACCGTAAGGAAAAGGGCTTCTTTTCATCCCATAAATTCATATTCTCCGATAAAGCCATTATGTAAAAATATATATCAGTGGAATTATGGCATCAAGATATAGACCAGGAGATGTTATAACGGCACCGTGAGGCTCTGGAAATCACGTGTTTACACATAAACCATATGTGTGTATTTGTGTGTGAGAGGCATAACTATGAATATTCGCTAAATCATTGTTTTGACAAACCTTAATCTGTGTGAATATTCAATAATCCATGGTGGACAGAGAAGAGCGTCCAGCAAGGTGCCATCAGCAGTCAGCACTCCATAGAGAAGTATAAAACCATACACACATTCATACAGCCTATCCTGCATACATACACACAGACCCACACATTCATACAGCCTATCCTGCACACACACAGACACACACATTGATACAGCCTATCCTGCATACATACACACATAGACACACACATTCATACAGCCTATCCTGCATACATACACACATAGACACACAGACAGGGCCGGATTAACATAGGGGCAGATGGAGCAGTAGCTCCAGGCCCATGCCCCAGAATAGGCCCACAGAAAGGATAAATTTGTCTGCATTGATGGGCATTTGGACCACTATAACTCCAGCTCCATAGAAGCTACAGGGTCATGTGAGGTATCACCAGAAAGGTCGGATCATGATCTTTCCAATGATAACAAACATGACCAGGTTCTATGTAACAATAAAAATAAAATAATAAATATTTCTTTACTTTTTCTTTCTAACACAGCAATATTTTTCAATTATAAAGGGAACAATGATGCTGCAGTAACTCACCATCTAATTTTTCATGTCACTAACAAGCGTGGAGGTGATGGTACAATCCATTATTACGAATTGTTACATCAAGAACCTAAACCGTCACACTGCAGCGAAGTGCACTGGGGGGGGGGGCTTGGGAACCCTGCACCACTAATCTTTACACCTTGCAAGGTCAACTGAGGTGTCAGACAGGACAGAGTCTGGCCTTTGCATTGATACTAAACATGACAATGTAAAATCTAAAAGAAAAAACGAAAAACTTTTTTTATTTATTTTTTGTTCTAAAGCGATGGTATTGTCCATTTGTCGCGTATAAAATGAGCAACACCACTGCCATTACTCACCTTCTCCTTTCCCACACAGGGAGCAAGGTCAGTGTTTTATGCATAGTCATATTATTCATAAAACATCATTATCCAAAGCACATAGGAAATATCACATTTTTGGGTTAAATGCAGTAACAGGTTCCCATTTAAAATTATTTTAACAAGAATTCCCTATAGAATATATAACCAGAGGTTTGAATGATAAAATATGAAAAAATAATTTTACACGCTGTGATGATTGAAATCTGAATGGAAATTTACTCACACAGTATCTGCCTGGTTAGATATACCCATATATGCAATATTAAACAGCCTAAAGTATGTTTTCATTTCACTAAATTCCAAAAAAAGCCCACCAAAATATTCAGCTCCAGGCCCACAGATATCTTAATCCAGTCCTGCACACAGACGCACACATTCATACAGCCTATCCTGCATACATACACACAGACACACACTTTCATACAGCCTATCCTGCATACATACACACAGACACACACATTCATACAGCCTATCCTGCATACATACACACATAGACACACACATTCATACAGCCTATCCTGCATACATACACACATAGACACACACATTCATACAGCCTATCCTGCATACATACACACACACACATTCATGCAGCCTATCCTGCATACACACACATTCATACAGCATAGTCTTGCAAACATTCATACAGCTTATGCTCGCACACAAACATTCATACGGCCTATCCTGCATGCATACATACATTCATAGAACATATGTCCACAAACATACACACATTCATACAGTATATTCTCCATACGCACACATTCAAACAGTATATTCTCCATACGCACACATTCATATAACATATGCTACACACATTCATACAGCCTATGCTGCACACATACACATTCATACAGCCTATGCTACACACATACTCACATTCATACTTAACCTCCCTGGCGGTGTTACCGCGTGTGTGTCTCGGGGTTAAATTTCACGGCTGAGAGCGGTAACCCCGAGACACACTCGGGCTGGATACATTACCTCTCCCTGCGCTCCCTCGATGATCTCTGCAGTCTCCTCCGGCGATCGCGACGTTTTACTTCCTGGATTCCTTCTCGCGAGGAGGAAACAGGAAGTAATGAGGTCGCTGGAGGAGGCAGCTGGGGACATCGAGGGAGTGCAGGGAGAGGTGATGTATCCAGCGGCATCCCGAGTGTTGCGCGGGGTTACCACTTCCAGCATAGAAATTTAACCCCGAGCCACACTCGGGATGCCGCTGGGGGGGGGGGGCAAACGAAAAAAGTAGACCGCTTTTAGACGCGGTTTTTCAAAAAACTTAGACCGCCATGGGGGTTAATATGCTACATACATATGCACTCGCACACATTCATATTACATATGCCCCATAGGTGTGCGCAGGGGGTGTGCCAATGTTGGGTGAAGATGTCCTTTTTTACCTCTTATATTGGCATTTTAGATGTCCGTTATCAGGTTCATGATGAATAGCATAAAAACTGACTTTATCTCTGATTACAGGTTTGTTATTTCTTATGGAAAATGTGCATTTTGTGAAAATCTTCAAAACCTACGTTTTCAATTAATAAATGTTTATTTATTTATAAAGTCTTTTACCCGGAAGGATACATTGAGATTTCTCTTGTTTTCAAGTATTTATACAGTATATCCTACATACACACATTCACAACATTTACCCAATATCCCACTACTTGTCTATTGAATTATTCTAATGCATTGTTTAGTTACCTGGCTGCTGTGTTTAGGATTTATAATTACATTTTTAAATGACCAACAGCACCAACTTCCATTTATATATAGGGATTTTTTTTATTTTGCATATGTGCAATTTTTCTACCAATAAAACTTCCCATTATATTATACACATACACGCATATTTTTAAGACTAATTGGCATGCATTAGAACTTGATTGCCACCTAGTGTTACATTTCTATTTAATATAGCATGCATTGAAAGGGTGTCGAGGCTGCCGGTGGTTCATACTTACCCTGAAAATAAACAACCTTACTGACTGGTTACCGGACATGTACTGAAAGAGGGGGCAGACAATGAGCGGTGACATCTCTTGCATTTTTTTTTGCGTTTGTGTTATATGGTTTTGCAAAATTACTCAGCAACAGCTTCTGTGAGCAGGTATTTATTTCTTCAAAACAGGCTGCAGACGAGAATAACAAGTGACCTTTGCACCATATGTTATTCTCTCGCTGCCTTAACACTTGCACGCCATACACAAAGAGTGCCAGCTGGATGGAGTAGAGGTAACATCACTGCTCTATAATCGTGGAAAGAGACTGTGGAGACACAGGTTTGATCCCGGCAAGAGCACCTCTCCAGTAAGTGTCCTTGGGCAAGACACCTAACGGTACATACTCGCCACCCAGGACATACTTGAAAACGAGAGAAATCGCAATGTATCCTTCCTGGTAAAAATACTTTCTCAAAAAAAGCATAAATGTACGGTATGCAGTTTTATCAGCTGATACGCAACAGGATCTTGTGACTTGGCTGGACTATCTTGCATTTTCTGCTTCAGGAGACGCCAGGGAAATATGGACGTCCACTGGATCCGTAGTCGTGCGACCAACTTGGTTGTCAGTAGGGCTGCAACTAACGATTATTCTCATAATTGATTAGTTGGCCGATTATTATTTCGATTAATCGATTCATCGGATAACAAAAATAGAAAGGAATTTTATGTAAAAAAAAAATAATAACCACAACCCCTCCCCCTTTTTATTCATAAGAAATTTGCATTGTTTACAAAACTTTCATACGTACATAGGCAAATTGCGTATCTTGTGTACTTTGCACACAAGGTATGCGAGTGCTTGGTCAGAGGGATGGGTTGACGCTGCATGCGCAGCTTAAGCCCATGTTTGCTTTCTCAAATGAATGCGGCTACAAGCACTTGGTGTCAGGCCTTACCCTTTGGGCTGGGGGTCTCCGGCGCGTCGGGCTTCGTGGTGGCGGGCCGGCGGTGCAGCGGCCACGGCTGGCGGCGCCGGGTGGTCCGCAGCGCGGTGCTCATGGCGCTCCGGCGTTGGTGGGGGGCCTGGTCCGGGTTCTTCCCCTAGCTGGCTCTGGTGGGTGGATACGGTGCCTGGTGGAGACACCGAACATGGCCGCCGCCATGCGTTCTCGGCGTGGGGGCGTGGCCTCCCGCAGGAGCCTGGTGGTTGCTAGGGGAAGGTGTGGTATCCCCAGGGGGCGTGTCCCCTACTGGGGTTGGTGGGGGAGGGCCAAGGTATCCAGGCTATCCCTTGATATCCAGGAGGGGGCATGGCTGGAGGCTGGAGACCTCCCTGCAGGAGGTGTGTGCTGGCCAGGGGTTCCTATTTAAACCCACAAGTCCAAGGGAAAGACATCTGATTGTCTTCTCCTGGTTTCCAGTTTCCTCCTGGTTTTTGCTTGCTATATTTCAATGTGGTATCCTGAAATTGCTGCTCTATCCATCTTTGTGTATCTGACGGTCTGCACAGTAAAAGGCTATCAAGCATTTTGGTCTCCTCATTCGTGGATCATGACACTTGGTCATAGATGATGATGTCAGCATGAAATCGGGGGTTAATAAGCTAAAGGGGTCAGAGTGCGTAGAGTGTCCCTTTTAAACAATTTTGTGAACAAACTGAGTGGGAGGACAGACTGGAGGAGGAAGGGAGTGACTTTGCTCAAGTGACTTGAGTGAGAGGGAGTGGACAAAAAACCGTATCTGAGCGTGGGAGTGAGTTTGGGGAAAGGAACCAGACCAAAGGGAGGGAATGGCAGTTTCCAACCAAAGAGGGCGTGTCAGGGAGGGTGGGGTGGTGGCACAGGACTCCAGCTTCAAATAAGGATTAAACACAGGCATACAGCTCCTTCACCCAGTGGCAGAATCTTATTGTTTGTGTTATAGTTTTGCTACTGTTGTAAACCAGAATAAAAACAAACTGGTTGTGTCTGACATAACCCTAGAACTAAATCCTACCTAGTAAAGCAGCGGCGCGTCTTCTTCAATCAGCTCTGAAGCTGAGGTTATTTACGTTTAACTCAGTGTGACTCTAAACAGTGTGTGCTGTACACAGGACAATTAATCGACACCGATTAATCGATGATTAAAATAGTTGACAACTATTTTAATCATCGATTAGTTGTCGATTAATCGATTAGTTGTTTCAGCCCTAGTTGTCAGACTAGGAACGATATTGGTCGTGCGACTTGGTCTGACGAGGGTCGTCCACTGCATCAGACTAGCGATCAGCGACTATGGACCCAAAAACCAGTTTATTCTTGTTTTCTTTTTTTCTGAGACTATTGTATTCTGCTTTTGGAAACACTGCAGTCCTTTGTGCGCGAATATGGATATGGATATGGATATGGAGCTGAATGCGCTAGTTCCGTGTGAGAAAACACTGAGCTGCACCGAGGTGTCAGTGAAATGCCCTGATTTTTGACAGTTCAGTACGACAGATTTAAACATTTAAATCTAAAAAAAATATTATCGTTATCCCATTTTTTTTTTTCAACTGTTTGTTCTTTTAATTTTCAGCAATTCGTCTTTTTTATTTATTTATTTTTTGCGACATTTTGAGGTTGTTTTTCTTTCCCCAATTTTTTTAACCCCTTAGTGACCGGGCGGTTTTACACGAATCCGTCCGTTCGTGACCGCTGCTGTTTTTACGTTTCTGCGCTCTTAGTGTTTACGTCAAATTTTCCTCTTACTCGTTTATGTAACCCACACATATTTTACACTGTTTTTCTCGTCACTAAATGGACTTTATAAAGATACCATTTTTTTCATCATTTCATATAATTTACTATAAAAAATATTGTGAAATATGACACAAAAATTGAAAAAACACCACTTTTTCGAACTTTGACCCCCAAAATTTCTTATGTATCAACAACCGTCAAAAAAATTTTATTCTTTAGTAGTTTCTAAATTTAGTTCTGAGTTTAGCAATACCCAATGTTTACATATTCCTCGCTTTTTTCCTTATTTTATGCAACAATAAGTGCAAGTAGCACTTTGCCATTTCCAAAGAGTTTATTTTCAAAACTAGTGATAGTGACATTGTAACACTGATATCTGTCACTAATTCCTGAATAACCCTCCACATATACATATTTTTTTAAAGTACACAAATCAAGGTATTAAACTTGGGGTATTTTGACTCTTTCCATGCAAACCATTTTACCACAAATCTATGCCAAAGTTTGAGAAAAAAAAAAAATTTGGTGATTTTTTTTTTTTGAACGCAATTTAAGAATACATGTACTGTGAACTTTAAGGTTTACTGCCAAAAAGCACCCCAAAATATGTTCAGCAACATCTTCTGAGTAAATTGATACCACCCAAGTATAGGTATGTCGGGTCATTTGGGGGCTAAAAGGCCTTATTTGGGGGGTGCGCATTTCAGTTTTCCAACTTGGAATTTTCACATTTCGTCATCATGCACCCATGTCCTATTTGGGACATTTTTGAAGCCGGCCAAAGTAATTTACCCCCATCAAACCATATATTTTTAGAAAGGGCACACCCTAGGGTGCTTCAAAGAGTTGTATTTTAACACTTTCCATGCACTAGCTCTATGTCAAACTTTCAGGTAGTCACTTTTTGTGTTATTTTTTCACACACATTGTACTTTAGGCATGAATTGTCAAATCCAGTTATGGGTTACTGCCAAAAAACACCCCAAAATATGTTCAGCAACATCTTCTGAGTAAATTGATACCACCCATGTATAGGTATGTCGGGTCATTTGGGGGCTAATAGGCCTTATTGGGGGGTGCGCATTTCAGTTTTCCAACTTGGAATTTTCACATTTCGTCATCATGCACCCATGTCCTATTTGGGACATTTTTGAAGCCGGCCAAAGTAATTTACCCCCATCAAACCATATATTTTTAGAAAGGGCACACCCTAGGTGCTTCAAAGAGTTGTATTTTAACACTTTCCATGCACTAGCTCTATGTCAAACTTTCAGGTAGTCACTTTTTGTGTTATTTTTTCACACACATTGTACTTTAGGCATGAATTGTCAAATCCAGTTATGGGTTACTGCCAAAAAACACCCCAAAATATGTTCAGCAACATCTTCTGAGTAAATTGATACCACCCATGTATAGGTATGTCGGGTCATTTGGGGGCTAATAGGCCTTATTTGGGGGGTGCGCATTTCAGTTTTCCAACTTGGAATTTTCACATTTCGTCATCATGCACCCACGTCCTATTTGGGACATTTTTGAAGCCGGCCAAAGTAATTTACCCCCATCAAACCATATATTTTTAGAAAGGGCACACCCTAGGGTGCTTCAAAGAGTTGTATTTAAACACTTTCCATGCACTAGCTCTATGTCAAACTTTCAGGTAGTCACTTTTTGTGTTATTTTTTCACACACATTGTACTTTAGGCATGAATTGTCAAATCCAGTTATGGGTTACTGCCAAAAAACACCCCAAAATATGTTCAGCAACATCTTCTGAGTAAATTGATACCACCCATGTATAGGTATGTCGGGTCATTTGGGGGCTAATAGGCCTTATTTGGGGGGTGCGCATTTCAGTTTTCCAACTTGGAATTTTCACATTTCGTCATCATGCACCCATGTCCTATTTGGGACATTTTTGAAGCCGGCCAAAGTAATTTACCCCCATCAAACCATATATTTTTAGAAAGGGCACACCCTAGGGTGCTTCAAAGAGTTGTATTTTAACACTTTCCATGCACTAGCTCTATGTCAAACTTTCAGGTAGTCACTTTTTGTGTTATTTTTTCACACACATTGTACTTTAGGCATGAATTGTCAAATCCAGTTATGGGTTACTGCCAAAAAACACCCCAAAATATGTTCAGCAACATCTTCTGAGTAAATTGATACCACCCATATATAGATTTGTTCTGTTGTTTTTGGGGTGCTACGCCAATCTTTGACATGTGCTTGTCAATTTTCTAATTTGACATACAGTATCTTCTTTGCTTATCTTCTTTTTAGGGGCCTTTTTACATACCCCAGTTTTATGAACGTGCATATATTTGGTAAGCTAACACCCCAAAGTATTGTAAATGGAGTGTTTTTATGCTATGGATGCATCCGTTTGCTCCAAACAAATTGGATACAGTTTGGTGGTCATTTTTCATTTTCACACCCACATCAGTTTTGGACTGTGATTTAGGAGACACTGTTGTTTGTTACTGCATGAAAACTCTCCAGGTTGTTTTCTGCAAGGTCTCCTGAGTACACCCATGCCCCCCATGCATAGGTTTGCCAGGATTTTGGAAGGTTCAAATACAATTTTTATGACTTTGTCATTGGAGTTGAAATTGAGATTATTTCTTCAGCTAGGCCTATCTTTGGTTTTGGGTCTACCGCATACCCCAGTTTGAATTATTGCCAGAAAATTGTTTATATTTGTTATGTTGACACCCCAAGGTATTGCATATGGAGTGCTTTGATGCCATGGATGCAACGGTTTTAGCCCAAAACATTTGAGAAGGTGTGTGGTGTAATTTTTCAATTTTCAGATTTTTACGCCCACAGTAGTTTTGGACTGTGATTTAGGAGACACTGTTGTTTGTTACTGCATGAAAACTCTCCAGGTTGTTTTCTGCAAGATCTCCTGAGTACACCCATGCCCCCCATGCATAGGTTTGCCAGGATTTTGGGAAGGTTCAAATACAATTTTTATGACTTTGTCATTGGAGTTGAAATTGAGATTATTTCTTCAGCTAGGCCTATCTTTGGTTTTGGGTCTACCGCATACCCCAGTTTGAATTATTGCCAGAAAATTGTTTATATTTGTTATGTTGACACCCCAAGGTATTGCATATGGAGTGCTTTGATGCCATGGATGCAACGGTTTTAGCCCAAAACATTTGAGAAGGTGTGTGGTGTAATTTTTCAATTTTCAGATTTTTACGCCCACAGTAGTTTTGGACTGTGATTTAGGAGACACTGTTGTTTGTTACTGCATGAAAACTCTCCAGGTTGTTTTCTGCAAGATCTCCTGAGTACACCCATGCCCCCCATGCATAGGTGTGCAAAGATTTTGGCAAAATACAGCACCAATTGTAGAACATAAAAATGTACGAATAAAATGTAAAAGTCTGGTGCCTGTCAAACTGGGGATGCTCTCTAGGGGGGCACAGGCTGTTGTCACTGAAGTGCATGAAACGCAAAATGTTTTCATACCTTCTACGTGACATTGATTGGGGGTAAATGGGGGTAGAGCAGATGGGGCTACTGCTCCAGTAGGAGCGAATTGAGGGCTTCTTTATGATGCCCTCAGCATAGTAAGTGCCCAGAATTTCAGAAATTCTGGCACATCTAGCGGGGTCCATTGCTGCCTTGCCAAGTAGGAGTCTGGCTTCGCAGCACAATGCTGATGGGCATACAGATTTGATTGGGCCACGATGTGGCCCAACAAATCATCCCCCATAAACACCTGCAAAAACTGTGTGGCGGTAAATCCTGCAACATCAATATTGATGCCAGGATTTGCCGTGAAAGGAGGGATATCTGGCCTCTGGCGATGAGGCACTACCCACTCCTCAGCTGGAGCTGTGCGTCTCCTGCTGGCAGGTGGTGATCCAGGATCTGCATCAGAAACATCACTAGATACATCAGCCAGCGTAGATAATGTATCTAGCGACGTCTCTGAGCAGTTAGCGGGGTCGAAATGAGGGTCTGAGTCTGACGCAGATGCCTCAGATTCTGACGCCAGGATGGCATATGCCTCCTCGGCGCTGTACACCCTCTCAGACATTATATATAATAGATTATAAAATTTTATAATTATTATATATATATAAGCGGATTGTTGGTTCTTAGAAGAACCGTTGGGTTTCACAAGAAAATACAAATAAACACCTAAATCTCTCTAAATCCCTCTAAACCTGCCTCAATTCTTCTAAATCTCCCTAAAATCTCTCTAAATCTGCCTCAATTTTTCTAATCTCACTAAATCTCACTAAAATCTCTAACCTGTCAAATCTGATCTCTCTCTCTCGCTCACCAAAACACAAGTGAGGAGAGGGAGGGAGAATCACAGAGGTCAGAGCCAATATTTACAAAATATTGACCTGACCTGACAAATTAGAAATTTTATTTTGATTTTTTCTAACTTCTGATTGGATGTTGCTAGCCTGCCTCTCTGAGGCAGGCTAGGAACATCCCACTCAGCCCCAAGATGACCCTGCCCTTAGAACCCTAACCCTAGCCCTAACCCTAGCCCTAACCCTAGCCCTACCCCTACCCCTAACCCTACCCCTACCCCTAACCCTACCCCTAACCCTAACCCTACCCCTAACCCTACCCCTAACCCTACCCCTAACCCTACCCCTAACCCTAACCCTACCCCTAACCCTAACCCTAACCCTACCCCTAACCCTAACCCTAACCCTAACCCTACCCCTAACCGTCAGTTTATTTTATTTATTTTTATTTTACTTTTTATTTTACTTTTTTTTTCACTTTTTTTTACACTTTTTTTTACTCTGCTGGGTGCCTTGATCCCTCGAGGCACCCAGCAGAGCACCTGATCACTGATGTGATCGTTTTTGTACTGAGTGCCACGATACCTCGTGGCACTCAGTACTTCCTGCCGCTACCGGAAGTGATCGCTCGGGGGGAGCGATCACGGACGGACCGGCGGCAGGTAAGCATATTGCAAGGATGCCTCGATGTCGAGGCATCCTTGTAATATACTCAGAGCAGCTGGAAGCGATCTGATCGCTTCCAGCGCTCTCTAGAAGTGCCGGGCACCTCTCCGGTGAAACCGGATGTTGATCGCTCCCGGGGAGCGATCACATGGTGCCCCGGCACTTCTAAACGCCATTGCACGGCTGCCTGGACTCCCAGGCAGCCTGCAATGGCGTTTGAGCTGCTGGAAGCGATCCGATCGCTTCCAGCGCTCAAAAAACGGCAGGACGTACCATGTACGTCAGCGGGTCTAAGAGAGACCCGCTGCAATGACGTACATGGTACGTCCTCGGTCCTTAAGGGGTTAAAGGCTTTTTTAAAATTCTGTAAGCGAACCATTTTTATTATTTCCACACATTTTCATGCATTTTTATTGGTTTAAACACCTTTTAGAAGAATAGCAGGGTGATGTGTTTTTTTTCTGTCTGTAGTTTGGCTGGTCTTCGGCGGCTCCATGTTCGGGGACCCTGCGGTAAATAGTGAATTCACCATAGGGTCAGCAGCAAACTGAAATCACCGAAGCGTACCTAACAAGAAGCACTGAAAGAATCGGTGCTTTCGGAATAACCCCGTTAATGATTTGTATCACGCAGCACTAATTAAGCACGTTGTGGTGTTACCTGCAGCACCATCAGGGAAGTATTTGGCATTAATTGCATGTCTCCATACTATAATGCCCTCACCCGCTTCCTCTATCATGGCATCCAATTTCAAAACATTGGTAAGTATGAGCGGCTAAGAATGATTATCAATATAATAGCTGAAATGCCGACTATGCCTGGGGGAAAACAAATCTTTTCCATGTGTCAAAATGTGATTTTAAATCAGGGTTGCAATAAAGTTTCTTTTTTTTAATAATGTAGCAGGAGTGTGAAAGCAGAGGAGTCAGCATGGGATTGGCGAGATTGAAATCTGTGAGCACTTTATGATAGCCTGTCAGTTGTGTCAAAGTAGAGGTTGCTTGACACAATTTGGTCTGATCTGTGCTCCCGGCTGACATTGTGCAACAAAAGCCAGGGTCAGACAAGCGTTTTGCATATCTGAAGGAACGTATGTGAGTAGACCATCTCTGGCCACCTCGCTGAACGCAATTAGTGCGCTCAGCGCTATAAGGCTCAATCCTCCTATGGAGGATTGCGCTTTGCAGCCCCGTCAACCGCGCGTCGTAGCGCTTCGACGGGGAGGCTTTCAGCCTGTCCGCTGTAGCGTGCGCAATTCGTGCGCGCGCTACAGCATGTGGCCGGCCCCACTGAGTGTGCTCAGCGAGGTGGCCAGATGGGCGTTGAATGGAAGGAACGTCCACTTTCGCTCTCCAAAGACGCTCATCTTACACTAGCCTAAAAATTCTGCTCGTGAGCATCCTCTCAACGTGTAGAGATACCTAAGGCTAGGGTCAAACGAACGCATTATTCGCAGCGACTGTCAAAAAGTGCGTCAGAACGCATTGACGTATTTTTTCACGGAATGCACAAAAACAGTCAGACGATGCGCATTTTCGTGCGTGATTTTTATGGATCGTCAATAAAACACTTTTTGCGTCTGGACGTTATGTAGGCTGGACATTAGCAGCGTCTGACGTCTTCTAATCACGCATACACAGTGCTATGCCGCTGCAGCGCACTCTGTGCATCAGTACTAGCAGTACTGCGTTCTCGAAAAAATTTGTTCATTTTCCACTTGCGTTGCGCAGCCGGACTTTCGTGCGGCCGTACTTCGTATATTGGCCGTCATTGCCCGTCATTTGCTGCTACTGCGGCCGTGATTAAGTGCGCCTAAACGCACGTTAAAAATGCGTTAGTCTGACCCCAGCCTTAGCATTCCTACAGAAAAGAAGCCCCTCCAGGTATTGTTTTACAGTTACTCTGTATTCTGTAGCACATAGTCCATTGGAGAGAGACGGACGATCACTTAGTAGGTTTACATGTATACATACAGTGCATGCAAAATAATAAGTGCTGCTTAACTTTCTAAAAGACAAGGTCCTTTGCCCACGAAGTATAAAAATGTTACATAATAGACATTGTATTTGAAACGCCTGTCATGATCCATCCCATTAGTAGACTGTATAAGGGAGAACCGCTGAAGTCATACCTCATCTCATGTCTGACTTCTCAGCCGCTAAGCTGCATGACAGTGGAAATAATGAGGGGTGAAGGAGCAATGAGAGATTGGGCATTTCTTGGTTCCACAATCCCCTGGGCCACGAGTTGGGCACTTTGGGAAAATAATTTACTAAGAAGTGAATAATGGCCTTGCACACTCTGCCTCGTCATAACGGCTCATTATTAGTCAGATTATTAACGATCAGATTCTCAGAGCTGTAACAATTCAAGGTTTGCTGGAGTGCTAAATATCACAGTCACTGCATGCTTCCAGCGGAATACTTTGCACGTGTAATCATGAAGTGTTCTCTGTTGCCGGAGAATAGGTGGCCGGACCCCGTAAAGAAATTATAAACTGGCAAAAATCGAGAAGCGACACTTACTCAACTTCACGTCACATATGATTATCATGACAGACCTCAAATTTTGAACCAAAAGAGATCTATGCTGCTGATGATGACACTCAAAATCTACCTGTACACCCCTTGATCTCTTTCCTACTGTACTTTCCAAAGTCAGCGCCTGTTTATCTGCCATCTCCTCTTGGATGGCCTCTCACCACCTAAAAATTAACATGTCCAAGACTGAGCTCCTACTAATTCCCTCCCCACCTCCTGACTTCTCTATCATGGTTGAGGGTATCACTATCTCCCCATCAAACCAGGTTCGCTGTCTTGGAGTTACACTTGACTCGGCTCTTTACTTCATCCCTGACATCCAATCTCTTTCCTCCTCCTGCCGCTACCAACTGCGTAATCGCTCCAGAATTTGCCCAATTCTTACCGCTGACACCACAAAGCAACTCATCCACGCTCTTGTAATCTCCCGACTTGACTATTTGTAATAATATTCTAGCTGGCATCCCTCTCTCCCTCCTCTCCCCCCTACAATCCATTTTAAATGCCTCCGCCAGGCTAATTCACCTCACCCGCAGCTCTGTCTCTGCCGCTCCCCTCTGCGAGTCCCTTCACTGGCTCCCCATCCACTGCAGAATTAAGTTCAAAATCCTTATCCTTACCTACAAAACCCTCACTAACTCAGCTCCCCACTACCTGTCCTCATTAATCACCAAATACACCCCAGCCCGCTCCCTCAGGTCAAACAGCAACCTGCGCCTAGCTTCTCCCCGCATCACCTCTTCCCATGATAGACTGCAGGACTTCACACGCGCAGCCCCCACTCTCTGGAACGCTCTCCCTCGTACTGTCAGACTTTCCCCTAGTTTCCCTTCCTTCAAACGCTCCCTTAAGACATTCCTATTCAGACAACCCTACCACCCGACTCACTGATACACCTCACTGCCCCAACCAGTCCATCATTCTCACCTTGCAGCCCTCTCCATCTGTTTTCACCCCCAACCCTTCTAGACTGTAAGCTCCTATGAGCAGGGCCCTCTACACCTTGTGTTTTTGTTCCTATGTTGATTTGTAATTTTGTCTCAGTTCCCATTGGTTATTGTAAAGCGCTGAGGAAACTGTTGGCGCTATATAAATGATGATGATATTAATCATAATATATACATATAATTTGTTTTATTATACTTATTTATTAAAATGTATATCTGTGGTAGCGTTACATTTCAAAAGCATTTTTTAGACTCAGACCAACAGTTCTTTTAATATTTTCTGCAGTCTAACATGGAATTTGGAGATATGGTTTAGCTTTCCAATAAACCTGCTCTCATGGCTAGAGGATAGGGAGAACCTAGATTGGAGACAGCTTCTCAGAAGAAGCTGAATGGGACCCCTGCATGCTTGGGTCTGTGAAGATTAAATTACATGGGGTCATAACCATATCCCTGCAGCACGGCATGCATGCAGAATAATAATATATATATATATAGTCTAAAGCTTACGGTACTACATGAAAGCTCACCATGTATTCCCTGCTGTCAGGAATATTACGAGAGGCTGAATGTCAGGATACATACCTGAACACGTACCACACACGCGTCACGCCTGGGGCCAGCAATGTACATACTGACATATTTTAGTTCTGAAAATAAAATCA
Source organism: Leptobrachium leishanense (assembly GCA_009667805.1). Classification (NCBI taxonomy): domain Eukaryota; kingdom Metazoa; phylum Chordata; class Amphibia; order Anura; family Megophryidae; genus Leptobrachium; species Leptobrachium leishanense. Next base: position 348,657,236 of record CM019065.1, read on the forward strand.
CACCAAGGTATACTGCACATGCTACAATTTGAAAAGGAATTTTTTTTACTGTCTACTACACCAGTTTTAAGACCATGAATGAACACCTCTCAGGCCCACACATCTGCCCTGAAATAAAGGTCACAAAGGAGAAATTAACATTTGTGTCTCTTTTTTTATTAGCCTGCTGCATCTTATTCATCCATTAATGTGAATTACATTTATATTTTCCAAATAACTTTTTTTTTGTTAATATTTTGACTGGTTCAGAGCAGGGGTCTCAACTCAGATTTTTTGGGGGTCATTGGACAAGTTCCCTTCTAATGAGGTGGCCACTCCTAAATAGGGATGCACCGATACCATCTTTTTAAGACCGAGTACTGATACTTTTTGCAAGTACCCACTGATACCGAGTACCGATACTTTTATTTAAACTCATGTGATGCTTTCCAATAAATAATTTAGGATTTTGCTGAAAGCTTGTCCTGTGTATGTTAAATTACAATGTATGGCCAGACAACCCATTCACCCCCTACACACACACACATACACATATATATATATATAGATATAGATATAGATAAAAATCACGAGTATAGCAGTCTGTAGTGATACCTTTTTTATTGGACTAACGTTACATTTAAAGTACAAGCTATCGAGAGTGATCCTCTCTTCGTCAGGTATATTGAAGCTATGCTGAGCAGAATGATAGAATTAACATTGGGACATTAATCAGGCACACGGTTGGGGGTGTAGATATTGTAAAATCATATACACACACTCTGGTCTGGTGGGTATACATGTATCTGATGCCTGCCTGTGGGGTATATTACAGTATATTATACCCCACAGGCATCTGATACATGTATACCCTCACCTGCCTTGACTCGCATATGGATGGGTGAGCGAATACTTTTGGCAATATAGTGTATATTTTACACACACCTGTCAGTCGTGTGTGTATACACTCACACACATTTCAGACCTCAGACCAGGTGTGTGTGTGTGTATATATATATATGTAGCACTGTTAAAAAGACTGTTCTGCTGCATTTACTACAATGGCCACCAGAGGGAGACAGAGACTGGTGGATTAATGCTGGACAACCAAGGAAAGCACTGTACTACGTTTTCCAGCATGCTTTGCGGTGAATACAGGAAGTGGGTGGGGAGAGAGAGACTGACATCCTCAGCCTGTGGAAAGAGCTGGCAGAGCCGCCGAGGAGTGAGAGGAGCAAGACGCAGTGTAGCTGAAAGTGATCCCGACCAGGCTGGAGCGCAGGTGCGGCCTGACAGAGCTGGAGACCGGGTTTTTCCTTCTTATTACACGAAGACCCAGTGATCCACCGCAATAACCCACGCTGATACAGAGTAAGCTGGAGGACCCCGAGTTAGGAGAACCGCAGATCGATCTAACAGGGAGTGCAGGCGGTGAGCTGGACATCTTGTGGCAGATACAGACAAGCAAGACAGCGGATCCGGTGACACAGAGAATCCCAGTCAAAATCGAGCGGAGAGACGTCCTGGGTCGAGCGGAGCACAGAGTATCTGGCGGATGGGTGAGAGGCCTTCCAGGCCGTTGTAAAATACTAAAGCACGCTGCAGTTTCTTCAAAACCCACAGGGCCCCAATGTGACTAGTCGAAGATACCTCATAAATAATTCACTGGCCAGTTGAATATTGTACCCGGGTACCAATACACACATACACATACATTCCTTGGGACATAACCTGTACGGGACTCACTCTCCAACCACCAAGGGGGTTAAAAATACTTTTATCCTTTTCCGCTGCGCGTTTCTCGCATTACGAAGTGCTGTATTTTTCCTTTTCCGCTGCGCGTTTCTCACATTACGAAGTGCTGTATTTTTCCTTTTCCGCTGCGTTTTTCTCGTATTACGAAGTACTGTAAAAATATATACATATACCGTGTTACTCATTATATGCCCGTTTATTCAGTAAACTATATAATTTATAAAATCCACGAGGGTGCTGGAGTATATTTATTCCCTAGTGCGGGGAGACTGACCCGAGGTTCAAATTCAGCAGCTCCTCCGGGAGTGAGCGCTACATATATATATACACACATATATATAACAAACCACAAGGGGGGGGGTTGCACTCAACCTAAACATGCAACACAAGCGGGTACATCTAAGACTTTAAGTATAAAAACACCAAAAAAGAGCACTCCATATCAATGACCACCTTCATCCACCATTTTCTGCAACAAAAAAAACACACATTTCAAAAATTCAAAAACCTGACTGAGGTAAAATGATGGGGATTCAGTTAACAAAGTATGATCATAGTTTGCGTAAGCCTGTCACAGTCGCCAATGTACCCCATCTTTGACAGGTCCTATCTAACTTGACTGTATCTGCATTTACAGGATCAACACACCCTGGAGCTCCCCAGCAGGCACTAGCCTTTATAGGCTGTCACGGTGGGACACACCCATGAACAGGGAGGGGTGCATACCCAGGAGAGTTGTCTGCAGCTGGCCAACTAGTGATGCCGGCAAAGTCTTAGAGCGACCGCTCATCGGGAAGCCCCAGCCGGGATCTCGCGAGTACGTGGCTGGGGGCTGGCCAACGAGCGGATGCTCTAAGATTTTGCCGGCGGCGTTCGTTAGAGCATTCGGACAGCCACCCCAGGCCCTCGGATGCCGGGTTAGCCAGCTCAGTGCTGGCTTCCAGTATCAGGGGAGGTATCGGGGAATCTGCACGAGTACTAAGTACTTGTGTAAATGCTGGTATCGGTACCGATACCGACACTAGTATCAGTATCGGTGCATCTCTACTCGTAAACTTCAAATATGCACGTTTTGTATGAGTGTATCACAGAGCTCCACAGAAATAAAACTCACAGTTATGTGCAGTGTGTATGAGTGTGTAGCGCTCACTCCCGGAGGAGCAGCTGAATAAACCTCGGGTTAGTCTCACCGCACTAGGAAATAACTATACACCAGCACTGTTGTGGATTTTTATATATTATATTCTTTACTGATCCCAATAAAGCAGCATATAATACGCATATACAGTATTTGAATGACAAGAATTCGTAACGTGGAAAAAACACGCGGCGGTAAAAGAAACGGTTAACCCCCTCAGTTCTGGAGTGTAAGAATAATAGTTCAAAAATATATATGTGTGTTGTCTAGGGTACCCGGGTACTGTATTCAACTGGCCAGTGAATGAAACAAAACAATCGCCGACTAGTCACCGTTGGGGCCCTTAAAGGAAAAGATAAACAAGGTCGCAATGTTCTGCGTTTTCACCAGGCCGAAGCCTTATCACCCATCCGGTGTAACCGCTTGTCCTGGACTGATGAACGCTAAGGAAAGGGATCTCTCTCTAGAGGATCTGTCCTCGCTGCCACTTGGAACTCGATGCTGTTAACGCCTGCAGTCCTGATCGGGTTCTCCTCCGCCAGAACACGTACACATAGGTTGCCAGCACTCCTCTCCAGTTTGCAGCCTCTCCTCACACGATGTCACTCTTCTCCCAAACCGCACTTTGTCACGAAAAGTTCAGCGTAGCACACAGCCGACCGATGCACACTCTGTACTCTCAACGCTCAGGGAACAGCACGATCTTTAACAGGACTGTAACAACTTACACACTCCGGCCTGGTTTCAAACCCTAACAGCCCCAGCGTGCATCCTACGTCTCTCGTTGCTCTGCTCACTCTGCTTCTGCCTTGCACGAGGCTGTTGATCTCTTTCCTTTTCCTGTACCACCCCCTTCCTGTCCTCACGTAAAGGATGACGGTAGATGTAGTTCAGTTTTGTCCAGCATAGTCTAACAATGTCTCTGTCTCCCTCTGGTGGCAGCAATAGTTCAATGCACCAGAATACAGTGTTTTTAAAGCAGCGCTACAAGTGTATCACAGAGCTCCACACCAATAAAACTCACAGTAATGTGCAGTGTGTTTGAGTGTATCAGAGCTCCACAGCAACAGAAAACTCACAGTAATTTGCAGTGTGTATGAGCAGATCACAGAGCTTCACAGCAATAAAAACACATAGTAATGTGCACTTTGTATTATGTATCATAGAGCTTCACAGCAATAAAATGCACAGGAAGGTACGGTGTGTATGAGTGTATAACAGGGTTCCACAGCAATAAAATAGCTGCAGCTCCCAGGCTCAGCGTCTTTGCTAGTGCCAAGCACACTTTGGTTTTTGCATGCGTGCAGTGATTGCTGGGGCCAGCTTGGCAATCAGAGACCTTGCTCTGGTAGTGATACTTATGACTGTTGGCTGGTTCGCAGGCTGGTATGTACTCTTGAGACCCCTGGTTTAAAGACTCATTGCTAGAGGTTTATTGCTGTGCAGCTCTGTAATTCCCCTGCACACCTTAAATATACAGAGGAGCCACTGAAAAGAGGGATTCTAGGATAGAACGGGGGATCGGAGGAATTTGTAGACACACAGGAGAGACTGTCCCTCTTGATCAAAGAGGAGGTATGGTTATCAGGAACACTATGGGAACTCATATAGTTATGCCCAAACCCATACGGACACAAACATGGTTTGCGTCATGGCTTTTCTGATAATATACATATTCTCATAGACTGCACTGAGAAAACTAGTCCCCAGTGACCATCGCCTTCAACATGGAATAATACTGGTGCAGCTTCAGCTTGAAACGATTCATTAGGAATAAAACAAACCCTTAGAAGTTACTACGTGATGTATTATTTACTTTATAAGGGCCCTCTAAAGTAGTAAATATGTCTAACAGAGTCATTAACTCGTGATCCTGCATGCAAATTAAATGGCGCCATGAATAAATAAAACTTAAAGTTATCATAATAAAATGCCCAGAGGATGCGGTTACCATGCAAGAAAAATGACAAAGGTATCTGGTCTCACTTATCCGAAACGATGCATACCATACCATGTGTACATAAACATACAAACTCCTAATAAATTAGCAACACAGATGTACAGATAATATAAGTAATAGATATCAAAAATAGGTGGCAGGAGGCGCTCAGGGTCTTGGCGAAATCCAAATTTTTATTCAAGACATTAGACCACTGACGTTTCGGCCCCTAGAGGCCTTTATCAAGGTAAAAAACAAACAAACGTGTTTTACTACATATATGTAGGTAACTACAAGTGAATAAACACTCACCAATCCCATCCATCCGCGCCTCGTGAACCGGCGGCATCAAAACCCGGAAGCACCGGGGAGGCCGGCGCTCTGTAGACAAAGGGTTGGGTCGCAACCTGGCGTTACCATAGCGACCCATGACGCTCCCGTAATATAGGGTTCTGTGTAATAACAGACCCAGGATGCATAAAACTGAGACAGATGTCATTTGCATATCCTACCCAGAATTCCTTGCTGCATATGGGGAATGTGGCACAGGAGCTCTGGGATGCAATTCATCCAATTGCTGTGATGTGCAAGTGGCTTCTGCAATAATAAACAGTGTGGAGGCTTTTTATCTCACTTTTTGTCCTCCACCACAACCCTTGTAGATATATGATATAAGTAATATATACCGTATTTTTCGCTCCATAAGACACACCTGACCATAAGATGCACCTAGTTTTTAGAGGAGGAAAACCGGAAAATAAATATTCTGAAATCAAATAGTGTAATAATGGATACTGCCCCAGCTCATGGATACTGTCCCCCAGCTCATGGATATGCCCCCCAGCTTATGGATACTGCCCCCAGCACATGGATACTGTCCCCCAGCACATGGATACTGTCCCCCAGCTTATGGATATGCCCCAGCACATGGATACTGTCCCCCAGCTCATGGATATGCCCCCCAGCTCATGGATATGCCCCCCAGCTCATGGATATGCCCCAGCACATGGATATGCCCCAGCACATGGATAATGCACCAGCTCATGGATATGCCCCCCAGCTCATGGATATGCCCCAGCACATGGATATGCCCCAGCTCATGGATACTGTCCCCCAGCTCATGGATATGCCCCAGCTTATGGATATGCCCCAGCTTATGGATATGCCCCAGCACATGGATACTGTCCCCCGGCTCATGGATATTGCCCCAGCTCATGGATATGCCCCCCAGTTCATGGATATTGCCCCAGCTCATGGATATGCCCCCCAGCTCATGGATATGCCCCCCAGCTCATGGATATGCCCCAGCACATGGATATGCCCCAGCACATGGATACTGTCCCCCAGCTCATGGATACTGTCCCCCAGCTCATGGATATTGCCCCAGCTCATGGATATGCCCCCCAGCTCATGGATATTGCCCCAGCTCATGGATATGCCCCCCCAGCTCATGTATATAACCCCAGCTCATGGATACTGTCCCCCAGCTCATGGATAATGCCCCAGCTCATGGATAATGCCCCAGCTCATGGATATTGCCCCAGCACATGGATTTGCCCCAGCTCGCTCATGGATGTGCCCCAGCTCGCTCATGGATGTGCCCCAGCTCGCTCATGGATGTGCCCCAGCTCGCTTATAGATGTGCCCCAGCTCGCTCATGGATATGCCTCCGCTCACCTGTCGCCGCCGCGTTAGGCTCCCTCTGAGCGTGCGTCCGGCGGCAGGAAGCTTGGGCACTCGCCTGGGGGAGCCACGTGGCCGCGATCTCGCGAGATCGCGGTCACGTGGCTCCCCCAGGCGAGTGCCCAAGCTTCCTGCCGCCGGATGCACGCTCAGAGGGAGCCTAACGCGGTGGCGACAGGTGAGCTGACTCATATTCCTCCAGTGGGTGCGCATTCGCTCCATAAGACGCACCCACTTTTCCCCCACTTTTTGGGGGGAGAAAAGTGCGTCTTATGGAGCGAAAAATACGGTGTATGATAGCAAGATTTTTTTGGGACCATTAAAGGGGTGCGCAACTCATCCTGACCCTCTTTGCTTTTTATAGTTGTCAGGATGTGAGGAGTGCCCACCCTCACTCACTGATCTGAAGGTATCACTGGGTGAAGTGGAGGAGTTTCCTCCACCCCACCCAGCGTCACCAGCAGCCAGGATTTTTGAATTTCCCAGCTGCCGGTCACTACTGACCTCAACACCCAGAGAGTGTAACGACGTCACCCTCTTGGAGACCTACCGCTTTAGCGAGCATTCTCAGAAAGGCAGCCGATGGATGGGAACTGCGCATGCATGCTACAGAACTTGTACACGAAAAGTGCGCAAGTCCCTTATTGGTGCGCAATTTGTGGTCCTTACGCCATGCAAGTTGTGTAGGAGTACAAATTGCGCAGAAAAGCTTCAGGGGCTTTCGGGTTTGTGAGTCCCTGAGTTGAAGAGGAGGAGCTGGACGTGGCGAGTGAGAAAAAGGGAGTAAAATCCGAAAAATAAGATTTATTTATTTTTTTCAAAATAATTGATTAGCAACATCTGGAAAATTATTTAGGGGCAAAAGAAAAAAAAAGGGAACTCCCTATATATGGTGGAGCACTGCTATATGCAATTATTTATAAAGCTCCTGCACTTTCCACAGCTCTGTACAATGGATGGAACAAATAAACATTATTAAATAAGTTTAACACATGGCGAACGATAGGGAGAGAGGGCTCTGCTCCAGTGAGCTTACAATCTAAGAGTAGGGGGGTGACACAAAGAGGTGAGGGTAAATGGAGTAGGAGAAATAATGGGAATATAATGGTATGGTAATATAGGAATATGCATTTTAATATTATGGAATACATTTAGCAAGTTCAATGTGAAGTATACATTAGTTTGAAGTTGTAGTTTTAATAAGGGGTTAATACCGGCTGGGTGGAGTAGAGGTAACATGACATCACTGCTCTATAACTGTGGAGAGAGACTGTGGAGACACAGGTTCGATCCCGGCAAGAGCACCTCTCTAGTTAGTGTCCTTGGGCAAGACACCTAACGGTACATACTCGCCGCCCAGGACATACTTGAAAGCGAGAGAAATCTCAATGTTTCCTTCCTGGTAAAATACTTTCTCAAAAAAAAATAAAAAAATTTAAAGGGTTTTTTCACCTAACAGCTTCTCCTGTCACGCTTTGGTTTTTAGCTTTGTGAAATGTTGGTGTTTGTCAGCATTGTAAATATTCTGCCAAACACCGGCGCTTTGTGAACAAACCCTCATATGTAGCAGGCACTCCGATATCACATATACCCAGAAAGACCCAGTTTGCAGCACTGCTGGTGGCCTTAATAAAGGTTGGCGCCCCTGCGTGGCATCGGATCTTCACGTCGCTCTCGCCAGGATAATGCACAGAGCACGGATGCTCTTAGCAACAGCTAAAGATCATGGTTAAATGTCACGTATGGCCTCCGGGACGCCTCGTGCAGCAGAGGAGTCATCACATCCGTTTAGCCGAGATCTCTTTAATATTTAATTTCTCTAAAACAAGCCTGAGATAACATAATGAGGACCAATGGCATTTTACGCCAACATCGTGATCAGGTCCCTAAAAGCTTTATAATAGCATGGCAAATCGCGATTACTAGGCGCGGGCATCATTATATAACTCTTCATCATCAGCACTATATACAACATATATATATATATATATATATATATAGCGAGAGCGAGACGTGAACATAAGCAGGGGCAGACTGACAGTAATGGGGCCCCCGGGCAATAGGAGGTCATGGGGCCCCCTTTGTACCGCACCCACAGGAGGTCACACGCATACAAAACCCCACATGTACATTATTGCGCTAAAGAATTTATTTCTGAACTCCTTAAAATAACCTTTTTTTAAATTGTGTGAAAAAAATCCACTTGGACCCAGCAGCGAATTGGAGAATCCATTGTGCCCCCTCCAGACGTAGAGATGGTCACTGCTCTGCTGCAGCAGCCTCACCAACTCACTACAGCTAAGGCTGCGCCGCAGCACAGAATGTCCCTATGGCAAATGTGGGAAACTGACCATCCCTTTAAAAGATACTGTACATTACTAACACACTGCACATTACAGAGCGCCACAGCAATAAAACTCACAGTAATGTAATTGATTCATTATAACCCCCTCACCCTATCAATTCATTATAACCCCCTCACCCTATCAATTCATTATAACCCCCTCACCCTGTCAATTCATTATACCCCCCTCACCCTGTCAATTCATTATACCCCCCTCACCCTGTCAATTCATTATAGCCCCCTCACCCTGTCAATTCATTATAACCCCTCACCCTATCAATTCATTATAACCCCCTCACCTATCAATTCATTATAACCCCCTCACCCTATCAATTCATTATAACCCCCCTCACCCTATCAATTCATTATAACCCCTAACCCTATCAATTCATTATAACCCCCCTCACCCTATCAATTCATTATAACCCCTAACCCTATCAATTCATTATAACCCCCCCTAACCCTATCAATTCATTATAACCCCCCTCACCCTATCAATTCATTATAACCCCCTCACCCTATCAATTCATTATAACCCCCTCACCCTATCAATTCATTATAACCCCCTCACCCTATCAATTCATTATAACCCCCCTCACCCTATCAATTCATTATAACCCCCTCACCCTATCAATTCATTATAACCCCCCTCACCCTATCAATTCATTATAACCCCCCTCACCCTATCAATTCATCACCTCCACACCAATTCATCACCCCACCAATTCATCACCCCCATCAATTCATCAACCTCCCCATCAATTCATCAACCCCCCCCCCCAATCAATTCATCAACTCGCGGCAGTATTCCAGGGTTGGAGCCAGAACTCGTGTCAACTGGCCTCTGTGTTTCCTGGGTTACGGTGTACTCCGCTGATGGCTACCATGGCGTCCACGAGGCGACCTCGCTCTTTGGAATCCTGCTGACTCGTGTGCCAAGAGTGTGGGCCTTGAAGAGTGTATAGTAATGCTGCTGTGGGAGGACAACCAACCTCTCACAATGGATGACTGACCTGCATCGACTGACGGCTGCATGCAGCTTTGCCAGGGAGCGAGGGTTCTTCATGGAAGGACGTACCGCGTTTGTCCTCTTCTACCACCGCGTGGCGTGCAGACGTCATGTGAGGGGGCGGCGCCAGTGCAGCGTGCCGTGCTCTTGTGGTAAGACTGAGGCAGGCACGTTGGCGCTGCAGCACCGCCATTGCAGTGTTTTGGGAGGGCCCCCTGAGCCGGCTATTACATTACATTGATTGGAGAAATCACTATAGCGCCAATGGCGGGGCCCACTGTCTGTATTCAAAAACCGGGCCCCTACCAACCCGCGGGCCCTCGGGCAGTGCCCGAGTGCCTAACGGGTCATTCCACCCCAGAACATAAGGCTAGGGACACGATAACAGGAGGATTATTCAGAAAGCGTGGTGTCTGCCAATATTGCAAACACAGGCAATAATCTCCATTGTTGCATCATTGACAAATGCTGACAAAGGGTACAGGTAGGCCGCCCGAATCCCGAAATACTAAAATATGGAAGACTCTAAAAACTGGAATTTTTGGAACCTTCAGAATTTTGACAATTCCGAATTAGAGACACTCCAGACAGGTCATTCTTCTCCAAGACGTAATGCAGCAGACCGTGGCACACAATGGAAACATCTGGGCAGCCCGGCGTGTGCAATGCTGCTTGGATTCACAATGACTGCGTTCATCATGTCTGCGAGAAAGTCTGCACTGCGATCCCAGTGTGTATAGACAAGTGGCGGACACGGCTCCTCTGCCATGATCCCCTTCCTCTCAGACCTCCCAGATTCTCCCTATTCTGAAATCCAGAAGAATCCAAAATCTGCAATGCTCGGGGTCCTGCGCATTCCGGATAAAGGGTGCTCAATCTGTAATTCAAATATCTGCAGGACAAGATTCACACCAAAATGGCTCCATGATCCATATGCTCACTCCCATCCATCTCAGCCAGCCACATGCTCACCATGTGTGTATAAATCTCTTCGGTTACAAGTACTCAAAGTTCCAACAAGTTCCGTAGTGCTGTATTGTAAACTTGTACGATTGTAAGCTCCTTTTCCTATCATTCTCTGTGTATCAAATTTGTTTATTTTCTCCTACCCATTGTACAGAGCTGCAGACTAGCAGGGTTATTCAGAGAGGGGAGAAAACAAGGAGAATGACTGGAGAGGTGAAAATTCTAGGTCAAAATAGCCAAACCAGAAAAATTCTCCCATTTATCTCACTTTCCAAATTGGCTATTTGGTCTAGATTGTTCTCTTCTCCTGCCATTCTCCAGGTTTTCACCTCTCTCTGAATAACCCTGTATGTTAGCACTTTATAAATAATCGTTGTATAAATGGAAACATTAAACATATGCACAATGCATTTTTTGTGACCAAGAAAAGGTGTCACAGATGGTTCCCAGCCAGCGTATAAGATCTTCATTAGCGTCAGTTAAAGGCAGTAGGTTAGTTGCGAGAATTTATTTAGGTAAACCCACTCGCTGCTTCCTTGAAGGTTATTTTAAGGCACCAGATATATGGAGATATATATATATATATATATATATATTAGTCCTTGCTCCCTCCACGGGTGTTAAAGATTGCTTGTTCATGGTCTGCGGGCCTCTGGAAGTGGGGGGGACTTATAAAATAAGGTAAAGCATCCAGCTGTGAAATTTGTCCAAGGTCGTAGCTCGGTTGGCCACAAGATTTCTAGCTAAAAAGATAGAAGGTGACAGTGCTTGGAGCTTGGTAATGTTTGCTCGAGCAGCGTGAAATGAAATTTAACAGGGCGCTTTCACTGCGTTTCTAAATTTATTGTTGTTTAGACTTCTTAGAAAATAAAACATCAAGTGCTCTTTCAAGTTGTAGAACATGTGCTGCGCATATATATGTAATGTATACCTAATGTGAGAGCGTACGCACTGAGTGTATATATATATATTAATATCAGTACAGTTACAAGTATTTATAAAGCGCCAACAAGTTCCGTAGCGCTGAAGAGGATAGGGGTCAGAGCCCTGCAACTATTTTTTTTATAGTTTAAAACTATATAGTGTTCAGGATGAGCAGAGTGTCCCTTTACTTTACCAATGTGCCTTCAGCATATTAAAGGAATCATTTTCCTAAATATATTTCTTATTTTATTCCTCTACTGAGTTATTCCAATTTAAAAGAAGAGTCCTCTGACTTCTCTAGCCTGACGTATAAACTCCAGCTCTTGCTTACAAGTCTCTGTGTTGCAGATGATAACAATTGCAAAGGAAACTCAGAAAGGATGTGACCAACATAGCAGTGCATGTCAGAAACCAGAGTTGGCGCAGGGATGTAGCTGTTGAGTAAAGCGCAAGTGCTCTTCCATTCGGCGCACTTCAGCGTGCTCAATTCGCCGACCCTGCAGTGAATTCGGCATTCACTGCAGGGTCCCCGAAGTGCACCGAATCGGTCCACCGAACGCCGCCAATAAACCCACCAAACGCATCTGCCGAAAAACCACTGAACGCAGCCAATGATCCGCCAAACACACGCCGAACGCCTCCGATCAGCCATCAAACGCCACCAATAAACCCACCAAACGCATCCGCCGAAAAACCCCTTCGTTACCAAACCGTTTTTGCTGGCAAAAATATTAGCGACATTTATTTGAAACATGAGATGCATAGTTACCAACTGCACAGAGAAACTTCTTATTCCAAAATTTTGAATGTATTTCATTATTTTTTCCAGAAATATTTTGGGATGAAAGGTTCTAGACTCTAGATGGTGTCCTTTCTCTTGAACAATTTCACAAGGGGTCTGCAGTGTCAGCATACAGACAGAAATAGCCTTTGTGTCCAATAGAGTAAATGTGATGAAGATAATAAAAAAAAATCAGATCTCCTGCTTTATTGGGTTTTGTATTGATCATAATGAGATTATCAGCAATGCAGCATCCAAACAATACCAATAGAATATAAAAATAATATCTGTATGTGGCATAATGCCTGTGTATGGAAATTACAGTAACACCTTGTATCTGTACTGTACAGGGATTTTCATTAATTATAACCCCCTGAATCTTATTCCTGTACAGAAGGGAGTGACATCATAGCTCTTCTCTCTCCTCTCTCTAGCTGGTTGAGGTTGCTCTTTGTAGTCACTTTACAATAGGGATGTGCGTTTCGTTTCGTACCGTACCGATTCGTTTTTCTCACGAAACGGGCCGATAAAGTGCTTTGGATTCGTTCGATGTTCCGAACCGGACCGGCAACGAAATACACACCATCCAAAATATTTCCCGATACGAAACGAAAAAAAATCGTTATGGACATGAAATTTGTAAAATCGCAAGTAATTTTCGTTCTATTCGCGATTTTGGTTCCATTTCGGACAACGTATCTTTGTATCATTTCGAGTCCGTTTCGGTTCCGTTGCTGATTTTGTAATTTTGTATCGTCAGTCACTTTTTTCACTTGTTCCAGTGATGCTTTCTTTCTGCATCAATAATATATTTATTTTAAATATTTAATTAGCTTTTCCCTAAATCCCCAGTCTAACAGTACAAGATATTGATATTTTATATGATTAAATAAAGTTGTGCAATTCATATTCATAAGAAAAAGATCTTTCACAAAAACGATATGTCCGAAGGAACGAATCGGCAGAATTACTGTATCGACTGAAATATCACAGCATCCGAAATACCATATGTCTAAAGTCAAAACGAAAATCAGAGAACAAGGATGGACCCTTTGAAACAAAGAGAACAGACGATCCGAAAGACTGAAATTCCCCGATTTCACAAAACAAAAAATCGATACGAAACGAAAATGGCCCGAAACGATCCAAAACAAAAACTTTTAAAATACCGAACGAGCCGAAACGAAAAGAAAACAAAACGCGTGCACATCTCTACTTTACAATAATACAGGGTGACGGGAATGAGATCTCACTGGGAATTCCACTTCTCTACAGTGGGCACACTAATCTTGTATTAATGAGATATAAAAAGGGGGGCGTTCTGTGTTAGTTATTGGTATTTATTGTATTACAATAATTTACACATGTTTGAAAGGGTTAAATAGGAATTTTCTAACAGTGGGAAACAAATGAACACGAATTAGGAAATGTTTGTTTTGAAATGCTGAATCGATCTACAAAAATTTTAAATCCCATTAGTTCGCCCGTTTAACAGCAGCAAAATATCCTATGACGATATAATGCTTTGTATTATTCTCAAAACTGAAAAAATGTCAAAGACATATAGGTCTCTTATATCTCTATTAAAGCAAATAAATATTCCATGAATAATGTAATGGTGTCAGTGGACGCTGGAAGCAGTAAAAAAAACAAAAAAAATCTTGCTATTTATTCCTGAAGCAGGGCATTGTATCTATTTGTATAAAAAACATGTGTCCGATAACGATAACCCCAAAGGATTGAATTAGTCTCTAGAAACAAAAGCAAGCTTATCTGATTTCAGCTGAAATCTTCACACAATAAGGGAAACACAAGGAACAGAGAAGGAAGACGTACAATAGAATTAATAACAGCTCATGCAATGCCTATCACACAAAGTGTGCTGCAGAACCGAACAAATAATGATAATTCCTAGCCGTGACCCACCAACCTCTGGTTTATTGCTTTGATGTTCCTACTGGGGAGCTCACTAACTTAATTCAACAACACTATCAAAAATGGAACAAAAGGTGAAGACTGCAGTGAATTATCCTGAAAGCATTCAGAGAACTGGCAACATTCTATGTAAATACAGAACATTGTAACTCTCAACATTCATAACGAATGTGCACCTGTACTGCCCAGGAGCACAAGTGCTGCGATAGCCAATCAGGGCGTGGATCATAGGCGCGCGCACAGGGTGTGCCTGCTGTGCCCACACACACCCTAATGTTGGGTAAAGGGTTCATCTTGGACCCCCTACATTGATATTTTGGCTGTTTCTTATCTGGTTCATGGTAAAAAGCAAGAACATTGACTGTATCGCTGCATAAACATTGGTTATTCCTAACTAAAAATAACTGTTCTGTCCAAAATAATCCAAGCATAGAAATGTAATTAAAAAAATGTTCCACGAGTGCGCACCCTAATGAAATGGGCTGTGCACGGCATTGTCATGGATGGTCTTAAATATCAATGTGAGATTTCAACCTTTATCCTCAATGTAACAAAAAGTTCAGCAAACTTTGCAGCTGCATTACAGCAGCCAGGGAGAGGGCAGAATACAGGGAGAGCTCTGGGGTCACTCACTGCTGTACAGGGCTAAGATTCAGGGGGTTATAATGACTGAAAATCCCTGTACAGTACAGAAACAAGGTGTTGCTGTAATTTCCATATACAGGCATTATGCCACATACAGATATTACTTTTATATTTTATTATTATTTTGTGAAAGCCGCATTGCTAATAATCTCATTATGATCACTACAAACCCCCATAAGCAGGAGATCTCAATATTAGTATTATCCATCACATTTACTAGATTTGACACAAAGGCCACCTACCCTAGACCTATCCCCTGTATTCCTACACCTTTTATGAAGATATCCCCTGCTTAACAAATTATATCTATTTCTTGCAATCATTTTCTTTCAAGAAAGCCAAAATCCAGCATGTCAGGTGTTTCAGGTTAATATATCCCATGATGCTCTCTTTCCTATTTGAAGAACACGTCCTGTGAGGGATTTTGTAGTTCGCAGCTCCATTAGATCTACAGGGGGTGACCTGAAAAAAATAATTAATACTTGCTTTTAAATGGAGTCCCAGAAAATTGCCACCTGGGGCATCCCAGCTCCCTGCCCACACCATTGGGAAACGCAAGAGACGTTTAACTGATAAGTAAGTGGGGCAGTCAGATTTAAAAAAAAAAAAAACACTGAAAGAGACATACAGGGTTATTCAGAGAGAGGTGAAAAGCAGGAGAATGACTGGAGAATGGAAGATTCTAGGTCAAAATAGCCAAACCAGAAAAATTCTCCCATTTATCTCACTTTCCAAATCGGCTATTTTGACCTAGAATTTTCCATTCTCCAGTCATTCTCCTGCTTTTCACCTCTCTCTGAATAACCCTGATAGTCTGTCGACAGGGTAATCCCTGAACTAGTTCCTTCCACACGGAGGAGGCAGAGCAGCTGAGCCCAGCTATCCATGTGCAGCCAAGAGATGCTGCAAGCATGGACCTCATCCAGATCCAACTCTGTAACATTATAAAACGAAATCAAAACAATATTTCATAAAATGCAATATTACACTTTTTGTGGGCATTTGGCATGCGAACCAATAGGAGACTGTGGCTATAATGGATTCTTCAGGTCATCCAAATGTGATACTGTATTCATTATAAGATGATAATACATTGTATTTACAGTAAGTTTACGACATACATCATGCTAGAGCAGACGCAGCTATTGTAAGAAGGTTTTGCGAGAAATGTACAAAGACAAAAAAATGAAAACAAATAAAACTGATATCTTTTTCTTCTTCTAAAAGGCATGTCAAGTGGATAAAAAGTAGGGATGCACCAATTCCGATACTGAGATCTGCACGAGTACTTGGTACTCTTGCAGATGCCCCCGATACCTTCCCCCGATACTGGAAGCCAGCGCTGAGCTATGTGTGTGGATATACAGTAAATAGAGTATAGCAGTATGTAGTGATACTTTTTTTTATTGGACTAACGTAACATTTAAAAGACAAGCTTTCAAACTCTCTTCCTCAGGTCTGGAAGTTTACTGATCAGTTCCTAGAATTAAACATTAGCCGGGTAATTCAAAGAGAATCGAAAAGTCACCGCACATTCGGTGACTTTTTGTTCTCTTCAATTCGCTTAATTTTGCTGATCCCGTTTTGGTGACCCTGCGGTGTATTCAGCAAGCACCACAGGGTCCCCGAATTGCAGGGAAAGGCCGCCACAAGCCTGACGAAAACTAACCGCAAAACCCAGCGAATGCACGCTGAAAACCCGCGAAAACATCTGGATTAACCCGCCAAAAAAGCCAGAAAACCCCGAGCAGGAGCTGATCACACACAGCGAAGCCACCGGAAAAAGCCGACACCGCAGACGAAGGAGGTGAAGAAATTAGAAAAACAGTTTGCTTGAATGTTTGAAAAGTGAAACGCTGTTTGCAAAGAAACTACTGAGCGCAAATGTCTGAAATTTACATATGAGGTCCAGGGAATGATAATAAAAAGGGCTGTTACAGAAAAAATAATTAAACTTAAAAAAAAAAAATATCGGAATTTAAAAAAAAAAAAAAAACAGAAAAATGCTTAAGATATCCTAAAAAAATCTATAAATAAAGAGACTCATTACTGCAAAATCTTATAATGAACGGTTTATTAGATATTGAATTAAAACGGGAATATTTTTAATATTGAAGCCTATGGGATTCGCCTGAATAAACCTGCCGAATTAAACCACCGAATGGCAGGGCATTTCGGGAACCTTTCACTGCTGGTTCGTGCTCTCTGAATAGCCAAAGCAGTGCTTTTTCATGGGGATTTCACTGCCCTCGAACAGGCACCGAACAGGCACCGTATGTGCAGGCAATTCGCCAGGATTTGGCGAACTGCCTGCTCTCTGGATAGCCGAATGGCCAAGAAAGGTAACCGAACGCTGATTTTCAGCGTTCGGTTACCTTTCTCCAGCCATTCGGATCTCTTTGGATAACCCTGTAGGACATTAAGGGTCACATGGGTGGGGGGATTTAGATGTCGTAAATAGTGAGAGTCAAATGGTATGTTCAAAACGGGAAAATTAAGGCATGAGGGATCTTGGGCCTATAATAAAACAACAGAGGTAAGATCATACAACTTGAATGGGGAAAAAAAAAGGGAAAAACAAAAAATACAAAACAGCGAAGGCCGAAAGAGACATGTAAAATAAAGAAAGAAAGAAACCAAGAAGAAACAAAGAATCAGCCAGAATTTTGAATGTTATGTGACGTTATGATAATGGGTTAAAAACCCAGAGTCCACATTGAGTCCAGCATTTATAGTGTTAAAATATGTGATCATTTTCATTTCATATGTTTTGCGTTCACGGTGGTCTTTAAAATGTCGTTTGAGGATTTTAATTTTGAGGTTTAATTTTGAGGATAGATATATATCTCTGAGGTCTGCGTGTGAGGTCAGGGTGTGTGCAGGCAGTGGGTAAATTAGGTGTCTGGCCATACATTTCAATATTAACATATACTGGACAGGCTTTCAGCAAAAATCCTAAATTACGGTATTTATTAGAAAGTGGTCACATGACATCTAAAAAAAGTAACGGTACTCGGTATTGGGTACTACCTGATTAAAGTATTGGTAATCTTAATCAGTCTTAAAAAATTGGTATTGGTGCATCCCTAATAAAAAGGAACTTAATGCTGAAACTGTATAATTTTGTAAATTTGAATTGTTAGATAAAAATCTCCAACTCAATTGGAACACAATAGACAATCAACCCTTAAAGGGGAACCTCTATTGTCAGCATAGGAAAATTGACCCTAAACAGAGGATTTTCCATTCATTAACCGTTTCCTGGGCCCAGCGACTCTGTTCCCCTGGCTTCCCGCTGACTGGCCTTTCTGAAATGACACATACGGACACGCAACATTATGGTATCATATCAGCGTGCGGCTAAGAGCTTGCACACATCTTATAGTGAAACGTAAGAGAGAAAAGGAAGGGTCGTTACTTAGTAAGACCCCCAGGAATTGTCATACGCAAAATCTGACCTCGCCTTGATTGTTGTTGTGCTGTAGAAATCTGAATGTTCTGTACCTAAGGAACAGGCAGCTTGTGGGCCTGCTAAAATCATGCTGCAAAAACAATTTATTTCTAAGTCAGAGGTATTAACTCTTTGCTACAGCTCCTTACATCGATGTAGACCTTCCAGCCATCCCATTTTCAGATAGACACTCCCAATATTCAGGGCCTGTCCGACCATATTGGGTTTCTATCCTAGGAAAAAACAATTTAAAGTGGCATGACCACAGCATTAAACACAGTTGTGGTGCTGTAAACAAACTGGGGGTCATTATACACGTTCGGTGCTTGTTCTCCAGCATCGCTGTCTATTACTTTAGCGTGCTTGCACCCTAGGCTGACATGTGCCCAGTGGTTAGGTCTCTGTATGTAGGGGATGTGATGCTGCATCACCAGTGATGCGACAAGAGGCAAGCCACACCCCACAGAAGCCACACCCATTTTTAAACCTCCAGTATTGAGGTCTGCCATTGGCCTTTGACACACAAAAATGAAAGGAATTTAACAATACATAAAATCACAAGAAAAAGAAGCCTTTAAAGCAGCACTAACAATAAAATGAAACCATTTTAATCCAATCACAAGCCTCGAGTGGACCTCAAGACAAAGTAATACTATGATAGATAAAGTAGGGATCAAATGATATCCTCAAACAGCATGTGTATAGGCAAGTGGAGAGAGCTAAACGCTCCCCATGCCAATGCACGGTTTCTGTATGGAGGCGGCCATCTTGAAATTGCAAAATACTCAAGAGGCAGCTAAACCCCATAGAAATTTAGGGAGGTTGTATGCCAAAAAATGTTTGGATACAGCTGCACTAGGGTACAATGTAGAGGACAGTCATGTCCAAAGTCTCATGTCTACAGAGTGGTAAACACTCCAACTCCCTGTGTTTGAGCGCGACTTCACTTTTCACAAGAGACCGAGCGCTAAATGAATTACATTTGCTTTACTGAATATAGAAATCAAACGCTTTAAACAAGGTTCTTCAGAAATCCAGGGCAAAGACCATGTAAGGAAAAAATGCCATAGCCTAGGTTAGTTGGTTTTGCAAAAAAATATAAATATAATAATTTCGTCTATATCTAAGTGAATTGGACCAAACATGACCGGATTTTTATGCTTCAGAGTTAATGCAATGAAGCAAACAAGCTAGTATGCAGAAAGAGGCCTGCTCAGACTGCACATATACAAACAAAACCTTATACAAAATAAACTCCTCATTAGGAAAAAAAATAATACAATAAAATAAAAATGCTAATAATGCAAATGGGCGTCAGAACAATGTGACTAAATAAGCATCGAAGAGAGAGCTGACACCTGAAAAACGCTGGTGCGTGTTACTGTTTCTTGTTGCAAAACGTATTTGGGTTTTAATTCTAAAGGGCCAATCTATTCTATAATATTATACAGAAATACAATGGAAAAACATAATTACGTTGTTCAAAAGGTATATGGGAAGAAGTGGTGGGGCAGACGTTGTGCTCAAATGACCTCATGGTTTAAAGCAGGGGTGGGCAAACTACGGCCCGCGGGCCACATGCGGCCCACCACCGAGTTTTTTGCGGTCCGCCAACCAGCGGCGTTCTTCTACTCCCAAGGCGAGTGGCCGCTGACATGCAGCTTGGCTGCTCGCCTGGGATGGGAACCACCTGACCAGTGTGCGATTTTGAGAGAACATGGCTGGTCAGGTGCTTCCCATCCCCGGCGAGTGGCAAAGCTGCATGTCAGCGGCCGCTCGCCTCGGGAGTAGAATGCCGGTGGACGCGGAGCCTGGGGCCACAGAGGAGGTGAGAGCTGGGGGCAATATATACCCATATGAGCTGGGGAAATATATACCCATATGAGCTGGGGGGCATTATATACCCATATGAGCTGGGGGCATTATATATCCATATGAGCTGGGGGCAATATATACCCATATGAGCTGGGGGCAAAATATACCGATATGAGCTGGGGGCAATATATATCCATGAGCTGGGGACAATATATACCCATATGAGCTGGGGACAATATGTACCCATATGAGCTGGGGCAATATATATCCATATGAGCTGGGGGCAATATATACCCATATGAGCTGGGGGCAATATATATCCATATGAACTGGGGCAATATATATCCATATGAGCTGGGGCAATATATACCCATATGAGCTGAGGGCAATATATATATCCATATGAGCTGGGGCAATATATATCCATATGAGCTGGGGCAATATATACCCATATGAGCTGGGGGCAAATATACCCATAATAAATGACCAGGAAGAAGTCCAAAAAGGACAAAGGACAATTTGCTATATTGTCATTGATATTCTTAAGAAATTCAAATTTTTGACCAATGTTAAGCAAAGAATTAAATAAAATGACATTGTTTGGTGTGGTGTTTTCTCTTGAAAATTGAGCCCTAGCAACTGATTCTCTGCACACTCTTTCTCATTGGGGGGGGGGTGTTATTGATAATGGCTTTAATGGCCAAAAATCCTAAGAATGCAATATTGTTTATATGCGGCCCCCCGATAACAATAAAGTTTTCAATGTGGCCCTCCGTAGAAAATGTTTAAACCAGGGGTGGACAAAGAAAATGGATTTTAATTAACAAACCAAAACAAGCAAAATGGAAAAGAGATATATCATGAGCATTGCCAGATACAATCCAAGGCAATCATATTATTTGCAACTTTTAAACCTCTTCTTCATGCAGGAGTAGACACTCAGGACTGGTGCAGGTACATGGCTGGCAGGAATCATGAGGGTCTGCCGCTTCTCTGCCAAATGGGAAAGTTGAGGACCCCCCTCCAGCAACCGGAATCCCATAGCCCACCATGTACTTGCCAGGTTTGCCCAATGGCCAAATTGAGTTTTATATAAAATCTGAGAAAATATGTGTGACTCAAAGTATAATGATGTTATGAAATAAGAAGATGGTATAAATCAAACCATGACTTACAGGTGTAAAAAGGCTGTATGCATCAAGTAATGTGCAGATATTAGCATGATGGTTGAGAAGAACTACACTAATTTCATGAAGACAACTGACTGCTATCAGCATGTGGCAATAAACTACTTAATATTGTTTAGAACATATGGATTGATGCCGTGTATACGCTAATAACATGGGACATGTATATTGGCGCAGAAATGTATAAATATTCCAGTTATCTTGGGATGAAATGTGACAACATTTTTTCTTCTACCATCTTTTCCCCTTTTTTTTATTATGGAACATCAATCTTCGTACTTAGTACAACATCCTTTTATATGTAATTAAAGATGAAGAGTATGGAGAAGGAATGTGTATGCACGAATAGAATATCCAAGGAGATGAGAAGATGTGTCTCTAAAAGCAACAAGACCACGGCATTTACATTAGAGACTTTGACAACAAGCAAGGGGGCTTAACTGTTGTTTTAGGACCGATGGAAATAAGTACATGTGGAGATACGGAATATAATATAGGTTTATCCCCATCATGAGCAACTGTGACCTCCTATAGGCGTCTGGGAACTAGTGCTCCCGTACGAGGAATGGAGGACAAACATCCGCGGTACGCATGCGCGCCCTTTAGTTTTCTGACAGAACGGGAAGCACATGCAGGCTTCCGCTCTGGCGCACGGGGGCTCTGGCTCTACGACGCGTAGCGGAATGGGACGATCCCTGTACGCATGTGCGTACTTTCGATTCGATTAGGAGAGGAAATAGGCGGAAACGGAAGGATGGTTAAGGGATAAGGGAGGAACTTTAATGGGAACCTGATTTAATTAATTATAGAACATATTGGCCCAAAGCCACTATTGGCTGAAACCCCCCTGTCCATCTATATCCAGAGTTTTTTATTGGATGACAGCACTAAAAATTGGTTATAAAAACAGAGGAGACTAGAACGTTATTATTAGCCACTGATGAAGCCACGGGTAACTAAGACCCTAAGGTGAAACGCGTTTGGCGTTATTTTTACTTCTGTTTGTTTTATTGTTTTTAAATAAACGTCTTTTTTTACACGCTGTCGTCCTGAGATTTAAAGGGGTTTTTCTGGAAGGTACCCGCAGCAAAACAACCTCTGAGTGAGCGACCCTTAGGACCTGAGATTAGGTCCCAAAGCATGAGAGTACCTCCAATCTTGGAATTATATTCACTCTTCATGTGGGTCTGCACCATGCTGTCCTTCTTGCATTATTAGGATTTAAAGATTGGAAGACTTCATTGCATAAAGGCTGCTGGGTAGCCGAACTAATAACCCACAAGCGAAAATACTTGAGCCGGTTAGGGCTCCACCACATGTGAGTGAGATGAAATTCGAGTGACATATATGTTCATGTGTATACGGAATATACTATGATATGTACATTTATTTATGTTTTTCATATGTGGGAACATTAAAAAGAAGGACCCGAGAGATTAGGACACGGTAGTGTACCATTCCTTTTCTGCTACAGTTGTGTTCAAAATTATTCAACCCCCACAGAAATTGAGTGTTTTGGCCAGTTTGACATTGATTTTGATCATTCAGTCATCTTGCTTACAATTAAATCAAAGAGGCACGTGTAGGTCAGACAAATATAACATAACATTTATAATGAAATAACCACAAATGTCTTTTCTGTGCTCACATCATTATCAGTTTTATTCAACCCCCAAGTGACATTCAATCTTAGTACTTAGTACAACATCCTTTTACAGTTATAACAGCTTTTAAACGTGAAGCATAGCTTGACACAAGTGTCTTGCAGCGATCTACGGGTATCTTCGCCCATTCGTCATGGGCAAAAGCCTCCAGTTCAGTCACATTCTTAGGCTTGCGCACTGCAACTGCTTTCTTTAAGTCCCACCAGAGGTTCTCAATCGGATTTAAGTCAGGTGACTGCGATGGCAACTCCAAAATGTTCCAGCCTTTAATATGCAACCATGCTCTAGTGGACTTGGAGGTATGCTTGGGATCATTGTCCTGTTGAAAGGTCCAACGTCTCCCAAGCCTCAGGTTTGTGACGGACTGCATCACATTGTCATCCAATATCTCCTGGTACTGAAGAGAATTCATGGTACCTTGCACACGCTGAAGCTTCCCTGTACCTGCAGAAGCAAAACAGCCCCAAAGCATGATTGACCCCCCGCCATGCTTCACAGTAGGCAAGGTGTTCTTTTCTTCATAGGCCTTGTTCTTCCTCCTCCAAACATAGCGTTGATCCATGGGCCCAAACAGTTCTAATTTTGTTTCATCAGTCCACAGAACACTATCCCAAAACTTCTGTGGTTTGTCCACATGACTTTTGGCTTACTGCAGTCGATTCTTCTTATTCTTTGGAGACAGCAAGGTGGTGCGCCTGGGAGTTCTGGCATGGAGGCCTTCATTACGCAGTGTGCGCCGTATTGTCTGAGCTGAAACTTCAGTACCCACATCTGACAAATCTTTTCTCAGTTCCTCAGCAGTCACACGGGACTTTTCTCCACTCAACGCTTCAGGTAGCGCACAGCAGTCGAAGTCAGCATCTTCTTTCTGCCATGACCAGGTAGCGTTTCAACAGTGCCCTTTGCCTTGAATTTGTGAATGATGCTTCCTATGGTCTCTCTTGGTATTTTTAACATCTTTGCAATCTTCTTATAGCCATTGCCCTTCCTGTGAAGAGTAATCACCTCTTCTCTTGTCTTCCTGGACCATTCTCTTGACTTCACCATGTTTGTAACCACACCAGTAAATGTCTAGAAGGAGCTGAGTATCACAGTCATTTTAAAGCTGCCTAATTGGTGCTTATTATGCTTTATTGCTGCTCCGTGACATCCACAGGTGTTTTCAATACCTGATTGAAAACACTTGAATGAACCTCTGTTCTTCAGAGTGGTAGTCTTTAAGGGGTTGAATAATTGTGTCAATGAAGAATTCACAAAAGAAACATTTACTACTGTATTACAAAACCAATTGATGTCATTTTAGTTGCATATGGTTCTTTAAAAAGTCCTTGTAGGATTTCATTCTGAATACAATTACAAATGTACACTAAATTCCCTAAAACCCTTTACAGCATTGGGGGTTGAATAATTTTGAACACAACTGTATATATATTTGGAAACACTGGGTAGGCCACACTCGATGACTATGTACAGTGTTCACTGTGGTTGTTTTTTGGTATAGGTAACAAATAAGAGTGGTTGAGCGACATTTTTCCGTATAGTTTCTTGTCTGACCATTACAATAAGCGCCACACTATTATAGGAATTTTATGTGGCAATAAGTTACAATGGCTTAGGAGACACTAGCGTAGACCAAGGGTGCTCAACCATGGCCCTACAAATGTTTCAGAAAAACACCTCTTATCGGCCACTCATTAGTTTGACGAAGTCTTGAGGGAAATGTACTTTCAAACAATTGGAGGGCCAAGGTTGAGCACCCCTGCCCAAAACTATTGAAGGTTCGTAAAGCTATATAACCAGTGTGACGGAACCTACCGTCACTGGGGCATCTGGAGGGGGTTGTGGGCTAGCCTCCTGCCCAGCGACTATGGCTCATGAAAGAGACTATTGGGGAATTGGTGGACCTTTTAAAAATATTTGTCTTTTCACAGTTTTAAATATCCACCAGTTAAATAATGATTCCTGATGTCTGTGTGTTATTCCCTCGTGTATTTATTGTAGAGTATCCTGTTGTGTATACTGTGTACATTCCCTCTATTATGTATTCTATCTCTGTATTAGTACCTGCTCTCTCTATTGTGTATATTCTCTCTATAAGAAATTCCTTTTGGTTTACCTGCTTTCTCCCTTCCCCCTTCTCCTCCCAGGAGGTCCCATTGTCCATTGTTTGAAGGTCAGGTGCAGTTATTTTATCTGTGATGTCATCTGTTTGATTGTATGCAAAGGATTTTGGTCCTTGACTGTGTATCCGTATGTCTGGGTGAATAAACTAGAATTCTGCTGTTTGATTTCCAAGGGTGAGCCTCATTCTTTTAAGCTGCGGTTAAAGTTTTGGGGAGCTGTTAGGAAAAATTTCTCCGGGGAACTGTTACATGGAATCGAGCTCGCGGACGGAGGTACCAAGTTAGGGTACAGTCGCTCCGTCACAACCAGCTACTGTGGAACTACAACTCTGACGATGCCTTTAGGTTGGCAACACATTGTTGTCATTTTACAGAAGCCTAGGGGTGCCCATTTGTAACAGCCCGTTTCTTTGAATGTAAAATTACATAGGCTGAAAAAAAGGAAATGCGTCCATCAGGTTCATTCTTTTACACATCGCCTGCTGCTGTTGATTGTTGATACTGTTGATAAATTGCTCTTAATCTGGTGTTTTTCTTGCACTACTATACTTGGAAGCAGTAGGATATCTGAAAGCGTCCGAGTTATCAGTAAAGAAACGTCTCAAATCCAACATGTTTATAAAGTATCTTAAAATAAAATAATAAAATTACATTTTTAATGTGATCCTTCTCCTTATGGTCTGGGGGCTGTTTTGTCACATCCGATGCACGGTGACGGGGAGATGCCTCTAGCATTTGCTTCATCGCTAAAAAGGGAAATAAATTATGCTCTAATTGAAGTATTAGCATTGATTTGAGCTGTGTGGAAATCTGATCTGTATGTCAGTGCATGTACATTCACGCTTTTAATGCATGGCAGCCCGCCACGTGATCAACGAGCTTTCAGCACAGTAAGAATCACATGTAACCATGCAAAACCCATAAACAAAACAAACACAACATGCTATTGCAAAGGTATAATTTAGTTTAATATTTCCACCTCAGTGGTCTCATGAAACCAGGGGTCTTAAGTTTATAGATTTAGTTTTTTTCAGGTCCACCCTTAGGGAGGGCTGGACAAGGTCTGAGGCAGGCCCACCCTTAGTTGACAAGGTAGGATTGGATGCGGATCGATACATTTAGAACTTGTGCAGTATTCCGTGCAAAGGCTGAGGTCGGCCCTCCTGATTTCTTACCTCCCTTTACTGGATAGCATCTTGCAAATAAATGCATAGAAATTGCATAGAGAGTAATTATACCATCCACAATGCAACGGAAAACTGATGGTCAACTACATACAGCAAACATACAAGTCAAATGACAGCTATACTTGATGGTCTCTCTTAAAAAGACTAATTTTCAGCGCGAGGTTACTGTACTTTGCGCTCCCTATACTTAACATGGGGAGCGCAAAGTGTTAATCAGCGTTAGGATTACAATCTATTAGCGCTGATTAACGTCCGGCTTTGGTTAGCAGAAAGTTAACCACAGTCAGGACGTAGTGTTAACGGATTCTGCAAAAGCGGAATCTGTTAAAGCTATACTCACCTCCTGTCCCGCGGCGAGGAATGCGCCTCTGTCCGGCTCCTCTGTCCGGCGGGAGCAGGAAAAGACTGGGGGAAAAAGTACCCCCAGACTCTCCCTGCGTATCACTACGCCGACCAGCTGGATTTTGCCTCGCGAGATCCGGCTGGTCATGTGACCGGCAGGGCGAAACTCAATGGAGTCCTATGGACTCCATCGAGTGGATGCTCGCGGCTGCGCTCGGAGCTGCCGCGAGCATCGCGGGGGTTACCGCGTGGTAACAATGCAGGCAGCATTTTTTGCGCCTGCATTGTAATCCATCGTTAAAGCGCAGGCGCAAGGGGGAAAACTGCGGGCGCAGGTTTTCCTCCCTTGCGCCCACGTTTTAATGCTAGGATTGTAATAGAACCCAAGGAAAATACCAAAAAAAAATACACTTTTTGTATAAAATGGACTTTCTGCCAATATAACAGCACTGTAAGATTGCTCAGCGCACGGTAGAAATGTAGGGAGAGATGTTGAGCATGATTGTTTCCACAATGTGCATGCATGCATTCCAGTGGGGAACAGGGCACACCTCCTATTTCATGGGTGAGTGGGCTGTGTAAAAACCAGTTTAAGCATCCTACCCCTCTGATCCAACATGGCTGCTGGTCTCTCATTCGTTTGGGCTCGTGAGTATTGGCAGCAGAGCTATGTGGATTCTGAAGATTGTTCGGCCCAGGCTGTAAATCTGACATATATCTGTTACCCATTAAATGTTCCATATCAGTGGGAACTCTTTATGTAAACGTTAGTACTTACAACGTTAGCCTTTTTTCATGGCGGTGCTATGGTGCGTGCGGCATTCATGCCTTTCGGCATTTTCTCCTTTGTACACATATGTAACTCTGAAATTATTAAATGCTTGTCAGCGCACTTTTTTCTTCTCCAAATTCTCCATGGCATACAAGCACAGACTATTCATCGATTAAAATAAAAAGCCTCATGCAGAACAAGTGGATTATAAATTACATGTGACAAACACAGGTTACAGGAGTATAAACCAGTAATTCTGCAAAATAATAAATACTACAATAAACGGGAGACAAGGAATCTAAGAACAGGTCTCTGACTTCCTTGGATTTTTTACCCAAGGAATGTGATTTTTCTTAATTTCAATACATAATGGACACCAATCGCTAAACTGTGAGATGCTGTTGATAAATGTCACCCAGGACTGGTCAACCAAGACACCAGCAATTTTCCCGGTGGGCCGTGGCATCGAGGGGCCGGTCAGAGCACTCTGTCTCATCACTGAGGGATCGATTAGTATGATGTGCACCAGGGAACACGTTTTATCCCCTTGCTGGACCACCAGGGATTTAGTCCATTTCCAGTAAAATAAGTGTAGCGCTGCTTTAAAAACACTGTATTCTGGTGCATTGAACTATTGCTGCCACCAGAGGGAGACAGAGAGATTGTGGACTATGCTTGGACAAAACCCGAACTACATTTACCATCATCCTTTGCGTGAGGACAGGAAGGGGGTGGTACAAGGAAGAGGAAACAGATCAGCAGCCTCGTGCAAGGCAGAAGCAGAGTGAGCGGAGCAGTGGAAGGTGGAGGATGCACGTTAGAGCTGTCAGAGATCGCAACCAGGCCGGAGTACAGACGCTGTCTTACGGGTGCTGGAGATCGGGAGAGTAATCGCGTTGAGACCTACCTGCGCAGCGCTGAGAGGTCTGGAGGAAAAAGCTAGTTCCGGCAGAACCCCGTGTTAGGAGGCTACGCTGATCGATTGGGAGTGCAGGCAGCGGATCGGTGTTCCAGTTGCAGAGAATGGGCAAGCTGAGAGCAGATTCAGCAGCACGGAGTCCCAGTACAGCAGCAGAGAAGATCTTGTGGTCGAGGTATCGAGAGCTGGACAGTTTCGTTCATCGGATTGGGGAGAGGCCTCCAGGCCGCAGTTCCAATACAGAAACGCACGCTGCAATATTGTTTAAATTCACAGGGCCCCAACGGTGACTAGTCGAAGATTGTTTTCTTTCATTCACTGGCCAGTTGAACACAGTACCCGGATACCCGAGACAACACACATATATATTTTTTGGGCTATTATTCACAGGACTTACACTCCAGAACTGAGTGGGTTAACCGTTTCTTTTACCGCCGTGTGATTTTCCCGCGTTACGAATTCTTGTCATTCAAATACCGTATATGCGTAATATATGCTGCTTTATTGGGATCAGTAAAGAATATAATATAAAAATCCACAACAGTGCTGGTGTATAGTTATTTCCTAGTGCGGTGAGACTAACCCGAGGTTTAGTCAGCGGCTCCTCCGGGAGTGAGCGCTACATAAGTTTTGCAGAAAGAGGCAAAATGTTATATTTTTAATTAGCTTATTGAAATGGCCCGTTGACAGAAGGGGGCCCCGACCGGTGGTTTAGTAAGGGGCCCCAAGATTTCTGATGGCAGCCCTGAGTGTTAGGCAATGTTTCTTTATGTGATTAATATCTGCATTTCAAGGTATTGCGCCAGTGGCAATAGGTGCAGCTAATCCGTTTATCATTTAATATTTAATTGCAAACGTTTTTTTCTTCCTCTGCTTCAAAATTTTTTTGTCATCCTCAAAAAATAAATCTAGTTCATTTACTTGCTGTATGTAGCAATTAAGCCGTCAATGTCACCATGCAGCACTCAGACAGAAAAAGCATTAGGCTTGTACAGTCTGCATCCTAACATGCCATGAATTAGCATGAATTAAACCTGGCAAAATGGAGAAAGGAATAGAAAATAAGCATGCCTTGCTTAATCTGCATAAAGGTATGGAAACTGCCCGAAATACGCAAGAGATAGTGGAAGAGAATAAAACAGATCAAAAAGGAGAGCAGTCAGAAGAGGGTAAGAAATGAATAAAGAACAGATTGAAAGCGATAGAAAAAAGAGAGAAATAGAGAGAGAGAAGGGAAGAAAGAAATGTAGAAAGAACAAGAAAGCAAGAAATAAGATTAAATAGAAAAAGCAAAAAAAGAAACAAAATAAAAATGAAAAAGAAACCGATGAATAAAAGATAAGATGGGGAGAGAGAGAGAGAGAGAGAGAGAGAATGAGAATACTAAAAAGAGAAAGCGAGCCAAAAAGAAAAATGGAAGAAAATAAGAGAAACTGAATGAAAGGAAAAAAGATAAAGAACGAGAAAGAAAGAAAATTAGAAACAGAAAGAACAAAAAGAAAGCGAAAGCGTGAGAACGCAAGAAATAAAATGGGAAACAGTGACAAAGAGAAAGCAAGAAAAAAGAGAAACAGAAAGCAAAAGAAAAAAACACACAAAAGAAATAGAGAAAGCAAGAAAGTATGAGAGAGAATACGAGAATGAGAGGAAGAAAGAAGAGTATGAGAACGAGAGACTAAAAAGGGCGAGAAACAAACTACAGAGAAATATAGATCAAGAGGAAGAAATAAAGAAAATAAATAGAAAAAGAGAAAAGTGAGAAATAAAGAGTAGGAAAGTGGCAGAGAAAGACAAAAAGAAATATAGGAGGTAACAGATAAAGGGAGACAGAAAAAAGAAAGTGAGAAATAGAGTGTAAAAGAGAGAAAGGAAATGGAATAATGGAGAAATAGTGAAAGGAAGCAGGTTAGTGAGAGAAAGATATTGGGCTCTATTACATTCTTCGCGCAAACGTTAACGCGTGGGCAAAAATGCTTTAACGCGAGGGGCAGAACGTTGTATTACAATGTCCGCGCATAAAATGCGCGTTAACGTCTACAGTGGGTGAACCTGCGCGAACCCTGCGCGAGCGTAATGTACTGCACGCGTCCTATACTTAAAGAATCTGAGGGTTTAATGTCACTTTAACATAAAACAATACTGTAATGTGTGATTTACTGTAATCCATGGTAGTTTTCCTTCTCTTTGCTGCTCTTCCTTTTAAATCCTTATCTCTTCTCATGCTAGGGGAGAACTTCCTGTTTCAGCAGACTGCGTTGTCTCTGGAATGGATACATGGTGTCTGTGTATAGGTTTGCAACCGGAGCCAGTATTACAGGAAGTGGCAGCCAGCTGCAAAAGGAAGTTCTCCCCCAGTATGAGAAGAGATACGGATTTAAAAGGAAGAGCAGCAAAGAGAAGGAAAACAACCATGGATTACAGTAAGGCACACATTACAGTATTGGTTTATGTTAAAAAATCTGAGGGTTTAATGTCATTGTGAGCGCAAATGCGTTTTGCGCCGGTACGCGGATGGTATTACAATCTATGTGCAAAATTTAACGCACAGCGTTTGCGTGCATAATTTTAATGTCTTTTAAAAGCTGGTGGTAACGGCAAATCTGAACATCCTGGCCGAAACCAAATACACCAGCCCGAAAAAAACAATACAGCACAGTATAGTTACACATTCTACGCATACCCAAACAATAAAATTGAGAAGATGTGAGTGTTTTTATTATTGATGCAGCATATATGCGCAGATTGACTTTGACAGGTGCAAAAACGTAACGTGAGATAATTGTGGTTCTTAATTCTTATTGGCTGAATCGTGTGAAAAAACAGTCCGCACACTGATTTCTGCGCGCAACATTAAGGCGCGCGCGTTTTTCGTGTCTTTTTTACGCGCGTTATTTTTTGACGGATGAAATGATGCGCGAGGATTGTAATACCAGCGTTAATTTACGCGCGTTAACGTTTTGCGCAAAAATTCCCACGTCTACCATGGATTTTTGCGTGAAGAATGTAACAGAGCCCATTGAGTGTGAGATAAAGAAAAGCAGAAAATGGTTTTGAAAGCAAGAGCATAAGAGCAACAGGAAGGAGGTGAGTCACGGAAAGAGGACATGTAGAACAAGAGAAAGGGAATGAGAGGGCTTAGAGGTGGAGAAAGAGACCGCTAGAGAGGAAAGTAACAATGGCCAGAAAACAAGAGTGAGAATAAAGAAAGTGAACACTACAAATTAGCCTCTCTATCGGATGACTAAATTACACATCCAAGTAATAAATGAATACAAAGAAAACAGTCCGTGCTACGGCCGTCCTGGATGCTGACTGATGGATTGCAGCAAGCACTCATTATAATTAAACAGGATCATCACAAATTACAGGGATGATAAATATATCCTGTACCAAGCACTTCCCTTGCATCTTAGTCCCTATAAATTAGATGTGCAATCCATTTCACCGCTCGCTGCATCGCCTCCGCCTGCTGGAATGCCTCTCGGCTGCAGAAGTGTACAAACAGAACAAGACACACAAACCCAGCCAGCCAAGTGGAAAACATTCTAGCTAACGGGTCCTGATGATGCTGTTAAAAGCACTTCCATCCACAGAGCCGAGAGTCCAACTTAAAATTCAGTCGCAACTTCCAAGGCCTGGGAGGAAGGATACGTTGCATTCAGTGAATTTTCAGATGACGGCGTATGCTTTGTTTCAGTTAATTTAGACAGGGTGCATAAAACATCCCACTTGAGCGCACGCTTTGCTCTGTCGTTATAGCCTAGATTTATATTTCGTGGAATGGATTTGCATAGCCAGGGCTTTCTGCACCAAAACCAAATTATGCAGAAAGAAGACCTTCCGCTTGTAAAAAATGAAAACATATAAAAACAAAGGGATAAGAGAAAGAAAAAAAGAGCCACTTAGAGGAGAGAGATGCTGAGCTGTTAAAGAAGAAATCCATGAGCCTGAGCCTGGAGGACGGCCGAGCAGCCTGTGACAGCCGGAGGACTGTCACCGCTGGAGCTCAGGGCCTAAGTAGGAGAATGTAGGTGAGTATGTGTAGGCAACTAGGCCCAGGCCAAGCCGGGGGCTTGCCTGAGCTTGGAAGACGGCCGAGCAGGCAGCTCGGCCGGCCTCCAGACTCAGATGAGCCCCCGGCTCGGCTGGGCCTCCAAAAGTGAAATTTACGGCTTTTTTTTTTCCCCAGCTGAATTCCCAATAGATATCGGTGGCTGAAATTTCGGTGCATCCTTAGTCTTAGCCGATATTAAGGTTTCTTAGGAGTGTGCTGAAAGCAAATACTACAGAAAACATTAAAATGATAAAGGGACAGCGTGCGGGTTGTGAGTGTCAGGGATACGGAGCTCGCCCAGGCCGAAATTTCATACAATTAGTTTCACAATGCTTCATGTTGCTAGTTTGTTGCTTATTTGTACCTTTTTATTTAATAAATTTTTTATGCTACTTTGGTATACCTGGTTAATATTCTCCAAATGAAGATGGGATCCAGTGG
The DNA here is from genome assembly GCA_009667805.1 of Leptobrachium leishanense. Taxonomy (NCBI): domain Eukaryota; kingdom Metazoa; phylum Chordata; class Amphibia; order Anura; family Megophryidae; genus Leptobrachium; species Leptobrachium leishanense. Next base: position 348,690,289 of record CM019065.1, read on the forward strand.
CCAGTGAAAAGAAGAGGTGGGACCCCCTCATACAAGAGGTCCTAGGCGCCTGTACAGAGCCACCATAATTGGAGGCTCTTAAACACGTGAGTGTATTTTTCCTTGATTTATATTCCTGAATATCATGCGGAATTATACTATGTTTTTCTCTGCCTCGAGATCATAATACATCCTCCGGCTTGAAGTATACATCCAGGCTTGAAGCAATCAAGATCTTCTTTTCCGTTGAAGGGAGGAGCCCCCCTGAAGAGGCTTAAAGGCATACATCTAGAGTCTTGCAGACTCCTTGTTTGTGAGTGGAACCACTATTTTTTATTTCAGCATTTTTTTTGGTATAATCAAATACTGCGCAATGAGGTCTTTTTTCTGTTTTTTCAGAGACTGATGGTTTAAAGCAACAGATTTGGGACTATAAGAGTTGTCACTGTTCTTTATTTCTGGTACTGATCAATTTTTTATGCGCTCCTATATACCGTGAGGTGTTTTTTTTTAATGCTCTATCTTTGAAGTGAATGATACACTTGTTCTAGTGAGCTGCTTTAAGGTATATTATCCTCTGTATTAGTTTCCATAGCGCCTTTTCACACTAAACCCTTTTTGGTTTCTCTCCATTCTTTGTTTGAAATAACCGTATGTAAAAAGGAAACATAACGTTAGGTTTTAATCTCCTGTTTCCATTTTGTGGGTTTTTCCCATGATGCAACAGTTACCAAAATCTTATGGCAAGTCTCGCTTTACAGCTGTGGTATAGGATTAACCCCTTCTCTACCGAGATCGAGATATCTCGGGCTTCAAAAGGCACCAACCGGTGCCCCGATATCGAGATATATCGAGATCTGCTGATCTGCAGCCCAAAAGCAAATTAAACTTGTTTGCTGCAAAGAAATTTTGCTTGCTTGTGGGCTGCAGAAGGTGCCCCCAAAGATTTAATCCTGTAGGCATAATGCCCAAAGAGCTAAAACTGTGTAAAATCAGCTAACTGGAGGTCCTGACATCGGACATTCAGGAAGCGGATACATTTGTTGCAGTGAATCACGGGCTGCAACTGTAACTCAATTTGGCAGTAGATGGCACCATCTACTGGCCAAATATGTTAGTACAGTTAAAAAAAATCATTGGGAGTATTTCTAAATATGACTTACAGTATAATTAATTAAAAAAAGATTTTTTTTAAAAACACACAGGTTCCTGACAATGTTTTTTTATAAGGAACCTTGGTATTGAAGGGGATAAACAGTAGTTTAGAAACAATGGGGCCGAGGAAGGACTGTTCAGGCAAGGCTGCAGGAGGCATATTGTGTTGTCCATGCTACCCACCATAAGAGATGGCAGCTGAATGAGATATGATTGTGGGCTTACAGCACTTTTTACTACCCCCCCCCCCAGTGATATCATTTCCATACATCCTACACACAGACAATCCTTATGACTCAGTTTTTTGAGAGATCTAATCTATACACTCCATTCTATGCCCAATGCCATACATTAAGGTGCAAGTGCTGTAAAGATGGGGGGGGGGGGTTACAAAACAGGTGCACACAGTAACACATAGTGTAAAAGAGTTTCTTAACTAAAAATACATGAGAAAACCAAAGTACACGTAAGGTAGCAGCAACAGCAAATGCACAAGATAAGATCATTTTATTTTTTGGTGGTAGTAACCCTTTAATAATCATTACAAAACAAAAAAGTAGTAATCATGATATGAAAAAAAATCATCACTGCAACGTCTAGACACCTGATACTTAGACTTAAATGAGGATAAATGAACTTTGACTATGTTTTCCATAATTTAATGCATGATCTTTAATTTGCATATTTTAATGTGCTACCTTTAAATCCCTTAACAGGATCATTTTAGTGTAAAGACGGCATATGCTTCATTTCAATAAGGTCACTTTGCAACAAAAGAGATTATGGGAAAAAAACACACACACACACACAAAAATCAACCTCTTAATAGCACAAAGCCAATCAGTACACAGTTAGGCCGCATACAACTGCCAGCATATCATCGGCTCTCACGGATTGGCTGTGTATGGATATTTAACCCCTTCACTACCAAGCTCGAGTATACCCTATCTCCATAAGCACCTGCTGGTGCCTCAATGTTGAATGTACATGTGTTGATCTGGTCCAATTCTGGGGTAATGCAAATGAATATTATTTATTGCAAATGGGTTTCGGAATAAACGACTGGAATATTAACGCATCGGACATTGACAGCAGAGGTGATGAAATTATTTGAAGAGCTTTAAGATCTGTTTTTCCTGCACAGAATCAGGGAGATCAAGCCAAAATGTAAATGTAGAGTTTTTGCCCGCAAGAAGGAGCCCTTTGCCTGTCAAATAGAGGTCACCTAAACGTGAGTATACAGAAAATGTGTGTGTGTGATGGAAAGTAATTTCTGTAAAACCACCAGGTCCTGCTAGTGGTTTTATGGAAAACGAGTTGATATTCAAACTCTGTATGAACGCTCAATTCAAGCCTGTATGTACGCTTTAAATATGTATATTTCATTATGGAGCCCTTATCCGATTCTACTGTATAAAATCAAGGAGTCTGTTGGACAGAAGGGGTTAAATATTAACCCTGTCCTTTCTCCTCCATCACTTTGTTTTGCCTTGCATTCCTATCCTACACAATGGAAGGCTTAATGTGCAAGTTGAACAGCCGTCCAGGAATCAGCACAGGGTGTGTGTGTGTGTGTGTGTGTGTGTGTGTGTGTGTGTGTGTGTGTGTGTGTGTAATGGAAAGTAATTTTCTGTAAAACCACTGGGTCCTGTAAGTGGTGTTATGGAAAACAAATTGATATTCAATGGCTTAAATGAGTTAAAACATGCATTTCCTTGATCCAACAGGAAATTAGTTATATGTGCTATCAAAATATCATTATTATTTTTATTTATTTTTTATTTTTCTTTACTAGAATGGCGCTTTAGCAAATCAGAAGGGAAACTCCCTGCTTGGACTGTCCATCTAAATATACAGTCTTCCAAATCCTAGGACTAAGGCTGGCGGCACACTAGCAAACATTTTGCGTCCGTCTGACCGTACTGTTTGCTGTCCGTCGTAGCTTTATAAAAGGAGTCCATTAAACACACCACACAAAGCCCCTGCGCACTTGTTCACGGACGGGCAAAGCATAAAGCCACGGACGCAAAAATAACATCGACGTTAAAAAGCTAAACGGACGCAGAAACAACGCCGCCATGTATTTTCCAAGGGTGTGGATACATCAGACATTACGGACGCACTTTACGCAGTACTCACTATATCTCCACGTGAAAAAGTGCGTCCGTAATGGACGCAGTACAGTATGCTCGTGTGCCGGCTGCCTCAAAGGTATATTAAAAGGAGCACCACTCATCCTGACCACGTTAGCTTTTTAAAGTGGTCAGGATTTGTAGTGTCGTCGTCCCCTGCAGCCCCGTTCAGGTTAAAACGATGGCTGATTCAGAGGACTTTCCTCCACCCCACCCAGCGCCAGCAGAAGTCGGGATTTAGAATTTCCCAACTGCCACCAGATCGGTCGCTAGCGATGGCGACACTCCCCGGCCTTAAACAACATTTTGCTGTAGAAAAAGCTATTCATGAAATGATGGATTTTGTAGAAGACACAATGAATGGTCAGGTAAAAAAATACTGAAAACAGATCCTTCAATTCTCCCACGTTGGGTATTTTGTCCTGAAATTTGTATTTTATAATAATTAGAAACATGAAGCCACGGATTATCTGGCTCATTTGACACAATGGTAAATTGGCATTTTGTAGAATATCAGCTTAATATTTGATCTCCAGTTGCCTTTTCACACAATGTAATATTCCCAGATTGTTTCCGGTTACAAGCATTTCATTAAAAATGTATCCGTGTTATTTTGGATCCAGTTAATTAGCGCCCACACCGTTGCATGCATTTTTAATGTTTAAAATATTATTGCTTTTAAACCATGCCTATAAATATGTAATGTTTATTGAGCGTCATTGCCACTGTCATAAAGAGAGTGATTGAGTTTCCCGCAGCAAAGTGGCCACATTAATGTCTTTACACTGAGCGGGGACAAACCTTTCAGAGGCATGCCAATTCACCGACGAGCTGAAAGCACTCGAATTCCACGCATGTCATCTTATTAAATTCCATTAAGCGACAGTTTTAATTTAAATTCCAAACATACGGCTGCACTTCATCTAAAGAGGGACTCAAATAATAAACTCGATTATGCAGAGAACCATCGAGGTGTGAGCAAGACGAATTTAACATAAAAAGTGGAGACACGAGAAAAAAGCAAGAGCAGAGAATGTGTATATTTATTTATTTATAAAGGATTTTACCAGGAAGGATACATTGAGATTTCTCTTGTTTTCAAGTATGTCCTGGGTTCAAGAACATTGAATTTTTATAGTCGTTACAGAAATACAAAGTAATAAAAGCAAGATATTAAAAAACAACACAAATATACAGATTAACACAGAAAATAAATATGCAGGAAATATAGTCAACATGTTACATGTTTACAGGTGCATTCTGTATATAGTCACTATGTTACATGTTTACAGGTGCATTCTGTATATAGTCACTATGTTACATGTTTACAGGTGCATTCTGTATATAGTCACTATGTTACATGTTTACAGGTGCATTCCGTATATATTCACTATGTTACATGTTTACAGGTGCATTCCGTATATAGTCACTATGTTACATGTTTACAGGTGCATTCCGTATATAGTCACTGTTACATGTTTACAGGTGCATTCTGTATATTGTCACTATGTTACATGTTTACAGGTGCATTCTGTATATTGTCACTATGTTACATGTTTACAGGTGCATTCTGTATATTGTCACTATGTTACATGTTTACAGGTGCATTCTGTATATAGTCATTATGTTACATGTTTACAGGTGCATTCTGTATATAGTCAACATGTTACATGTTTACAGGTGCATTCTGTATATAGTCACTATGTTACATGTTTACAGGTGCATTCTGTATATAGTCACTATGTTACATGTTTACAGGTGCATTCTGTATATAGTCACTATGTTACATGTTTACAGGTGCATTCCGTATATATTCACTATGTTACATGTTTACAGGTGCATTCCGTATATAGTCACTATGTTACATGTTTACAGGTGCATTCTGTATATAGTCATTATGTTACATGTTTACAGGTGCATTCTGTATATAGTCAACATGTTACATGTTTACAGGTGTATTCTGTATATAGTCACTATGTTACATGTTTACAGGTGCATTCTGTATATAGTCACTATGTTACATGTTTACAGGTGCATTCTGTATATAGTCACTATGTTACATGTTTACAGGTGCATTCCGTATATATTCACTATGTTACATGTTTACAGGTGCATTCCGTATATAGTCACTATGTTACATGTTTACAGGTGCATTCCGTATATAGTCACTATGTTACATGTTTACAGGTGCATTCTGTATATTGTCACTATGTTACATGTTTACAGGTGCATTCTGTATATTGTCACTATGTTACATGTTTACAGGTGCATTCTGTATATTGTCACTATGTTACATGTTTACAGGTGCATTCTGTATATTGTCACTATGTTACATGTTTACAGGTGCATTCTGTATATTGTCACTATGTTACATGTTTACAGGTGCATTCTGTATATTGTCACTATGTTACATGTTTACAGGTGCATTCTGTATCATGGTATGTTAATAGAGAGCTCTTAAGTGACTTTATATAAAGCTAGAAGTACAAAAATACCAACACATATAGAACCACACACACACAAAACATGAGCAGGAGCACTCTGAGGATTCAAGCTCATGTCAGACGAGCGCACTGATCACGTCCGTGTTGCCGCACATTTGTACGTCAGTTATAGCATATAATTATGACCAATGGAGACCAACACACGAAGTACGTCCGCACGGAACTGCGGACACATAACGGACGCAGCAAACGGACGCGGGTTAGGCAAGAACTTAAATCCGCTAGAACAGATGCACAGAGTGCGCTGCGTCCGCAGTGTCCGCATAGCTTTGTGTGTGAGTGATGGAACGTAGTGTAAGTCAGACTGCATTTATACGTCCAGCATTTTTGACGGACAAAATGTTTTTCATATTAATTTATTTTCCAACTACATCAGTCAAAAAAAATGTCAGTCACAAAAACGGACTGTGTGGTCACTACCTTGTCGTCAGTCAGAAAGTGCGTCCGTTGTGCACGGACGCACAGTGTGCACAGAATGCGCTCGTCTGACCCGAGCCTTATAGACCAATTAAAAAAGTTGGGTCAGATCACAACTGGGACAACGGTGTCCAGGTTGTTATCTGGCCTATTGTGCCTACTGCACAGACATAACAAAATTGCCATTGTTTCAGTCTTTTAATCAGGAATTTTTTTCGTTGCCATTGTGTATTGTGTATTCTTTTTTTCAGTAGAAGAGCAGACAGGAAGGCACAGACACAGTATACGGGAAGAGCCTCTCGGATAGGAGAGTGAAGATGACATGCGTTTTATCGGCCCAGGTGTGCGCTACAAAACGAGGTAGATAAATGGAAAATAATAATAATAATAGTAATGTATACAAACACAAAATAGTCACTTATGTGTCAAGTTTGAGATTATACATTCTCCTAAAATGCGTTCGAGCCACACAGATCAAAATCAGAACGGTTGGGAAACACATTGACATTTCCTACGAGTTAAGTAACGGAGATTTTGCTCTTGTGCATATGAAAAGCCTGTCCTATTCACACAGTGTATTGTGTATTCTTAAATAATATTCCTAGTTAAAGAATATTCATAGTTTCATTTTCTCATTGAAATTTTGTGGAAACGAGAATAAAATACAAAATAAAAATGTATATAATGCGCTTCCACAGATTTGGCCGATTTAGCCACTTTGCTTTAGCATAGATCATGGCAATTGATCTGCTTTTGTGTGTTTTTTTTCTTAATCAAGTTTGTCAACCCATTACCTGAACGAAAGGAAGAGTATTGGGTAATGACGGTGAAAGAAAGAGGAACAGTGCCAAGGAAAGGAAAGAAGAATGACATTAAGGAGGAGAGGAATGGGGAGCAGTAAAAGAAATGGGGGTGCAGGGACATGTTAACCAAGAGGACAGACATTGAGTTTTCTCTATCACTTCATCACTTTATGCTGCTAGTATTTCTCCATACTCTCTTACACCACACATTTGATATACTAGAAGGAGCACCAGTTAAATGGACACTCTACTGGAGGAATGAGGACTGCCCCACCACTGCTGCCCCGATCTGGCAGAAAACCTGGGTGAAAGAGTTCCCCAACATTCCTAGCAGCCAGGATTGTTTAATTCTCCAGCTGCCGGACATCAGTGACGTCGGCAGACACAGAGCTTGCTGACGTCACCTTCTCGGAGACCGGTCACTGTAGCGAACGGCCTCGGAGAGGCAGCTGATGTATCGGATGTGTGCAGATCCGATCCATCATTTTGAGCAGGCGCCACGGAACTTGCGTGCGTAATGTGTTCATGTCCCGTAGTGGTGCGCAATTTGTGGTTCCTATGCTACGCATGTTGCGTAGGAGCGCCAATTGCACAGAAAAGCTTCAGGGACTTCCAGGTTCGGGAGTCCCTGAGCTGAAGAGGAGGAGCTGTGCATCGGCGAGGAAGAAAAGGTGAGGAAATTCACCCCAAAATGAAAAAAATAAAACAATAATAATTGAGTGGAGGCTGTCAGCAGCAGATCTGTCCAATTATTAAAAGCCCAAAAAAAAAAGGAACTAAAAAAAATTGAGTGTCCCTTTTAATTACTCAGTTCCACCTCCCAGAACAAATCCTGAGCCAATATGGCCAGTCATCACATTAAGGCTTACCACAAAATGAAATGGTTTAATTATCGGCAGGGTGAATTTTATGGGTTAAAAGTCTTTCAGAAGGTTTGATTTTAAACCACCTCTTAATTTCAATCTATTTATTTTTGTCCTTGTGTTATAGATCAGGAACATTTTAAAAAAGAGGGATATCGATCACATGCTGTATGCCAAGATCAAATTAAAAATCCTCCCGCCGGTGATCTGCGGTGTGCGCACTCAATGGGAGTCCTCCATATGGTATCAAGGCTAGAAACAAGTCACGGTCAGTTGTTACTGTTTCCACTTTACATCATGATCAGTCAGGATTGGGGAAACAAATTCAGAAATATTATTTTTCCATTTTTGTCTTAAATTTTAGGTTGATCCTTCCCATCCCCCAAATTATAGATTTAAAACTGTCTAAGGGATTATTCAGAAAGTGCCGAAATTTCAGTGACATTTCGGTGCTTTCTCGCTCGCTGCACTGCTGCGATTCCATTTCTCCGACCCTGCGTTTAATTGACTTCCCCGATCACGGAGTCGCGGAACGCCACCGAAGACTGCCAAACTCCAAAATATAAACCAAAAAACGGAACGCTTCTATTCTTCTTATAGGTTTTTAAACCAATAAAAATGCAATAAAATGTGTAATAAAAAAGGTCTTACGAAAATAAAAAAGGTCTGTTACAGAATTTTTTTAAAAAAAAAAGCCTTAAAAAAAAATTGGAATTCAAAAATTTTGTCTGGTAAAAAACACATAAAGGTGTTCCAAATAATAAACAGACAATTTGCAGAAAATTAAAAGAATAAACGGCTGAACAAAAAAATAAAAAAATAAATATCAGGGTTATTCAAAGAGAATCGAAAAGTCACTGCACGTTCAGTGACTTTTTGTTCTCATCAATTCAGTGCGATTTGGTGATCCCATTTCAGCGACCCTGCGTTGTATTCAGCAAGCACCACAGGGCCGTCGTAGTGCAGGGAAAAGCCGCCGCAAACCCGCCGAAAACTCACCGGAAAACCAGGCGAATGCACGCCGAAAACCCGCAAAAACATCTGGATTAACCCCGCCGAACACGCCGGAGTAACCCGAGCAGGAGCCGATCACATCGCAGAGCAGCCGCCGGAAAAACCCGACACTGCAGAAGAATGGAGTGGAAAAAAAAAACAGTACGCTTGAATGCTTGAAAATGAAACGCTGTTTGCAAAGAAACTACAGAACTAAAATGTCTGAAATTTACATATAAAATCCAATGAATGATAATAAAAAGGGCTGTTACAGAAAAATGAAAAAACAATAACAAAAAAACGAAATAAATTCCCCAAAAAAATCCCGAAAAATGCCTAAAAGATCCTAAACAAATCTATAAATAGACTTTTTACTGCAGAATATTATAATAAACGGTTTATTAGATATTGAATTAAAATGGGAATATTTTTAACATTGAAGTCTATGGGATTCGCCTGAATAAACCTGTCGAATGAGACCACCGAACAGCAGGGCATTTCGGAAACTTTTCACTGCTGGTTTGTGTTCTCTGAATAGACAATGCATTGCTTCTCTATGGGGATTCACTGCCCTCGAACAGGAACCGTATGTGCAGGCAATTCGCCATGATTTGGCGAACTGCCTGCTCTCTGGATAGCCAAATGGCCAGGAAAGGTAACCGTACGCTGAATTTCACTGTTCGGTTACCTTTCGCCAGCAATTCGGAGCTCTTTGAATAATCCTGTTTATATATTTTTCCCCATTGAAATCTATGGGAATTCACCTTTTAAACCTGTCGAACTGAACCACCAAAAATCAAGGCATTTCACCGACACTTCGGTGCAGTTCCGCATTTTGTGAATAGGTTAACCATTACCTGTCTATGGGAAATTTAGCTGGTGCCAAAGATCATCAAACTGGGCGATCTGCGGCAAACTGCACGATATTTCGCTGTCATTAGGCCAGTCTTTGGCAAACTGACAGTTTACTGAATACGCGAACTGCCACGGAATTGCACCGTACTGTGAAATTCACCGGCCGGGGGCAAGTTCGCACCTTACTGAATAAACCCTCGCCTTTTGTTAATTTTGTTTCAATTTTTGAGGAGAGGAAGAAATTGGAGGGGCACTGCCCGATCTGGTCCCATGGATAAGCACGGACCCTGACTCTCCCACAGCTCAGTTTACCATCACTATACCATGTGGTCGGTCCTGTGGCAACATCCATCAGAACACTGGGAACAAATAGTTTCCCGAACTCGCAAAGGGTCACACTTCTCTCCATGGGGGTCTTACGGACTCGATGAGCCAATGCCAGCAGCATTGCACATTGTCATTTGGCAGGTCCCAAATATTCCGATGAGCCACTAACAGCAGCTTGGCCCATATAGCTAGCCACTATTGGATAACAGCACACACAACTTATCCAGGAGCGAGCCAATATTAAAGGATCAGTTGGAATCTGGTCCGATAAAAGGGGCATCTCTTGGTCTGAAGTAGCAAGGTCAGTGCAGTCAAGTTACTGGCCAGAAATACATAAGCGAAAATGTCCCAATGAATTCTGACAGGGTTAATCAAAGAGATCCGAATTGTGGCCGAAAGGTGACCGAATGCTGAAATTCAGCGTACGGTTACCTTTCCTGGCCACTCGGTTATTCAGAGAGCAGGCAGTTTGCCAATTGTTGGCGAATTGCCTGCACATACGGTGCCTGTTCGGTGCGTGTTTGAGGGCAGTGAAGCAATGCTTCATCTATTCAGAGAACAAAAACCAGCAGTGAAAAGTTGCCGAATTGCCCTGCTGTTCGGTGGTTTCATTCGACAGGTTTATTCAGGCGAATCCCATAGACTTCAATGTTAAAAATATTCCCTTTTTAATTCAATATCGAACATACCGTTGATTATAATATTCTGCAGTAAAAAGTCTATTTATAGATTTTTTAGGATCTGATTTTTTTTACCGTTTCTTATTTTTTCTGTAACAGCCCTTTTTATTATCATTCATTGGATCTTATGTGTAAATTTAGGACATTTTCGTTCTGTAGTTTCTTTGCAAACAGCGTTTCACTTTTCAAACATTCAAGCGAACTGTTGTTTTTTTTTCACTCCATTCGTCTGCGGTGTCGGCTTTTTCCGGCGGCTGCTCTGCGATGTGATCGACGGCTGCTCGGGTTTCTCCGGCGTGTTCGGCGGGGTTAATCCAGATGTTTTTGCGGGTTTCGGTGTGCCTTTGCCGGGTTTTGCGGTGAGCGTTCGTCAGGTTTGCGGCGGCTTTTCCCTGCACTACAACAGCCCTGTGGTGCTTGCCGAATACACCGCAGGGTTGCCGAAATGGGATCGCCAAATCGCACCGAATTGAAGAGAACGAAAAGTCACCGAACGTGCGGTAACTTTGATTCTCTTTGAATAACCCTGTATCGTAATAAGGAATGCAAATTCCTCCGAAACATCTAATAACAGGATTGAAATTTATATTGTGGCTACATAAGCTGTAATGCTGAAAGTGTTAAAGAAAAAGAAGCACAGAACAAAGCGTGCCGGTAATTTATATTAAACGTAAATTATTGGTTTCCCAACCACAGATCAAAGGTGTAATGGAGAAGTTCATCAATACAGGCAAACATAATACAGAATAGTGTATCGGGGGATCTTAGCATCCAATGTGTGTTTCTGCAAACGAGTCGTTTCGTTTGAACATACTGCCCCCCATTGGATACATCGTGCTCCCTGCATGTAGTTTTCACTTCATTGTACATACTGTGACATTTTAAGAATAAACTCTGATAGAAAAATAATATATATTCTGCTTAGAAATGATATGACATTTACAGGTAAGATATGAACCAGGCACAAAAATCCCTGACTAAGGCTAGGGTCAAATGAACGCATTATTCGCAGCGACCATCAAAAAGTGCGTCCGAATGCATTGCTGTATTTTTTCACGGAATGCGCGAAAACGGTCATACGATGCGCATTTTCTTGCGTGATTTTTTACGGATCGTCAATAAAACACTTTTTGCGTCTGGACGTTATGTTGGCCGGACATTAGCAGCGTCTGACATCTCCTAATCACGCACACACGCTGCTAGCGGGCGCAGCGCACCCTGTACGTCAGTACTAGCGGTTCTGCGTTCGAAAAAATGCGTTCATTTTCCACTTGCGTTGCGCAGCCGGACTTTTGTGCGGCCGTACTTCGTATATTGGCTGTCATTGCGCGTCATTTGCTGCTAGTGCGGCCGTGATTAAGTGCGCCTAAACGCACGTTAAAAATGCGCTAGTCTGACTCTAGCCGTAAATAGATACATTGGTTTCCTAAACAATTTTATTTTGGAATGGAGGATTGTCAGTCTCATGGCATAGCATCCAATTTATAAATCGTGATGTAAATGGCTAGACAAATGATGCAAAATGTGTTTTTTTGCCAATATTTAGCACTAACCCTGGGACAAATAAAACAAAATATATTGGTTAGTAGGTCACTGTTTCCAATCATTTTCCAGAGTATAGATTGTAAGCTCTTGAGCAGGGTGTTCCGTGTGTGTAACATGTATCTATCAGGGTTATTCAAAGAGAATTGAAAAGTCACTGCACGTTCGGTGACTTTTCGTTCTCTTCAATTCGGTGCGATTCGGCGATCCCATTCCGGCAACCCTGCGGTGTATTCAGCAAGCACCACAGGGCCGTCGAAGTGCAGGGAAAAGCCGCCGCAAACCCGACGAAAACGCACCGCAAAAACCCGGCAAATGCACACCGAAACCCGCAAAAACATCTGGATTAACACGCCGAAAACGCCGGACAAACCCAAGCAGGAGCCGATCACACGCAGAGCAGCCGCCGGAAAAACCCGACACTGCAGACGAGTAAAGTGAATAAATTAGAAAAACAGTACGCTTGAATGTTTGAAAAGTGAAACGCTGTTTGCAAAGAAACTACAGAGCGAAAATGTCTGAAATTTACATATGAGGTCCAATGAATGATAAGAAAAAGGGCTGTTACAGAAAAAATAAGTAAAGTTAGAAAAAAAAATCTGAATTTTTGTAAAAAAAAATAAAAAAAAACAGAAAAATGATTAAAATATCCTTAAAAAAATAATAAAATAAAAAAAAATTTAAAACAAAATTAAAAATCGATGGAGACTTTACTGCAGAATATTAGAATAAACGGTTTATTAGATATTGAATTAAAACAGAATATTTTTAACATTGAAGCCTATGGGATTCGCCTGAATAAACCTGCCGAATGAAACCACTGAACGACAGGGCATTTAGGGAACTTTTCACTGCTGGTTTGTGTTCTCTGAATAGCCGAACCATTGCTTTTAAATGGGGATTCACTGCCCTCGAACAGGCACCGTATGTGCAGGCAATTCGCCAGGATTTGGCGAATTGCCTGCTCTCTGAATAGCCGAATGGCCAAGAAAGGGCAGCCATGCGGATCTCTTTGAATTACCCTGTATATTTGTTATTCTGTCTCTCCTATTGTACAGCGCTAAGGAATCTGTTGGCGCTTTATAAATGACTAACTGTAAAAACAGAACGAGGTGGAGGCCGTTTACACAAAAAGAATCAATGTTACACATTCTAGAAGAAGAATATACAGCTGGCTTTCTACATGTGTTGCATCATCGCGCAGGTGTGGAAATTCAAAGGAACACTCAATTCAGCAATATTCTTAGAAGAAAATGAACATCAGAGCAGAATCGTGTTGCTGCCAACGTGAAGCAGAGGAAAAGATGCTGCTGCTGAACTGGTGCACAGTACAGTCAGTTACATAGCGCTAGCATATTCCGTAGCGCTTTACAATGGGGGAAGCACAAACATGAGAAGAATGATACCTGAGGCAAAGACAACCCTGCCCGTAGGATAACGGGTCCTGCTAATACAGCACTTCAATACACACATCTAGAATAACGGCCTCACTTTTTGCCCGCCACCACAACTTAAATGAGTGCTGATTTGCCCTAGGGGTAGAGCATAAAACTGCAACTGGTCACGACCTATCTCCTGCTGATGAGGGCATACACTGGTGGCCAAAATTGTGGATACACCTTACATTTTTACAAACTTTTGCAGTTTAAAGTGCTTTTTATATGAAAATCTCTAAAAATGTCATAGCACAAGTAAAATGTAATATAGTAAAGGAATGCCTTAACAACAAAAAATCTTTAAGTTCAATTTTGGCTGGAAATGTCCCATAATGCATCTTGGCTATTATATAGCATAAAAATGATCGTTTCAAGTTTGTCACAATGTGTTTTTTCAATAACGTGTTGGATAGCCTTTGGCCTTAACTACAGCCCGACACCTTCTAGACATTGACTCTACAAGTCTTTTGATATCCTCTCCGGTGATCAAATGATGCCAGGAATTGATTAAAGCCTCAATGAGTCCTCGCTTGCTGCTTGGATTCTTGCTCGAGACCATCAGGGTTATTCAAAGAGAATCGAAAAGTTGCCGCAAGTTCAGTGACTTTTCGTTCTCTTCAATTCGGTTTATTTTGGCGATCCCATTTCGGCGACCCTGCAGTGTATTCAGCAAGCACCACAGGGCCGCTGTAATGCAGGGAAAAGCTGCTGCAAACCTGCCGAACACTCACCGCAAAACCCGGCGAATGCACGCCGAAAACCCGCAAAAACATCTGGATTAACCCCGCCAAACACGACGGAGAAACCTGAGCAGGAGCCAATCAGAGCGCAGAGCAGCCGCTGGGAAAACCCGCCACCGCAGACGAATGTAATGAAAAAAAAAACGTACGCTTGAATGTTTGAAAAGTGAAACGCTGTTTGCAAAGAAACTACTGAGCGAAAATGTCTGAAATTTACATATGAGGTCCAATGAATGATAAGAAAAAGGGCTGTTACAGAAAAAAGAAGAAATGTTCGGAAAAAAAAAAAAAACTTAAAAAAAATAGGCATAAATCTTTTGGCAAAAAAATCCTGAAAAAATGCTTAAAAGATCCTAAAAAAAATCTAACAATAAAGAATCTTTTTACTGCAGAATATTATAATGAACGGTTTATTAGATATTGAATTAAAACGGGAATATTTTTAACATTGAAGCCTATGGGATTCGCCTGAATAAACCTGTCGAATGAAGCCACCGAATGGCAGGACATTTTGGCAACTTTTCACTGCTGTTTTTTTTGTTCTCTGAATAGAAGAAGCATTGCTTCTCTATGGGGATTTCACTGCCCTCGAACAGGCACCGTATTTTTTTTTTTATTATTATTTTTTTTAGAGAGGATTTTACCAGGAAGGATACATTGAGATTTCTCTCGTTTTCAAGTATGTCCTGGGTGGCGAGTATGTACCGTTAGGTGTCTTGCCCAAGGACACTTGCTGGAGAGGTGCTCTTGGCGGGATCGAACCCATGACTCCACAGGCTCTCTCCACGCAGAGCAGTGATGTTGCCTCTACTCCACCCGGCCGGTACAATGTGAAGGCAATTCGCCAACATTTGGCGAATTGCCTGCTCTCTGAATAGCCGAATGGCCAAAAAAGGTAACCGAACGCTGATTTTCAGCGTTTGGTTACCTTTCGGCAGCCATTCGGATCTCTTTGAATAAAAAAATGATGGACAACCACCGTGTGAAGGGATAAGCAACTAGGAGCGTGATTAAACACTGGAGTAGATTACTATCAATTCCCCTTACGAGGACAAATAACCTATTGCTTGGAATTAAAAAATTAGTTTTTATTAAACATAGTAAAACTGAAAAAATTATTCTCTTTGAATAACCCTGCATGTGTTTCAATCTTGACCACAGATTTTCGATGGGATTCAAGTCAGGGCTATTTCCAGGCCAGGGAAGCAGAGGGATTCTCTTGTCAATCAAAACTGACCAAATCAGAAGGTGTAACCACAATTTCGGCCACTAGTGTAATAAGCCCGTAACAGCTGTACAGGAGTGGACCTGTTGCATAAACCTGACCTTTGCTGAAAAACAAAAAAAGCCATTTAGTATGGCATGACACTGGTAAGAGGGTTCTGTGTTAAAACAGACTCAGGGTGCAAAAACGTGAGAAATTGCAGACATCATTTGCATATTTGACCCAGAGTTCCTTGCTGCATATGGGGAATCCAATGAGCCTGCCATCTAGTAAAATTCCTCTGGTCTTCCTCGACCCCAATCCCTCTAGATTGTAAACTCCTATGAGCTTACACCTCGTTTCCAACATATGGTCGGTTTATCTGGTTCCCTTTGGTTATTGTAAAGCGCTGCGGAAACTGTTGGCGCTATATAAATGATGCCAATAATAATAATGTAGCACAGGAGCTCTGAAGCAGTTCTCTGAATTGCTGGGATGTGTAAATGACTTCTGCAATAATAAACTTTATTATCTATATAAATATATACACAATGTTTCCACTGGTGTCCAAAAATGTTGCACAAATAGGCAAAGACAACTGAATTTTATATATTTATTTATTATGTTTCTGTCCCAAATTACTGCAGGCTCTTTTTGCAATGACCGGCTGCTTAAAAGAAACCATAGCTGCTGTGCAATGCTTGGGTTAAGAACCGCGTGAACCGACTGCCAACCATTGGCTGAACAGGTTTTGCCCTTTGGGGCTTGTCAGCACGGTCACGGATTTGGTTTTCTTCTGGAAATCTGTGTGACAGCACCAAGCTAATTGAGGCGAAATAAAAGACAATGAAAGGAAGTCACAGGCTGTATTCTTACAGGGTAATTCAAAGAGATCCGAATTGCTTGAGAAAGGTAACCGAACGCTGAAAATCAGCATTCGGTTATCTTTCTTGGCTATTCGGCTATCCAGAGAGCAGGCAATACGCCAAATCCTGGCGAATTGTCTGAACATACGGTGCCTGTTCGGTGCCTGTTCGAGGGCAGTGAAATCCCCATAGAGAAGCAATGCTTCGTCTATTCAGAGAACACAAACCAGCAGTGAAAGGTTCCCGAAATGCCCGGTCATTCGGTGGTTTAATTTGGCAGGTTTATTCAGGAGAATCCCATAAGCTTCAATGTTAAAAATATTCCCGTTTTAATTAAATATCTAATAAACCATTCATTATAAAAAATTCTGCAGTAAAGAGTCTCTGTGGTGAGAGCGGAGTCACATGACAGGAAGGCTGGGGGCGGTACCAGGCAGTGTCTGCTGGGATGCCATGCTAGCTGGACGTACTGTATGTGTCTCTGCTATCCGATGTTATGCGGAATAAATTAACAACTATAAACCAACCCATGGAGTCTACTCTTTTCAGGACAGTCTCTTTATTTATAGATTTTTTTAGGATATTTTAAGCATTTTTTTTTTTTTTTTTTTAAGTTTACGTATTTTTCTGTAACAGCCCTTTTTATTATCATTCCCTGGACCTCCTGTGTAAATTTCAGATATTTTCACTCAGTAGTTTCTTTGCAAACAGCGTTTCACTTTTCAAACATTCAAGCAAACCATTTTCCTAATTTATTCACTGCCTCTTCTGCTGTGTCGGCTTTTTCCGGTGGCTGCGATCGGCTCCTGCTCAGGTTTTTCTGTGGTTTTCGGCAGGTTAATCCAGATGTTTTTGGGGGTTTTCAGCGTGCATTCGCCGGGTTTTGCTGTTAGTTTTCGTCAGGTTTGCAGCAGCTTTTCCCTGCAATTCGGGGACCCTGTGGTGTTTGCTGAATAGACCGCAGGGTCACCGAAATGGGATCGGCAAAAGGAACCGAATTGAAGAGAACGAAAAGTCACCGAACGTGCGGTGACTTTTCGAATCTCTTTGAATTACCCTGATAATATAAAGTATAGAGTAGTAACATTCATTTATCACGATTGGCATTCTGAAAGCACAGACTCCAGAGAGATAATGCAAAACTTTGTTAAACAAGATATTCTAAAGTGCTGAGCAATCGTATCATCCTCACAGGATGGGGGCGCGCACCCCACTGTGAGAGAATGACGGTTTAAAGGAGGAACATGTGCAAAATGGAAAAAACTAGGTGTAGAAAATTCCCCAGAGCTTTTGGGTGTTCATCGATTCGTGACATTCAAAGCATCAAGATTGCCAAAGCATCTCTTGTACCAGAGCCCACACATATAAAACCTGCAAAAACTGGAGCAATTAGGACAATCTGCGTCAGCAATAACTATATAAAAGGCAAATCAGTTTTCGGGAAGATTACGAGAACAATACATTAATAGTGGAATGGTTCTCATGTCTTCCGAGACACGGTTTCACACAAAACTATCGGGGTTATTCACTACGTACCGGTGTTTGCAACTGCGACAAACTTTGGCGTTTACTCAAGAGAAATTCAAACCGTGGAAGATTCTCCTGTCGTCAGTTGAATTGCTCTCTGTGGAATGCAGACGTTTGTTACAAACTAACCCTAACCTAAAAAGGAACCCTAACCCTAAAACGTGTGTAGCTTTTGCACGGTTTTCTCATCAGAAAAATTGTGTATGGTGTTAACTTTGTGAGAATATTTCAGGTGTAATTGCGTATTTGTCGCACAAAAACCTACGGGCCACATTACAATCTCCACGTTAAAACGGGGGGCGGTAGGGAGAAAAAACTGCACCCGCAGATTTCTCCCCATCGCCCCCCCCCCCTTTAGCGTGGAGTTACAATGCAGGCGCCTAAAAAGCTGCCTGCATTGTTACTGCGCACAAAGCCCCTGGATGCTCACGGCAGCGCTGAGCGCCGCTGCGAGCATCCACTCGATGGAGTCCTATGGACTCCATTGAGCCAGACGCCGGCAGTCACATGACCTGCTGGATCTCGCCTCGCGAGATCTGGCCGGTCGGCGGAGTGATACGCAGGGGGAGACTGATTGTAACACTAAACGCTGATTAACACTTTGTGCTCCCTATACTTAACATGGGGAGCGCAAAATACAGTAACCTGGCGCCGAGAAGCGCAAGGTACCAAACGCAAACGGGTTACTTAACCCGTTCGTGTTTGGACTGTAATATGCGGTAGCCACCGCGGCTAACGTTAATGCTCACTCAGGTGAGCGCTAACGTTAGCAACAAGATTGTAATGTGGCCCTACATTTTTAAATATCTATTCACCATTTGTTGTACAGATTTTTTTTATATGTGTTTTGTTGTATTAAACCAGTAAACCCTTTTAATTTACAACTTCTCATGGAGTTTATTTTACCTCTTAACCTGACTCGTCTTCTCATGGAGGCTGCCATCTTTTTTTTCTTGGGCGAGTTGGACTTTTCTAAAGCTGTGTAATTGACAGCTCATGTGTGTGTGTGCAGCCAGGAGCACGAAGAAGGGAACGGGGTATTCAGGTAGAATAGGATGAATGTAATTTATTTTTTTTTAAATAAATTTTATTAAATTTTAGCAATATAAGACAAGGGGATACAGAAAATAAAAAGAGGGAGGCGGGAAAACCTAACCAAGATGTACACCACAAATATAATATCAGCAGTAACCAATTAAACCGGAGAACCAACAGGGTAGTTCGGCGTGCAGAAGTATCTGGAATATGGCGGCCACAGCATCAAATAGGATGAATGTAATTTTAACTTTACCATTCAGGCTTTGGTAGTTTTTTCTCATCCCACTGTTTAGCTGCAGTGGAAAAACACACAAACACACACACTAACATACATATTTATTTTGATGGAACACGAAGAAGGATCAAAACACTATAGGAAAGGGTTAATAGTTGAACCTTACTTGAGGATATAACTTCAAGGAAGGAGGGAGGGCAGCCCAGTCATATCGAAAGGCAGCTGCAAATGCTCTTTGGGGATTTTGAGATCAAAGGGCACTTTGGGGGAGTGTTCTCCTGCTGTGAGAGCCATAAATCGCTACCCAGGTAAGCACGTCATGTGGCATGCCGCAGCACTGAGAGATAACAGGAAGCTCAGAGAGATTTATTTTCAATCCTTTTTAGAACAAACCATTCATCTGGCAGCGGTTTGGCCAACATAACGTATAGGCAGATTAGGGAGAACTTTCAAATGTTCTAATGTTGTTTTGGGCTTTATTGGTGCACTTTAAAGTGGTTGATTTGCGAGCCTTTTTTATTAAAAGCAACGGGCTAAATTACAATCTTCACGCAAACGTTTGTGCAGCGGCAAAAAAACATTAACGCGATGGGGTAAAACCCTTTTGTGCCGAATGCTGTATTACATAGTCAGCGCAATAATCGTGCGCAATCGTCTACCGTGGGTGAACCTGCACGAACCCTGCGCGAGCTTACTGCACTGTGCGCGTCCTATACTTAACATTGTGAGCGCAAATGCGAATGTGCGCTGGTACGCGGATGGTATTACAATCTATTTTGCGGTAATTACCGCACAGCCTTTGCGCGCATAATTTTAGCAACTCCTAAAAGCTGGTGTTAATGCAAATCTGAACAACCTGGCCGAACCCAAATACACCAGCCCAAAAAAATGCAGCAAAGTATAGTTACACATTCTACTCATACCAAACCAATAAATTGTAGAGGTTGTGTGTGCATGTATGATTACTGCAGCATATATGCTCAGATTGACTTTGGCAGGTGTAATTTCTTAACGTGAGATAATTGTGGTTCTTAATTCGGATTAGCTGAATCGCAAGAAAAAAACAGTGCGCACACTGATTTCTGCACGCGACAGTACTGCGCAAGCATTTGGGCGCGTCCTGTTTGCGTGCGTTATTGATCGCCGGATGAAAAGACGCGCGAGGATTGTAATTCCAGCGGTGATTTGCGTGAGCAAAAGTTTAACGCTTGGCGCAAAAATTGACACTTTGCGCGAGGGTTTTTGTGCGAAGATTGTAATATAGCCCAACATTTTTTGCACAGGAAACAAGAGTGTGATGTCACTAACATGAACTGTATTTATTCTCCATGAGAAGGCTACCGGAAATGAAGAATTGATTAGTAAACACTAACCATCTCCTTCGTGAAGGAACCTTAATGAAGATCATAAACCTGAGTAGCTTAAAGATTCATTTGAGGTTTTACATTTATTTTTAATTGCTGTTTTTATATTATTTACACACCATGTCACAAATCAGATGCTAAATACTGTGGGGTAGATTTACAGCTGGTAACGTTTCAATTTACCCCTCAAGCTTTAGATTATGGATCGAAACTATAAAACAGGTAATGAAAAAACAGGTATCAGTATATTTACTGCCAGCTGCAGTACAAATATTCCCCAACCTGAGTTACGAACGTTTGCATTATCACTTCTATATCTAATTGTCTGCTCCCTGATGTTTTATTACTATTACTCAATGGATTTTTAGCACAATAAAAACACTTTTTTCAACGATCTACATCAGAAGAAGAATCACAATGTTTATAAAACAAGCCATTATTTTTCAACTATATAAAAGGGACATTTTCTACCTTCAAGTAAAATTACTTCAGTAAGTGAAAAATAAAAGCTGATGTTAAACTGGGTACAAAATGTCAACTGTTTACATTTCTAATACTTTTTAATAATATATTTTTTTGAATTGAATGTTTTTTGGATTTTTTTTTCCCATTTTATTTAGAAAAGTTGCGCAGTCTCGTCCACTGGAAAATAAACGCTGTTATGGAACATAAAGTAACTCTTTGAAATACCCGGAGAATTCTTGGTCAATCTAATTTACATTATACACTGCGGTGCCTTAATACCGTAATAAGGAAGGACGGAGTGCTTTATAGGCAAGATAAATCCCACAGAAAAAGCTGTTTTAGAGTGATTACATCTGTGCCTGCATGTTCAGAGAAAATAATATAAAGCCATCACAAGGCACTAACCTCAGGAACAAGATGAAGCACGGCATTAAAAGAGCCGGGAGATAGAGGGAAGGTACGGAGACACGGCTAAGCCTTTATTTCCAGGGACAAGTCAACCATGCTACAAATTTAATGGAACATACTATTGAGTGAAGAGTGCTTGCCTGGTCAGATGTGCCTTTCGGCATGTGATTAACAACAAACATATACAGAGTCTGTCCGTGTGTTACATGCCGCGTTCTATATTGTTTATCTCAGGGTTGTTATCTCGGAACAAATACCCTCAATTGTAGATGGGACTCATAAGGTTTCCTTCTTCTCGGTATGGAATGAGCACTCTCGCTGAGACAGATGGGAACATTGACACTTCAACTGTTCTGGACGTGGCAGTGCTGTACGGAACACTCCAAGTACCATACCCACTTCAGATCATTGAAGTGGTTAGGGCAGCGATGGCGAACATTGGCATCCCAGATGTTTCTGAACTACATATTCCTTGTAGGGATGCACCGATACTTGTATCGGTGCAGATACTGGGATCTGCATGAGTATTTGGTACTCGTACTATGCCGATACCGGAAGCCAGCGCTGGTCTGGCTTTCCGGCTGGTGTCCGAAGGGCAGGGGCGGCTGGCACAGTGTTCTAACAGCACGCTGCCAGGCCCCTCCGGGGTTGTCCTTGTTCCTTCGAGCGGCCAGCTCGTGGTGTGCCTGTGCCTCGTGCTTTTAGCGCCTGCCCGTGCTGGGCTGGGAGTGCAGGATCAGCAGGATGTGCGAGCACCAGCCTATTGTCTGGCCGTGACTCCCGGATTCCGCGCCCCCTCTCGCTGCAGAGATCGCTGGACGCAGGATGGTGGGCGTCGCTCTCTCTGTGTTACTGCTGCCTGTAGCCTATCAATACATCTCCTGCCAGTGAGCTCGGTAAGCGGGGAGTCCAGGCGTCTGGCCGATCAGGGGGATAGAATGGGGCTGCGGGGATCTGCTGCTCATGTTTCGCTCGGGCAGAATGCTCCAGACGATACCCAGTTTCTATACGGAACTACTTTCCAGTGGATCGTGATGCTGTGGAGACAGTAAACATGTCTCCCTGAGCTGTAGCGGAGGGAGCAGGGCTCACAGTGATCTGTGTGCGTTTTGTAAGCATGGTGACCTGCTCATACACAGGGGGTGGCAGTGAATTCAGGCCCTAGCTTTTGGACTGTTTGTGGAAACCCTAGTCATTCCAGTCAGATTTTGTGTTTTGGGTTTCCTGTAGCAATGTTTTAGCGTCCTTCAAATACAACCCCCCAACCCCTGAATGTATCCTGTAGCTAACATAGTGAGTTATAAAATAAATGTTATGTGAGCCACTATTCATATCATAATTTATATAGCACCAAGTGTTTCTGTAGCACTTTACAATAAATCGTGAGATGTTAGTAAACCTAATCATGTAAACACACACATGCAACATGGGTCTGTGGGTATATATATATATATATATAGTCTGTTATTATTGGAAAGCGTTCACGTGACATTAAATAAAAGTATTGGTACTCGGTATTGGAGAGTACCTGAAAAAAGAATAGGTACTTGTAAAAAGGTGATATCAGTGCCTCCCTAATTCCATGATGCTCTACCAGCTATATTTGTGTGTAAGAATCATGGGGCATGTAGTTCCAGAACATCGGGGGTGCCAAGGTTCGCCTGTACTGGGCTAGGGTGAGGTTGTTGTTTCGCTGCAGGAATTTTGATATTTGCAATGCCTATCTGTAAATAAAAATAGAAACTTTGTTTTCACTCCCTCCCTATAATGTGACTGGACACTCCGAAAGACAAGCCTTGTGATTGGTCCACATTGAGTTCCGCCACTGCAGATCCTATGAGGAGGCAGTTATTGGTGGATCCACTTCCTGATTAGGATCGAGACATCCAGGACCCCAAACAGTGGAATTATGCCAGCTTCAGTATACATGTGCGTCCCTGTAATCCTTTGACTCTTTCCTGTGACTTAATACTGAGCGAGTTCGCTATTACTATATTAAAAGTATACTCCAGGCAGCCCGCCATATAGGTGCAGTGTTGTGTGGGCTGAGAGCACTTCTGTTGCTTCCAGTTTACATGGCAATTATTTTAGATTGTTGGCTACTTTGGCTACTACATATCTGGCAGAACATGAAATGATGGGATGTTCGACCTAAATACCCATAGACCAGAACGGGCGGTACATGATTGGACGAGCCACTTCCTGTTCCAGTCAGAGCTCTCATCAGTTACTGTGAAAGTCAGGACTTAGGCCCCCGGCACACGAGCGTATTTACGGCTCGTGTGCGCCCGCACTTCCCTGCGCCCGTGCATTTTTGACGGGGAAGGCCATCCACCGGACGTGAAAAAGCCCTTCCCGTCAAAAAGCTAAAAGGACGCTGACAGGATACAAAGTGCGATTATCCATAGCGCAGACAGTGGAAGAAACGCCCACTTTCACGGACGTTCCTTCCTCTCTCTGTTAACGTTCGTGTGCCGCCGGCCTTAAGAGGAGCATCTTTCTCTTATTTTTGGATTACTTTATTTACAGAGCACAAACATATTGCGCTGCACAATGGATACATTGTAGACTGTATTACAATACGGTACTTTTGAGACAGGAGTAAGTGAAAGCCCTATTCCCATGTGACCTGAAATCTAGAACAGGGATATCAAACTCTGGTCCCCCAGATGTTTACTGCCTTACATTCCCAGAATTCTTTGAATACAATAAATGGCCATGGAATCATGGGAGGTATAGTTCAGAAATATCTGGGGGGGGGGCAAGAGTTTGAGCTCCCTGATCTAGCATGTATAATCTATAGAATTAGGGATGCACCGATACCACTTTTTTAAGACCGAGTACGAGTACCAATACTTTTTTCAAGTACTCACCAATACCGAGTACCGATACTTTTATTTTATGTCATGTGACCACTTCTCAATAAGAACAGACCTCATATAAAAATGGCCCCAGCTCACATGTATATATCCTCCGAGATATATATATATACAGAATATCCCCCAGCTCACATGTATATATCCCCCCGAGATATATATACAGAATGTCCCCAGCTCACATGTAGCTTGCCCCCAGCCAGTGTTGTATTTAGGTTTTGTGCTGCCCTAGGCCTGACTAAACTCGTGCACCCCCTAATTTAAATTTGAGGCACCCCTTCCTGTCAAGGCCACACCTCTTCCTGGTTAATCCCCACCCTTCCTCTTTAAGCTCCACCTTTTCCTCTTAGAGCTCCGCCTTTTCCTCTCTTTATATTAAAAGTGGATACCAAGTGCCTACTTGTATATTTTGTATACCATTTCAAATGTATCTATTGAGATAAATAAAATTATGAAATGTTTAAATTCAAGCATTTTTACAAAGAACAGCCACGCATGTTAAGTATACTGGATCACAGCTGCTCTAATTGGTTGAACAATAAAATCCACAGAAACGTACACTGCATATGAGCGTATCACAGAGCTGCACAGCAATAAACACCACAGAAATGTGCACTGTGTATGAGCATATCACAGAACTGCACATCAATAAAACTCACAGTAATGTGCAGTGTGTATGAGTGTATCCCAGAGCTCCAAGGCAATAAAACTCACAGTACTATGCAGTGTGTATCACAGAATCCACAGCAATAAAACTCCCAGCAATGCAATGTTTGGTGTGTGTCAGCGTATCAGAATCCACAGCAATAAAAATTCCAGCAATGCAATGTGCAGTGTGTATGAGTGTATTAGAATCCACAGCAATAAAACTCCCAGTAATGCAATGTGCGGGTCAGCGTATCAGAATCCACAGCAATAAAACTCCCAGCAATGCAATGTGTGGTGTGTATGAGTGCATCAGAATCCACTGCAATAAAACTCCCAGCAAACCGAGTGTATATGAGCAGACAGCAATTATTTATTCTATATTTACCGGCCTCCGTCCGCGGTAGGGCTGTGTGCAGAGTCAGCAGAGACTGTGTACAGACTCAGCAGGAGGTCCCTCCAGGCCATGTTAGGATCGCGGCTGTGCCTGTGCGTGGAGCCGTCTTGTCAGCAGTGGGGTGCCACTGCCAGAGGGTGCACCGTGGCTTTGATTCCCTTCCTGGTGGGTGTTCAGTCCAGAATAGAGTGACAGTCCATGTTAACGAAAGGGTGGGCAGCTGCGTGCGTGTCACGTGGTTCAGCCAGTCAGGTGGTACTGAGACTCAGTACCACCTGACTGGCTCGACCGAGTGTGACCTGCACGCACGCAGCCTCACCAGGAGCCAGGCAGCTCAATGACAAATTTCTATTACTGCAGTGCTGGTTAAGGAAAGGTCCACTTTAAACAGCAGTAAGCAGACAGGGCTTCATATTCTGCTAATACTCCCCCCCTTTACCTGCCGTTTACTGTCATCTCTCTCTCTGGACACCATTCACATCCCCCTCCTAGAACTGCTGCGGGGCAGGGGAGGAGCTATGGAGGGAGGAGAGGGGGATTTTTATTCTATTCGATTTTATTCCGTATGCAAACGCCATGCTCCGCTGCTCATTGTTTGAGAACACAGCTCAAAGCTGACACACAGTGACAGTGGCACCTCCTAGTACCCCCTAATGACACCCCAATAATCACTGGTACCTGGGGCGGCCCGCCCTCCGCCACTCCTCTAAGTACACCACTGCTCTGGTGATATGCTCACACACAAGTTTGGCGAACTGCCAGCAAGTACGGTGCGGTTTGAAGGCAGTGCAAATCCCCATAGAAAAGTAATGGTTAATCTATTCAGAGAACACCAAACAGCAGAGAAATGTCAGTGAAATACCCTGATGTTCGGTGGTTTCAATCAGCAGGTTCAAGTATTCAGGTGAACCCCATAGGTTTCAATGTTAAAAATAGTCCCGTTTTTATGCAATATCTAATAAACCACTTATTATCTTAATTTGCAGTAAAAAGTCTTTATTTATTGATTTATTTTTTTTTAGTACCATTTTTAGTAATTTTTCATAGAAACATAGAAAAATGTCGGCAGATAAGAACCTTTCGGCCCATCTAGTCTGCCCAATTACATGGATACTTTACCTGGATTTATCTTTTGTTTAGGATAGCCTTATGCCTATCCCATGCCTGCTTAAATTCAATTACTGTTTTGGCCTCTACCACTTCAACTGGAAGACTGTTCCATGTATCCACCACCCTCTCAGTAAAATAATGCTTTCTGATGTTACTTTTAAACCTTTGCCCCTCTAATCTAAGACTATGTCCTCTTGTTTTGCTACTTTGTTTCCTTTTAAATATACTCCCTTCCTCTACCTTGTGGATTCCCTTTACGTATTTAAATGTATCTATCATATCTCCTCTGTCTCGTCTTTTTTCCAAGCTGTACATGTTAAGATCATTAAGCCTTTCCTGGTAACTTTTCTCCTTCAAGCCGTACACCATTTTAGTAGCCCTTCTCTGAACTCTCTCTAAGATGTCTATATCCTTCTGGAGATACGGTCTCCAGTACTGCACACAGTACTCCAAGTGAGGTCTCACCAGTGCTCTGTACAGTGGCATGAGCACTTCCCTTTTCCTACTGCTAATACCTCTCCCTACACAACCAAGCATTCTGCCAGCATTTCCTGCTGCTCTATTACATTGACTACTTACCTTTAGATCCTCTGAAATAATAACCCCTAAATCCCTTTCCTCAGATGTTGAGGTTAGGACTGTATCAAATATTCTAGATTCAGCCCTTCGGTTTTTACGTCCCAGGTGCATTATCTTGCACTTATCCACCTTAAAACTCAATTGCCACAGCTCCGACCATTTTTTTAGTTTACCTAAATCATTTGTCATTTGGCTGATCCCTCCAGGAACGTCAACCCTGTTGCAAATCTTTGTGTCATCAGCAAAAAGACATACTTTTCCATTAATACCTTCTGCAATATCACTAATAAAAATATTAAATAGAATGGGTCCAAGTACTGACCCCTGAGGTACCCCACTGGTAACAAGACCTTGCGCCGAATAAACTCCATTTATCACAACCCTCTGTTGCCTGTCACTCAGCCACTGCCTAATCCATTCAACAATATTGGAATCCAAGCTCAAAGATTGCAATTTATTGATAAGCCTTCTATGCGGAACAGTATCAAAGCCTTACTGAAATCTAAATAAGCAATGTCTACTGCACTACCTGTGTCTATTATTTTTGTTACCCAATCAAAAAAATCAATAAGATTAGTTTGGCATGATCTCCCTGAGGTAAACCCATGTTGTTTCTGATCCTGTAATCTATGTGTTTTTAGATGGTCAACAATCCTTTCCTTTAACATGGTTTCCATTAATTTCCCCACTACTGACGTAAGACTAACTGGCCTATAGTTCCCCGATTCCTCCCTACTACCCTTCTTGTGAATGGGCACAACATTTGCTAATTTCCAGTCTTCTGGGACGACTCCTGTTAGCAAGGATTGGTTAAATAAATCTGTTAACGGTTTTGCTATTACATCACTGAGCTCTTTTAATAATTTAGGGTGGATCCCATCAGGCCCCATTGACTTATTTGTCTTTACTTTAGACAGCTGCTGTAGAACCTCCTCCTCTGTAAACTGATATGTAATTGTCTCGTTAGTGTTTCCTCCTAACTGAGGTCCCTTTCCTTCTGCAAAGACTGAACAAAAATATTCATTGAGGCAGTCAGCGAGACTTTTATCCTCTTCTACATACCTTCCTTCCTTTGTTTTTAATCTAACTAATCCTTGTTTTACTTTTCTTTTTCTCGTTTATGTATCTAAAAAATGTTTTGTCCCCCTTTTTTACTGACTGAGCTATTTTCTCTTCTGCGTGTGCTTTGGAAGCCCTTATAAATTGCTTTGCCTCTTTCTGCCTAATCTTATAGGTTTGCCTATCTTCTTCACTCTGAGTTGTTTTATAATTATTGAATGCTGTCTTTTTGTTCTTCACTATTTTGGCCACTTCTGCAGAGTACCACAGTGGTTTCTTCCCTTTTTTGTTTTTGCTAACAAGTCGAATGCAATTGCCTGTGGCCTTCAATAATGCTTCCTTTAAATAATCCCATTTCTCCTGGACTCCCTTTAAACTCCTCCAGTCTGATAATGACTCCTTCACACAAAGTCTCATTTTAGAAAAATCAGTTTTTTTTAAAGTCTAAAACTTTTGTTTTTGTGTGGTGCGGCTCCATCCCTGTTCTTATATTAAACCATACTGACTGGTGATCAATAGATCCCAAATTTTCACCTACAACAACGTCCGATACCAAACCTCCATTTGTGAGTATTAAATCCAATATGGCCTCTTTACGGGTCGGCTCCTCAACTACTTGTGTTAGAGATAATCCCAGTAGGGAGTTTAGAATATTTGTACTCCTGGTGCACCCAGCTGTTTTGGTTTTCCAGTTCACATCAGGAAGATTAAAGTCCCCCATGATAATAACTTCCCCCTTCATTGCCATTTTGGCTATTTCCTCAAGCAGCAGATTATCTAGCTCTTCTACTTGTCCAGGGGGTCTATAGATCACACCTACACGAGCTACTGTATGATTGCCAAATGTTAGCGTAACCCAAACTGACTATGTTCACCTCGCTCACTTTTATTTGGTTCGTTTTTATGTTGTTTTTCACATACAGGGCCACTCCTCCTCCTTTCCTACCTTCTCTGTCTTTTCTATATAAAGAGTACCCCGGTATTGTTATGTCCCAGTTATTTTTCTCACTGAACCATGTCTCACTAACTGCCACTAAATCTACTTTATCAGCTGCCATCATTGCCTCCAGTTCATTGATTTTATTGACTAAACTGCGAGCATTTATAGACACGACTCTGAGCTTGTCATTTTTTTTCCCCCGCATGTTGCTTGCACCCTCCGATTTAGTTTTGGGGCACAATCAGGCAGATTGTTTTTTACCCTTTTGTCCCCACCTCCTAGTTTAAATATTTCTTTGCGAAACCTTTGAACTTCTCACTGAGAACATATGTTCCCCTATGAGTAAGATGCAAACCATCTTTTTTATACAGTTCCTTTCTGCTCCAATTAGAGCTATCATGGGACACAAAGCCAAATCCTTGCTCTCGACACCATTCCTGAAGCCACAAATTAAATTCCCTATTGCGCATCTGCCTATCCTGAATGTTATGCACAGGCAAAACTTCAGAGAATGACACAGTGGATGCAATCTGCTGTATTTCACCTCCAAGAACACAAAAATCTTCCTTAATCTCAGAAATCTCATTGCTAGCCAAGTCATTTGTCCCTAGATGGACTAGAACATCCACTTCCCCTTGCTGCTTTGCTTGTTTGACAATATTGAGAATACGTCTCTTGTCTCTACGAGCAGTAGCCCCAGGAAGACATCTCACCAAACCACTACTCTCCAGCTCAACACCTCTTATGATAGAATTACCCAGCAACAATTGCCTTCTATCATGTCCCACCTTTTCCTTATTTTTCTTGGTTGCAGTCCTGCATACCTTAGGCATCGGGGATGGTGGTTCCTCAACTATGGTGTCTGAGCCTACTTCCGTCTCACCACTACACTCTGAAAGTGCCTCAAAAGAATTAAGAAGAGCCACAGGCTGTGGGACATGCCTTCTATCCACAACTCTAAGTCTACCAGATCCTACAGTAGTCCATCTGCCACTCCTAGTAAGCCTCTGTGGCAGTGGCTTTGTAACAGTCATAGCCATAGCCTGAGTTTGTCTAACAGCTAATTTACAAATCTCAGACTTCAAACAGGCAATTTCCTGCTGCAATAAAGAGAGCTGCCTACATATCAGGCACACTCCAAACCTCCAAAAATTGGATCTAAAAACAAATGCATGACAGCTCTTACACTGGACCAAGCCTGCCATTATAAAAGAATGGATTTAAACCAACAAATCTTACCTTTTTGTAGGTGTTCTACCTCCTGTCTAACCTTAGACTACCTCCAGAGTATCTCCAGAAGATCTCCTCTAAGTGCTCACTTTGAAGACTTCACTTAGAAGGCTTCCCAAGCTCAAATTTTTGGCAAAATCTCCCCCCCCTTTTTTAATATCGGTTCTTCTTTTTCTGTAACAGAACTTTTTATTATCAATCATAGGATCTTATATGTAAATTCCAGACATTTTCGTTCAGTAGTTCTTTTGAAAACAACAGGCCATGGGTTTGCGGTGGCAGCATACAGCGGCCGACTCCATGGACATACTTGAAAATTAGTGACATCTCAATGTTTCCTTCCTGGTAAAATAGTTTGGAAAAGTAAAAAAAAAAAAAAAAAAAATTTTTTTTTTTTAGGGGTGGGGCCACCCGGCAGGCCGCCGCCCCCTGAAGAGTGCCGCCCTAGGCCTAGGCCTTGTTGGCCTAGGCCAAAATACACCAGTGCCCCCAGCTCACATGGATATATAGCTTGCCCCCAGCTCACATGGATATATAGCTTGCCCCCAGCTCACATGGATATATAGCTTGCCCCCAGCTCACATGGATATTGCCCCCAACTCACATGGATATTGCCCCCAGCTCACATGGATATTGCCCCCAGCTCTCATGGATATTGCCCCCAGCTCTCATGGATATTGCCCCCAGCTCTCATGGATATTGCCCCCAGCTCACATGGATATTGTCCCCAGCTCACATGGATATTGCCCCAGCTCTCATGGATATGCACCCAGCTCTCATGGATATGCACCCAGCTCACATGGATATTCCCCCAGCTCACATGGATATGCCCCCAGCTCACATGGATATATCCCAGCTCTCATAGATATGTCCCAGCTCTCGTGTATATGCCCCCAGCTCTCATGGATATTGCCCCCAGCTCATGGATATGCCCCAGCTCTCATGAATATGCCCGCAGCTCCCCCCAGCTCTCATGGATATTGCCCCTAGCTCATGGATATGCCCCAGCCCTCATGGATACGCCCCCAGCTCGAACGCTGGGGAAGCTGGCCGCGTGCATGAAAATCACGCGGCCAGTGTTCCCCTCTGGCAGCAGCGATACTCACCTGTCTGAAGGTCCAGTCGCGCTGCTGTGATGCGATCACGTGGCCACCAGGCGCCTCTGTGACGCTGCCTCCAGCCGAGAGGCAGCGTCACAGATGCGCCCGGCGGCCACGTGAACGCATCACAGCAGCGCGACTGGACCTTCAGACGGGTGAGTATCGCTGCCGCCAGAGGGGAACGCTGGCCGCGTGCTTTTCATGCACGCGGTCAGCTTCCCCAGCCCCGCGGATACCGGCAAGCCGGCCCAGCACTGGCTTACGGTATCGGGAGGGTGTATTGGGCCATTTGTACGAGTACAAAGTACTCGTGCAAACGGCAGTATCGGCACCGATACCGATACTAGTATCGGTATATCCCTATATAGAATACTTTAAATGTAGGGTCAGTTCCAGCACAGAATGCCCAATTTGTCTGCAAGTTATACCGTCAATTTTATGTTCCATCCGAATGGCTAGAAAATCTAGATATGCAGAAATATAAAAAAAATATCTATTTTACCCAGTTGTAGCGAAGCTGCGTGGAAGTTTTGACAGCGTTCCTGTAGCAGAGTACATAATTAAATTTTTCCGGTCACCAGGCTTTCATATAAAGAAATTCATATTCTTATTTGAAAATCTTCAAATACACAGAACAACTTCTGAACACCATTATTGATTTTGACACTGTCTTGAACGCTCAGTAGAAAACATTTTTCCATTGAATACTTTCTGACAGATTTGTCAAGATTCATTCGCTGCAACGACTCAATGGTACAAGTTATCTGTTCCAGAGATTCCTGGATAGAATTTGATGGTTTCTTTTTCTTTCTAGTTGTGACACCTTTTAGTCATACCTATTGGGAGAACGTAATAAGTTATAACCGTGTTAATAAGACGTTAATTTAGGGGGGGGTTATTAAATATACTTTTCTAAGGCCACTATTACGAATAGGGGCTGAAATAGGGACACTAAGGGTGAAAACCTGCGCCTGCGACTTGCCAGTGAAAATTTGCAGCAAGTTTGAAAGACTTCCAAATCAAATGAGCCACAATTTGTGCCAAGTTATCCTGGCTATCTGGCTTCTCCACGGTAGACGGGTAGAGACGGTATCACTGAACTCCACAGCCAATATTGTGCTACATCACATTCTTGTTGCTAACGTTAGCACTCACCTGTGTGAGCGTTAACGTTAGCCCTGGTGGCACTAATGCGTTAAGAAACCCGTTACCGTTTGGTATCTTGTGTTTTTCAGCGCGAGGTTACTGTACTTTGCGCTCCCTATACTTAACATGGGGAGCGCAAAGTGTTAATCAACGTTAGGATTACAACGTCCTAACGCTGATTAACATCCGGCTGTGGTTACCAAAAAGTTAAGCACAGCCAGGACTTGTTGCTAACAGATTCAGCTGGTGCAGAATCCGTCAGCGCCAGCCAAACCCCCCCCCCCAAAAAAAATCAGATACTCACCTCCTATCCTGCGGCGAGGACCGTGTCTCCATGAGCCTCCTCCGTCCAGCGGGAGCAAGGAGAGACTGAGGGAAAAAGTCCCCCAGTCTCCCCTTGCATATCATTACGTCGACCTGCCGGATCTTGCCTCGTCATGTGAACGCCAGGGTCTGCCTCAATGGAGTCTTATGGGCTCCATGGAGAGGATGCGTGGGGCGGCGCTTAGCACTGCCGCATGCATCCCGGGGCTTAGCGCCCATTAACAATGCAGGCAGCTTTTTAAGCGCCTGCATTGTAATTCCGCGCTAAAACGGGGCGCAAATGAGACACCTGCAAACACTGCTTTTTCTCCACTGCGCCCCCATTTAGCATGATTATTGTAATGTAGCCCATTGTGTTGTAGGCAAGTATGTATGTTAGGTGTCTTGCCCAATGACACTTACTGGATCTCCATGGTTATAGAGCAGTGATGTTACGTAACCTCTACTCCATCCAGCCGCTACAAGCTAATTGGATTGCCAACGTCCAGAAGAAGCAGAACTGTCAGAGAAGTTGCACTGAGGAATAATGGTGGGTTTTTAAGGTTACTCGAAGTCAGGGGTCAGCGACCCTACAGATGTTTTGGAACTACATCTTCCACGATGCTCAACCCCTCATTAGATGGAGCCTATGGGAATTGTAGTTTTAAAACACATGGAGGGCCGAAGTTGCCAAGTCCTGCTCTAATC
Source organism: Leptobrachium leishanense (assembly GCA_009667805.1). Classification (NCBI taxonomy): domain Eukaryota; kingdom Metazoa; phylum Chordata; class Amphibia; order Anura; family Megophryidae; genus Leptobrachium; species Leptobrachium leishanense. The sequence goes on from CM019065.1 coordinate 348,723,915, forward strand.
TTAAAACAGGCATTGAGTATCCATTGACATAATTAATGTTTCAAACTTAAATTTCACATATTTTTATTTACAGCGAAAGGAGAAGATACTTTAGTGAAGCATCTCCTGTCACCGTTAGAATTTCTGTTTGGGAAATGCCAAAGTGTATCGTTGTTGCAAAACGGTAAACTACGGTGGTTTGTGAACAACCCTGTTAATAAAATACTGTGATTGGAGATAAATACAAATAATGATAATAATACACTTAATAATCCACCTCATTATATTAAAGAGCAAAGCAGTGCAGTGATCACCACTGCCACCTGCAGGACACAAGGTGGAACATGCGCCTCACATTGACAATTGCATTAAGTGGCTCCGGTGCCGGCACATCGCTTTGGTTAATAAACATGGAAATGCCCACTTGTAAACAGGCTGTGATGGTTAAAACCCTGCTGTAAATGCATTAGGATTCCTATGAGCGCGCCGTTGACCAGGTGGACCCTGACATTTAAGTCAAAGGAAGATAGAGCAGGAGGGTGGCAGCCAGAGCAGCAACTATTGATAAAAACAGGTTGTGCCTCGCTCATTAGTCTGTAACATAATACAGCAAGGGTTATCCACCTGGGACAGTAGCCTGTAGTTACATGCTGGTGCCTTGGTTACTGCAGAGCAACAGGCGGTTACAGCGCTCACATCCCGGATGCTGAATGCTTCGGTAACCTGTCCAGCCGACTCTTAAAACCATCCACTTTCAAAACAAATTAATGCACATATGCTCCTTTCAGATAACAGCATTCGGCCGGCACGGCTAGGAGTAAGGCTGCACAGATGGCCTCCATTCATCAGTATTTTTTTTTTCCTTTCCCCATGTCTGAAGAATAAGGATGATTACGAGAAGCAGGAAGGGGCAGTTTTGGGTTCAGTATTAAGACGCCGGCAGCCAAAGCACTTTTTGCAATCCCTGATTACCAACAATTTCTATCTTTTAAATTACTGCTTCAATTCGAGAGCCCAGAGTTTGTTTTCTGCAACAAGATAACTGGAGACAACCTAAAGGTTCTACACGGAGATTGGACCATATCGTAACGCATTGAGGGGGTTCTACAAACCAATCCAAAATGTTAAAATGAGTCCTTCTGTTCAGACATTTAGGGCCTTACGCTAGCGCTCACATAAATGAACATTAGATTAATTGAGGTTATAGGCTGGCGTCAGACTATGTGTGCCCGTACTGATGTGCCTTCTGGCGTCCGTCACAGCATTGAGACGCTGTGACGGGGCCAGCCACACGCTGTTGTGCGGGCATGAATTGCGCACGCAACAGAGACCTTGCAGCAGCACTCTCCGTCAAAGCGCTAGGACGCGCGTTGATGGAGCGGCAAGGCTTGATTCTCCATAGGAGGATCGAGCCTTGCAGCACAGAGCGCACTAACTGCGCTCAGCGAGGTGGCCAGACGGGCGTCGAGTGGAAGGACGTCCACTCTCACGGGCGTTCCTTCCGCTCTTCAAATACGCTCGTCTGACTGCAGCCATAGCGGGACGCCTGTATCACCTCCCAATCGCTAATGAGTTAAAAAAACTTTAGACCATCGGTGTTAGCGCTTTTTAGTGCGAGCTTACTGTACTTTGCGCTCTCTATGCTTAACATGGGGAACGCAAAGAGTAAGCAAGGAGTAATTAGCGTTGGATCACATTGTCCAAATACTAATTACAAACTGCTGTCACTAGCTAAAAACGTTTGCTACAGGTTAGAACTTCTGCGAAATCAGCTGCAGCTGGATGCCCCCCCCCCAAAAAAAATAATCACATACTCACCTGTCATCCTGCTGATAGAATGGCGGCCCGATCCACCGCTTCTGGATGCCGACAGCAGAGGGAGACTGGGGAAAAAAATCCCCAGTCTCCCTCCGCCAACCTGCTGGATCTGCACATGCTGCGATAGGGGATTAAATACCTATTTCACTCCTTAAAATGCATATCAACTTATAACTTGTTTGAAATGCGTTTTTCTGGATGTTTTTGCGGTTATTCTGTCTTTCACTCTTAAAATAAACGTACCATTAAAATTATAGACTGAGCATTTCTTTGCCAGTGGGCAAACGTACAAAATCAGCAGGGGTCAAATTATTTTTTATCCCCTCAATGTATGTGCCCATGTTTCGCCACGACGGGCAAATACGTGAAGAAAAAAAAAGTCAAACATGAAAAATTAATGTTTCTAGCAGTATATAGTATATACAGTTGTGTTCAAAATTATTCAACCCCCAATGCTGTAAAGGGTTTTAGGGAATTTAGTGTACATTTGTAATTGTATTCAGGATGAAATCCTACAAGGACTTTTTAAAGAACCATATGCAACTAAAATGACATCAATTGGTTTTGTAATACAGTAGTAAATGTTTATTTTGTGAATTCTTCATTGACACAATTATTCAACCCCTTAAAGACTACCACTCTGAAGAACAGAGGTTCATTCAAGTGTTTTCAATCAGGTATTGAAAACACCTGTGGATGTCACGGAGCAGCAATAAAGCATAATAAGCACCAATTAGGCAGCTTTAAAATGACTGTGATACTCAGCTCCTTCTAGACATTTACTGGTGTGGTTACAAACATGGTGAAGTCAAGAGAATGGTCCAGGAAGACAAGAGAAGAGGTGATTACTCTTCACAGGAAGGGCAATGGCTATAAGAAGATTGCAAAGATGTTAAACATACCAAGAGAGACCATAGGAAGCATCATTCGCAAATTCAAGGCAAAGGGCACTGTTGAAACGCTACCTGGTCGTGGCAGAAAGAAGATGCTGACTTCGACTGCTGTGCGCTACCTGAAGCATAGAGTGGAGAAAAGTCCCCGTGTGACTGCTGAGGAACTGAGAAAAGATTTGTCAGATGTGGGTACTGAAGTTTCAGCTCCGACAATACGGCGCACACTGCGTAATGAAGGCCTCCATGCCAGAACTCCCAGGCGCACCCCCTTGCTGTCTCCAAAGAATAAGAAGAGTCGACTGCAGTATGCCAAAAGTCATGTGGACAAACCACAGAAGTTTTGGGATAGTGTTCTGTGGACTGATGAAACAAAATTAGAACTGTTTGGGCCCATGGATCAACGCTATGTTTGGAGGAGGAAGAACAAGGCCTATGAAGAAAAGAACACCTCGTCTACTGTGAAGCATGGTGGGGGGGTCAATCATGCTTTGGGGCTGTTTTGCTTCTGCAGGTACAGGGAAGCTTCAGCGTGTGCAAGGTACCATGAATTCTCTTCAGTACCAGGAGATATTGGATGACAATGTGATGCAGTCCGTCACAAACCTGAGGCTTGGGAGACGTTGGACCTTTCAACAGGACAATGATCCCAAGCAGACCTCCAAGTCCACTAGAGCATGGTTGCAGATTAAAGGCTGCAACATTTTGGAGTGGCCATCGCAGTCACCTGACTTAAATCCGATTGAGAACCTCTGGTGGGACTTAAAGAAAGCAGTTGCAGTGCGCAAGCCTAAGAATGTGACTGAACTGGAGGCTTTTGCCCATGACGAACGGGCGAAGATACCCGTAGATCGCTGCAAGACACTTGTGTCAAGCTATGCTTCACGTTTAAAAGCTGTTATAACTGTAAAAGGATGTTGTACTAAGTACTAAGATTGAATGTCACTTGGGGGTTGAATAAAACTGATAATGATGTGAGCACAGAAAAGACATTTGTGGTTATTTCATTATAAATGTTATGTTATATTTGTCTGACCTACACGTGCCTCTTTGATTTAATTGTAAGCAAGATGACTGAATGATCAAAATCAATGTCAAACTGGCCAAAACACTCAATTTCAGTGGGGGTTGAATAATTTTTTTTTTTTTTTTTAAATTCTTTATTTTCAATTTTGTAAAAACACAAAACGTTATATCAAAAAGTGGCCGTGCAGGGCCATTACATCAAATTCCATAGAGGATACGGCATACATCAAAAACACGAACATTGTGATGATGAATGTCTTAGAGAGCTCAAAAACTAAAAAGAACAAAAAAAAATAAAATAAAAAACAGGAAGAGGGAGATAAGAGGCATTACAAGCAAACCGGGCGTACCACATATTTAAACATCTGTAGAGTCAGCAAAAGGACACCAGGGGAACCAAAATTGGGAAGGGGAGCATGGGGAGAGCGGGGGACTGCCCACAAAAAGTGACATTCTCGGCTCGCCCCGTCCACTCGAGGGAGAGCCGGGGGCCAAGAAAGAGGTCACAGGGCCGGGAGACCTGGGGCCAAGAAAACGGCCAGAGCCATGGTTGCCGCCTTGGTGGCTCGCCCAGGTCATCCCAGTGTCCCGCACGCAGGGGAATAAAAAAAATGGGGGGGGGGGGAGTAGGAAATCCTGATGTCCCTTCAGTAACAAGAGTCCCAACAGCAAAGTCCACAGTGAGGGGAAAGGCTCGGTCACATGTATCGCATATATCAGCGTGCCAGTAAGGGGGAGAAGAAAGGAAAAAAAAAAGTTACCAGCTATGTCTCAGGGAGGTTATACCTAGATGCACACTGCAGGTGATAGAGAAATAAAAAATAAAGAGGGAAAGGGGGGGGGGGTTTCCACTTCATCCCATGTCCAAAAAAGCGATCGGGACTTCCACAGGCAAACATCACAGCATGGCCCGGGACACTCTTTCTCTCCAGGCTCACAGGTGATGGAAGGGGCACAGAGGGTAAGGAAGACCCAAACCAGGTCACGCTCCGTGTCTGCCATCTTTTCGGGACACGCATCTCCGGCAGCCTCAGCAGGGGTCGGGAAACAAAAGCCGAGTGGTACCAGTGCTGCAATCTTCTTGAGAAGGTCAGGTGCAGGATAATCAGGGAAGCCCCAGACGGGGATGGCCACATCGCCGACCGCCACTCGGACAGAAGCAGCAGGGACCAGCAGACAAGATCCAGGTGGTACCCCCATCTCCGTAAGGGAACATATTGCTGGCACCAGGTGCCCGCCCTCAGCAGCAGGGGTCACCGCAGCTCCGGAGGCCGCTGCCCAGGCAGGCAAGCCACAGCCATCCAGTGGACATAGCTCACCCGACCCATTCAGCTCCTCCAGCGGCCGAGCTTCCAGTAAGGGCGCGTCGCCCTGGCCTCCACATACAGCTCCTCGATCGCTCTTCCCATCCAAGATCACCTCTCCAAGTGTCAGCGGAGCGTCCCCGGATGCATCCTGACACGGAGCTCTCGATCTCCAGCCACACCGCAACGCAGCCGTCAGGCGACGCAGGTCCCCTCTGGTGAGCGGGCGGTCACTCTCCTCCAGCAGCGTCTCCAGAAAGACATCCAGGCCCAATAATGCAGCCTCCAAGTCAGCAGCAGGGGGGTGGAGCGGGTCGCCAAGCCGCCAACCCCCCCAATCATGTATCCTCCCCAGTAGGTAAGATGTAAAGGCCATGGGATGCAGGTCTGTAGCCTCCTCAGGCCGTTTATCCATAGGGGTGAATTCCACGAGGAGCCAAGGGAGCACGCAACACAAAGATAGGCCGCAAGATGGCTGCCCTCTCGGTCAGGTATAAGGAAATACTTGCCCCCGATTGAGCTATGCTCTGCGGAACAGGACCCGGAACGACACAGGTAGCCGGGGACAAACTTTAGGTGCGAGGTGAGAGGCAAAAAACTCAATAAAAATGTTAAGTAGTCACCAAAACCATCCAAATTGGGACAGAGCCCTGTCAGCATGCGTCCTCTCACCTCTGCAGTCGGCCACGCCCCCCGGGTTGAATAATTTTGAACACAACTGTATAACACAAAGACATGACCTGATATAAACTATTAACCAAATCCCATGGGATCTCACTGGACATACACAGATCTATTCAAGGAAAGGTGAAACTCATGAGAATGACTGGAGAAGTGAAAATTCGAGATCAAAATAGCCAAACCTGAAAAATTCTCCCATTTATCTCACTTTCCAAATCTGCTATTTGTAATGAGAGGGATATGTTTATTTAATCTGGTTCAGCAGAAACGGTAACGGGAGCACAACTCTAGTCTGGTCCAGGGCCGGATTAAGATCTCAATGGGCTGGAGCTGAAGATTTTGGTGGCTTTTGTGGAATATAGTGAAATGAAAACATATTTTAGGTTACTTAATTGTGCAGATACGGGTATATCTAACCACAGTTACTGTGTGAGGAAATTTCCATTCAGGTTTCAATGTGTAAAATAATATTTTCAAATTTTATCATCCAAACCTTCATGGTTATATATTTCTAAGAATATCAATTCTTACATATTCTATAGGGAATTCTTGTTAAAAAATTGAAATGGGAACCTTTTACTTCATTTTTCTGAGTAAAAAAATTTTGGCTAAAATTTTATATTTCCCTTGTGTTTTGGAGGATGGTGTTTTATGAATAATATAACTATGTATAAAATACTGAACTTGCTCCCAGCATGGGAAATGAGAGGGTGAGTAATGGCAGTGGTATTGCTCATCTTATACGTGACAAATGGACAATGCCATTGCTTTGGAACTAAAAATATATTACGTTTTTTTTTCTTTTAGATTTTACATAGTCACGTTTAGACTCTGACCTGGCCAATGACACCTCACTATACCTTGTGAGGTGTAAAGATTAGTGACACAGGGTTCCAAAGTCCACCACCCCCCAGAGCTCTTTGTTGCAGTGCGGCAGTTAGGTTTTTGATGTAACAATTTGTAATAACGGATTGTGCCATTACCTACACACTTGGTGGTGACATGAGAAATGAGATGGTGAGTCAGTGTAGCATCATTGTTCACTTTATAATTGTAAAGTGAAACATATTTTAAAAAATTATTTTATTTTTATTGTTACATAAACCTGGTCAGGTTTGATATCATTGGCAAGGCCATGTTCTGGCCTTTCCAGTAATACCTCACATGACCCTGTAGCTGCTATGGAGGTGGAGATACAGGGGTCCAAATGCCAATCAATGCAGACATAGTTATCCTTTCTCTGGGCCTATTCTGGGGTATGGGCCTGGAGCTGCTGCTCCATCAGCCCCTATGTTAATCTGGCCCTGGTCTGGTCCTTCCACAGGCACAGATCTCCTCCATCCTGCTCTCTCTCTCAACATAGTAACAGGAGATAATGGAGTATACGTTAACACTGTCCTTTGCTTTCAATAAGGAATGGACAAAATCCAATACTGCAAAGTGCCGAGATGCCCTGATCTCCTGCTTGGCTCCCAGGGTTCCCTTTTTCTTTCAGTTCTGAATGGTCAGAATAAACTGATGACATTGCAATTCGATGTAATGAGGAGACTGGTTAGTTGCTGGTGTGATCATCGCAAGATATAGTCTCCTCACTTGTCACAAATTGACCTGTTACAAGATGCATTGCTTTTACCAATTGGAAACCATGGTTTTAATCTAAAATCGGTAGTTTGGACCGTGAGGCTTCTCTACGACGCACTGGAAGCACATCTGCGGCAGCAGAGACTCAGACACCCTGCAGCGAACATAGGATAAGATAGCCAGGAATTTCCAGTAAACCAGTCGATTTTGGACACTGGTTTCCCGGTCCTCCTCACACAAAAAAAATGACCATTCTCCTTCATGTTAAATTCCTGTGTGTCACCGAATTTACTTCAGAGCACCAGCACTATTCTCTAAACTTCGCGAGATTAAACAGCGCCATTAATCCTTACATAGATTCAGCAATACTTTATGAATCCATAGAGTAGAGTTAATGCTACAGCTAAAGATACACAGGTCTGAACTCTAGAAAAAGCAAAGCACTTCTCCAGCAAGCGTCCAAAGCTGTCACCTAATGATATAGATTTGTCTACTGCACAATGTCGCCCACATAGCATAGGGCAGGACTGTCAAACTCACAGCCCCCCCATGTTAATGCCTACAATTCCCAGAATTCTTTGAATGCAGTAAATGGCCAGGGAATCATGGGAGTTGTAGTTCAGAAACATCTGGGGGGGGGGATTGGAGTTTGACAGCCCTAGTGTAGAGGTAATGTCTCTGGATGGATAACAGAACCAGAATGTTTCTCCTCTACCACCATAGAGAAGCAGGTTCAACCTCACCACCTAGTTTTGGCGATACAACTGTGGAAAGCAGAAGTGGAGTGCGGTCTTAACAATAATACGGTCTATATCGTGCCCATTGTTCAGCGCTGCGGAATATGTTGGCGCTATATCAATAAAGAATAATTATACTACCTTACCAGGTAGCATCTTGGGCAAGACACCTAACGTTATGTACATGTCTACACAAATCCATACCCTGATCTACAAAGCTCTCACAAACTCAGCTCCCCACTACCTGTCCTCACTAATCACCAAATACACCCCAGCCCGCTCCCTAAGATCAAACAGTCACCTGCGCCCCGCATCACCTCTTCCATGATAGACTGCAGGATTTCTCACGTGCAGCTCCCATCCTCTGGAACGCTCTCCCTCGTACTGTTAGACTTTCCCCTAGTTTCCCTTCCTTCAAACGCTCCCTTAAGACATTCCTATTCAGGCAAACCTACCACCCGACTCACGGATACACCTCACTGCCCCAACCAGTCCATCACTCTCACCTTGCAGTCCATCACTCTCGCCTTGCAGTCCATCACTCTCGCCTTGCAGTCCTCTCCTCCTGTTTCCACCCCCAACCCTTGCAGGGTTATTCAGGGAGCGGTGAAAAGCAGGAAAATGGAAAATTCTAGGTCAAAATAGCCGATTTGGAAAGGGAGATAAACTGGAGAATTTTTTTGGTTTGGCTATTTTGACATAGAATTTTCACTTCTCCAGTCATGCTCTTGCTTTTCACCGCTCTCTGGAAAACCCGGCTTGTAGATTGTAAATTCCCACAGGAATAGGGCCCTAGTTTCTTCCTGTACTGGTTTGTCAAAAAGTTATTCCATCTCAATGTATTATAATCATGTCTATAATCTGCCCATTGTTCAGCGCTGTGGCATATGTTGGCACTAATTATATGTTGGCACTAATTATATATATATATATATATATATATATAGCCTACCTCACAATATAAATCCCTTATAGAGTATCACCCTTGCGAAGCGATGTCTTTTGTTCTAATGTATCATCCCTTTGTTCACATATAATGTACAGCACTAGAAGAATAAAGAATCATAATATTGACTTATATTATATGATGTAAGACACCATGCATGTTTCCAAGAGGAGATGACCTTAGAACTGGTGAGCCTCGTGCCAGCATGTGAACTCGCATACACAATCAAATTAAGGCAAAAAAATTTAAATTCATGACTGCCTGGGGCTAAAATAACAAACAAGTAAATAACTTGAGTTGTAAAGGCCACCCCTAAGCCACTTGGCGATGTTACCCATGCCTAGATTTAGTTATTTATAAAAATGCAAATACACAATGTGCATCATGCATACATATATTAATAAAATGGGCTGAAAGAGCTATTTTACATCCAATAATAGGACAGAAGTGTGTGTGCGTGCCTGCGTGTGTGTATGTATGTATGTATAAAGCCTTATGAGTTCCGATAGTGGTAAATTTACTAATAACATACGGAAGATATTTGCATTTTAACTGTAGATTATGTGCATTATTTCCGGTTACACACAATCTAATAGTGTGCAAGTAACATTAAAAAGATATTAAATTGGTATTTGCATCCTATCGGAATATCAACCGAGTACATTAGGCAAATGAAGCGTTTTAGCAGCACTGCAACTAATTGACGTGAACAACAAATTGACACTTTGTAGCTGGAACAATTGGTAAAATTTTCAAACAGGAAAAGTAAAATACACAATATTCCTGTGTGTAGATTTCTATGTATATATGTGATGTGTAAAGGTCTATAGGTTGAGTGTAGCTCCCTTACATTGTGTGTATATATATATATATATATTGAGCTGGGAAACAGGTAGCGGGTGCAATTGCTCTCTGGGGTGAGCACTCTTGAAAGGTTCAGAGACCAGACCATTGACTTTTCTTCAAACGGGGGTACATTTATTGCAGCAACCCACAGGTTATACACCACACTGTATATTGCTCAAAATAAACAATTCAAAAGCAAAGAAAATTCCTAGCCGTGTCCCGGCACTAACTAAACATACAATAGTCCTGACTAACAACCTTTGCAAACCTAGTGTTTGTCAGGCTTCAGCAAACTAGCATGACCAACCTTGTGCTCCAGCAGATAGAGACCGTCTGCTCCCCAGACTCCAGAGCCATGTCTGTTTGCCTCACCTGCACTAAATTGCCACTGAGGCAAAGTGCAAAACCAGGTGCTTAGAGGTTCCGGAAGGTGTAAGAGAGAAATCTGGGTGACACATAACCCCGGACAGGACCTTTCCTTGCTCTCTACATGATGCCCTGTTACAATATATATATATATATTTATTACACAATGTGTGTGTGTATATATATATTTCACACACACACACACACACACACACACACACACACACACACACTATAAACACAATCCAGGGGTTGTTCTGAGCCTGAACATGCATATTTCATAAGCGTGCAGATGCAAGATACGCTACAGTATCGCTTCAACAGATGAACAGCACAGGAATGATGCTCTCAGATACACTTCAATAGTAATGTAAATGGGTTGGAGTCGGGGAGGGCTGGCAAGGTAGGCAGGGAGGCAACTGTCCCCTAGATCACTAGCATATAAGGCCTGTGAGTCACAAGTTCAAATCCTCATTCCCAATTAAATACAACAGGAGGGGCACTATCATGTCCCTTGAGCTAAAACATGGACACTAAGGGGAAGAACTTGCGCTCAAAAAAGACCCCTAGGCAGGCACTGAATTCAGCAGCCTGCTCCGTAACGGCCAATAACCTTCTGGGATACTCGTAACGTACCACCGCGAGTATCCCCTCCAGGAGTCCATAGGACTCCATGGAGGGTTGTGCTGCTCACTGAGATCGTGCAGGGCCGCAGAGTGATTTGCGGAGCTGGGGACTATTGGTCTCCAGTCTCACTCTGCTCCCGGCGGCCAGAAGCAGTGTATCAGGCCACCGTTTTTTCCGCAGGATGAGAGGGGAGTATCTGATTTTGTTTTGAGGGGGGGGGGGGGGTCCAGCTTTTGCTAACTGATTCTGTAGAAACACAATCATGTAAGAACCAGCTTAAAGCTGTGGTTAACTTTTCAGTTAGCCGCAGTGTTTAGTATTTAGCGTTAGGACTATGCTATTATTATCCTAATGCTAATTACTCTTTGTGCTCCTTATGTTAAGTATAGGGAGCGCAAAGTACAGTAACTCGCGCTAGAAAGTGCCATTACCGATGCGTTAACGGATTTTTTAACCCGTTAGTGATCGAGATCTGATCTGGGCGTCCCGCTATAACCTCTTTTAACCTAACGCTGACGCTCACGTGAGCACAAGCTGAAACCTCTTAAAGGAACACTCTACTCAAAAACCACACCCCCCTTTTTTTATCCTAATCTATCCCTATTCCCTTAATAAATCGTTAGGGTGATTTTTTTTTGTGTAACTGTAATACTTACCCTAAAATCCACTTGTTTCCAGCGGCGTCTTTTTTTTTTTATACTCACCTCCCTCCTCTTCCACTCCCGTCCTTCTTGCATTGTACTTGCCTTCTGGTTTACGTGAGAAGCGCGCATGCGCCAATCGGCAGGCTTCCTCCCGGCTCCCTCTGAGGATTAGTGTTGCGCGCAAGAGGATGCACGCAACACTAACCCTCAGCCGCTGCCGCCAGCTACTGTGGTGAGTTGGAGACGTCATCGCGCTGAAAACGCGATGACGTCTCCTACTCGGCAAAAGTCGTCAGAAGCGGGAAATCTGAAGCCCGCTCTGTTGACTGACAGCTGGGAGGGCGGAGTAAAGTCCTCTGCGTCTCTCAGCTGTTTTCAGCTTTTTCAGCTGATCGGCTGAGCGGAGGGAGGGGGGACAGAGGGCGGCATACTCCGGGCATCATGACCACCTAAAAAAGCTTAGGTGGTCATGTTGCCTAGAGTATCCCTTTAAGGACCAATGACGTAACTGTTCTGTCATAAATGCATTGACTTTAAAGACCAGATTGAGACTGATGAGGAGAACAAGGTGGACTCCGTGACATGTAAGAGTACAGGAAAAATGAAGAAAATATGTGAGAAAAAGGAGGAAAAGAAAAGATTAGGAAGGAGAGGGATGGGGAGAAATATGGGGGGGGGGGAAACTAAATATTTTCTATCTAATACTTTATGCATGTTATTCACCTTAAAACTTTGAAAAACAAAAAAAATCCAATTTTTCCCATTTTAATAGAATACCGTACACTTTCAGCTTTTTCCTGCCACCTCCTGTCTGTAGGTTGAATTTGATCACCCAACTACCTTCCTCCTCCTCAGCATTGAAAACAGCAGGAACTCCCACTCCCTGCTGTGATCTTAGGAAGCAAAGGATTACGGCTGAGTTAGCGAGATATGGGGGGGCTGATTTGTCATGCTTTTTGTATCCTTGGGATAAAACAGGAAGAATTAGTAGCAAGATGTGTTTATCTATGTTCATCAATCCTCCCCCCATCGTATCGGCAAGGCTAGGTAAATACATTTCTGGAACGATGCACAGTAAGAGCTTATGTTAAACGTCTCTCACTTGTTGTCTTTTGAGGTTGACTTTTCTAATTGTAGCACTTGATCTAAAGCAGGGGGGTCAGGAACTTTAACCCTCCAGATGTTTTGGAGCTACATTTCCCATGAGTCTCTGCCAACCCATGGAGTGGTTGAGTTTCAAAGAAGATTTAGTTCCAAGACATGTGGGAGGGCCAAGGTTGCCGACCACTGCCCTAAAGTCTTCTCGCGGGCACCAGCGTTAGAATATTTTGCCGGTACATTCATTTTTACTGTATATATCAAGCCACGAGCCGATTTTAAGAGCTTAAGCATTTTTTTTTTATCATCATCATTATGTTTTCCCAAACAATACATAAAGTATGCTTTTCCAGTGTCTTAGATGTGTTAGTGAGCCTTTGAGATTAATAACTCATATATAACCACTGGCCGCCAGTTACAGCGCTTTCACTCGCCAGAAATGCCTTCCAGCTGTAATCTTTGACTTCCAGTAGAGTAGATTTTAAAATTCTCTTTTTATTGCTAGATGCAGAACAGTAGGCCACGCTTGTGATTGAAGCAAGTATGTGTCAACACGTCCCCAGCTGTACGTGGGGCTTGTAGATGAGCTACGGAGGTTCTCAAAGGACTTTAAAAGGGAAACTTTAGCCAACACAAACAATTATTCAATGTATTTTAAATGGTCTTGAGAGCGAACACACACACACGCACACACACACACGCACACACACACGCACACACACACACACACACACACGCACTACTGATTCCTGGAAGGCTGTTGATCAACTCGCACTTTATGCCTTCCATTCTGTAGGATAGCAATACACAAACCAAAACAAAGAGATGGAGGAGAAAGGACAGGGTTAATATTTAACCCCTTCTGTCCAACAGACTCCTTGATTTTATACTGTAGAATCGAATAAGGGCTTCATAATGAAATACACATATTTAAGCGTACATACAGGCTTGATGCCCCCCCCCTTCTTATTGTCCCCCCGTCCCTCACTGGTGTTACAGATACAAATAAGAAGTCCACTTTGAAGGCTGTCAAACAGCAGTTGTTGTGGCCGCTTCCACCATGGTCCTAAAGGAGACGTCGCTGGGTTGAACAATTTTTTTTTACGTGCCATGACCAGTGCTTCTCAAAGATAGTAATGTGAGGCATATGAACGCGGCATGCGCATGCGCCATTTGCCTGCTATGAGAAACAGTTAAACAACAGGTATCAAGCTGCTTCCTGTGGCTTTACGTTTGTATCAGAAGGAAAGGATGGGGGGGGAGGCACCCTTTTTTAATTAGAAAAAGGGTGGAACAGTAGAGTTTAATCTCGCCTCAAACCCCCACTCCCCCCCCCTGCTCAAAATGTTGCATTTAAAAAAAATATATTCCTCCTTACAGTTTCATTTTAGGATTTAATTATTTTACGACTAACCTGAAATCAGGAGCATGGAATACAGCGCTGGAACATGTAATAAACAAGTAATAAACAAGTAATAAATGTTACAACTATGATACAAGATGAGCTATTAGTAGAACCAGCAAATAAGCATCAGAAGTGTATCAGGATAAGTGACGACTATTTATAGGAGAAGCAGATAAAGGATACAGGCATGTGTGCGCAGAAACATTCAGGAGAGGTGAGGAGGCATGGACCAGCGACCAGATTCAACTACAACAGAAGAAAGCAATTTCATTCACAAATCCCATCACTCATAGGCAGCACAGTAACACTAGCAGACAACCACATATAACAAATAGAAGTATTGCCCATTTACAAAATCCTATGAACGTAAGAAATCTTTGGTCTACTTAAATGGCTAGTGAAGTAAAAAGTCCACCGACATGTCCAGGCAATCTCTAAAGTGGGTCCTAACCTAGTGAAATACAGTAAACTAAGGCTGGCCATCCACTGGGTCCATGTTTGTGCGATCATGCGATTGTCCATCGTCCATCATCGTCTGACCAATCCCACAACATGCAGGAGATTCAGCCCTTGTCCACTGCCTCCGACTTCCATCAGACGACTTCAGACGACTTTGTGGGACTACAGCAGACTAGCGATCTTTCCCATTCGAATGGGATTTGTCTGAAGTCGCCACGAACTGTTACAAGTTACATGAAAAAAAAAGATGAATTGTATAGTTAAACGGCTGTGTGGCAGCAGGGAAATTGGCCCATCGAGAAGTGGTTCAGTTCAACAACCGAATCCCATAGGATTCAATGTAAAATTATATTTTCGATTACATTTTTTAATTTTTTATTTAGCAGTTTATTCTTTTTCCTTTGCAGCAAAAAGCCTTTTTAAAAAATAGATTTTATTGAATTTTTTGGGCGAAATTACGGATTTTTACTATTTATTTTTTTCCTTCACCACCGAAGTGAAAAAAAAAAAAAAAACAACTTGTGAACACTGTCTTTAATAAGCTCTTTCAACACCGGGGACAGCACCGAGGATCCCTTCATGTCTTGGGCAGCTTCGACTGTAGGTTTTTAAAATCCTTTTTTCAGCTCGTCAGCGTTCGGCGGTCTTCCCGTTTGATCTGTGTCATCCATATTCGCTTCCAGTGGACGACCCAGATCGTTCAGGATCTTTCAAAAAAGTTGCCCATAGTCAGACAGCCAAGTTGGTCGTCCGACTTTGGACCCAGTGGACGGCCAGCGTAAACCAAAAATGTGAAGAAAAAAAACAACACAGTAAAACAAGGAGCCAGTGAGGAGATACAGACCAAACCTATAGAGCAACTCAAATCAACATGCTAGATTATTATTTCTTTCATTCTCTTGTTTGCATGTGCTCTTAAAAACTGCTGCAATTTATTTTGCATTATTTTGTTGAGAAACAAAGAGTATGGGTAAACAGCATCAACAAATAGGCCAACACTCCAATGTCCAAATACCAAATGGCACTATCATGCCTCTGCATTCAAACATGCTCTGATCACCCCCATTCTAAAAGAGCCATCTCTTGATCCCACCTCCCTTAAGTACAGCTCCCCTTTGCCCCAAAATCTTAGAACGCCTGGTCTATAACCAGCTCACCATTTTTCTCGTTGCTAACTCTTGATCCGCACCAGACCGGTTTTGGCTTCCAGCACTCCACTGAGACTGCTTTCACCAAGGTGACTAATGATTTAGTTGCTGCTAAAACCAAAGGTCACTTCTCCCTGCTTATTCTACTTGACCTTCCTGCTGCATTTGACACTGTTGACCACCCACTCCTGCTACTCACACTGTGTCAACTTGGCCTCAGTGACTCTGCTCTCTGGTTCTCTTCCTATCTCTCTTCTCTCCTTCAGTGTCTTCTTCGCTAGTACCACTTCATCCCCAGTTCCTCTTTCAGTTGGGGTACCTCAAGGCTCTGTTCTGGGTCCCCTACTCTTCTCTATCTATCCTGTCTCTCTGGGCAACCTCGTTTCTTCCTATGGACTCAAATATCATCTCTATGCCAACGATACCCAAATTTACCTTTCTGCTCCCGATCTCTCTCCTCCTGTGTTGGCCAGTGTTACAGCCTGTCTCCGACTGCATGGCCACTCGTTTCCTAAAGCTCATCCTCTCTACAACTGAACATATCTTCTCTCCCTCTAACAACATCATTCCTGCATCCATTAACCATCAGGTGAATGGTGCCACCATTACTTCTACCTCTCAGGCTCGTTGCCTCAGGGTCCTCTTAGACTTTGATCTCTCCTTCACTCCGCACATAAAATCGCTAACCAAATCTTGATACTTCCACCTGAAAAACATACATTGCACACATATGTTCCTGTCTTAATCAGGACTCTGCTAAAATGCTCATCCAAGCTCTTATCTCCTGCCTTGACTACTGTAACTTCCTTCTCGCTGGCCTAAAGAGATCCCAGATTCTCCCTAAGCAGTCTGTAATGAACGCCTGTGCTAGGCTCAACCACCTCACCTACCTCTCGCACCTCATCCCTTTCTCAATCTCTACACTGGCTCCCTGTTTCCTTCAGAATACCATTCAAAATACTAGTGCTCGCGTACAAAGCTCTCCATAACCGCACCCCTGCCTACATCTCCTCCATTATTAGCAGGTACATCCCGACCACTTCACTCTGCCAATGATCTGATGTTATCAGCTCCCTGTACATGCACCCCCAAATCTCGCCTTCAGAACTTCTCCTGAGCTGCCCCCTTTCTAAGGAACTCCGTCCCCTGTAACATCAGACTCTCCCCATCTCTCCAGTCCTTCAAGAAGTCTCTGAAAACACATTACTGTAGAGAAGTTTATCGGATCACTCCATAATTCCCCACTGTACATTTCTCGTGCCATCTTCCCACTAAGCCCACATGCACCCCCCTACATCACACAGACCACCGCTTTAATCAACCATTTGTGGGGTGCAATGCTACAGTGAACTAAATACATGATTTCGGAATGATATCCTGTTGAAACACTTTGAAATATTCTGAAAAGACATATTGAGGCAAGTGACGATTGATTTGTGGACGCTGTTTTATAATTGATATGTGACCTGATTTTTTTTTATCATAGTACCCTTTATTAATAACAAGTGTCCTTCTCAGAAAGCAAATTTCCCGTGACAGAATTTGCAGAGTACGTGGATATGAACATCTCCACCGGTTGGACGATGAAAGCTGAATTTAGAGTGCAGCTGTAATAGCTTAGGTAAATTATATTAAGGGTGGTAATCACTGTGCAATGGAGCCCTAAGAAATCTGAACTGACAGGAATCCCCTGCCCTGACTCATTTAGCCTTCACGCTAAATAGGATTTTTCTTTTATTTAACTCTACGGTCATTCTGGATGAGATGGGAATGCAGGGAGAGTTCATGGAACTGGAACATAGGGAATAAAAGTACCACAATGTGACTGGATGTTTTATACTAGAGGCGTGCGCATGTCATCACCCCTTATAAAAAATTAGAATTAATCTTATTATCATTATTTATATAGTGCCAACAGTCTCTGCAGAGCTTTACCATAAGAATTGGGGGAATAAACTACCAAATTTGCAATCATTTTAGGACCCAGAGATGAGAGCTGTAGAGGGCCCGCTCTGAGGAATTTACAATTTGGGGTTCAAGTGGTGAACAAGAGGGACATCTTTTTAGTGGTGAGGATTTCTAATGCTAATATTTGTATAAGAAATTGTGATGGTATAGTGGCGAGACAAGCCATATAAACTATAATGATGTGGGAAGGATAGGTGAGGAGTGGGGTTAGTCAGAAATGTGATACGCTATTCTGAAAAGATTTGTTTCGAGGGATTTGTTGAAGGACTGAAGACAAAGGGAGAGTCTGATTGGGGGAGGTAGGTTATTTCACAGGACCGGAGCTGCTCGAGAAGTCTTGGAGGCTCAAGTTGGCATGCGGGGGTCTAACAGCAACTGGGTTGCACTGGTCTCCAGCTTGTGGACCAGACCCAAAGCTGCTACAGCGTCTGTCCCTTCTCTTCAGCCAAGCGGATCCGCAGCAGCTTCTCACAACCCTCAGTCAGAATTTGAGGTAGTGCAATGTATCTCTCCCCAAAACACCAGACACACACTTAGTGCATGGGGAAAATGAATGAATCTTTAATGAAAATGAGAGCAGTTTTATGGACAAGGGGGGGGGGGGGTGACATGACACAATCAACAGAATACATTATCTACAGGAGTTGCATTCCTAGACCAGACATTGAAACCTAATTCGTTACACAATAGACGGGATTAAAGCACATCAGATTAAACTAAAAACAAACAGAGAACACAAACGTCTACATTACATCTCTAACACAAACCAAATCCTAGAATACAGTTTGTTTATAAAATGTTTTTTTAAATCATTAACCATTAGGTAACCCTCATGCCCATTGTCCTTGAGAAATGGCTTTGCCAACTTGGTCCACGATCTCTTGGCAAGAGGTCAGCATTTTCACCTGCATTGTTGATATTTGGATGTGAGCGTCAGTAATTTAAATCATATCCGAAAAAGGTACAGGAAGCCAATTAAGGGACCAGCAGAGTGGGGAGGTATGTGAGGAGCGATGAGTGAGAAATACAAGCCTGACAGCCATATTCATTACAGATCACAAAAGGTGCAAGGCGAGCACTCGGAGGCCAATGAGAAGAGCGTTACAGTAATCAAGTGGTGATATAATAGGCTTATGTTTGACCATCTTGGTCGTATCTTGAGTCAGCAAGAGGCAGATGCCAGCAACATATTTGGTGGAAATTACATATTTTGATGGGTGTCTGGATGTGTCAAGCAATTGTAAGGTCCGAGTCAAAAGGGACACCACGGCAACGAGCTTGAGGTGTACAGTCCTGTCAATCAGCAGTGGATCAATGGCGGGGGACTCTGAGGTAGAAGGAAGGATGGGAATTTCAATTTTATTATACTTTAAAGAACTGTTTTTGTAAATCATTTGACTAAGAAAGGCCATAAGCATACAACAAAACACATCATACCTGTGACATCATATAACGGATTTGTAGTGTCATATATGCAAAAATGGACGAAGCCCACAGTGTGTGGAAGGGGACAGAAATCAATGGGAAGATAGGGGTTCCCAACGGGTCCTGAGTGACTTACAGGGTTATACAAAGAGATCCGAATGGCTGCCGAATGGTAACCGAACGCTGAAAATAAGCGTTCGGTTACCCTTCTTGGCCATTCGGCTATCCAGAGAGCAGGCAATTCGCCAAATGTTGGCGAATTGCCTGCACATACGGTGCCTGTTCGAGGGCATTGAAATCCCCATAGCTTCGTCTATTCAAAGAACACAAACCAGCAGTGAAAAGTTGCTTAAATGCCCTGCCATTCAGTTGCTTCATTCGACAGGTTTATTCAGGCGAATTCCATAGGCTTCAATGTTAAAAATATTCCCGTTTTAATTCAATATCTAATAAACCGTTGATTATAATATTCTGCAGTAAAAAGTCTCTTTATTTATAGATTTTTAGGATCTTTTAAGCATTTTCCGGGATTTTTTTCAAAAAATTTATTCTGATTTTTTTTTAAATGTTTTTTCTTTTTTCTGAAACAGCCCTTTTTATTAGCATTCATTGGATCTTATATGTAAATTCCAGACATATTCGCTCAGTAGTTTGTTTGCAAACAGCGTTTCACTTTTCAAACATTCAAGCGTACTGGTTTTTTTTTTCCACTCCATTCGTCTGCGGTGTCAGGTTTTTCCGGCGGCTGCACTGCGCTCTCATCGGCTCCTGCTCGGTTTTCTCCGGCGTCTATGGCAGGGTTAATCCAGATGTTTTTGTCGGTTTCGGTGTGCATTCGCCTGGATTTTGCGGTGAGTGTCTGTGCCGGTTTGCGGCGGCTTTTCCCTGCAATACGACAGCCCTGTGGTGCTCCCTGAATACACCGCAGGGTTGCCAAAATGGGATCGCCAAATCGCACTGAATTGAAGAGAACAAAAAGTCACTGAACGTGCGTTGACTTTCGATTCTCTTTGAATAACCCTGTAAGCGTTATGTTGACCCAACAACACACAGATAGGAGAAAGTAAAATATGTGAACAATTGTACCCCAAACCTTAACTGCAGCATTCACTTCTGCAATCAAAATGCTACAAAAGCCAGGCAGTGGGCTTCCAAAAGCAAAATAAAATGACAGAAAAACATGGCATATGCACGTACACAACTATAAAGAGAAGCTGAAGAAGTGGTGCTGCCAGGAAAACAAGAGATATGTTTTGCAGGTTTAAATAGCTGCTTGGAGAAATGATCATAATTCTCCGGCTGCGCAAAAATTTGAAAATGATGCAGATAAGATTTTTAAAAGCATTTTTTTATTACATTATGCTTGAGAAACTTTCAATACAAATTCCAGTGATAAAAAAAATGAACAATATAAGCGGAGCTTCCTAAAGCGTATAAAAACGTCCGTGCTGTTTTGTGCCACCTCATTACCGCAGAAAAATACACTACTGTTTTCTGTTGGCCTCGAGAAAATTAATTTTAGAATTCACTGCCGTTTATTATACGTTTCCCACTCTCTTTACAAGGTCTGGTGGAGACAATTAAACACAGGGAAGTAAAAAATGAATCTAAATTTGGAACAAAATCAAGGCGGATGAAAATGAGATGCCATTTAAATAATAAACAACCATGACTGTCACCGTATTCAACACATGGCAAGTCCTCGCTTGTCTGGCAAAAGATATACCCACCGGAAAGCAAAAAAATACAATTTATGCAGGGGAATTATTCACATTTTATCTTAGAAAAAAATGTACAGTATATGGATTCCACACAGTGCAAAGCCAAACCTGGAAACTACAGACCAATGGATGAACAAGACAACAAACATGACCCATAATCCCTTAGGACCAAGGCTTTTTTGCCCGTCTGTGCTTTAGGGACCAGAGCCATTTATACTATGTTCACCGACGTAATATTTCACTTCCTTATTTAGTGCACCACCACATATTATATACCATACTGTAAAGCACAGAAAATACTTATTTATGCCAGATATACACTATATTGCCAAAAGTATTCGCTCACCTGCCTTGACTCGCATATGAATTTAAGTGACATCCCATTCCTAATCCATAAGGTTCAATATGACGTCGGTCCACCCTTTGCAGCTATAACAGCTTCAACTCTTCTGGGAAGGCTGTCCACAAGGTTTAGGAGTGTGTTTATGGGAATTTTTGACCATTCTTCGAGAAGCGCATTTGTGAGGTCACACACTGATGTTGGATGAGAAGGCCTGGCTCTCAGTCTCCCCTCTAATTCATCCCAAAGGTGTTCTATCGGATTGAGGTCGGGACTCTGTGCAGGCCAGTCAAGTTCATCCACACCAGACTCGGTCATCCATGTCTTTATGGACCTTGCTTTGTGCACTGGTGCACAGTCACGTTGGAAGAGGAAGGGGCCAGCTTCAAACTGTTCCCACAAAGTTGAGAGCATGGAATTGTCCAAAATGTCTTGGTATGCTGAAGCAATTCAGAGTTCCTTTCACTGGAACTAAGGGGCCAAGCCCAGCTCCTGAAAAACTACCCCACACCATAATCCCCCACCAAATTTTACACTTGGCACAATGAAGTCAGACAAGTACTGTTCTCCTGGCAACTGCCAAACTCAGACTAAACCATCAGATTTCCAGATGGAGAAGCACGATTTGTCACTCCAGAGAACACATCTCCACTGCTCTAGAGTCCAGTGGCGGTGTGCTTTACACCACTGCATCCGACGCTTTGCATTGCACTTGGTGATGTATGGCTTGGATACAGCTGCTCAGCCATGGAAAACCATTCCATGAAGCTCTCTGCGCACGTGGCCTACCACTTCGTGGCTGAGTTGCTGTCGTTCCCAAACACTTCCATGTTCTTATAATACAGCTGACAGTTGACTGTGGAATATTTAGGAGCGAGGAAATTTCACGACTGGATTTGTTGCACAGGTGGCATCCTATTACAGTTCCACGCTGGAATTCACTGAGCTCCTGAGAGCGACCCATTCTTTCACAAATGTTTGTAAAAACAGTCTGCATGCCTAGGTGCTTGATTTTATACACCTGTGGCCATGGAAGTGATTGGAACACTTGATTCGGATTATTTGGATGGGTGAGCGAATACTTTTGGCAATATAGTGTATTTCACATGCTAAATATAAAGAAAAATGGTAAAAATAAAACTTTACATTTTGAATATAATTGTACAAACGTAGCTAAAATAATCAAAATTGACTCACAATTGATTTAGAGATTTCTACTGAATGTAAAGGACCACCCAGTAATACCGTAACAGACTTTTGCTCATTTGCCTGACTTGTCATATATACAGGGTTATTCAGAGAGCACGAAATGTCATGACATGTCGGTGCTCTCCCATTCCCCGCACTTCGCCAATCCAATTCGCCGACCCTACAGTGAATTCACCATTCAACGCGGGGTCCCCGAAGTGCGAGGAACAAGCATCGGAAAAAAACGCTGCAAAACCACCGAATTGATCGGAAAAAAACATTGAATCGATCCAAAAAAAAGCCGACAACCCACTAAACAGTACGTCGGCCAGCTGCCACAAAAAGCCAACGAACGATTAAAAGAAAAAAAAAAAAAAAAAAGCACCCCCCGCAACTTTTAAAAGCTGTTTGCACAAAAATGCCTGGAAATAATATAAAAAGTTCTTTGAATGATAATAAAAAGGTTTGTTACGGCAGTTTTAAAAAAAATAAATAATTAAAAAACAGGAAGAAAAATTGAAGAAAGAAAATCCCGAAAAATGCCCAAAAATTCTAAAAATTAAAGAGACTTTTTGCAGCAAATGAAAAGAATAAGCGGCTGAGTAAATATTTAATAAAAACGGAATTATTTTCTAAATTGAAACCTATGGGATTCGCCTGATTAAAACTGTCAAATGAAACCACCAAAAATCGGAGCATTCCTCTGACATTTAACTTCTGTTTGGTGTCTCTGAATAGATTAACCATTACTTCTCTATGGGGATTTCACTGCCGTCAAACAGCACCGTATTTCGCTGGCAATTCCCAATATTTGATGAATATTCGGCTCTCTTTGAATAACCCTTATAGTTACATCGATGTATGTCTTTTTTTCTGCCTGTGTAACTATCAAGTTAAGATTTTCACACATCACCTACTGCTGTTGATCCAAAAGAAGGGAAAAAACCCAGTCTGAAGCGCTCACAAATAAGCAAACATAACTGAAAAAAATTCATTCTTGACCCCCAATGTCAGATGTTTCCTTGGATCAAGCAGCTTTTACCCACATATTAAATATTATAACACTTAATATCATGGTTTTACGGGAAGTCGTCAAATCATTGTTTAAAAGTCTGTACAGACTTGTACATGTAGAAATATTTTACTGCAAAAATGTTGAAAGGGATACCGTAGATACTCGTGTATACCGCGAGTTCTTTGAGCAATAAATCAAGCTTATAACTATAGGGGTCGTGTTATACACGGGACAGCTGAGAGGGAGTGAAGATCTTATTGCTTCCAGGAGCTGTCTGACATGTGTAGGTTCTGGAATCCCAATTTAACCCTGCGGCCCTGACTTTAACCATTAACCCTTAATGACTGCAGCCCTCAAGTACCCCCTGTACAAAACATGTCCAATACTATTCAGCCCTCTATTAACCCTTCAATCCAAAAACCTACCTTAACCTTTGCAATAAAAAACAGTAACATTAACCCCTTTAGTAAATTTCTGTATGTCACAATTTATCAAATTTATCATATACTCTGCTTCATATAAACAATATTAATTTTTCAAGGTAAAGCAAGCTTTTATCGATTTCAAAATGTGTCTTTTTGTAGTGCATGAGTATATGCATAGGTTCCTAACATAATATATATTTATATATATATATATATATATATATATATATATATATATATATAATTAAATGCAATTGCAATAATTAAATCTAAAAAATGTGCCCTTATGCCATACCTGCGCTTACGGATTTTTTTTATTTAGTTTCATGTGCAGAACTTTATAAGAGAATTATATTCCAAGCAATCAAAATGCTCAATTACATCTATCACCATTCTAAAATAGCCACGATAATGCATTACCTCTCACTCTGCACCTCTGCTCTCTAACAACCATTGGAGGAACGAGGTTGAGAGTGGGGTGGAATGAACATGAAGCAACAGTAACTAAACAGACTTTTGTCGTGTTTTGGAAAATTTATACTTTCATAATTTTGCTCCTAGTGTTATATTCGAGTCTTGAGTATTCTTATTTCCATAATGAATCTCTACCCCTCGCGTTATACTCGGGTCGCGTTATACTCGAGTATCTACAGTACTCCAAATTCACGTAATCATTATATGAATTAAGAGTCTCGTCATAAGGGTGCTGGTGCTTTGAAATCTACAAATTTTCTCCTTCATATTATTTTTAATGAAGAAGATGATGAATAATATAATACGTCAACACTATCAGTTTTTCATTATGGGAGATAGGAACAAGACAACTAATCAGTAAAAAAACAATTACTATTGGTTTTAAATTGTCACGGTTCACACCAAGCCCTACTGACAGCCATACGAGGCAGCACTTTCAGGGACTCTTCTTGGAACTGAACCATGGTCTCCAGCAATGTAATGGACTACTCTCTCAAGTCAGCCAGGGGAGCTTTACTTGGGTCAGTCTGTTAGGCCTTGGCTCTTCCGTGATCTATGCTGAGAACATTGCTCCTGGCATCCCACCCATGGCCTGTGGATTCACACACACACCTCATGGCATTTCCCTGCCTATATAATCCAACCTCCTCCAAACTTGTTACTCTGTTGTCTGCATACACTGCGTGTGTGGTGTCTTACCTGCCCTTGGATTCGCTGTTCTGGACTAGACCTCTGCTTGCCTACCGTTTATAATCCTGGTCTGCCGGCCCTGACCTCTGCACCATCTGACTATGTCCCTGGATTACCCCTGCTCTTTACCACGTTTCCGGATCGGCCGTGTGCCTACTCCCACTACACAGAGACCAGCACCCTCCTGGTAAAGCTGTGTAGTGAGGTTCTGAAAGGGTGTGCGCTATCTCCTGCATCCTGAGTTCCAACTCCTGGTAAGTCCCTGACAGCAAATGAGATCATAGATAAATTCAGGAAAATTTTAAGATTGTTCTCTATCCTGTTGCAACAAGATGATGCAGTCAACATATCAATGTCAAATGACTGTACAAAAGAATTAAAGTATATGGATGCAACATAGTCAGGTCTTAAAACCTCACATAGGACGTTGTTAGCATGAGGGTGATACGTTTGCCCATTGCTGTGCCTTATATTTAGCAATCAATTGTTAGAGAAACACATATCATTTTTAGTGAAACTTGAAAACTATCGTTATGTGTTCCAAAACTTTGAAAACACATATGTTGGAGAAGCACTTGATTGCTGTGAGGGGGAACACATGCATGTCTGCGATGGCTTTTAAGAGTTTTACTGTATGTCTACTTGCAGGACATCATCGATGTGCCCCGATTTATTGGTAAAAGTGAAACAAGGGCCAAATAAGATCAATTTAGAAGGAACACATTCAACAACATAAAAAAGAGAAATAAACTAAATATTTTAATAAATGGCCTCTTCACTTGAGAGGATTTACTTTTTATATTAAATATGAAGCTACATACAGCCAGTAATCTGTGTAAATGTTGACAAAGAATAATGACTTAATAAGGGCGCAAACCTTACATGAAAAGAAAATCGAATACAAATATGATCAGCCTAACAGACTGATTCTATCAGGACACAAAGTAATGTAAGCTCAAGAAAGCTTAATGAAGGGTCATGTCTATATCACACTTCGCACTAAAGGACATTTCAGTCTGATAGAGGAAATTAAAATGCTCTGACGGTTCCTTTGATTCAGAGAACTATGCAAATAAGTAGAAAGAAAAAAAAATCATTAGCCGACAAAAGATGTAAATTTAATACATCACCGTACATAATATTTCAGACTTAGATGTACAGATCTGCTACTCTTGTTCTAGTAGATAGAATACATTATTTTTAGCTATCGGTTCTGGTCTATGATTTAAGGTCTATGATTCAAAAAAATGTGAACGGAAAAATTAAAAAAAAAAAACCACATCAAAAATCTTTCTAAACCTCCTTAAGAAATAAGGATTCTTTGAAGGGCCATTACCACCAAAAAAAGAAATGCCCTTATTGTGTTTATTTTATGTTGGTGATATCTTACATGTGCTTTGTTTTTCTTCTGTAGGTCTAGTTCAGAAAATATTTTATTATATATGTACCACTGGATGCATCCATTGTGTGATATTTTGTGTTGTAAACTGCCCACTTCCCACAGAATCGTTACATCACTTGCTCCTCACTGTGTGGCATCGACCAAGAATGGAGTCTATGGGTCGATCACCGACTAACATCACTGTATTATGTGGTATGTATTCAAAGGACATCACCAGGGGTTAGATTAGAAGTTTTTTAAGCTCCCTGTCTTATCTCATTCAGCTGCCATCTCCCCCACCTCATTAACCGTTAAATACTATATAAGATAAAGCACAGCCACAAAGTAAAACTCACCATTAGATTTCGTTAAATGTTACGTCAAAGGAAAATAAATCTACAAAATGGAAACAGAATATACAAAACAAACTTTTTTCTTCCTTTTTACATGCAATTACTTCAAACAAAGAAAAAAACAGCAGCATGTGTTTTATTAGGTGATTTTGTTTGTGATGTACAAGTAATCTAGTTGTAGTTTATGTAAGTGGTATTGTCCCTTTAAATGTAATTTTAATTGTAGACTAAACCAACTTCTCACTGGAACATAGAAAAGAAGTTAGTAAGATGCCACTACACATTTTCAAGAGAAACAAAGTATACAGATTTGTGTAGAATAATTTGGAAATTTAATAGTGAAATATATAAATTCCAGACACCTGTGACTACGTGCAAGACTGGAAAAAACCCATAATGGATACTGTAGCTGTATCTCCAGACTCTGCTCCTCAAGTTGAATATTATGGAGAGAAGCAGGTTAGAGTCAATAGGGAGTGAGAATGAAAGTGAGAGAGGGAGAGTACGAAGATGATACAGGTGATGTGAGAGGTAAAATAAATGGACGCTCGGAATCGAGTGGGATGGGATAAAACACAATGGGGGTAAGGGGCATAGGCAGATAAAAAAAATGAGGATGAAAGGATTGGGGCAGTTGGAAAAGAAGGAGTGTGAAGTATAAGGGGGCACAATCCCTAAATCAATATTTATGTAATTGCAAAACATCAATATATTAAGTATATATTATACACCAATCTAATGGGTGGAGTAGAGGTAACATCACTGCTCTGCATGGAGAGAGCATGTGGAGTCATGGGTTCGATCCCGACGAGCACCTCTCCAGTAAGTGTCCTTGGGCAAGACACCTAATGGTACATACTCGCCACACAGGAAATACTTGAAAACGAGAGAAATGTCGAAGTATCCTTCCTGGTAAAATCCTTTCGAAAAAAAAATATTTAATCAGGGGTCAAGTCCAACATAAAGAAGTGTGGGAAATCACCAGGATTTCTACCTACTCTCTAACCCTAATCACTCTATCATTTTGCTATTAACACACACTCAGGATTCAAGGAAGCATTATGACAATTATATCATAAGTGTATCCTATATTTATTGTGACTTGCCTAGAACCTAAACCTAAAATCCTAGCTTTACAGTGTACCTGCCAAATAGGAACTCCGTCCCCTCTACGAAAATAGTGGAGGAACTATAGTGGCAAAAAAAGTATGTGAACCCTTGGGGATTACGTGGAGTTTTGCATGAATTGGTCATAAAATGTGCTCTGATCTTCATCTAAGTCACAACAATTTGAAAAAACACAGTCTGCTTAAAATAATACAACACAAATGTAGCGCTGCTTTAAAAACCCTGTATTCTGGTGCATTAAACTATTGCTGCCACCAGAGGGAGACAGAGACATTGTTAGACTATGTTGGACAAAACTGAACTACACCTACCATCATCCTTTGCGTGAGGACAGGAAGGAGGTGGTACAGGAAGAGGAAGGAGTTCAGCAGCCTCGTGCAAGGGAGAGGGGAGTGAGTGGAGCAGTGAAAGGTGGAGGACGCACGTTGGAGCTGTGAGGGATGGCAACCAGGCTGGAGTACAGACGCGGTCTTACTGGTGCTGGAGATCGGGACAGTGACCGTGTTAAGACCTACCTGCGCAGCGCTGAGAGGTCTGGAGGAAGAGTTAGATCCGGCAGGACCCCGAGTTAGGAGACTGCACTGATCGATTTGGAGTACAGGTGGTGGATCGTTGTTCCAGTTGCGTAGATTTGGCAAGCAGGGAGCAGATTCAGTGGCAGAGTCCCAGTGTACAGCGGAGAAGATCCTTTGATTGAGGCATCGGGTGCTGGACAGTCTTGTTCATCGGATGGGTGGGAGGCCTCCCAGGCCACAGTTCCCAAATAAGAAACGCACGCTGCAATATTGTTTAAATCCACAGGGCCCCAAACAGTGACTAGTCGAAGATTGGTTTGTTTTATTCACTGGCCAGTTGAATACAGTACCCGGGTACCCGAGACAACACACATATATATTTTTGAGCTATTATTCACGGGACTTACACTCCAGAACTGAGGGGGTTAACCGTTTCTTTTGCCGCCGCGTGTTTTTCCCGCATTGCGCATATACGGTATTTAAATGACAAGAATTCGTAATATATGCTGCTTTATTGAGATCAGTAAAGAATATAATACATAAAAATCCACAACAGTGCTGGTGTATAGTTATTTCCTAGTGCGGTGAGACTAACCCGAGGTTTATTCAGCGGCTCCTCCGGGAGTGAGCGCTTCACAAACATTATATGTTTTCATGTGTTTATTGACCAGAACATGTAAACATTCACAGTGCAGGGTGGAAAAAGTATGTGAACCCCTAGCCTAATGACTTCTCCAAAAGCTAATTGCAGCCAGGAGTGAGCCAACCTTGAGTCCAATCAGTGTGATATTATTGGATGTGTTGCTGAAAGCTGTCCTGCCCTTTAAAAACACACACCAATTTTGGGTTTACTGATTTCAAGAAGCACTGCCTGATGTGAACCATGCCTCGTAGAAAAGAGCTCTCAGAAGACCTACGATCAAGAATTGTTGACTTGCATGAAGCTGGAAAGGGTTACAAAAGTATCTCCAAAAGCCTTGATGTTCATGTGTCCACGGTAAGACAGACTGTCTACAAATGGAGAAAGTTCAGCACTGTTGCTACTCTCCCTAGGCGTGGTCGTCCTGTAAAGATGACTGCAAGAGCACAGCGCAGAACGCTTAATGAGGTAAAGAAGAATCCTAGAGTGTCAGCTAAAGACTTACAGAATCTCTGGCACGTGTCAACAAAAATGTTAGCATATCTACAATAAGGAAAACATTAAACAAGAATGGAGTACATGGGAGGACACCACGGAGGAAGCCATTGCTGTCCAAAAATAATATTGCAGCACGTTTGAAGTGCAAAAGAGCACCTGGATGTTCCACAGCACTACTGGAAAAATATTCCGTGGACAGAAGAAACCAAAATTGAGTTGTTTGGAAAAAACACACAACACTATGTGTGGAGAAAAAAAGGCACAGCACACCAACATCAAAACCTCATCCCCACTGTAAAACATGGCGGAGGAAGCATCATGGTTTGGGGCTGCTTTGCTGCCTCAGGGCCTGGACGGATTGTTGTCATTGATGGAAAAATGAATTCCAGAGTTTATCAAGACATTTTGCAGGAAAACGTAAGACCATCTGTCTGCCAACTGAAGCTCCGCAGAGGATGGGTGATGCGACAGGACAATGACCCAAAGCATACAAGTAATTCAACAAAGGAATGGCTTCAACAAAACAAAATATGCCTTCTGGAGTGGCCCAGTCAGAGTCCTGACCTCAACCCGATTGAAATGCTGTGGCATGACCTTAAGAGAGCGATTCACACCAGACATCCCAAGAATATTGCTACACTGAAACCGTTTTGTGAAGACGAGTGGTCCAAAATTACTCCAGATCGTTGTGCAGGTCTGATCTGTAACTACAGGAAACGTTTGGTTGAGGTTATTGCTGCCAAAGGAGGGTCAACCAGATATTAAGTCCAAAGGTTCACATACTTTTTCCACCCTTCACTGTGAATGTTTACATGTTCTGTTCAATAAAAACATGAAAACATATAATGTGTTGTATTATTTTAAGCAGACTGAGTTTTTCAAATTGTTGTGACTTCGATGAAGATCAGAGCACATTTTAAGACCAATTCATGCAAAACTCCACGTAATCCCAAAGGGTTCACATACTTTTTCTTGCCACTGTACGTTCTCATGCTTTCCGATTTGACCCCTGTATTTAATATCATTTAAACAATTGGTAAAAACATATGAATAATGACAGTTCACTAGCCTAGAACCAAGATGATAAAAGACATACAGGTCTATTCAAAGAAAGTTGAAACTCAGGAGAATTGGCAGGAGAAGACAACAATCTAGACCAAATAGCTGATTTGGAAAGTGAGAAAAATGGGAGAATTTTTCTGATTTGGTTTTTTAACATAGAAAATGTCGGCAGATAAGAACCTTTCGGCCCATCTAGTCTGCCCAATTACATGGATACTTTACCTGGATTTATCTTTTGTTTAGGATAGCCTTATGCCTATCCCATGCCTGCTTAAATTCAATTACTGTTTTGGCCTCTACCACTTCAACTGGAAGGCTGTTCCATGTATCCACACCCGCTCAGTAAAATAATGCTTCCTGATGTTACTTTTAAACCTTTGCCCCTCTAATCTAAGACTATGTCCTCTTGTTTTGATACTTTGTTTCCGTTTAAATATGCTCCCTTCCTCTACCTTGTGGATTCCCTTTACGTATTTAAATGTTTCTATCATATCTCCTCTGTCTCGTCTTTTTTCCAAGCTGTACATGTTAAGATCATTAAGCCTTTCCTGGTAACTTTTCTCCTTCAAGCCGTACACCATTTTAGTAGCCCTTCTCTGAACTCTCTCTAAGGTGTCTATATCCTTCTGGAGATACGGTCTCCAGTACTGCACACAGTACTCCAAGTGAGGTCTCACCAGTGCTCTGTACAGTGGCATGAGCACTTCCCTTTTCCTACTGCGAATACCTCTCCCTACACAACCAAGCATTCTGCTAGCATTTCCTGCTGCTCTATTACATTGACTACTTACCTTTAGATCCTCTGAAATAATAACCCCTAAATCCCTTTCCTCAGATGTTGAGGTTAGGACTGTATCAAATATTCTATATTCAGCCTTGGGTTTTTACGTCCCAGGTGCATTATCTTGCACTTATCCACATTAAAACTCAATTGCCACAGCTCCGACCATTTTTTTAGTTTACCTAAATCATTTGTCATTTGGCTGATCCCTCCAGGAACGTCAACCCTGTTGCAAATCTTTGTGTCATCAGCAAAAAGACATACTTTACCATTAATACCTTCTGCAATATCACTAATAAAAATATTAAAGAGAATGGGTCCAAGTACTGACCCCTGAGGTACCCCACTGGTAACAAGACCTTGCGCCGAATAAACTCCATTTACCACAACCCTCTGTTGCCTGTCACTCAGCCACTGCCTAATCCATTCAACAATATTGGAATCCAAGCTCAAAGATTGCAATTTATTGATAAGCCTTCTATGCGGAACAGTATCAAAAGCCTTACTGAAATCTAAATAAGCAATGTCTACTGCACCACCTGTGTCTATTATTTTTGTTACCCAATCAAAAAAATCAATAAGATTAGTTTGGCATGATCTCCCTGAGGTAAACCCATGTTGTTTCTGATCCTGTAATCTATGTGTTTTTAGATGTTCAACAATCCTTTCCTTTAACATGGTTTCCATTAATTTCCCCACTACTGACGTAAGACTAATTGGCCTATAGTTCCCCGATTCCTCCCTACTACCCTTCTTGTAAATGGGCACAACATTTACTAATTTCCAGTCTTCTGGGACGACTCCAGTTAACAGATTTATTTAACCAATCCTTGTTAACGGTTTTGCTATTACACCACTGAGCTCTTTTAATAACTTAGGGTGGATCCCATCAGCCCTATTGACAGGCCCCATTTTGACCTAGAATTTTCACTTCTCCAGCCATTCTCCTGAGTTTCACCTTTCTTTGAATAGACCTGATAGTTCAAGTAGCATTTTAAAACTTTGGTAGCAAAATAAATGTAAAAAAGAGCTTTTCAATTAAAATACAATACAAAAAAAGAAAAAAAGATAATTTGTATAAAAATAAATAAATACAAAGAAGGTCGTTGCAGATTTATCATTTCCTACATTCAAGGCCTCTAAAACGAATAATAGAAAAAACGGTCACTGCACGTGGTGTGCTACTAAAGGGACACCATTGAAAAATAGAGTCCCATTTTTTTCCCGTAACCTCCCTGGCGTTAGGATTCTCACATATTTTATATGTCAGAATCGTAACGATTTATTTGGCCCCCCTGGTGGTAAATCGAGTGTGACTTGGGGTTAAATGCATTGCAGAAAACGTTAACCCCAAGCCACCCTCCGGCTGCATACATTACCTGTCCTGCGCTCTCTCTCGCTGGCCCCCGCTATCGCCTCCGGACAATCGCGACGTCACACTTCCTGGTTCCCTTCTTGCGAGAAGGGGACCAGGAAGCAAAACGCCACGATCGCGGGAGGAGAATGTGATTGCGGAGGTCAGCGAGGGAGCACAGGACAGGTAATGTATCCAGCCCCGAGTGTGGCTCGGGGTTCCCACTTTCAGCACTGAAAGTTAACCCCGAGCCACGCTCGGGAAAACTGTCAGGGGCGTTAATGGAGCAGAATCTGCTGGCCGATTGCCACAGACATGGTGATGTCTGGGGAAATTAAAAAATACCGGCTGCTGGTGACGTTGGGTGCGGTGGTGGAAACTACTCACATACTGACTACTCCAGGTTGGGGGAGCTGAGACACTCCTCACAGCCTGACTACTCTAGGTTGGGGGAGCTGGGGCACTCCTCACATCCTGACTACTCCAGGTTGGGGAGCTGAGGCACTCCTCACATCCTGACTACTACAGGTTGGGGGAGCTGGAGCACTCCTCACATCCTGACTACTCCAGTTTGGGGGGAGCTGGAGCACTCCTCACATCCTGACTACTCTAGGTTGGGGGAGCTGGGGCACTCCTCACATCCTGACTACTTTAAAAAGAACAAGTGGTCAGAATGAGTAGCGTCCCTCATCCTGGCTAGTTAGATTGCAGCTCTGTCACAACGTAATTCAATAGTGACGGTGAATTAAAATGGTGGGGAAGCAATCGAATTTCTTTTTAGGAGTTCTCCTATAGAAACTGCTGCGGCAGCACAAGATATGATGGTGGATTTATTGTGATCTGTGCTAATTGAATTGTAGTCATCAGTCTAACTAGCAGATGCCAGCAGTCCCTGTGACTGCCAAGCCATTTCATCTCTCTCTACCTTTATCAAGTCTCTCTTGTATGTTAATAAGAGACAATTTAAAGGTTATTTTTAAAATATCTTGAGGAAGCTATGACTGTACTATTTAAATACAGATATTAGTGAGATAATGGGAAAGCTCCATTGTTTGTCTGCCATCGCACATAATAAGACTGAAGTGAATGCGATAGTCACGGACCATAATCAGGGTTAATATTATTTCATCGTGACTTGGAAAGGTGGCAGAAGTCCCCCCCCCCTGCTATGAGCCAGTTAGGTGATGAATTGGGTTGGGTTCCTGAAGAAATAGGACTAATGTCTTGTAGGAAGAAAATAAATATATTTTTGATCGATAAAGGGGTTATTCATCGTTCTAACCATCGTTCTTCCATGACTGAACTTTGGTTTGACTTCAGCAAACTTCAGGAAACTATGGTGATTTCTCTACATAGGGAACGGTCACTGTAGTTCGTCGTAGTTTTCACCATTTTTTCCACCATAGCTTCTGCCAAAGATGTCTAGCATAGTTCCCAAAGTAGTTTTCAATGTTCTTTCTACCATACCTTCTCCCGAAATTATTTCAAGTAAATTTCACTGTAGTTCCCATCGAAGTTTCAGTCGAAGTTGTCTAACATTTTTACCTTTTGTTTTTTAGTGTTGCTTCTATAGGAGTTCACTGGAGATTCCTAATTTAAAGTCAACAAAGTATATTCGCCGGTGTGGCATAAAACAGAAGAGCAAAGCTTAATGGAAAACAACCATAGTTTAGTCATTGTTTTAAAGAATAACGGTGGTACCTTCGTTCACCGTTGTTTGTAGCAACATTGCATGCCGGTGTTGAATTCTGCAGAAGTCTACCATAGTTGCACCAAGTTTTTCCATTGTTTGAAAGCATGGTGAATGTTAGCACCGATATAATGGTTATTGAATAACACCTTAAGCCCCCATTGGATTAAGGCTTACTTTAAAAACCACTAGAAAGTCCCTTAAAAGTAGATCTGATCTGTCTCATTGTGTATGGGGTCCACCATGTATAGTGATGGTGGCACTTAAATGGACACTCTACACAGTGTGAACACTCAATCTTAAATGAATGGTCACATTGCTGTGAGCCCCCATTGCCTCTCAGGGGGAGCTCGAAGGGCTAAGGCTAGGGTCAGAGTGGGGCACTCGGAACGCGCGTGCAGGCGCACTAAATCACGGCGGCAGTAGCAGCACATAACGGCCAATGACGGCCAATATACGCAGTACGTGCGTACAAAAGTGCGCCGACACCACGCAACCGGCAAATGAACGCATTTTTCTCAGAACGTGAAACCGCTGCTACAGACGTACAGAGTGCGCTGCGGCCGCATGGCAGCGTGTGTGCGTGATTAGGAGACGTCAGACGCTGCTAGTGTGCGGCCTACATAACGTTCAAACAGCCGGATTTCCCTAGAATTGCGTTGGTGAGTACCTGCGACTGTGCGACTGTGGTCGTCTGACCACTTAAGCGTATTCCGTGAAAAAATGCGTGCGCACGCATCGACGTACATTTTGACGGTGGCCGCAGAAAATGCGCTCATCTGTCCCTAGCCTAATTCAGACATCCAAATGCAGGGGCTTAGCCACGCCCAGACCTTTAGCTCAGGGAGCCCTCATCTCAGATTTCAGGTCTAGGGGACCATTGGGAACCAGCCTTATTGAATGGAATCAAAGTCTTCCTGCATAGAGAGCCACTGGATTCGCTGGAGCACCCAGACCCCCTTCAGTCACATGACATGTCATATCCTGCAGAGATCAAAGGGAGACCAGTGCTGGATAAAGGTGAGTTTTTAAAGAAATCTAAAAAAGAGAGTGGGAGTGCAGAAAGGGTCAGGAGGGGGGTTAATGTTTAACCCCTCTGTTTCCTACCCCTCCTGTTTTAGGCTGGAGTCAGACGAACGAAGTATCCACGTCCGTGTTACCGCACATGAGTACGTCCGTGATAGCATACAATTGTGTTAAATGGAGTTCCACACACGAAGTACATACACACAGAAGTGCGGATACATGACGGATGTGGCAAACAGACGCAGGTTAGGCAAGAACGTAATACTGCTACAACGGACGTGCGGAGTGCGCCACGTCCGCAACGTCCGTATAGCTTTGTGTCTGAGTGATGGAACGTGGTCAGATGGACTGCATTTATACGTCCAGCATTTTTGACGGACAGAATGGTTTTGCATTTTAATTTATTTTCCCTGCTACATCCGTCAAAAATACGTCAGTGAAAAAAAATGGACTGTGTGGCCACTACCTTGTTGTCAGTCAGAAAGTACGTCCGTACTGCCAGGCCCGGATTAAGATCTCTATGGGCCTGGAGCTGAATATTTGTGGGCTTTTTTTTGTAATTTAGTGAAATGAAAACATATTTTTGGTTATTTAATAGTGCAGATACGGGTATTTCTAACCAGTCAGATACTGAGTGATTAATTTTTCATTCAGATTTCAATCATTTAAAGAGTGTAAAAATTTTTTTTCCCATTTTATCATCCAAACCTTTGTGGTTATATATTCTGTAGGGAATTCTTGCTAAAAAATGTGAAATGGGAACCTGTTACTGCATTTTTCTGAGAAAATATACAATTTTAACCAAAACATTTTTTTAAAAAAAGGAATTCTTTCCCTTGTGTTTTGGAACATCTTTTTTTTACGAATAATATGACTATGTATAAAACACTAACCTTGCTCCCAGCGTGGGAAATGAGAAGGTGAGTAATAGCAGTGGTATTGCTCATTGTATACGTGACAAATGGACAATGCCATCGCTTTGGAACTAAAAATAAATAAATAAAAAAAAAATTCTTTTCTTTTAGGTTATACATGGTCATGTTGTGTATTAATGCAAAGGCCAGACTCTGTCCTGTCCAATGACACCTCACTTGACCTTGAGAGGTGTGAAGATTAGTGAGGCAGGGGACCAAAGTTCCCCCCAAGTGCTCTTCGCTGCAGTGCGGTGGTTTATGTTTTTTAATGTAACAATTCATAACAATGGATTGTACCATCGCCCATCACCTCCACCCTTGTTGGTGACATGAGAAATGTGATAGTTAGTGCAGTATCATTGTTTACTTTATAATTGAAAAGTGAAAAATATTACTGTTGGAAAGAAAAAAAAAAGTATTTTATTTATTTGTTTACTTAAAACCTGGACATGATTTGTATCATTGGAAAGGCCATACTCTGCCCTTTCCAGTGATACCTCACTTGGCTCTGTAGCTGCTATGGAGTTGGAGATACATGGGTCCAAATGCAGACATAGTTATCCTTTCTCTGGGCCTATTCTGAGGCATGGGCCTGGAGCTGCTGCTCCATCTGTCCCTATGTTAATCCGGCCCTGCGTACTGCACGGACGCACAGTCCATACAAAATGCGCTCGTCTGACCCTAGCCTTAGTCCTATAGTATCCCTTCAAGCAACAGAAAGTGGAAGTGTTGAATTAAGTATGCTTAAATAACTACACAACAGAACCACTTATTTGGAAAGTGTCACTGTGGTAAACCTTAAACAAGATAAAAAGAGCCATAACTGCAAATAAAATGACACTTGTTCGTACACCGTGAGACATTCTAACATATGTGAGTATTTTTCTTTGAATAGCAGCTCAGGGTTTCTTACAGATGGTGTGTTGGATTATATTATGCTAATAATTTCCTTTGATGATCCAATTAAACATATGCTTCCCCTTTCGTGTTTATTAATTTTCTGTCAAGCAAAGGAATATAGCGAACGAAAGAGAAGCAAAAAAAAAAAAAAACACAAACCAGGCAAAAAAAAAAAGAAAGAAAGGAAAACCCCACAAACTATAAACATCCCATAAAATAAGATTTCTGGTCAGTGATTACAACTACATGAAGAAAAAAAAATAATTATTGTGCAGGATTTGTTCCGTAACATTTTCAAGTGGATTTCTCTGGAAGGAGCCTGTCACATAATCAATATTCCAATAAATAGCAAATTAAATTCATCAGCTACTATTCCAAAATAAAATGTGATGAAATCGACTAGGAGAGCTCTGCAAAGTTTGCAAAGGAAGTTAATGGCTTCAAGCATTCAATTAAAAGGTTTTCCTCTACGGTGGCAAATATTCTGTGCATGCTGCCAATCCACGACATTAAAAGGAGGGGGGGAGCAGAAGGAGGACTTAACTCTTTCAGGACCAAAATGACTAAAATGGATTTTTAGACCTAAAATGCCTACATCATTCTCTGAATATATAACTTAAATCACCAGAGTATAGCAGTAAGTAGTGATACATTTTTATTGGACTAGCATTACATTTAAAAGAAAAGCTTTTGCATATCCTCTCTTCCTCAGGTCTGGACGCTATACTAAGCGAAATCATAGAATTGAACCATAGAGCCAAGCAGAAGGGAGGGGGGTCCTAAATACAAATAGCGGAATCATGTGTCGGGAAAAGAACAAAAGACTCACTTCTCTCAAATATCTAGGTACCGTATGTGGTTAGACCCAAATCTATCCTTTGGCCCCCACATCGAAAAACTCATCTAAACTTTACCCCAAACTAGGTGCCTTGTACAGAAACAAATCCTGCCTGAGCCCCGCGGTAAGAAAGCAGATTGCACAACAAATGCTTATGCTGGCTATTGAATATGGAGATGTAGTGTATGCAGCTGCCCCGCAAACACACCTTCAGAAACTTACTACATTGTATAACTCATTCTGCCACTTTGTGCTACAATGTAACTACATGACTCACCATTGTGACATATTACAAGAGCTAAACTGGCCATCGCTGGAATCTAGACGCACCCTTCACCTTTCCAAGCTGGTGTTTCAGAGATTTTCGGGGAAGCTACCAATTTACCTGACTAGACTGCTTCCCTCAGCAGTTCCCTCATCCTATAACCTCAGATCCAGGACCTGCACCTTACTTGCAATACCACAATACAAAAAGAAAGTGTCTCGATCCTCATTTTCCTATAGAGCACCGTAGTTATGGAATAACCTCCTAGACGCCATCAAATCTTCCCCCAGTCTTAAGTCACTCAAGAGATCTCTATTAACATACCTCAATACGGAATGCACCTGCAAACATTTATTTATTTATTCATTCATTTATAAAAGTATTTTACCAGGAAGGATACATTGAGATTTCTCTCTGTTTCAAACATGTAACATAATGACTATTTCCTACATACCTATTTTTCTGTTAATCTGTATATTTGTTTTGTGTTAATAACTTGAATTTTACTACTTTGTATTTCTGTAACAAATCAATGTTATTGAACCCAGGACATACTTGAAAACGAGAGAAATCTCAATGTATCCTTCCTGGTAAAATCCTTTATAAATAAATAAATAAATATGGTCAAGAAAGGTAAACAAACAGAGGAAAGATCATAGGACCCAACACAGATAAGCATCACCGTGAGCATTTGATGATAGGACAGAGTAAATGACTCAACTACAAAAAGAAAAAGAAAAAAACAACAGAAGGGGGAAAAAAAATAAGGAGCCCCCCCCCCTCCCCTTCCCCTTCTGCTTGGCTTTTTATGGTTCAATTCTACGATTTCACTCAGTAAAGTGTCCAGACCTGAAAAAGAGAGGTTATACTCTCAAAAGCTTGTCTTTTAAATGTAACGTTAGTCAAATAAAAAAGGTATCACTACGCACTGCTATACTCTGGGGATTTAGACATCTGGACTAACACGGCTTACCAAATCTACACACACACATATCTAGGTATGTGGTTAGACCCAAATCTATCCTTTGGCCCCCACATCGAAAAACTCTCATATAAACTTTATCCCAAACTAGGTGCCCTGTACAGAAACAGATCCTGCCTGAGTCCCGCAGTAAGAAAGCAAATTGTACAGCAAATGCTGAATATGGAGATGTAGTGTATGCAGCTGCCCGCAAACTCACCTTCATAAACTTACTACATTGTATAACTCATTCTGCCGCTTTGTGCTACAATGTAACTACATGACCCACCATTGTGACATCAAAAAGAGCTAAACTGCCCGTCGCTGGAATCTAGATGCACCCTTCACCTCTCCAACCTGGTGTTTAAGAACTTTTCTGGGAAGCTACCACCCTACCTGAATAGACGGCGTCCCCCAGCAGTTCCCATATCCCATAACCTCCGATCCAGTACCTGCACCTTACTTACAATACAAAAAGAAAGTGGCTCGATCCTCATTTTCCTACAGAGCACTGCAGTTATGGAATAACCTCCCAGACGCCATCAAATCTTCCCCCAGTCTAAAGTCACTCAAGAGCTCTCTATTAACATACCTCAAAACGGAATGCATCTGTAAACATGAAACATAGTAAATATATTTCCTACATACCTATTTTCTGTATTAATCTGTATATTTGTGTTGTTTTTTTTTACGATCTTGCATTTTATTACTTTTGTGTTTCTGTAACGACTAACATTTCAATGTTCTTGAACCCAGGACATACTTGAAAACGAGAGAAATCTCAATGTATCCTTCCTGGTAAAACGCTTTATAAATAAATAAATAATATACACTCACCTTGCTATCTTTCTTTCCAGCATCTTCCTTAGGAAAGGAGAGTTTTCTGTGTGGGTTGGATGCTGAAACCGTCCATCACAAGGAATCAAATCAGAGAATATCCAAGCGAGCCCCCCTTTGAGCCAGTGTTAATTTCGTCGACTAAAAATTTTAGTCTAGTTTTAGTCGACTGAATATTATAACATGTTTTTGACTAAAATTAAAATAATTCAGATGACTAAAATTAAATGGCAAAAGACTATAACTAAAACTAAATCAATAAATTTGCTGTCAAAATGGAAACTGGATTTTAAGATAAATATGTTATTTACAACATAACAGTTATATCTGCGCCTTTATTGCATGTTCAGACTTTAACATCAGAAATAAAAACAGGTTAATAGAGGTTTACTCCAGGAGTATAGAATGAGAAATGCTGAAAATAATGCATTAATTACACTTTAACTAAACCCATTAGATTTTAGTCGACTAAAACTAGACTAAAATTAAAACAATTCAGATGACTAAAATTTGACTAAAATTAAATGCTATTTTAGTCAAAAGAATAAAACGAAATCAAAGTTTGCTGTCAAAATTAACACTGCTCTGAACTGACGCTCGTTGAGGCACTGGCACTATTCTCCTACGTTGCTGAGCTGACTGAATGAACCAGTGAGATCTGACAATTCCAAGGATTTGGAAGTGCTCCTAAGAGATTCCATGCTCAAAACTCCATAAACATGGGCAGTGAAGCGAATCCCGCAGTAAACCCTCAACAGGGACCACCAGTAGGCATTGTAGATAAACATACCTGACATATGGATATCAACTCATTACAGGAACAAGGACATTACAAAAGATATCACGAAAATGCGAGCAGTTCAGTTCTATTCAACAAAACGGCAATGTCGTCTTCATTTAATGTATTTTAGATCTCATTGTAATAAAACCTTTTATAACACAGGCATATTGACCTGAATGAAGAAGACAATTTTGAGTTAATTTCCCAAACTGTAAAAGCGTTAAGTATTATCAGGGGGTTTTTTGAGCCGGTGCGTGCAGGTACTGTGTAACGGCACCACTCGGCATTTTTTTATACATATACAGTGGTAAGAAAAAGTATGTGAACCCTTTGGGATTACGTGGAGTTTTACATGAATTGGTCATAAAATGTGCTCTGATCTTCATATAAGTCACAATTTGAAAAACACAGTCTGCTTAAAATAATACAACACAAACATTATATGTTTTCATGTGTTTATTGAACATAACATGTAAACATTCACAGTGCAGGGTGAAAAAGTATGTGAACTCCTAGCTTATGACTTGTCCAAGAGC
Organism: Leptobrachium leishanense; assembly: GCA_009667805.1. NCBI lineage: Eukaryota > Metazoa > Chordata > Amphibia > Anura > Megophryidae > Leptobrachium > Leptobrachium leishanense. The sequence continues at coordinate 348,765,176 of CM019065.1, forward strand.
TAATTGGATCCAGAATGAGCCAACCTTGAGTCCAATCAGTGTGATATTATTGGATGTGTTGCTGAAAGCTGTCCTGCCCTTTAAAAACACACACCAGTTTTGGTTTACTGGTTACAAGAAGCACTGCCTGATGTGAACCATGCCTCGCAGAAAAGAGCTCTCAGAAGACCTACGATCAAGAATTGTTGACTTGCATGAAGCTGGAAAGGGTTACAAAAGTATCTCCAAAAGCCTTGATGTTCATTGTGTCCACGGTAAGACAGACGGTCTACAAATGGAGAAAGTTCAGCACTGTTGCTACTCTCCCTAGGCATGGTCGTCCTGTAAAGATGACTGCAAGAGCACAGCGCAGCATGCTTAATGAGGTAAAGAAGAATCCTAGAGTGTCAGCTAAAGACTTACAGAAATCTCTGGCACATGCTAACATTTTTGTTGACACATCTACAATAAGGAAAACATTAACCCTTCAATGCGGAGGACGCGCTCAGCGCGTCCTCCGCATTCCCGCTGCTGTGCGGAGACGCGCTGAGCGCGTCCTCCCATTGGGGTCAGCGTTCGGCCGGGTTCGGGCTGACATCCTCATGTCAGCCGCGCATCCGGGACCGCAGCCGCCAGAATTAGGTGTCATCGCGGCAGCGCGATGACACCTAATTCAGGCCCCCCCCCATGTGCGGAGGAGGCGCCTGAAAGGGAGGGGGGGGGAGGTCCTTCGGACCTCTCTCCCTCCTGATCGGCGGCTCTGCGGGGTTAACCCAGGCATCATTTGGAAGGGCACAGCCTGCCCTTCCAAATGGTGCCTGGCATTACCCCTGGGGAGCTGGATCGCGAATCGGCGCTGAAAAGCGCCGGTTCGCGATCCTTTCCCGGAGCTGGCCGACATCTTGGATGTCGGCCAAGCCTCCGGGAACTCCCCCTGAGGACTGGCGTCATCGTGCGTAGCACGATGACGCCAGTCCTAGAGTTAACCCCTAACTGCCACCAACGGTGGAGATAGGGAGTTCCAATGAACTCCCTATCTCCCGATCCGTGGCAGTTAGGGGTAATGTTTGGTATGGTTGGATCGGCCAGAGCATGGCCCGTTCCAACAATACCAAACTTGAATGTGAAAAAAGTTTGTAAAAAAAATAAAAATAAAATAAAAATATATTTTAAAAAAAAAATAAAAAAAAAAATAAACATTTTTTTTTCTTTTTTTTGGTTGTTAGTGTAGCAATATTGTTCCCATTGCAATTATAATGTGAACAATGATGCTGCACTAACGATTTTTGTATGCGGTGCGTTTGGTAAAAATCGCGTAATTTTCCCCCAAAAAAAATGTAACGAGACCCCATCTCTAATTTTTTAACAAGCGCACCCCATACAAAATATAACCGCAATTGCTCGCATGTTAAAATGTGAAAAAAAACACTTTACACGTTGTAAATTATTGAAAATACATATTTTATTGCATTTTTTTGTTATAATATACAGACATGGCATAACGTATACATATAATAATGACATATTATGAATCTACTGAGTCTGACGGAAAGAACGATATATAATATGTCTGGGTCATATACTAAAATAAGCCTTAAAAACACGTTTAAACATGATGAGCAAAACCGGTAAAAATGACCTCAACACAGAGGCGGGAAAAGCCTCAGCAGCGAAAGGGTTAAACAAGAATGGAGTACATGGGAGGACAGCACGGAGGAAGCCATTGCTGTCCAAAAAGAATATTGCAGCACGTTTGAAGTTTGCAAAAAAGCACCTGGAATGTTTCCACATACTACTGGCAAATATTCTGTGGACAGATGAAACAAGATTGAGTTGTTTTGAAAAAAACACACAAAACGATGTGTGGAGAAAAAAAAGGCACAGCACACCAACATCAAAACATCATCCCCACTGTAAAACATGGTGGAGGGAGCATCATGGTTTGGGGCTGCTTTGCTGCCTCAGGGCCTGGATGGATTGTTGTCATTGATGGAAAAATGAATTCCAGAGTTTATCAAGACATTTTGCAGGAAAATGTAAGACCATCTGTCCGCCAACTGAAGCTCCGCAGAGGAAGGGTGATGCGACAGGACAATGACCCAAAGCATACAAGTAATTCAACAAAAGAATGGCTTCAACAAAACAAAATACGGCCTTCTGGAGTGGCCCAGTCAGAGTCCTGACCTCAACCCGATTGAAATGCTGTGGCATGACCTTAAGAGAGCGATTCACACCAGACATCCCAAGAATATTGCTACACTGAAACAGTTTTATGAAGAGGAGTGGTCCAAAATTACTCTAGATCGTTCTGCAGCTACAGGAAACGTTTGGTTGAGGTTATTGCTGCCAAAGGAGGGTCAACCCGTTATTAAGTCCAACGGTTCACATACTTTTTCCACCCTGCACTGTGAATGTTTACATGTTCTGTTCACAAACATATGTTTCCATGTTTTTATTGTTGTATTATTTTAAGCAGACTGTGTTTTTCAAATTGTTGTGACTTCGATGAAGATCAGAGCTCATTTTATGACCAATTCATGCAAAACTCCACGTAATCCCAAAGGGGTCACATACTTTTTCTTGCCATTGTATGTTTCCCCCGGCCTGAGTGCGTGTGGCGGCACGTGGCTGCCGTTTGTCAGGACGGGGGAGACAACAGAGACAGGGCGGCACTCACTCTCTCCCTCCCTGTGTGACAGGTGGGGGGGGGGCTGGGACGACTGCCTCCTCCATCCCAGGTAGTCTCTGCATCCCTGGTGGTTGTGGGCCGTGCTGCAACTGCGATCTGTTCTTAGTGCACAGAACGCCCACTGACTGAGCAGTCGCAAGTGCTGCCGGCAATCGCAGATGACCTGGCAGTGTCACCTGACTGCAGGCGCTCACTGACTGTGTCAGAGAAGGCCGGTGGTCAGGAGACAGGTCAGAGTCATCAGCGAGTGCCGCCGGCACTCGCGACTGCTCAGTGTGGGCGTGCTCTGCGTTCTGTGCACTAAGCATAGATCGCAGTTGCAGCACGGCCCACAACCACACGGCCCACCAGGGAGGCAGAGGCTACCTGGGATGGAGGAGGCCGCCGTCCCAGTATCCCCCCCACGGCCGTAGGAAGGGCGAGGCGAGGCACGTGCCTCGGGCACAGCTGTGAAGGGGCGCAGCCATGGCTCGAGTCCTGCAGGAATGCTGCGGGAATGCAGGTTGCGGGAACCTGCGTTCCCGCAGCTTTCCAGCAGGACTCGAGCCATGGCTGCGCCCCTTCACAGCTGTGAAGTGTCCAGCTAGAAACGATTGCCGGCGGCCGCTTGCTTCCTGCCTTTGAACGGCCGCTGACAGGAAGTGCAGCCGCTCGCCTGGGATCTAACAGGCAGGCTGTTTCATCGATCCCAGGCGAGCGGCTGCACTTCCTGTCAGCGGCCGTTCAAGCAGGAAGCACGCAGCCGCCGGCAATGAGAGGTGAGCTGGGGCAGTATCCAGGAGACCTGGGGGCACAATCCATGAGACCTGGGGGCACAATCCATGAGACCTGGGGGCACAATCCATGAGACCTGGGGGCACAATCCATGAGACCTGGGGGCAATATCCATGAGACCTGGGGGGCAATATCCATGAAACCTTGGGGCACAATCCATGAGACCGGGGGCAATATCCAGGAGACGGGGGGCAATATCCATGAGACCTGGGGGGCAATATCCATGAGACCTGGGGGGCAATATCCATGAGACCTGGGGGGCAATATCCATGAGACCTGGGGCATTATCCATGAGACCTGGGGGGCAATATCCATGAGACCTGGGGGGCAATATCCATGAGACCTGGGGGGCAATATCCATGAGACCTGGGGGGCAATATCCATGAGACCTGGGGGGCAATATCCATGGGACCTGGGGGGCAATATCCATGAGATACACTTGACTCTGCTCTTTCCTTCATCCCCCACATCAAGTCTCTTTCCTCCTCCTGCCAATACCAACTGCGTAATATTTCCAGAATTCGGCCATTTCTTACCGCTGTCACCACAAAAAACTCATACACGCCCTGGTAATCTCCCGACCCGACTATTGCAATAATCTCTTATCTGGCCTCCCTCTGTCTCGCCTCTCCCCCCTACAATCCATCCTGAACGCCTCCGCCAGGCTAATTCACCTCACCCGCCGCTCTGTCTCTGCCGCTCCCCTCTGCGAGTCCCTTCACTGGCTCCCCATCCTCTGCAGAATTAAGTTCAAAATCCTTATCCTTACCTACAAAACCCTCACTAACTCAGCTCCCACTACCTGTCCTCACTAATCACCAAATACACCCCAGCCCGCTCCCTAAGGTCAAACAGTGACCTGCACCTAGCTTCTCCCCGCATCACCTCTTCCCATGATAGACTGCAGGATTTCTCACGCGCAGCCCCTACTCTCTGGAACGCTCTCCCTCGTACTGTCAGACTTTCCCCTAACTTCTCTTCCTTCAAACGCTCCCTTAAAACATTCCTATTTAGGGAAGCCTACCACCCAACTCACTGACACAACCATCAATCACTCTCACCTTACAGTCCTCTCCTCCTGTTTCCAACCCCAACCCTCCCAGATTGTGAGTTCCTACGGGAATAGGGCCCTCATCTCCTCCTGTACTGTTTGTCAAATGTTGTTCAATGTATTGTAACCCTGTCTATACTGTGCTTATTGTACAGCGCTGCGGAATATGCTGGCGCTTTATAAATAAAGAATAATAATAATAATAATAAGAGCTGGGGCATTATCCATGAGAGCTGGGGCAATATTCATGAGAGCTGGGGCAATATCCATGACAGCTGGGGGGCATTATCCATGACAGCTGGGGGGCATTATCCATGAGCTGGGCCATATCCATGTGAACTGGGGCAATATATACCCATATGAGCTGGGGTCAATAATATCCATAGGAGCTGGGGTCAATAATATCCATGTGAACTGGGGAAAATAGTCTGGGGGCTCAGTGCTGTGTATATTATTCTGGGGGGGGGGGGTGTATATTATGCTAAATGTTCTTTTGCTATACATGCATGTATTCTGTGTGTACTGTATTTGTACATGTACTGTGTGTGCACTATATATGTAGGGCCCCATCACCTCCTTAACGCTAGCACATGTGAGCGTTGGTGCCAGGTTAAATGAGGTTACTGCATGCTGCCCATATCACCTCCTAGCACAGGACCCTCATATACAATCCCAACGGTAACAGGTTAAAAAATCCAGGAGATTGTGCTTTTCAGCACGAGGTTACTGTACTTTGCGCTCCCTATACTTAACATGGGGAGCGCAAAATCCTAACGCTAATTACCATCCCGCCATAGCTACAAAAGTTACCCACAGCTAGATGCTGGTGCTAACTGATGCCGCTTCTGCAGAATCAGTCAGCACCAGCTGGAACCCCCCAAAAATCACATACTTGCCTCTCATCCCACAGCGCAAAGGGTGGTCCGATCCACTGCTTCTGGTCGCGGGGAGCATCCAGGAGCTTAGCACTGCGCCACTGGTCGGGGACTCTGATTTTTAAAATTATGTGGGGGGGGGGCACAATTTTCTGTTTTTGCCTCGGGTGCAAAAGGAGCTAGCTACTGTCAGGCGGACACACGTACCCGTAGGTAGCTACGGTCAGCCCTAAGGCGAAACAGGAGGTTGGAACCCTAAATGCGATACCAGTCCTTATAGTCGGCTGGGTTACGCAGTAGATAGAAGTGAACCTATAAAGGCAGGGACGTAGGCAAGGAGGATAGAAACCAGTCCTTAGGGTGGCTGGTATAGAAACAGGACAGTACGGAGTACCAGAGAGTGTACGTCAAGCTAGTACACGTAAGTCGAAGGATAAGCTTAGGTAGCTATACAGGTAACCAGAAAAACCCCGAAATCTAATCACAATACCAGTCCTTGCGGTGGCTGGGTTGAGTGATAGCGAGTAATAAAACAGCTCAGTACACAGGGAAAAACCAAATGCAGCGTCAAACACATAAGCCGGGTCAGAGGGATACGGAGATACTCAGAGTCGGTTGCCAAAAGCCAGGTCATGCACAGTAAGTCAAATAAGAGTCTCAGAATACAGCACCAAAGGGTATAGCAAGCTAAAACCACGAAAGGGCGCAGAGGAAAGCAAAAAGCAGGTTTAAATCAGGCGCCCTGCCTCCCGATTGGCCAACAGGATCACATGACTCAGGAGGCACCACGGTGGAGGCGTGATGACGTCATGCCGCTGGGAAACCTCATACCCGGAAGCGGCGACGACACGCGCGCATAGGACGCCAGGAGGGACCACGAGGAGGACGCAACCCTCGGGAGCGCCAGGAACGGGCCAGCTGCCGGGTCCTAACAGCTACGGCTCTGCCCCCCCCCTCACCAGTCACACAGGGAGGGAGGGAGTGCCGCCCTGTCGCTGTTGTCTCCCCCGTCCTGAAAAATGGCGGCCGCATGCCGCCACACACACTCAGGCCAGGGGAAACATATATGCTCAGTCAGTGTGGGACGAAGCACAGATTGCAGTTGCAGCACCCCACAACCACCGCTCCACTAGGGATGCAGAGGATGCCACCTGTGAGTTATATTGCTGTGGATTCTGATACGCTCACACACACCACACATTACTGGGGGTCTGATTACTTAAGGTCTGATATCTGGGGCCGGATTACTGGGGGTCTGATATCTAGGGGTCTGATATCTGGGGCTCTGATATGTAGGGGTCTGAAATCTGGGGACCTGATTTCCTGGGGGTCTGATTACTGGGTTCTGATATCTGGGGGTCTCATTTACTGGGTTCTGATATCTGGGGTCTCATTTACTGGGGTCTCATATCTGGGGGTCTCATATCTGGGGGTCTGATTTCTGGGGTCTGATATCTAGGGGTCTGATATCTAGGGGTCTGATTACTGGGGGTGTGATATCTAGAGGGTCTGATTACTTGCGTCTGATATCTGGTGGTCTGATATCTGGGGACCTGATATCTGCGGGTCTGATATCTGGGGGTCTCATTTACTGGGTTCTGATATCTGGGGTCTCATTTACTGGGGTCTGATATCTGGGGGTCTGGATGTCTGGAGGGCTGATATCTGGGGTCTGATATCTGGGGCTCTGATATTTAGGGGTCTGAAATCTGGGGACCTGATTTACTGGGGGTCTGATTACTGGGTTCTGATATCTGGGGGTCTCATTTACTGGGTTCTGATATCTGGGGGTCTCATTTACTGGGTTCTGATATCTGGGGGTCTCATTTACTGGGGTCTGATTTCTGGGGGTCTCATTTACTGGGGTCTGATTTCTGGGGGTCTCATATCTGGGGGTCTCATATCTGGGGTCTGATATCTAGGGGTCTGATATCTAGGGGTCTGATTACTGGGGGTGTGATATCTAGAGGGTCTGATTACTTGCGTCTGATATCTGGGGGTCTGATATCTGGGGACCTGATATCTGCGGGTCTCATTTACTGGGTTCTGATATCTGGGGTCTCATTTACTGGGGTCTGATATCTGGAGGGTCTGATATCTGGGGTCTAATATCTGGGGGTCTGATTTACTGGGGGTCTGATATTTGCGGGTCTGATATCTGGGGGTCTCATTTACTGGGTTCTGATATCTGGGGTCTGATATCTGAGGGTCTGATATCTGGAGGTCTGATATCTGGGGACCTGATTTACTGGGGGTCTGATATTTGCGGGTCTGATATCTGGGGGTCTCATTTACTGGGTTCTGATATCTGGGGTCTCATTTACTGGGGTCTGATATCTGATGGTCTGATATCTGGGGGTCTGATAATTGGGGTCTGATATCTGGGGGTCTGGATGTCTGATATCTGGGGTCTGATGTCTGGATGTCTGATATCTGGGGTCTGATGTCTGGAGTCTGATATCTGGGGGTCTGATTGCTCCAGGCAGCACAGTAGCTGACACCATCTCGTCAGCCAAATACTAAAAAAGATGACTTGAAACGCCCTGTTCATTTAAATTAAACCCACCAAAACAGTTTAATAGACTGAGCAGAGTTTAATAAAGGAGTATTTATTAGGATACGAAAATAGTCATAATAATCATTATTTTTCCAGAAAAAAAGCACTGAGTATTATCATGTGATTTATTTTTATCTGGGGATTTTATCCTACTTGAAATATAAAATAATAAAGCTCTATAAAACTATTTAAAGGAAGTATTTAGCACCTTCGTCTGTGCTGTTTGATACAGTTACCAAAATGGTTGTCCACCACAAATAATGTAGAATAGATCAGCGACAAAAGGGACATAAAGCATTCCTCTAATTACGGCCATTCCCGCTTTCAGTTGATAACATTATTGCATTAGGTGAAGTTCATACACAAGACCAGGTCTTGACTAAATTATATCAGGATTAGGGTTCAATGACAAAACGTGAGACCGACCCATACACACATTACACAAGGGTGCATTCTTGCTGTAAGGAGCTGGTTCCGGGGTGGTAGGTTTTAACCCAATGTGCAATGACATCGCTGAGAATTGTATATATAAACAAAAGAGGGTTTATGAGCAAGTCAGGAATATAACATAAAGGCAGTAAATAAATATAAGAAGGCTGGTAAAGCTGAGGGGAAGGGAGCACACTGAATAAACAATAAATAGTAAATAACATTAACTGAAGGCAAGATGAGAGAAATAGATAAAGAGGACAATACTAAACTATACTAAACTATGACAAGGAGAGAGAAGCAATATACATATAGAGAGGAGAGTAGAAAGAAACAAGAATCAGTAGGGTCGATCAGGTAGAGAAATATATAGTTAGGGAAATAAACTATAAATAGAAGCAGAGAGTCATTTGCAGGCAGATGGTCCTTGGAAGGCATTGGTCTCGGGAGCAAGAGGGTCACAGGAGCAAGGGATCTTTAGCAGGCAGAGGGTATTGGAGCAGAGGGTCTCAGGAGCAGGGGATCTTTAGCAGGCAGAGGGTATTGGAGCAGAGGGTCTCAGGAGCAGGGGATCTTTAGGGAGCAGAGGGTCTTAATGGAGAAACTGTAGATAGTATGAAGGAACCAGGATACAACAGGTTATAGGAATTAAAGGCAGCTCCTACTAGTGAGGGGTTCACTAGAACAATGCAGAAGCATTATGCCTTGGGAGTGGTTCCTTTTTTATAGAGGAGTAATCAGGATACATTAGCCAGCACCTGAGCCGCGTTCGATACCTCAGCCGCTGCAAGTGCTAAGTTAGCAACTTGCCATTGAACGCCGTTCAACCGCTCAGCGCTCAGCAGTGCTAACCTAGCACTTGCAGCGACCCGAGGAGAGGCTGCGTGTAGCTGAGTGTGACGTATTAAAGATGGCCGCCGCCATGAAGCAGTAACAATGCCGTACAGCAAGATGGCTGCCGCCACGAAGCAAGTAATAATTCCGTACAGCAATGTTAATTTTGAGGTTTTTGTTCACCAAAGCACAAAATATTTATTTATTATTTCCCCCTGCACAGACATATATTACAGTTCAATTTATATATTGTTTCAGAAGTAAACATAACGTTTATTCATTAAAAACTATCATTTGTGGTGTGTGCATACAAAACGGAATTGTGCTGACTGCTTTTATTTATCATATTTTGTCCGAGTGATACGAAAAACAATCTGAATTTTTATTAAGAAATCGGCCATTTTGGATTAAAAATTCGCATCCAAAGCGTTCAATGACACTGCTGCAGCAAACTGAATTGCTGCGCTGCAGCAATTCAGCAACTGCTGAGGTATTGAACAGGCCTCAGGTTGCTGGATCAGCGGGTTTAAGAGGGCCACTGCTAATCTCATTACAAGAAGCCAGCTTGTTTCTAGGTTTCCTGCGGCACTGGCGTCCATGCTCCTGACACTTGCATAGGCCAACTAGGGGCACTATCATGTACCTGGAGCTAAACCTGGTACACGAAGGGGAAAAATTTGCGGTCATAAATTTCCCCTTTGCAACCGCAAATATATCCCCTTAGCATTCCCGTTTTACAAGTAGATTACGAGGCAGGCGCTGAGACCAGCAGGCTGCCGCGTAATGGCCGCTAGCCTTTAGAATACTCACGGCAGCGCTAACACGCCGTCGCGAGCATCCATAGGATTTCATGGAGGCTTCTGCTCCCGGGTCACTGGGCCACCATTGTCACCACGGGATGTGAGGTGAGTATCTATTTTTTTTTGGAGCGGTTCCAGCTGCTGCCAATTCTGCAGAATTGGAATCAGTAAGCTATAGCATAGAGCTGTGACTATCTTTTCAGTTAGCCGCAGCAGTTACGATCACAAAGTCCTAAGGCTAATTTCTCCTTGTTTACACGTTGTGCTCCCCATGTTAAGAATAGGGAGAGCGGGGGGCCAGGGCCGGATTAACGTAGGGGCGGATGGAGCGGCAGCTCCAGGCCCCTACTGAAAATAGGCCCACAGCAGCCGAGCAGAGACAAGCCTGCTGGCCTGCCTGTCATACACACATACAGTGGCAGCCGCTGGATCCGGATGATAAGGCCCAGCTGTATAGTGGGGAGGTAAATTTGACAGGCCCTGCGTGGAACACGTGTTACATCACGTGCCCTCCGTGCACAACATGCCGCTGCTCATTTAAATACAAGCAGGGGAAGGAAGGCTAACAGTGCGCCTGCGTGCAGATGAATCTGTTGCCTGCCTCCCCCCTCAGAGGGAAATAGCAACCTGCCCAGCCCAGCCCACACAGCATGAAGATTAAGAGGACTGCTTATCAATGGGTAATGGTTAATTACTAAGGGATGGGGGGGGTGTGATGAGCAGAGAGAGGTGTTGGGGGCTGGGTGTCAGACTCTGTGCTGATCCAGGCAGCCAGCATCTCATGCTGCTCTCCTTGATTGCACGAGGGACACAGCAGGCTTCCTGGCATCAAGACCTTCCTAACATCCGGCTGTCATGGGGGAGGGGTGGTCTGTGTGATGATTTCTCTCCTCCACCTCAGGATCATCCACAGCTGACTTGCAATGGATATGCAGGCTGCTGCTGCAGGACAGGTGAGACACATTAACACAGATCAGTTGCTTCAGGTTGATCCAGTGCCATCCCTGCACACCCAAGCCACACACAACCCAGTTCTATATTGCAAATTGCTCTGCCATTCCTCTGATTTGCAGGAGCGCAGGCATGTTTTCACACTGTTGGCTATTTTGGCACTGAAACCTGCAAACAGGAGCACTTCCAGCAGCTGCATTCACTGAAACAGCTTCTTCTCAGCTCCCCTGTCTCTTTATCATACTGGTCAGACTCCTTATTTTTTGGTATCCCCTGTGTCCCCCAATCCTCTGTGTCCCAGTATGTCCGTCCGGTTCAGTGTCTCATTCACACTGCTCACAGTCTCACACACAACGTTTCGCTGCAGCCGTCACACAGACTCCCAGTTCAGCTCTTCCTCGCTTATTTTCATGCTGGCGTGTCTGCCCCCTCTCTTATTTTCATGCTGGCGTGTCTGCCCCCTCTCTTATTTTCATGCTGGCGTGTCTGCCCCTTCGCTTATTTTCATGCTGGCGTGTCTGCCCCCTCTCTTATTTTCATGCTGGCGTGTCTGCCCCTTCGCTTATTTTCATGCTGGCGTGTCTGCCCCTTCGCTTATTTTCATGCTGGCGTGTCTGCCCCTCGCTTATTTTCATGCTGGCGTGTCTGCCCCCTCTCTTATTTTCATGCTGGCGTGTCTGCCCCCTCTCTTATTTTCATGCTGGCGTGTCTGCCCCTTCGCTTATTTTCATGCTGGCGTGTCTGCCCCTTCGCTTATTTTCATGCTGGCGTGTCTGCCCCTTCGCTTATTTTCATGCTGGCGTGTCTGCCCCCTCGCTTATTTTCATGCTGGCGTGTCTGCCTCCTCGCTTATTTTCATGCTGGCGTGTCTGCCCCTTCGCTTATTTTCATGCTGGCGTGTCTGCCCCTTCGCTTATTTTCATGCTGGCGTGTCTGCCCCCTCTCTTATTTTCATGCTGGCGTGTCTGCCCCTTCGCTTATTTTCATGCTGGCGTGTCTGCCCCTTCGCTTATTTTCATGCTGGCGTGTCTGCCCCCTCGCTTATTTTCATGCTGGCGTGTCTGCCCCTCTTATTTTCATGCTGGCGTGTCTGCCCCCTCTCTTATTTTCATGCTGGCGTGTCTGCCCCTTCGCTTATTTTCATGCTGGCGTGTCTGCCCCCTCTCTTATTTTCATGCTGGCGTGTCTGCCCCTTCGCTTATTTTCATGCTGGCGTGTCTGCCCCCTCTCTTATTTTCATGCTGGCGTGTCTGCCCCTTCGCTTATTTTCATGCTGGCGTGTCTGCCCCTTCGCTTATTTTCATGCTGGCGTGTCTGCCCCCTCGCTTATTTTCATGCTGGCGTGTCTGCCCCCTCTCTTATTTTCATGCTGGCGTGTCTGCCCCCTCGCTTATTTTCATGCTGGCGTGTCTGCCTCCTCGCTTATTTTCATGCTGGCGTGTCTGCCCCTTCGCTTATTTTCATGCTGGCGTGTCTGCCCCCTCCCTTATTTTCATGCTGGTGTGTCTGCCCCCTCTCTTATTTTCATGCTGGCGTGTCTGCCCCTTCGCTTATTTTCATGCTGGCGTGTCTGCCCCTTCGCTTATCTTCATGCTGGCGTGTCTGCCTCCTCGCTTATTTTCATGCTGGCGTGTCTGCCCCTTCGCTTATTTTCATGCTGGCGTGTCTGCCCCCTCTCTTATTTTCATGCTGGCGTGTCTGCCCCTTCGCTTATTTTCATGCTGGCGTGTCTGCCCCCTCGCTTATTTTCCGTGTCTGCACCCTCCATTTCTGAAGCTACCTCACTTTCAATCTTGGTTGCTGAAACACTGCCCATGTCTTCAGATTTCCAGATCTTTTGTTTTCTCTTATCACCTTGTTGATACTGGTTTAATAGTTATATAGTCATGTCCATTAGAGTGGTTTCATCCCTACAATAACCCCTTCAATGCCAGGCTATTTGAACCCCATGTGTGCAACTCATTCTTACAATGTTTTTAGTCATCAGGCTGAACCATGTGGATTGTTATTGCAGAACCCAAAACTCAGATTTTTCCCAGAATAGATATATTATTGACATATAGCCTGTCACCATTGTGTCATAGGCAGCCAGATCAGTGCAAGACACAAGGTTACGCGCGAGACACGAGAAGGGAACCCAGAAACAGGACGCTGCGATCAGCTGGACTGCGGGAGGTCAGCTAGGGAGCACAGGTACAGGTATGTATGAGCCACACTCGGGAAAACCACGAGGAAGGTTAACCCTTTCACTGCTGAGCAATTTCACCTGTGTGCGGAGCTTATTTTAACAGTTGCGTGTTCATCATGTTTAAACACGAGTTGAGGTCATCATTTATTGTAGGATTTATTGTTAATTCCTTAACTGATGTCATTGCACCCATGCTCAATAATGTCAGTGGGTGGGGGGATACCAGATGTCAGCCACCTCTGGGTGAAGTCCGCGACCTGGCGCGGACTGGCACTTAAGGTGTTAAATAGAGGTTTGGCTGGAAAGGTCAGACACTGACCTTCCCAGTGATGCCTCTCTTTTTTTTCGATCACCAAAGGACCCCTCCTTTCAGGCTCTCTCTCCTCTCCTCTGCCGGGGGGGGGGGGCCATCTGAAATGGACGTCATCGTGCGCCAGTGCAATGACGTCAGTGCGCCAGGAGGAGTTTAAAAGCGGGGTCTGACTTTTTCATTTTTCTATAAAAAAGGCCCACCAAAATCCTCAGCACCAGGCCCATGATACTCTTAATCCGGCCCTGCGGGGGGCAGAGCTAGACTTGGACACGAGAGGTCGCTTTTTCACAGAGCTCCGCCACAGAGACTGATATTTAGCACCTATTTTTTCGATTTTTGTTGCCAGCCTTGTGCATCAGGGCTTGCTGACCCACAGGAGACACGGGGGGACCTCGCGCTGAGTTGAGAGGTGATTTTGTGAGCTCGGGAGACACCCGGAACGGAGACGACGGCCTAGCAAGGGCAGCCATTTTGGGAGCCTGAGGAGATACCACGATTTGTTGCTGCAAGGAGGTCCCGACTATCATACGGATGGGTAAGAAGAATGTGAAGCGGGATGACTCCGTGCCGAACCCAGGCCAGCGCGACATCCGCGACTCCTTAGGTGGTGAGCGGCTGTTCGCCGCGGGTCTCCCTTCCCCCACCCTGCCTCCAGGATATGGTTCCTCTGACGAGGATGGCTTCACCTGGTCGAGAGGGAACGGTGATGAGGCCGACCTGCCCTCCTCGGCGACTTCGTTCCAGGACCAGAAGGCCAGGAAGGCCTCTGCGAAAAGGGCAGCTAAGGCGGCCCGCCGACGGGCAGCACTCTCTGTTTCTCCCGATGCTGCAGCCGTCCAGACAGCCCCGTCCGCCTTTCTAACAACTACACCAGGGGAAGATGTTCCGCTTGCGACTAAAGGCGACATCAAAAGAATGATGAATGATATGCGGGCAATGTGGAGTGCTGACGTGGCGGGGGTTAAAGCTGAGGTGACCCTGGTACAGGAGCATATAGTAGACATTCAAGCACGAACAACAACTGTAGAGACCATGCAAACTCGGCTTGCCTGTAAGGTGGAATCTCTTCAGCTACAGGTGGAGAATTTGTCGCGTACGGTGGAGTCGTTGGACGCCCGACACCGCCGGCGTAACATCCGTATTTGGGGGGCCCGGAGTCAGTGCAGCCTGAGGCGACGTTGGCATATACCAACCGCTTGGCAGGCCACCTACTGAAACTCCCTCCTAACGCTCCAGAGACTTTTGGCATGGCTATACGTGTCCGGAAATCGGCAGCAGCTCCGGAGACGGCGCCGCGAGATATTATTGCGGTGGCGCGGGAGATACCAATGAAACTAAAGCTGATGTCGCTGCCTTCGGCGATGGGTCTTATTGCCTTTGCATCCTCCGTGGTGTCTCTGTATAATGATCTGCCCTTCCTGACGCTGGCGGCGCGCCGGAGGTTCCGGGAGGTGGCAACTTGTATTCGGGCTAAGGGGGTTCGATACAGATGGGGAGCAGCTGGCACCCTGCTCTGTACACTCGACAATGTGCCGTATATTTTTGGCACCCCGGATGAAGTGTGGCCGGTTTTTGCCTCCCTGGGAATTCCCAGAGGTCTGGAGACCGTAGTGGTTGGTGCTTCGGCTTCACCCTCTCTGGATCCGGGCTGAGTGTCTGCTGTCTTCCACCTTCGCCCCTGACGCTTGAGAGTCTGGCAGCTCATAATCGGTTTGATGAATCTCCCCCCCAACTGTTTGTTATCCCCTTATTCCCTTTCTCCGTTGGCAGAGACGCCCCAGTTGGGCATTTGTGACTTTTACGTTTATGGAGGACTTTTGTCGTTCGTCACTATATTAATCCACCTTTTGCATTTATCCCCCCCCCTCCTTAGTTCAGAGACGCTTTCGACACGCTTTCTTTTATCGTGCTGATATTCCCTGGCTGGGGATAGATCTGAGACAATCCCCCCCCCCTTTTTTTTTTGATCTCGCCGAAATATTTTTGACAAATTTTGCTACAAACCCCTCTCTTCTTCCAACATTTTTGCTGACTCTTTATGCGGCCCCCCTCCTTTTTATGTTATCTATATTTCTTATGAGAGTATACTATCTGGCCCTGCGTGGCTGACTATGACGGTCAATTTGTGACCTTTATTTCTTTACAAAATAAAAATAAATTAATTAAAAAAAAAGAATAGGGAGAGCAAAGTACAGTAAGCATGCGCTAAAAAGTGCTAGTACCGATGCGCTAATGGATTTTTTAACCCATTAGCGATAGATAGGTGATACAGACGTAATGGTATAATCTCAATTAACCTAGCGGTAGCGCTAACTTGTGTGTGAGCGAGCGCAATGTTAGGGCCCTAGGTTTTGTTCCATGGACAGCTGACTGGAGGAGGGGGTGTCAGCAGGTTTCCCCAATGGTTTTCTTTTAAAGGTCCAATACATTTTTGGTGTGAGAGCTGTAAATCAATAAAATGCCTTACAATCGGTCTCTAAACTAGATATTGTACATGACATAATTTGCTCTTGTTCCAAATTATATTTTAATTGGCATCAAAAGTCTGTTGGTCATGATTGTTTAATTTCATGTCTGTGTTCAGATTTATTTGATATTAGGGGAGGGGGTGACAGCAGAATTTTGAGGGCTATGGGAAATACCAAGTTTAAATGTGGCCTTGCACCTCACAGAAGCCAGTGGCTACGTGGCCCCTGGATGCACCAAGCCTTTTACTACTGAAGATTAGCGTGGGAGGGACGGGACATTGTATCTATTGCATTGCAATCACATATTAGGGAAAACTAGATGGAGTAAAAATGCTGAGGGTTAAAATATAGATTAAAATAAAGGTTTATCCCTTTTCACCTCACCCCCTTTCCCCGCCACTTCCCCCTCCCATCCCCGTTTAGCACATTCCTTAATCACACTTTTTATGTACTGAGGACATTCCGATTCTATGTGCTACCATACTATTGAATGTAACTGCTTCACTATGTATAACTGGTAAAAACCAATAAAACTTTATTACATAAAAAAAATAAAGGTTTATCAGGAACAGGTCTCAGAATACCAGGCACATGTGCTCCCCCATCTTTCTTTGTGGTTCCCCAAGTCTCTCTCATTAAAACTATATAGAAACTTGTGGAAAAACTGCAAGCTATATCTTATTTCAAAGAGTACTCCTGCAACCCTCTGCTCACATGTGTAACTGGGCTGGATGGCTGGTGTGCACGTGGTGCAATCATCATTCAATAACGCAATGTTTTATGTTGCACATCCTCCTCTATGGTGTCAGCAGTGGGACACATCACTAACATAATATTTGGTTCCCTGTCCCCAGGCTTAACTCCAGATGAAAAGTAAAACCCTGATCACCCTGGTATGATATGACAAAGGATGACAGCTGTAACAAAAGTAAACGAATCTAAATGCAATAATGCAGGTTATTCAAGGTCTAATCAGCAGTAGCTGTTTACTAAATCAGTAGAGCTGGATTGTGCTCTTGGTAATCAGTGGGGTTGTTAGCGCGGCACTTCTGTTTCACTGTCACGCTGTCTTCCTCGAAGCTAAACACATTCTATCCCTTCACAAAATACAGAAGGCATAATCGCCATGAAAAAGTTTTCATTATCATTCGTACGCAGTTGGATATATAAATAACATGGCTGCAATCTACTACATAATGTCCGGGCTTAAAATAAAGGAGCCTCTCTGAATCATTAGTGGTGGCAAGACTGTCCTCGGCACACGCAAAATGGTTTAAGAGAAATGACTGAATATTCATTCACAAATATCACTAGGGAATATGATCTAAGCTTCCCAAATCCATACAGTAAAGGAGAACATCTTCTGCAAAGAGATATTTAATCCAAGTCATTAGAAGTCTTAATCACCTCAATTTACGACAGAAATGATTAAATACTGAGTCACTTGTCAGTCTCTGAATATAAGGCAATTTGCTATCGATGATAACACACAATAGAATATTAGTAAAACCTTTAAAGTGTATATAGTAAAAATCATGGAGGATACAGAGTTCATATTTCTGAATAACCAAACTTAAGATGCTATGGAACTTGTTAGCACTTTATAAAAACTTCTAACTGTAAGATGAATACTCATCATTACACAGTGATCCACAAGAGATCCAGTGGAAGAAATCCAGGTGTTTGTGAAATTATCATTACCTCTGTACTCTACGTCATCAGTTAAACCTCCAAATCCAACATGGGATGGCTTCTCCGGTGTGCGCAAGTACATTTTTTGAGCTACTACTGGTGGAAGGGGGGAATAGTATCTTGGCACTAGATCCCTATAAATCTATTTTCCCATGATGATTCCAATTTGCGTGTTCCATTTCTAGTTAGTCACCATACCGTTTGATTTCTGGATAAGTTACATATGGAATGCTGCTTTGGCTGCAAAATATGATTATGTGCTGCCTGAATCAACCCCTTTTCTTATCATTTTTCCACGCTTTGTAACAATTGTACACTACACTTTTGGCCTTGCTTGCCTGGTTTGTTACCACTACTTCCCTCGAAAAGACCATTTCCTCCATATTGGACTCTTTCAAATCAACTCCAACACACAGTTGAAACAGTGAGTTTTAAGTTCCATGGGGAGTTTTGTACATGCTCAAATATTGCCTTCTTCATAAAAACATGAGGGTTACTATAATCCTGATAAAAGTGCCAAAAAATTTCACTAAACTAAGGTCAGCTTAAGCTCAGGCTTAGATTTAGGTTATAGGTAGGTTTAGGTAGTATGTAGCTCTGAGGCGTTCCATCCCTCTATGCGCTGTAGACTGCACATCCCGTGATTTTCAAATATCAGAAAAGCTGCCTAAAACAAAGTCAGGCATAATAGATGTATTTATCATCACTGGCTGAATCTGCAGATACAATATGGATTGCGAAAGTGGTTATAGGCAAAAAGGTGCCATGGAATAAATACACTTGGATCCCCTTCACTAGTGCCATCAGTAGCTTTTCTTGCCTGGCACACCGTGTCTGCATGACACATTTTACTGCAATATGCCCGACACGGTGAGCCAGGTACAGCTTTAGTCCTCAGTGGACAGTTTTCTGACAAAATTGGCAATGGAATGTATTTGACTCTTGAACTCAGTCAGGTTTGGAAAGGGCACACATCTATCAAAACGGATAAATATGTGTTCTGAAAAAAAAGGAAAGCCAAAAAGTGAAAGGATCAGGATTATAAATAAAAATCAAGCAAGCAAAACAAGAGTGGAAAATGCTAATTTTGAATATTACCTTATAAAGGTTGACCTAAAGACAAAAAATTTAATCCCACCCCCCCCCCTCCACCCTGATCTGGCAGAAACATGGGGTGAACCGGAGGAATTTCTTCTAACCCACCCAGTGTCACCAGCTGCTGGGATTTTGAATGTCCCAGTTGCCGGCCACCAGGTCACTAGTGACGTGGACAGGCAGAAGCATGCTGAGGTCACCCTCTTTGAGACCGCCCTCGACAGCCAGCGTTCTCAGAGAGGCAGCCGATGGACCGGATCTGCACTTGCATGCCCAGCTCAGATCAGTCGCTCTGCGCAAGAGCTATGGAACTTGCGTACATACAGTGCACAGCTCTGTAGCGATGAACAAGTTGTGATTGCTAAGCTACACAAGTTGCATAAGAGCACAAATTGCATAGTAAAGCTTTAGGGACTTCCCGATTCGGAAGTCCCTGAGCCGAAGAGAAGGAGCTGTGCGCGGTGAGGGAGAAAAGGTGAGTAAAATCACCTAAAATAAGAAAAAATATACAGTCAGGTCCAGAAATATTGGGACATTGACACAATTCTAACATCTTTGGCTCTATACACCACCACAATGGAGGTGGAATGAAACAAACACAATGTTCTTTAACCGCAGACTGTCAGCTTTAATTTGAGAGTATGTACATCCAACTCAGGTGACCGGTGTAGGATTTGCAGCAGTTTGCAGATGTGCCTCCCACTTGTTAAGGGACCAAAGATAATGGGACATTAGGCTTCTCAGCTGTTCCATGGCCAGGTGTGTGATATTTCCTCATTACCCCAATTACAATGTGCAGATAAAAGGCCCAGAGTTCCTTTCAAGTGTGCTATTTGCATTTGGAATCTGTTGCTGTCAACTCTCAAGATGAGATCCAAAGAGCTGTCACTATCAGTGAAACAAGCCATCATTAGGCTGAAGAAACAAAACAAACCCATCAGAGAGATAGCAAGAACATTAGGTGTGGCCAAAACCACTGTTTGGAACATTCTCAAAAAGAAGGAATGCACCGGTGAGCTCAGCTTCAGCAACACCAAAAGACCCGGGAGACCACGGAAAACAACTGTGGTGGATGACCGAAGAATTCTTTCCCTGGTGAAGAAAACATTTCACAACAGTTGGCCAGATCAAGAACACTCTCCAGGAGGTAGGTGTATGTGTGTCAAAGTCAACAATCAAGAGAAGACTTCACCAGAGTGAATACAGAGGGTTCACCATAAGATGTAAACCATTGGTTAGACTCAAAAACAGGAAGGCCAGATTAGAGTTTGCCAAACAACACCTAACAAAGCCTTCACAGTTCTGGAACAAGATCCTATGGACAGATGAGACCAAGATCAACTTGTACCAGAGTGATGGGAAGAGAAGAGTATGGAGAAGGAAAGGAACTGCTCATGATCCTAAGCATACCACCTCATCAGTGAAGCATGGTGGTGGTAGTGTCATGGCATGGGCACGTATGGCTGCCAATGGAACTGGTTCTCTTGTAATTATTGATGATGTGACGGCTGACAAAAGCAGCAGGATGAATTCTGAAGTGTTTCGGGCAATATTATCTGCTCGCATTCAGCCAAATGCTGCAGAACTCGTTGGACGGCGCTTCACAGTGCAGATGGACAATGACCCAAAGCATACTGCAAAAGCAACCAAAGAGTTTTTGAAGGGACAAAAGTAGAATGTTATGCAATGGCCAACTCAATCACCTGACCTAAATCCCATTGAGCATGCATTTCACTTGCTGAAGACAAAACTGAAGGGAAAATGCCCCAAGAACAAGCAGGAACTGGAGACAGTTGCAGTAGAGGCCTGGCAGAGCATCACCAGGGATGAAACCCAGCGTCTGGTGATGTCTATGCGTTCCAGACTTCAGGCTGTGATTGACAGCAAAGGATTTGCAACCAAGCATTAAGAAGGGAAAGTTTGATTTATGATTATTATTCTGTCCCATTACCTTTGGTCCCTTAACAAGTTGGAGGCACATCTGCATACTGCTGTAAGTCCTACACCGTTCACCTGAGTTGGATGTACATACCCTCAAATTAAAAGCTGACAGTCTGCAGTTAAAGCACATTGTGTTTGTTTCATTCCAACTCCATTGTGGTGGTGTATAGAGCCAAAGATGTTAGAATTGTGTCGACGTCCCAATATTTCTGGACCTGACTGTAATAAAAAATATTTGGGCAGTGGCTGTCAGCAATTATTTAAAAGGCAAGAAAAATTAGTTACAGTCACATAGCGCCAACAGATTCCGCAGCACTTTACAATGAGGAAGCACAAACGTGAGACAGAATAGATACATTAGGAACAGACAGCCCTGCCGGTAGGATAACTGTCCTGCTAAAAGGAGACTCCGTTTTAATAGAGTATTTCTTTAAACCATAAGCATCAAGCTACTTACTGTGGCTTGATCCTTGCACCAGAAGGAAAAAGCTGGGGTATAAATAACTGTAAATAAAGATATTAATGAAATAACCGGGCAGAGGCTGTCAGCAGTATGTGCTCAATTATTTACGGACAAGAAAAGGAAACTCTACTTTTAATAGAGTATCCTGGTCACCTTCAAAAGCCAACCCCAAGTATTTTTGACCCGGAAGACCTGAAAATCATAAAATACAGGCACTATTCCTCAGAGCAAGGAAACTTGCTTACAATGAGCAAGAATGTGTTTTCAATAAAGTAGAGAAGCGATGCTGTTTCCAAAGCTCCTACCACATTCCTGGCTACCTGAGGGGCACCTTTACCAGACAGCTGCCAGAATAGCACTCGTTGGGGTTCAGTTTCCTCTCACCACACATCAGTAGGAGAGTGGAAACATTCAGTCCTGGTATATTACAATAAGGCGATTGAATACACATTGCATGTTTATTATTTACAAAAAAAAATTAAAAATCAATTAACCACTTGGCTGCTAAGGAAGTAGGCTCAGACACCATAGTTGAGGAACCACCATCCCCTATGCCTTAGGTATGCAAGACTGCAACCAAGGACAAAAAGGAAAAGGTGGGACTTGATAGAAGGCAATTGTTGCTGGGTGATTCTATCATAAGAGGTGTTGAGCTGGAGAGTAGTGGTTTGGTGAGATGTCTTCCTGGGGCTACTGCTCGTAGAGACAGGAGACGTATTCTCAATATTGTCATCCAAAGGCGCCGTAACCACCACTGCTGGGAGCCCACAAGCCAAGCGCCGGTTCTCCAGGAATGGGAGCACCGAAACCCCCTTCACAAAGTGCACGAAGAGAAGAAATCCGGGACCCAGGCAGCTGCAGCTTATAAATTTATTCACAGGGGTAACATCTCTCCGCCAAGGAACAGTGACGTTTCGACCACAATCGGCCTTAATCATATAGGTATGATTAAAGCCGATTGTGGCCGTAACGTCACTGTTCCTTGGTGGAGAGATGTTACCCCTGTGAATAAATTTATAAGCTGCAGCTGCCTGGGTCCCGGATTTCTTCTCTTCGTATTCTCAATATTGTCAAACAAGCAAAGCAGGAAGGGGAAGTGGACATTCTAGTCCATCTAGGGACAAATGACTTGGCTAGCAATGAGGTTTCTGAGATTAAGGAAGATTTTTGTGTTCTTGGAGGTGAAATACAGCAGATTGCGTCCACTGTCATTCTCTGAAGTTCTGCCTGTGCATAACATTCAGGATAGGCAGATGCGCACTAGGGAATTTAATTTGTGGCTTCGGGAATGGTGTCGGGAGCAAGGATTTGGCTTTGTGTCCCATGATAGCTCTAATTGGAGCAGAAAGGAACTGTATAAAAAAGATGGTTTGCATCTTACTCATAGGGGAACATATGTTCTCAGTGAGAAGTTCAAAAAGGTTTCACAAAGGAATATTTAAACTAGGAGGACAAAAGGGTAAAAAAACAATCTGTCTGATTGTCACCCAAAACTAAATCTGAGGGTGCAAGCAACATGCGGGGTAAAAAATGACAAGCTCAGAGTCGTATCTATAAATGCTCGCAGTTTAGTCAATAAAATCAATGAACTGGAGGCAATGATGGCAGCTGAAAAAGTAGATTTAGTGGCGGTTACTGAGACATGGTTCAGTGAGAAAAATAACTGGGACATAACAATATCAGGGTACTCTTTATATAAAAAGACAGAGAAGGTAGGAAAGGAGGAGGAGTGGCCCGGTATGTGAAAACCAACATAAAAACGAACCAAATAAAAGTGAGCGAGGTGAACATAGAGTCAGTTTGGATTACGCTAACATTTGGCAATCATACAGTAGCTCGTGTAGGTGTGATCTATAGACCCCCTGGACAAGTAGAAGAGCTAGATAATCTGCTGTTTGAGGAAACAGCCAAAGTGGCAATGAAGGGGGAAGTTATTATCATGGAGGACTTTAATCTTCCTGATGTGAACTGAAAAATCAAAATAGCTGGGTGCACCAGGAGTACAAATATTCTAAACTCCCTACTGGGATTATCTCTAACACAAGTAGTTGAGGAGCCAACCCGTAAAGAGGCCATATTGGATTTAATACTCACAAATGGAGGTTTGGTATCAGACGTTGTTGTATGTGAAAATTTGGGATCTAGTGATCACCAGTCAGTGTGGTTTAACCTCCCTGGCGGTCTAATTTTTCAAAATTTTGTGTCTAAAAGGATCTCAATTTTTTTTTAAAAGGAAACGTGTTTTTGTACATAGCCTGTAATAATTAGGAATCACGCACTGAAATCCGTGAAATCAAGAGTCCTTACTGGTAAAATCCTTTATAAATAAATAAATTAATTAATTTAAAAAAAATAGTAAATACACTGAGTCTGATAAAGTTTGAAACACGACATAATAATTTATTATCCCAAAAATAATTATCCAAAATAATGCAAATAAATGATGTACAATAAAATACAACAAAAAACACTGAAATCTGTCTGAGAACAAGGGTGAGACGAGGTATGCTCTATTTCTTATCCTGTACTGCCACCTAGTGGCCGTTCATAAACTTTGCCATTTGTATTCAGTGAGTATTATGAATAAAATTTGCTGCGGTCCAGCCCCCCTGCATCATGTGACTCGCAGGGAGCCATCCAGGAAGCAGCTCGCTGCGATCACACTGCAGGGGACAGCGAGGGAGCCAGGAGGAGGTGAGTAAACATCCAGCCCGAGTGTGGCTCGGGGTTACCGTTCGTGGTAGTGAAATTTAACCCCGAGTCACACTCGGGAATACCGGCAGGGAGGTTAATATAAGAACAGGGATGGAGCCGCACCACACAAAAACAAAAAAGTTTTAGACTTTAAAAAAACAGATTTTTCTAAAATGAGATTTTGTGTGAATGAGTCATTAATCAGACTGGAGGAGTTTAAAGGGAGTCCAGGAGAAATGGGATTATTTAAAAGGAGGCATTATTGAAGGCCACAGGCAATTGCATTCGGCTTGTTAGCAAAAACAAAAAAGGGAAGAAACCACTGTGGTACTCTGCAGAAGTGGCCAAAATAGTGAAGAACAAAAAGATAACATTCAATAATTATAAAAAAACCGAGAGTGAAGAAGATAGGCAAACCTATAAGATTAGGCAGAAAGAGGCAAAGCAATTTATAAGAGCTTCCAAAGCACACGCAGAAGAGAAAATAGCTCTGTCAGTAAAAAAGGGGGACAAAACATTTTTTAGATACATAAACGAGAAAAGAAAAGTAAAACAAGGATTAGTTAGATTAAAAACAAAGGAAGGAAGTTATGTAGAAGAGGATAAAAGTTTCGCTGACTGCCTCAATGAATATTTTTGTTCAGTCTTTGCAGAAGAAAAGGAAGGAAAGGGACCTCAGTTCGGAGGAAACACTAAAGAGACATTTACATATGAGTTTACAGAGAAGGAGGTTCCACGGCAGCTGTCTAAAGTAAAGACAAATAAGTCAATGGGGCCTGATGGGATCCACCCTAAACTATTAAAAGAGCTCAGTGGTGTAATAGCAAAACCGTTAACGGGAGTCGTCCCAGAAGACTTTAAATTAGCAAATGTTGTGCCCATTTACAAGAAGGGTAGTAAGGAGGAATCGGGGAACTATAGGCCAGTTAGTCTTACGTCAGTAGTGGGGAAATTAATGGAAACCATGTTAAAGGAAAGGATTGTGGAACATCTAAAAACACATAGATTACAGGATCAGAAACATGGGTTTACCTCAGGGAGATCATGCCAAACTAATCTTATTTTTTTGATTGGGTAGCAAAAATAATAGACATAGGTGGTGCAGTAGACATTGCTTATTTAGATTTCAGTAAGGCTTTTGATACTGTTCCGCATAGAAGGCTTATCAATAAATTGCAATCTTTGAGCTTGGATTCCAATATTGTTGAATGGATTAGGCAGTGGCTGAGTGACAGGCAACAGAGGATTGTGGTAAATGGAGTTTATTCAGCGCAAGGTCTTGTTACCAGTGGGGTACCTCAGGGGTCAGTACTTGGACCCATTCTCTTTAATATTTTTATTAGTGATATTGCAGAAGGTATTAATGGTAAAGTATGTCTTTTTGCTGATGACACAAAGATTTGCAACAGGGTTGACGTTCCTGGAGGGATCAGCCAAATGACAAATGATTTAGGTAAACTAAAACAATGGTCGGCGCTGTGGCAATTGAGTTTTAATGTGGATAAGTGCAAGATAGTGCACCTGGGACGTAAAAACCCAAGGGCTGAATATAGAATATTTGATACAGTCCTAACCTCAACATCTGAGGGTTGGGATTTGGGGGTTATTATTGCAGAGGATCTAAGGGTAAGTAGTCAATGTAATAGAGCAGCAGGAAATGCTAGCAGAATGCTTGGTTGTGTAGGGAGAGGTATTAGCAGTAGCAAAAGGGAAGTGCTCATGCCACCGTACAGAGCACTGGTGAGACCTCACTTGGAGTACTGTGTGCAGTATTGGAGACCGTATCTCCAGAAGGATATAGACATCTTAGAGAGAGTTCAGAGAAGGGCTACTAAAATGGTGTACGGCTTGAAGGAGAAAAGTTACCAGGAAAGGCTTAATGATCTTAACATGTACAGCTTGGAAAAAAGACGAGACAGAGGAGATATGATAGAAACATTTAAATACGTAAAGGGAATCCACAAGGTAGAGGAAGGGAGTATATTTAAAAGGAAACAAAATAGCAAAACAAGAGGACATAGTCTTAGATTAGAGGGGCAAAGGTTTAAAAGTAACATCAGGAAGCATTATTTTACTGAGAGGGTGGTGGATACATGGAACAGCCTTCCAGTTGAAGTGGTAGAGGCCAAAACAGTGATTGAATTTAAGCAAGCATGGGATAGGCATAAGGCTATCCTAAACAAAATATAAATCCAGGTAAAGTATCAATGTAATTGGGCAGACTAGATGGGCCGAAAGAAAATGTCGGCAGATAAGAACCTATGTTTCTATGTCCCTACAATAACAATAAAACGCACACACATATATATGTATCTAATGTGTACATTCATATTTGTTAATCCCTTCACACCATTGGGTGTTGTATACCATCCCGCGGCATTCAGGCCTGCCTGCCTCCCTGCGCCCTAAGGATCCCCAGGGGCAAGGATTTAAAACAACATGTTCATGGTTTTATTTCCAATGTTATTCTGTATAAAATTTCCTGGAATATCCTCTTTAAACCTGCAGAAACAAATCCAGTATTTTCATCTTTTTTTAATACTAATAGCACAGAAGCTCTGCTTTATATTCTTATAAACGATACTATACTAAGCTAAAAAAATCATATTTGTCTAATAATTATAAATTACAATAATGTCATAAAAAGGGCTTTCGGTTCATTACTGAAATGCATTTTTATAATATTAATGTGTAATTAAGCTGCTTTGCCTGTAGCATTAAATCACTTGTAGGTTTATTTATTGCTGTCCTCTTGTGCCGATCGCTCGCTCGCTTAAAATGACCGAACTCTGGTGTGGTCTAGTCAAGTTGAACTGGCTCTATAGTGGTGACTCAGCCAAGCTTTTGGTTCTGCGTCCTTTTGGAGATTTTGTGAATTTTAGCTTTATTCCACTAATAGCAGAATGAAATAACATATTAAGCTGTCAGGGTCATGAGGGAGATCGATTCGAGAAGAGGTTGAGGCCGAGACACGTGAAAATCATAATCACAGTTCTTGTCTATAATACCCAAAATGGTTCTTTTATTTTTTTCCAATTTTTTTTTCCATCTCTGCCTCAAGGAAGAAGGTTTTTAGATCCCTGAATATAAAGTTATCGCTAGAACACAGAACCTCAAAATAATATAACAGGAGATTGTGTATATATATATATATATCTTGTGGTAGGGTCGTGGCCAAAGAGGGTCAGGACTAGACATGTGCATTCGTTTTAGTACTAAAACGATTTAGTCAGAATTTTGGGATAATTTAGTTTTAGTGTGAGTCAAGAGAAACGAACTGCTCAGTACAAAAAACGAAAGAAACTAAAATAAAATGCACTACATTTTAGTTTCAGTCCTTTTTGTGATATTACATTGATGAGTGAAGGAGACCAGCAATGAAGAGTGCAACATCGCAACATCCGAAGTTCTGCACCCTCCACATGCCAATGCAGTAGGATGTTCTATACAGAGAGGGGCATTAGTTAATGCAGGAGGATGTTCTATATATTATACAGAGAGGAGTATTAATTAATGCAGGTGGATGTTGTATACATTATACAGAGAGGGGTATTAATTAATGCAGGAGGATGTTCTAAACATTATACAGCCCTTTAAAACCAGTGGCTGCGAGCGCTGAGATCGGCTGCTTGTTATATTATCTCTTAGTACAATGTATCAGGCTCAGTTGTTACAGTAACTGACTGTAACAGCGCTCAGAGTTTCAGTAAAACAAGGAAATAATATTGTTCTAACCTCTGAGCGCTGTGATGAGCAGCAGTCAGTTACTGTAACAGCTTTGCCTGACACGGGGCACTATTACAATGTTGGTGCTAACTTAACCAGAGCTGTTGTAAACTGAAAACCTCCATAGGCTATAATGGCTCTGGGAAGTTTACAACAGCTCTGGTTAAGTTAGCACCAACTATGTAATATGGCCCACATTGTGCTGAGAGTGAGAGATACTGTAACAAGCAGCGATCTCAGCCCTCTGAGGAGCCACTACAATAGTAATTGTATCCATTGGTTTTCGGATGAATGAAATTAGTTTTCATACTAAAGAACTGAAAACGAATTTCTTTAGCAACTAAAATAAATTGCATTTTAGGACTAATCCATTAGTTCAAAACGAAATTTTGTGCTGTGCACATGTCTAGTCAGGACAGCCAGGAGGTTGCACTGCAAACAACGTTTATTTTGGTGTGGTAAATATCTTGCGGGTTTTTTGGGTGATTCCTCTTTAAATCACATGTTTTGCCACGCAGAAAAGAAAGTAACAATAAATGATAAACAAATGAACAGGCCTACTCCTGTCAGGAGGCTAACTCACAGTAGTATGTTCTGACTACAGGAGACTGGAGCAGCTACTCTGCTTCCAGCACAAAAAAAACATAAACCATACGTTTTGAACAGTAGGCAACCAAAATTCAGTCTCTTACCAGACGACTTAGGAGACAACCTCTCTGGGCTTGGTTCAGCTCCACTCTGAGCTATTTCCCTGTTCTCCCAGACCTACTAAATAGGCCTGAGCTAATTAGGATGTGGAAAAGGTGTGCTAGCAGGACAAGAGCCTTTAACCTGTTAGTAGCCTGGATACACAGCACGTTGCAACCTCAGGCTTATATACGCATGATCCTGTACTCTGTCACAATATATATATATATATATATACACATACACACACACACACATTTCCCACCATTTCAGCCACTTCCCGAGACTTTTGTCACGTTTTCCATGTTCTAGCCCTGTCCCCCTGCCCTCTGTATTCCTTATGTCTTGGTTCCTATGTGTTTCCCTATGCTGCTTTCCCTTAGATGCAGCTCAGGGGTTAATGTGTCTGCTAGTTTCAGTTGCTCATTTAGCTTCTGTTGGTGATATGGGCGGATTACTTCCTTATATAAAGCCGTGGGCCCATATCACCAATGCTCCTGCGTCTGGTTCACTTCAGCTACCAGTTTTCTTCCTGAGAGCTCCCTGCTAGTCTGTCTAAGTTCAAGTTCATGTTTAATGTTTACCTTATTTCTTTGGTTTCTCTGTCTATTGTTTCTTTAGTTAGCCTAGGTTCCAGTTCATATCCAGTGTTATTCATGTTATCAGTTTCAGTGTTTCTCCTTTGTCTGAGTTACATGTTCTGATTGATCTCATGGTTTTGACCCTCTGGCCTGGCTAACGGATTTTCTGCTTGTGTATCTCCACTTCGGTATAAGGTAAACATTTTGGCTTTCTCTGACTACTCTCTTGGATCATCCTTGTCTGTACTGTTTGTTTTTGTCTTGGAGTTCTGACCTGCAGGGTGTGGAGTATACTCCTTCTGGTATCTGTGTTTACCCTAGGACTCTGCACGGCCACTAGGTAACCCTTTTCTATTAGAGCAGACTCAGACACTCTAAGGACTGATCGATCAGCATAGGGCTTCTTTCGGTATAGCCGTACAGAGGTCCTCAGTGTCTCCTGTGGTTATATTCACGTATCTAAGGTTATTGTGTCCTGCATCTCTGCATATAGGTGCTTTTACTCATACCAGGGCCCTACTTGGCGCATGCCGGGTACCGCCATTGTGGCTGAATGTGACAACTTTCCTCGGGTATATCCTGAGGAAAGTCCCGGGGAGGGGCTGAAACGGTGATGCCTATGGAATAAAATAGGACGAGTTAATTTATATAGGCTGGGATTTCTCTCCCAACAAGTCTTCCAGAAAAAAAAACAGATCCTTTATTGAAGTCTTACTTGTATAATAGGCAAGCAGCCGGCAGACAGCACATACAACTAAATACTGGAGGTGAACATGTACCCGTACATTCACCTCGTGCAGACAGATGAGGTTAGTAAATCCGCAGGGCATATTTATTAAAGCAAACGTCTAATGCCATCAATACGACAGACAGATTTTAGGGAATTCCGCTGCAGGCATGATCCTATCCATTTACATTTATTTAAATTAACAGAAATGTAGGACTTTGCTCATTTACAGCACTTTCCAATAATAATAATTGTTACAGTATTGCCAGTTTTGTTGCTATGTAACTCTACTATCCACCCACAAATCATTTTTGGAACTCCTAAAAAAGGATGTTAGGACAGAAAAGAGGGAGAGGTGAATAAGGACCCAAGAAGAGACTATGGGCCACATTACATCTTTCTCGCTAAAACGGGGACACCAATTCCCCGTAGCGTCCCTGTTTTAGCGTGAGATTCCGGGGCAGGCGCTATCTTGGCACGTTGCCCCTGAACCACTCGCTACCCTAGGTGATACAAGCGTAGTGTTTACTTGCCGCCATGAGTATCACCTCCTGGAGTCCATAGGAGATTCCATAGGACTCCATGGAGGGTTGCGCAGCCAGGCCGCGAGAGTGAGATCACACAGGGCTGCGGACTAATCAAGGAGGGAGACAGGGGACCAGTCTCACTCTGCTCCCGGCAGACAGAAGCAGCAGAACGGGCCACCGTTCCTGGCGTGGGGTGAGAGGTCAGTTTTGGATTTATTATGGTAGGGTTTAGCTGGTGCTAAATGATTCTTCAAAAGTGGAACCAGTTAGCACCAGCTTCTAGATGACGGTCGGTAACATTTTCATTACCGCATCGGTGCGGTAATTAGGGCTAGGACTTTGTAATACCTTAGTTTGTTAAGTATTAGGATGCGCAAAGTACAGTAAGCTTGCGTAAGCTAGTGCAATCACCGATGCGCCAACAATTTTTTCCCCTGATTAGCGTTAGGGATGTAATCAGAGGGGCATGCCTTAAAATCACTTATTCTGCCGTTAATGTTTACTCACCCGAACGCTACAGTTAGCATAGGGCCAAGTATGCTTTAATTTGGAAAGTATGGTATTCTTGGGTATAGATCTAAACAATGTGAAACATCTGCGTATTACCACACTGGAGGTGTGAGGTGCTTAGGGATGTATCACAGAAGAGCCACTGGTATGCAAGTTGTCAGGCATGGGCCAAGTCAGTAAGTAAAAATAATCTGCTTTTAGGTCAGAAGGAAGACGTCTGGACTCTTCTTGTGGATAAGAAAAACCTGCTAAAACGAAGAAATAATTTAAGTAAATAAATAAAATGCTTATTTTAACCTTCTGAATTGACTTCGGTAATGTTCAAATACATGTGCCTTTAACCATTTCAGTTCAACACATGCGCAAACATGATTTTGCATTGAAATACAATGGAAAAACAAGGATTAGGATACGAATCCACAGTTGCAAACCATTTTAATTTAAGATTAGTGCTCTCCCTGGGAAGAAACAAAATTATATGAGCCCTCACTCTTGTTATCCTGTATTACTGAAAGGAGGCTACATGAAGCAGCCCCCAACCTCACTGTAACAAAAAGCTCAGCAAACCTTGCTACTGCATTACAACACACCAGGGAGAGGGCAGAATACAGGGAGAGCTCTGGGGTCACTCACTGCTGTACAGTGATAAGGCTCAAGGGGTTATAATTACTGAAAATCCCTGTACAGTACAGATACAAATAGGGTTATTCAAAGAGATTCGAAAAGTCACTGCACGTTCGGTGACTTTTCGTTCTCTTCAATACAGTTCCTTTTGCCGATCCCATTTCGGTGACCCTGCAGTGTATTCAGCAAACACCGCAGGGTCCCCGAATTGCAGGGAAAAGTCACCGCAAACCTGACGAAAACGAACCGCAAAACCCACCGAATGCATGCCGAAAACAAGCAAAAACATCTGGATTAACCTTCGAAAAACCCGAGCAGGAGCCGATCACACGCAGCGAAGCAGCCGAGCAGGAGCCGAATCACACACAGCCGAAGCAGCTGAGACGCAGAGGAGGCAGTGAATAAATTAGCAAAACCGTTTGTATGAATCTGTGAAAATGAAACGCTGTTTGCAAAGAAACTACTGAGCGAAAAAGTCTGAAATTTACATATGAGGTCCAGGGAATGATAATAAAAAGGGCTGTTACAGAAAAAATAAGTAAACTTAAAAAAAATAAAAAAAAAAAAAATCGGACTTTTAAAAAAAAAACAAAACAGAAAAATGCTTAAAGTATCCTAAAAAAATCTATAAATAAAGAGACTTTTTGCTGCAGAATTTTGTAATGAATTGTTTATTAGATATTGAATTAAAACGGGAATATTTTTAACATTGAAGTCTATGGGATTCTCCTGAACAAACCTGTCGAATTAAACCACCGAATGGCAGGGCATTTCGGGAACCTTTCACTGCTGGTTTGTGTTCTCAGAATAGCCGAAGCAGTGCTTTTTCATGGGGATTTCACTGCCCTCGAACAGGCACCGTATGTGCAGGCAATTCGCCAGGATTTGGCGAATTGCCTGCTCTCTGGATAGCCGAATGGCCAGGAAAGGCAACCGAATGCTGATTTTCAGCGTTTGGTTACCTTTCTCAAGCAATTCAGATCTCTTTGGATAACCCTGAGTGTGTAACTGTAGTTTCCATATACAGGCATTACGCCACATACAGATAAGATATATTTATTATGCTGGTATATTTTGGATGCTGCAATGTAGGACTGTGCAATTAATTGCAATCGCAATCGAATCGCGATTTCCGACCCTGCAATTTCTAAATCGCATAAGGCTGCAATTTTCGGCTCCCTGTTAACTTCCGGCGGCATGGTGCTTTGGGCGCTCACAGGGGGAACCACGTGACGAGCCACGTTCTCGCGGCTCGTCACATGGTTCCCCCAGGCGAGCGCCCAAGCTCCATGCCGCCAGAAGTTAACAGGGAGCCGAACACGTGGCGCACAGAGGTGAGCTGGGGCAGTATCCATGTGCTGGGGCAGTATATCCATGAGGTGGGGCAGTATATCCATGAGGTGGGGCAGTATATCCATGAGGTGGGGCAGTATATCCAGGACCTGGGGCAGTATATCCATGAGCTGGGGCAGTATATCCATGAGCTGGGGCAGTATTCCATGTGCTGGGGCAGTATATCCATGAGCTGGGGCAGTAATTCCATGTGCTGGGGCAGTAATTCCATGTGCTGGGGCAGTAATCCATGTGCTGGGGCAGTATATCCATGTGCTGGGGCAGTATATCCATGTGCTGGGGCAGTATATCCATGTGCTGGGGCAGTATTTCCATGTGCTGGGGCAGTATTTCCATGTGCTGGGGCAGTATATCCATGTGCTGGGGCAGTATATCCATGTGCTGGGGCAGTATATCCATGGGCTGCGGCAGTATATCCATGGGCTGGGGCAGTATATCCATGGGCTGGGGCAGTATATCCATGTGCTGGGGCAGTATTTCCATGTGCTGGGGCAGTATTTCCATGTGCTGGGGCAGTATTTCCATGTGCTGGGGCAGTATTTCCATTTGCGGGGGCAGTATCCATGTGCTGAATACTGAATACATTTAGAATGTGTGTAGCATGTTTGAAAAAGCAAAAACAATTGGCTAAATCGCAAATAAAATCGCAATCGCAATATTCATTCAAGAAATCGCAATATGATTATTTTGTCAATATTGCACAGCCCTACTGCAATGCATCGCTTATAATCTCATTAGGATTACTACAAATCCTCAAAGCAGGATATACGACCATTTTTATTATCCAGCACATTTACTGTATTTGACACAATAGTTATCTTCCTGCCTGTATGATAAATGACACCATCTATAGTTCAGAACTTCTCATCCCAGCAATATTTCTGTAAAGGACAAACCAATATATAAAAATGTAAAAATGTGCAAATTTACATTGTTGTAATCTTTTAACTGTCCCACAATAATATTAATTTTCATATGCAACGGCTATATTTTGAGTTAAGTACGCATCCCAGGTTTCATAAACAAGATACAATAATATATTTTTCAGCAAAAAGCACATGAAAGAGTTAAGTTTAAGGATAAGCAGCCAAAAAATGCACAAAAGTCGTGTTTTCGCCTGCCTTAGATATATTCATAATTTGGGAAAGAAACGGTCTATGCCACATAATTTAATACACTGACGATAATCTGATATATAGATTTTAATAATATTCATTATTACTTTCCTTTGGCTGTTTCTGTATTTAATTTCTCTCTGCACTGGGGAATAGAGAATTTTGCCGCTGTATAAACAGTTTAGAGAGATAAGATTGTTATGGGGGGGGGGGAGGGCTCTCTGAATCCGGTCTTTTATTAAAGAGCACAGTCCAGACTTCTGGACATATTTTACCTGCAAAAAGATCTTAATCGGAGGTGTTCGGCGAGAGAAAAAGAAAAAAAGAAAAAGAGGAGGAAAACAGTAGACTGGTTCTGCATGCCCAAATGTGTTTGGCAATTCAGAAGCTACAGTTCATTAACGTCTAGAAAACAAATAAAAGACTCAATTTTATTAACTCAAAGATACTAAAGAGACACGAACTATGAATTGCAAATGAAGAAGATCTCAAGTGGGAAATGATCATTGGAATAAAAATAAAAGAAGAAGCAAAGGAAAAGACCTGATAGAGTTATCGCCATGGTTAAGAATGAATTTTTTGTTAAATATTTATCTGTCTGGGTGGAGTAGAGGTAACATCACTGCTCTATATAACCGTGGAGACCCAGGTTCGAATCTTGGCCAGAGCACCTCTCCAGTAAGTGTCCTTGGGCAAGACACCCACGGTACATACTTGCCTACCACACAATATCGTCTGTGGAGTCTAGTGGTAGCATCTCCATCCTTTGACCGTGGATAAGAAAGTCAAATACCATTCAGCGCATCCCTCCAATACAACCGTGGAGAAGCAACTCTCGGCTTTACGAGAAGCGGGTTCATCCTAACCACCAGGTCGCTGCTCTACAACCATGGAAAGGCGACCCGATCCCATTCAGAAGACGCAACCAGTGAGTGTCCTTGGGCACGACACCTGATGATATGGATGTGCCTACCTCACAAAATACTTGTACATCTCATAGATTGTAAGTCACCTTGGGAACATGATACAGTGAATCAGGCCGTATCATCCATGTGTGGTATTCTAATGTATCAACTCCTTGAACGCTGATCTTGTAAAGCGCTGCGGAATATGTGGCGCTATATAAATAAAGGATAATAATACAATAAAAAACATGAAGATTTTTTTTTAAACAAAATTAAAAAAGGAGGGAAAAAAACATTTTACAACATGTAGATAGAGGATTTGATAAAGTCAGTTGGTTTTCCAGTACTTTTAGGTATTGAACCATCTTACTCCTAACAAAAGGGCAGAAGCAGCAATGTTTGATCCTTTACAGTAACTGCAATTGCTTTGTCAATAACGCGCCAACCATTAAATCCACACATTTTACCCCACGCACCCAGCAGAGTATAATAAGCATTATATCAATAATACAGATGGAAAAAAGTGCTTTTAAAGAAAAGAGATAATTCTCCTAAAGTGTGTCTCCCTAAGGAATTTGCAGGGTCTCTAATCCCCTCTTATTGACTTCCGCTTCATTTATGAAGTGGCTGAGATTTCTCGGTCAATTCCTGGTTTCCTATTTAAACCCAAGAGGATTTCTGAAAATCTATCAAATGAGGGCCCTCGAACAAGAGAGCAGCCTCACAAAGGTGTATTCTTGCAGTGTTCAATGGTACCCTAAACACACTCTATTACTGGCCTGCATCACGATTATCTTAAAAAAGACTTTCAAAAAGTCTTGTCATATAATGACATTTATTAACTTTTCAGTGGACGAATCTTTTGTGTTTTGCAGCCGAGCGTTCTGCCTTCACTCTGTAATCTGATATCAGTACTCAGGGAAGATAAGCATCCCAGAGCTGAGTGTGCGGTATACTTCTGAGCATTCAGGATAAGGGTTGCTCTTATCCTGAATGCTCAGAACCCCAAGCACTCCGGATTTCTGATTCGTCCGGATTTCAGAGTCCAAAGTTTCAGAGAAAGGAGATTGTCCTGGGAAAGCCACGATCGCCTACTTGCAGGAGCCACCAGCATGTAGACAGGGTTGTGCAGGATTTCTTCACAGACATAATGCTTCGAGTCAGCTTGATTCCATGCAGCATGTCACCAGCAAGGGCCGCCCTAAGGCTCCCGGCACATGCTACGGTCTGCTGCAGCACTTGGGAGCTAGGTTCCGGTAGCGGCAGGAACAGTCCAAGCGTCCCTAATCCGGATTTACTAAAATCCGATGTATCTGCTAAAATCCCTGAAATACTGTATAACAGTCTGCAGGCTATAAACATAATTTACTATTTTCCAGGCATTTCACATAATGCAAGGTGCAAAATATTTTTCTTTCCTTCTGCAGAGCTCAGTTACGGCTGTGTGTGCACACACACACACACACACACTTTACAGGTTCTCCATTTGCAGTTTTTAATTTACCTGGCTTTCTGCAGAGAGCAACATGAAGTTTGGATGTCCCTGATATGTGAGTTAATCTCATAAGGCAGGTATCAGGTTTGTATAGATAGGATCCTGCCGAATAGGGTACATTGTCATTTGTGGCAGGATTACGCACAATGCAATCACATCTTGTGACTGATCCCCCATCGTGTTCAAATTAAAGTGGTTTAAATTAGGGGAGTGGTACCTATCCATAAAAGTGGTGACAGTACTTTGGTATCCAACTACCGTCTGATATCATTGCTCCCTGTAATGTCAAAAGTCTTGGAAAAATGCGTCTACACACAATTACGTGATTATTATCAATATTGGAACTACTTAACCCCGGATCAATCCAGCTTTCGTCCAAATCACTCAACTACAACCGCCCTTTTAAAAGTCTGCAATGATATCCAGGCTGGGATGGAACAAGGAAACCTAACTGGAGCCATCTTCCTTGATTTTGCCAAGGCCTTTGACATAGTAGACCAGGGCATCTTGTTAGAAAAACTTAAAAACTCTGGCATTGGTGATCGCACGTTAACCTGGTTTCAATCATATGTATCTGACCGATCACAATATGTGTCAATTTCTGGCAGCTCCTCCCTTTCCCCTCCCTGTCACTTGCGGTGTACCCCAAGGCTCAATACTTGGCCCCCTACTATTCACAATATTCATAAATGATCTGCCTAACATCTGCAAAGCCTCAACTGTACATATGTACGCAGACGACACTGTAATCTATACCAGCAAACCAAATCTCCTGGAGCTGGAGGCCGTGCTGCAAGAACAATTCACAGAGGTAGAAAAGTGGATCAAACACAAACAAACTATTTTTAAATACTGACAAAACTGTAACGATGCTCTTTGGAATAGCACCTAAACTACATAAATTGCAAAATCCCCATCTATGAGTTGGGACAAAATCAAATGGCACACTGACCACAGTCACTTCTCTCAAATATCTAGGTATGTGTTTGGACCCTAATCTATCCTTTGGCCCCCACATCGAAAAACTCTCATCTAAAAACTTTACCCCAAACTAGGTGCCTTGTACAGAATCAAATCCTGCCTGACCCCCGCGGTAAGAAAGCAGATTGTACAACAAATGCTTAGGTCGGCTATTGATTACGGAGATGTAGTGTATGCAGCGGCCCCACAAACACACCTTCAGAAACTTACTACATTGTATAACTCCTTCTGCCACTTTGCATTACAATGTAACTACATGACCCATCATTGTGACATGTTAAAAGAGCTAAACTGGCCATCGCTGGAGTCTAAACGCACCCTTCACCTTTCCAGCCTGGTGTTTAAGAGCATTTCTGGGAAGCTGCCACCCTACCTGAATAGACTGCTTCCCCCAGCAGCTCCCTCATCCTATAACCTCCGATCCAGGACCAGCACCTTACTTGCAATACCACAATACAAAAAGAAAGTGGCTCGATCCTCATTTTCCTACAGAGCACCACAATTATGGAATAACCTCCCAGACACCATCAAATCTTCCCCCAGTCTTAAGTCACTCAAGAGCTCCTTATTAACATACCTCAATACAGAATGCACCTGTAAACATGTAACATAATGACTATTTCCTACATATTTATTTTCTGTTAATCTGTATATTTGTGTGTTTTTTTTTTTGTTTCTTTTAATATCTTGCATTGTATTACTTTGTATTTCTGTAACTGTAACACTTCAATGTTCTTGAACCCAGGACATACTTGAAAACGAGAGAAATCTCAATGTATCCTTCCTGGTAAAATCCTTTATAAATAAATAAATAAATAAATGTGCATGGCTGAAAAATTTGTTTTGTTACGTTTTTAAATCATTTCATTTTCGAAATTCGCAACCAATTTCGTTTCGTATTTTTTTGTTTTGTTTTGAAATTTCGAATCGATTTTCATATATCAATTCGATAGTGATCCAAAATTCGAATTTATATCAACTAAGTAAAACCCCAGTTAATCATATTTTGCTGTTAAAGGAAAAGCTAGGGTTACATTTTAAGCTGTGTCACAGATTTAGTAATTGAGTCAAATTAACCCTTTCGCTGCTGAGGCTTTTCCTGCCTCTGTGCTGAGCTAATTTTTACCGATTTTGCTCATCATGTTTAAATGCGTTTTGAAGGCTTATTTTAGTATATGACCCAGACATATTATATATCGTTCTTTCCGTCAGACTCGGCAGATTCATAATATGTCATTATTATATGCAGGGGTGTCAAACTCAAATGTCATCGGGGCCGCATCAGCAGTTTGGTCACCCTCAAAGGGCCAGTTGTATCTGTAGGACTATGTGTCCACTCTTTATTATCATAAATTATTGTCACTGCATTCAATTATTACTGTTTTTTGTAATAATGTAAGTAATAACTAGCTCTGAAAGCAGAAACATAGTCAGAATAATGGCAAGTAGATATTCAAATGTACAATTATTGTACAATTTATTGAAAAATTATTTTTCGATATTGCCCCAGCTCTCACATGGATACTGCCCCAGCTCTCACATGGATACTGCCCCAGCTCTCACATGGATACTGCCCCAGCTCACACATGGATACTGCCCCAGCTCACACATGGATTTGCCCCCAGCTCAAACATGGATATTGCCCCCAGCTCTCACATGGATTTGCCCCCAGCTCATGGATTTGCCCCCAGCTCATGGATTTGCCCCAGCTCACACATGGATTTGCCCCAGCTCACACATGGATTTGCCCCAGCTCATGGATTTGCCCCCAGCTCATGGATTTGCCCCAGCTCACACATGGATTTGCCCCAGCTCATGGATTTGCCCCCAGCTCATGGATTTGCCCCAGCTCACACATGATTTGCCCCAGCTCACACATGGATTTGCCCCAGCTCTCACATGGATTTGCCCCAGCTCTCACATGGATTTGCCCCAGCTCATGGATTTGCCCCAGCTCACACATGGATTTGCCCCAGCTCATGGATTTGCCCCCAGCTCACACATGGATTTGCCCCCAGCTCACACATGGATTTGCCCCCAGCTCATGGATTTGCCCCCAGCTCATGGATTTGCCCCCAGCTCTCACGGATTTGCCTCCAGCTCATGGATTTGCCCCCAACTCATGGATTTGCCCAAGCTTACACCTGGATATGCCCCAGAGGCAGCCAGCTCTCACCTGGATACTTGCCCCAGCTCCGGCAGGGGTTGAGGGGGCCCAGATGCCGGGCAGCGGGAGTGCCTGCCCGGTCCTGAACAGTCCGTCCTGTTGAAGGGGATGCGGCTGCGTGCGTGCGCGCGCAGGTCACGCGGTCCGGCCAGTCAGGTGGTACAGAGACTCAGTACCACCTGATTAGCCGGACCACGTGACCGGCTGCGCCTGCACACAGCCGCCTCCTTTAACAGGACGGACTGTTCAGGACCGGGCAGGCACTCCCGCTGCCCGGCATCTGGGTCCCCTCAACCCCCGGGCCAGTTTAAGGCTGGCGGGCCACATGACGAGGTCTGGCGGGCCGGATTTGGCCCGCGGGCCTTGTCTTTGACACCCGTGATTATATGTATACGTCATGACCTGTCTGTATATTATAACAAAAAACGCAATAAAATATGAATTTTCAATCATTTACAACGTGTAAAGTGTTTTTTTTTTCACATTTTAACATGCGAGCAATTGCGGTTATATTTTGTATGGGGTGCGCTTGTTAAAAAAATTAGAGATGGGGTCTCGTTACATTTTTTTTTTGAGAAAATAACGCGATTTTTAACAAACGCACCGCATACAAAAATTGTTAATGCAGCATCATTGTTCACATTATAATTGAAATGGGAACAATATTGCTACATTAACAAACCAAAAAAAGAGAAAAAAAAACTTGTTTATTTATTTATTTTTTAAAATATTTTTTAAAAACTTTTTTTATACTCATGTTTGGTATTGTTGGAACGGCCATGCTCTGGCCGATCCAACAATACCAAACATTAACCCCTAACTGCCACGGATCGGGAGATAGGGGGTTCCAATAAACGGTGCCTGGGTTAACCCCCTGCACGCCGCCGATCGGGAGGGAGAGAGGTCCGAAGGACCTCCCCCCCTCCCTTTCAGGCGCCTCCTCCGCACATGCGGGGGGGTGCGCCTGAATTAGGTGTCATCGCGCCTCCGCGATGACACCTAATTACTCCGGCGGCGGTTCCGGGTGCTGGGCTGACATCGAGGATGTCAGCCCGCACCGGGGGGCCCAGGGAACGCTGGCCCCAAAGAGAGGATGCGCTCAGCGCGTCCACCACAAGGAACGTTACCTGCAGTTGGACGCGCTGAGCGCGTCCTTAGCAGCGAAGTGGTTAAACAGTGAAACAAAGTTAATTTGTTTCATAAATTACTTTGCTGACTATTACTTGTATTGTAAGTTAAGATCAATTCGATAGTTGATATCAATTTGATACTTCATTTTAAATTAAATAGTTGATATCAGTTATTCAAATTTTTCTTTTATGATGATGACACAGTGCAAAACGAAATAAATTCGTTATATACCATTTTGTTTCGAATTCGTAGCGATTCGTTATTCGGAAGTACTTCCAAAATACGAATTATCAAATGTCGTTCCAAATTCCGAATTTTTCGGAAACAAATGCACAACTCTAGTTTAAATGCATTTTTTTAACCTCTTTATATGTATGGCTGGGTTGAGTGCTCTGTACTTGATGTGTGTGTATATATATATAGTCATGGCCGAAATTGTTGGCACCCCAGACATTTTTCCAGAAAATAAAGTATTTCTCACAGAAAAGTATTGCAGTAACACATGTTTT
This sequence comes from Leptobrachium leishanense, assembly GCA_009667805.1. Taxonomy (NCBI): domain Eukaryota; kingdom Metazoa; phylum Chordata; class Amphibia; order Anura; family Megophryidae; genus Leptobrachium; species Leptobrachium leishanense. The sequence continues at coordinate 348,806,007 of CM019065.1, forward strand.
GCTATACACCTTTTTATTCCCTTTGTGTGTATTGGAACAAAACAAAAAAAGGGAGGAAAAAAGCAAATTGGACATAATGTCACACAAAACTCCAAAAATGGGCTGGACAAAATTCTTGGCACCCTTAACTTAATATTTGGTTGCACACCCTTTGGAAAAAAATAACTGAAATCCGTCGCTTCCTATAACCATCAATAAGCTTCTTACACCTCTCACCTGGAATTTTGGACCACTCTTCCTTTGCAAACTGCTCCAGGTCTCTCTTATTGGAAGGGTGCCTTTTCCCAACAGCAATTTTAAGATCTCTCCACAGGTGTTCAATGGGATTTAGATCTGGACTCATTGCTGGCCACTTCAGAACTCTCCAGCGCTTTGTTGTCATCCATTTCTGGGTGCGTTTTGACGTATGTTTGGGGTCATTGACCTGCTGGAAGACCCAAGATCTCGGACGCAAACCCAGCTTTCTGACACTGGGCTCTACAGTGCGACCCAAAATCCTTTGGTAATCCTCAGATTTCATGATGCCTTGCACACATTCAAGGCACCCAGTGCCAGAGGCAGCAAAACAACCCCAAAACATCATTGAACCTCCACCATATTTCACTGTAGGTACTGTGTTCTTTTCTTTGTAGGCCTCATTCCATTTTCAGTAAACAGTAGAATGATGTGCTTTACCAAAAAGCTCTATCTTGGTCCAGTGGCATAACTAGAAACCTGAGGGCCCCGGTGCAAGAATCCATGAAGGGCCCCCCAACCCCCCAAAAAAAAATCTATATATTTTTACTTTTTTTTTTCCTGCAATATAAACAAGATAGTATTGCCCCCAGCTGACACGGATATATACTGTATATTGCCCCCAGCTCACATGGATATATATATTGCCCCCAGCTCACACATGGATATTTTTGCCCCCAGCTCATGGATATATTTGCCCCCAGCTCATGGATATATTTGGCCCCAGCTCATGGATATATTTGCCCCCAGCTCATGGATATATTTGCCCCCAGCTCATGGATATATTTGCCCCAGCACATGAATATATTTGCCCCAGCACATGAATATACTGCCCCAGCACATGAATATACAGCCCCAGCACATGAATATACAGCCCCAGCACATGGATACTGCGTAAAATATATACATTGCGAGGCATGTAGCCTGCCCATTAACCCCTAAAATGCCAGTAATCAAGTGAAAACATGAAATGTATACACTCTGAGACATGTAGCTTACACATTAACTCCTAAAATGCCATTAATAAATGAAAAAATAAAATACATACTGCGAGGAATGAAGCCTGCCCATTAACACTTAACATAAAACTAAACCAAGGCAAAAACTAAAGAAATACACAATGTAATATATAGTCTGACCATTAACCCTGTCACTGCTGAGCCATTTCCACCCTGTGAAAAAAAATTTAGGTTTTTATTTTATTATTTATTAATTTGTATTTACACTGAATATGGTCATTGTTGGATATCATTAGAAAGGCCAGACTCCGCTCTTTCCAATGACACCTCAAGCGACCACGTGCAATGCCGGATGGGGCCGGAGAAACATCGGTCCGAAGATGGGGGTGAAGCTGGATGCTGAATTCTGGTGAGGGGCACATGAGGGTCAAGGTAAAACCTGGGGGGGGGGCAATTACCCCCCTGCCCCCCCCTAGAGACGCCTATGCTTCTGGACAAATATATATATAATATGTTGTGCACTTGTGCCCGTCTTTAACATCCTGCAACATTTTGCAAAATATAGAGATCGGAATAATATATGAAGCCTTTGAGCTTTGGGAGGAATTTTTATTTTAAAACAATCTCTTTAAGGGTTAATACACAAAGCAGATTTTTCACTCCATAGGAAGAGATAAAGTAAGTACACAAGGAGCCGCAGGATTCTGCAGACCTTTAAGTCATGCATCGCTGTAATCGAAATGACATCTGGTTTGAAGTCTTTTTAGTCAGTGAATATCACTTCAGATCTTTGAAACAGGCGTGATTCTCATCTGCAATTTATTTGTCTTTTGTTTCTTCTACACATAGCTTAAAGACTCTCTGGGAAAAGAGATAAGTCTGTAACAAGTCAGTAAATAAAAGAAGAGCTGTTATTATAATGCACTGCAACATCTAATACATCAAACTCTTTGGGCAGCGTTCCAGGCCCTGTGGGATTGATATGGCAGAGTGCTACTTATCGACAAAAATTACGCTACAGTTACCTCTTGATCCTATATTTTGAATGAGAGATGCGAGATGGTCTTAAAGGGACACTCTACAAACCCTGACCACTCTATCTTATTAAAGTGGACAGGGTGTGTGGAATGTTGTTCCCCCACAGCCCCTTTTGGCTGTTACCATTGTGTGAAGTGGAGGAGTTTCCTCCACCCACACAGCTGCCACTCACCAGGCGGGATTTTGAATAACCCGCCGAGTGTCACAGTCTCCCTTGATCCCTAAACGCAGACTCTGACGATCTTTAAGATAGCCAGATTGCTAAATCAAAACAAGCCTAAATTAGTAACCAAAGCGGAATAATCGGACAAAGCCATGGGTCAGAACCAGAATGGGTAGTCGGACTCAGCCAAGATTCAATACCAGAGCGGATAGTCAGACAGAGCCAGGAATCGGTACACATGAAAATCAAGGAAAGCAAGGGTTAACACTAGAGAATAGTCAGGAACGAAGCCAGAGTCATACACGGTATACTAGATATACACACAGAAAATGCAATGATAAGGTTTAACCATGACAGGGCAGTTAGCATAACTCACGGCTTGCTTTCAAAATCTGGCGGGCGTCACGTCATCACACCGTACCCAGCCCACGTCACTGAACCACGACCGCTGGCCATATCACTCAGTGGTCGGCCAGCGAGCAGCAGAGGACAGTGCTGATGGGTGTCCGAGGGGGCATCCAAGGGAGACGTGACATAGAGGACCAACCCGGGGACTGATGACGTCAGCGCGCTTCATATGTGCTGATGTCTGGTATTCTATGCAACTCACACGAACAGAAAAATTCATCCGTGGTCAAATTCTGAGCAGCAAAATTCATCCACAGTTGAATTTGAGTGGTCAGTCGTTTGGTCCTTATCAAGTGAGTGGTGCATGTGCCGTTCGCACGCAAATGGCTCCATGTACGTCTGCATTTGAAAGCCCTGGAGCGAAAGAGGAGCGGTTGCCCAGCACTGCTAGACAAAACGTGAGTATTTTACCCCAACGAAAAGAGATATTAACTCAGGTTGTGACTGGCAGAAAGCGCAGTACTCACAGCTAACAGAGAGTGGTCCTCTAGGAAGACTCCAGTCAATGTCCTCAATGTGGCATGCCACATTTACGTGAGGCCAGGGGGGGCCAACCTACACACAAATTACCTTTTTTTTTACATTATAAAGAAAAAATGCTGATCTACATAAAAAGGGAGAGATCCCATGTCACATGGACAAAAGTCATGTTGCCCATGACAGTCGCACTTTAAGCTACTTTGCAACATTTTAACGTATTGAAATAAAAAAAAAAACAACAAAATTCCACGGCTGTTTTCTGCTGACTAGTCATATTTTTATATGTCCCTTTATATGTATCTATAGCCCTGTGTAGAGCAGTACTTGTGCTAAAGTGCAAACGTGAGCAAGACGAAAATCGACTTAAAAAGACACAAGACTAGGATAAGGAAGCCGGATCAGACACCTGGGGAACAAACCACACTACTTGTACAGATAAGCCCGGTCTCCCATCACAGAGAAGACTGTTAGCGGACGAGTGCGGCAGAAAGTGCCGAGAGTGAAATGGCAATTTAGAACACTGAAAATAAGCAGATAAAACCTCACGCCTCTGAAGATGTCTAAAACCAGCCTCCCTAAAGGGGCAGCAAATCCAATTTGTAATCCAGAGATCAGTGAAGCAAATGAAGGTCCGCATCAATGGCCAGCTTGTGTATTCAGTGCATCAATCCTGCCAGCTCTGAACCCAATCAACACTCCATAAAACATGCCACGGACACCGGCGCAGTGAGGAGGTTAGCAGCGCGGAGGTCTACACACCAGTTATTTCAGAGGTGCGGTGGTAGCTTGGAAATAAATTAGAATTGCATGTCGATTCAACAATAAAAGATGCTCTGCATGATCAAACAGTACAAAATGTAACGCTCAAATCTCTCCGTTTACAATAAATAACAATGGTTTGCAAATGTCACTTTATTACTTTTCTACAAATACCTTTTATTTAAGTTAAAATTAGGGATACACCGATACCACTTTAAGACCGAGTACGTGTACCGATACTTTTTTTTATGTCATGTGAACGCTTTCCAATAAGAACAGACCTCATATAAAAATGCCCCCAGCTCACATGTATATAACATGTATATAACACAGAATGCCCCCAGCTCTCATGGATACTGCCCCCAGCTCATGGATACTGCCCCCAGCTCATAGATACTGGCCCCAGCTCATAGATACTGGCCCCAGCTCATAGATACTGGCCCAAGCTCATAGATACTGGCCCAAGCTCATAGATACTGGCCCAAGCTCATGGATACTGGCCCAAGCTCATGGATACTGCCCAAGCTCATGGATATTGCCCCCAGCTCATGGATATTGCCCCCAGCTCATGGATATTGCCCCCAGCTTATGGATATGCCCCCAGCTCATGGATATGCCCCCAGCTTATGGATATGCCCCCAGCTCATGGATATGCCCCCAGCTCATGGATATTGCCCCAGCTCATGGATATTGCCCCAGCTCATGGATATTATTAAGTATTGTGCTGCAGTAATCACAGACAGCAAGGATACAACCATTTTATTGAATCAACTGACAAATAACTGCCACTGAAGCAGGGCTTAACACAACTTTATATATACACAATACATAACACCCCTCCCCCTATGATAGATCTTATCCTCAGTCTGTTCAACACTCATAGTCTTCAAGATAGGCTGGGGGCCCACGGAATCTGGTGGACCGCCGCAATGGTACTGGAGAGTCTTGCCGAAACGGAGCACCATCCATCTCCAACTGGACAGTGTCCCGAAGATCGCCCGTGAGTGGCGACGGCTCAACGGCCCCTAGTACCTCCGCCTCTTCGGAAGTGGACACGGGTGGTGTAGGCAAACCTGTAGGAACACAGTTCTCCAGTGGGCCTGAGAACACCCTGGGATTCCCATCCGGCACTGGTCCGGTCAGCCGGCGCCGCAGCTGATCAATGTGGCGTCTGATTGACAACGGTCCCGTTACCTTAGTTACCCTGGCTGCCACCCAAGGTGCCCCACTCCCATAGTTCCTGGCCCATACCAATTCACCTGGCTGTAAGTTCCTGGGGGGTTTGGGCTGAGCCGTCTCTGCCGCTACTCTGTCTGGGTGAAGTCGGTCAAGTTTCATTGTGAGCCGGCGGCCCCACCTCAGCCCCGCTGGGCTGCGACCGGTTGCTGTAGTAGGAGTTGTGTGTTGACACAGGAGGAAATTCGCCAGGCGGTGATTCCAGTCCCCATTCGTCATCCGCTTGAGCGCCTCCTTTGTGGTTCTGACCATTCGTTCCGCCTGACCGTTGGTCGCGGGGTGGAAAGGAGCGAATTTTATGTGCTGAATCATGTTGGCGTTGAGGAATGATTGAAACTCTGCTGCCATGAATTGTGCCCCATTGTCGGAAACTATTCCATCTGGCAGACCATGTGTCAAGAACAGCCGGCGCAACTCTCGGATGACCCTGGTCGTTGTCATCGATGAGACCGGTACCACTTCCAACCACTTGGAATAACTGTCCACTACTATCAGGAATACCTGCCCCTGGAAGGGGCCCGCAAAGTCAATGTGCACGCGAGATCATGGGGAATGCGTGGTCTCCCAACGGTGCACTGGTGCCTGAGGCATCTCTGGTCGACTTGCCTGGCAACTCCTTACTTGCTTCTCTATGTCTTTGTCCAAGCCCGGCCACCACAAGTACAGTTGTGTTCAAAATTATTCAACCCCCACTGAAATTGAGCGTTTTGGCCAGTTTGACATTGATTTTGATCATTCAGTCATCTTGCTTACAATTAAATCAAAGAGGCACGTGTAGGTCAGACAAATATAACATAACATTTATAATGAAATAAGCACAAATGTCTTTTCTGTGCTCACATCATTATCAGTTTTATTCAACCCCCAAGTGACATTCAATCTTAGTACTTAAAACTGTAAAACAGTTACTAACAGCTTTTAAACGTGAAGCATAGCTTGACACAAGTGTCTTGCAGCGATCTACGGGTATCTTTGCCCATTCGTCATGGGCAAAAGCCTCCAGTTCAGTCACATTCTTAGGCTTGCGCACAACAACTGCTTTCTTTAAGTCCCACCAGAGGTTCTCAATCGGATTTAAGTCAGGTGACTGCGATGGCCACTCCAAAATGTTCCAGCCTTTAATCTGCAACCATGCTCTAGTGAATTTGGAGGTATGCTTGGGATCATTGTCCTGTTGAAAGGTCCAACGTCTCCCAAGCCTCAGGTTTGTGACGGACTGCATCACATTGTCATCCAATATCTCCTGGTACTGAAGAGAATTCATGGTACCTTGCACACGCTGAAGCTTCCCTGTACCTGCAGAAGCAAAACAGCCCCAAAGCATGATTGACCCCCGCCATGCTTCACAGTAGGCAAGGTGTTCTTTTCTTCATAGGCCTTGTTCTTCCTCCTCCAAACATAGCGTTGATCCATGGGCCCAAACCGTTCTAATTTTGTTTCATCAGTCCACAGAACACTATCCCAAAACTTCTGTGGTTTGTCCACATGACTTTTGGCATACTGCAGTCGACTCTTCTTATTCTTTGGAGACAGCAAGGGGTGCGCCTGGGAGTTCTGGCATGGAGGCCTTCATTACGCAGTGTGCGCCGTATTGTCTGAGCTGAAACTTCAGTACCCACATCTGACAAATCTTTTCTCAGTTCCTCAGCAGTCACACGGGGACTTTTCTCCACTCTACGCTTCAGGTAGAGCACAGCAGTCGAAGTCAGCATCTTCTTTCTGCCACGACCAGGTAGCGTTTCAATAGTGCCCTTTGCCTTGAATTTGCGAATGATGCTTCCTATGGTCTCTCTTGGTATGTTTAACATCTTTGCAATCTTCTTATAGCCATTGCCCTTCCTGTGAAGAGTAATCACCTCTTCTCTTGTCTTCCTGGACCATTCTCTTGACTTCACCATGTTTGTAACCACACCAGTAAATGTCTAGAAGGAGCTGAGTATCACAGTCATTTTAAAGCTGCCTAATTGGTGCTTATTATGCTTTATTGCTGCTCCGTGACATCCACAGGTGTTTTCAATACCTGATTGAAAACACTTGAATGAACCTCTGTTCTTCAGAGTGGTAGTCTTTAAGGGGTTGAATAAATTGTGTCAATGAAGAATTCACAAAAGAAACATTTACTACTGTATTACAAAACCAATTGATGTCATTTTAGTTGCATATGGTTCTTTAAAAAGTCCTTGTAGGATTTCATTCTGAATACAATTACAAATGTACACTAAATTCCCTAAAACCCTTTACAGCATTGGGGGTTGAATAATTTTGAACACAACTGTAGCTCCTGGCTAGAGCCTTCATCCGAACAATTCCTGGGTGCCCCTTGTGTAGGGAATCCAGCACCTTGGAGCGAAGACTGGGTGGAATGATGACCCTGCTGCCCCACAGTACACATATTTTGTGGGCCGACAGTTCATTTTTTCGAGAAAAGAAGTGTTGGAACTCAGACCCTGGCCGGGCCACTGGCCATCCCCTTAACACCCAGTTGAGAACTCAGCTAAGCGTTCTATCCGTGGTGGTTTCAGCTGCACCATCCCCTGCATGTAGGGGTATGTCAGGCAGGTCCTGGATCACCAGAATATTACAAGCTCGGGCCGGATCTGGCTCAGTCTGTGGTAGAGGCAGACAGCTGAGAGCATCGGCATGGCCCACTTCCTTGCCCGGCCTGTGTACTAGCTGGTACGAGTAGGCGGCCATGAAAATGGACCATCGTAGCATTCGCGGAGACAGGATCTGCGGTGTCTGTCAGCTGTGAAGAGACCAAGCAGTGGTTTGTGGTCTGTAAAGATGGTGAAGGTACGTCCATATAAGAAGTCATGGAACTTCTTAATGCCAGCCACTATGGCGAGTGCTTCCTTGTCTATCTGGGCATAGTTCCTTTCAGCCGTAGATAACGTCCTAGAATAGTATGCGATGGGAGCCTCTCTACCATCTGGCATCCTGTGGCTTAGTACTGCCCCAATGCCATATGGCGAAGCATCACAGGCTAGTGTTACTGGTAGTGTTTCGTTGAAATGAACTAGGACGGAGTCCGAGGACAGAAATGATTTTACCGCACTGAATGCTTTGTTTTGAGTGCTCGACCAGACCCAGGGTGCTTGTTTGTCCAGGAGGCGGTGTAGCGGTTCTGCCAGGGCAGCCTTATGCGGTAAGAAGGAATGGTAAAAATTTAGCAAACCCAGGAATGCTTGGAGCTCCCCCTTGGATTTTGGAGTAGGGGCTTGCTGAATTGCTTGTAGCTTTACTTCAGATGGGTGGATGCCGGCTGCGTCGATGCGGAACCCCAGGAAGTCGGTGGATTCTACGCCGATCCGGCACTTTTCCCTCTTGAGTTTAAGGCCGCTTCACGGAAACGTTGGAGTACTGTGCGCTGACGTTCGGCCAAGACTGATGCTGATTCTCCCGCGATCAGGACGTCGTCAAAGTATGGGCAGACGCCGGGAATGTTCTCCAGTGTCCGTTCCATAATACTTTGGAACAACCCTGGTGCTACGCTTACCACAAACTGCAATCGGCGCACTCGGAATGCACCTCTGTGTGTAACTATTGTTTGTGCTTCTGCGGTAGCGTCGTCTACCGGTAGCTGCTGGTAGGCCTGGGCGAGGTCTAGCTTAGCGAATATTCGGCCTCCCTGGAGCGAGGCGAGGATGTGGCTTACCACTGGCACAGGATAAGCATGCTGCTGTAGTGACTTATTTATGGTGCACTTGTAGTCTGCGCAAATACGAACATCTCCATTAGGCTTAACTGGGGTCACTATGGGAGTCTCCCACTGGCTACTGTCCACGGGTTGGAGCACTCCCTGCTGTACCAGCTTGTCTAGTTCTGCATCAATTTTATGCTTCAATGCAAAAGGAACCCTACGCGGTTTTAATCGGATTGGAGGTACTGCTGGATCAAGGTTGAGTACAATGGGTGCCCCTTTGTATTGTCCCAGTTCAGTGCTGGATACGTCAGCGTATTCTTGGCATACCGCTTCAAGATCGGTTATTTGGGTTTGATGGATGCCCGTTACCCTGATGCCCAGGGCCTCAAACCAGTCAAGTCCTAGGAGGCTGGTACGCGGCCCCTCTACGACCACCACACTGAGGGCACCCTCGAACTCTCTGAATTGTACCCTAATGGTGGCTTCACCTCTTACAGGAACACGGCGATTCTGGAAATCTGTTCGCACCAAGTCCGATGATTTGAGCGGAATTTGCCGTCGGCTACGGTTGCGAATATGGTCAAAAGTGGTAGAGGAAATAATGGACAGAGCCGATCCAGTATCTAACTCCATGGAACATGGGACCCCTTGAAGTTTTAGGTGGAGTCTTATCTTCTCTTTGATGGGACGTTGGGCCCCTGTGCGTTGGATGCTACGCCTTCCCGAGCAGTATTCAACTCTGTTCTGTCCTGGGGGCCTTTTTCCCTGACGACATCTGCAAACTCTAGCAATGTGCCCATGCTTTCCACAGGCACGGCATACAAACAATACAATGCTAATCCATTGTGCTCTGCACGCGTGGGTTCGTATCCCATCCTCGTCGCCACTATTAAGTATTGTGCTGCAGTAATCACAGACAGCAAGGATACAACCATTTTATTGAATCAACTGACAAATAACTGCCACTGAAACCGGGCTTTACACAACTTTATATATACACACACACACAATACATAACACCAAAATAACTGCCACTGAAGCAGGGCTTAACACAACTTTATATATACACAATACATAACAGATATTGCCCCAGCTCATGGATACTGCCCCCAGCTCATGGATATTTTCCCACCAGCTCATGGATAATGCCCCCAAGCTTTCATGGATATTGCCCCCCAGCTGATGGATATTTGCCCCCCCAGCTGATGGATAATGCCCCCAACTCAGACCCCCAATTCGGACAGCCGCCCCTGGAGCTCTCCGCGGCATACTTACCTTCCTGAGTGACGCCGACAAAGTCTTTGCGTGTGCGCTCATTGAAGGACCCCAGCCGCGATCACGTGGGACTCCCACGTGATCGCAGCTGGGGTCCTTCAATGTGCGGAAGCGCAGAAACTTTGCCGGCGTCGCTCAGGAAGGTAAGTATGCCGCGAAGAGCTCCAGGGGCGGCTGTCCGAATGCCGATAGAGCATTCGAACAGCCGCCCCTGCCCCTGCCCCTCGGCTCAATGTCGGATTCCGGTATCGGGGGAAATATCGTGGGTACTGCACGAGTTACCGAGTACTCCTGCAGTACCCGGTATCGGCACCGATATCGATACTAGTATCGTATCGGTGCAACCCTAGTTAAAATGGAAGAAGGATGGATATACAGAACAATGAAGAATATAGCACATATGAGTTATGGTAATTAGGACAGTTACAGTTAAACCCTTCAATAACAGAAACAAGTTGGCTCGATCCTCAAAACCCACTAGCGGGTGCACAAGAGTGCGTTAAAAGGGACACTCTACTCATCTGGACCACTTTATCCTTTTAGTGTTCAGTTCCCCCACTCCACATCCTCCTTGCAGCTCTGATCTGGAGAAATCACAGTATGAAGTGGAGGAGTTTCCTCCATCCCACCATGCATCACCAGCAGCTGTGATTTTGAATTTCCAGGCTGCCAGTCACAGAATTAGTCAATAGTAACATTAATACATTGAGAGCGTGCTGACATCACCGTCTGAGACAGTCCACAATAGTGAGACAGTCCACAGTGAGGCAGCCGAAGGTTGGTTCTGTGCATGCGCGCCCAGCTCCGATCCATCGTTCAACACAATTAAACATTAAAACACCAACTGCCCCCAGTGTTTCCACCAGACTAGGGTAACGGGGAAGGGTCTCCTCACATCCTGACCGCTATAAAACAAAGTGTTCAGGATGTGCAGAGTGGTCCTTTAAAGGGAAAAAAAACGTTGGATTAACAGTAATCACATATTTTCAAAGATGCAGTCAATTTCCATGCTCTTTACCGTAAACCTTTCAGAAAAGAACCAAGTAGGAACCTAAATAGGGACCAGGTAGGACTGCTTGCACACCGAGCAGCCGTCCTTTATTCATGCCAAATTGTTAGTAACAATGTATTCAGTCTGAAAAGCTCCCTGGAAAAAAGTTACTTCATGAAATGAGAATATATGTACGCTATAATAAAATACTACATATGCCTCATCTTGTGAGGAAATTTTATTTTTATTGCACATTTCTCACGTATAAAAAAGGGTATTTTATTTTTCCATTTTATTTACAACTTTTAAATGATCGAAATAGACAAGGGAATAAGCCGGAAGCATCTTAAAGGAGCATACCAGAAGCACCTTAAAAGGGATCCATAAACATGTCACTGGTTTTTTTTTTAAATTCAAGTACACTTAAAAGAAATGTCATACAGCATCTATAGATTTCATATGCTACTGCCGAGTCATGACCTAAAAATACCACACTGTCTCTAAGGTTAATGGGTCGCCTTCTGCTGGGATTCAAACCCCCGTTCACAGGAGTTGTATTTAGTCACTGATTTTAGCCATTTATCTATGAGTTACCCTCACAAATTAAACCTTGGTTTTTTTCAGATGACCCTTCCCATTTAAAGACGGTAACTTTAATTTGAACAATTGCACTATATTATATTATATCCAAAAATAGTGAATAATGACTCATGCTGTTGGTTAGGATGTACGCTGTAAAAATAACCCAAAAACTTCACTAATAGGTTTGCCAGGTCAGCCATGTTTTCCTGAACATATTACTGATTTATGAAGAAGGAGTGCTCAAGGAAGGATCAGCCCTGTAACATGCATGATTCATAGGGGAAATCAGTTGCCATATCAAGGCTGGCCACCTTGGTTTCCTGTCTGATGACTTACCTGCAGCATATGGATTCGACATACCACAAGATTGAACTTTTCAGGTACTGCCCGAAACCGATCTCAGTACCCCAACAGGATCACATCTGCCAATGCCGCCTCCTTGTTGGACCATCCTGTTCTCCCCAGCCAGACTCTGTGCCTTTCTCCAGTCCTCAGACGAAGATTAAAGACTGGGGACACGTAGAGAGCCTGCTAGCATCCCCCAGAAATGAGACAAGGCTGTATATCTGGGGTCTTTCAGGGTTTGAATGGAATTCTTTTAAATCAGAGACAGACACACATATTTAAACAGTCAACCTGGGTTATTTACACAAAACATCCCCTAGAAACTGTTGGGAGACATAAACTAGGACAAATAACGGAAGAAACATTTTATTTTGAAATTTTTTAACATTCCTAGATAAGACAGGGCAATGGCACTCATGATTGACAAACAAATTACAGTTTAAAACAACAGATAACTGGGCAGTGTTTGCCTGACACAGAAGATTAAGAACTCCTCAAATATACAGCAGATAAAGAGATACACACGGACCGTAACAATAGACAATAATATTATTCATGTATAACTCAGATTACATGCACAAAAGAGAGGGAAATGGCACAAAACATCCGGCCTGCACCTCCCAAATACATCTCCAGGTCCATGCACCCCAAGTCCAAATGACACACGTCACACTGCCCATCAGCACGAATAAGTTATGTGTGTCCAGGAAAAACGTAGTTGATCTGGCAACCCTATTCACAAAGTATGTCATATTTATCTTATTGTTCTACATCAGCACCACTTCATCTTAAAAGAACAGGATCCAGTGGCAGTTTTTGTTTGAAAACTACAAATTGATGTTTTGAGGATAACATTTTAGAACTTTATTGATTTGCATCATCTTGCCATTTATAGAGAAAGAGTCAGGATAAAATATCAAACATGAAATCAATGGATCGGTTTTAAAATCCCCAAAAAAGGCTGATTTCCCAGATGGGTGACATTTATTTATATATATTTGTGCATGTCCAAATTAAGAGTAAACAAGAATGAGAAATAATACACAGCAATCAAAAAACTGCCTGCACCAAAATCATCTTAGGTAAAAATTCTAAAAATAATATCTACTTTTACGCGCAGTTCAACCATCAATTACGATATATGCAATCTTTTTATCCCATAAAAGAAGTTATATCAGAGCCCCGGCGCAAAACCACTATAAAAATAAACTGGCGCTTACTGAGTGATCGCTATCACCGAGTAAGTCACTGGAAAGCCAATGGAAACACCTTCAAATAAGAAACAACTCTCTTTCAACTGAGTGGTCTTGTTATATAGGTTTTTAAAGCTAGTGTCCGACTCCTTAATGTGGCAAAACCAAGACGATTTTATTCCACAGTGAGCAAAGGAAAACGTCTCGACACATTGGTCTTAGTCAAGTCTGGATACATAGTGCACGAAGAACACATAGTTACCCATACCCAGCCACTTCATTTCCGCAGGTCATGAAATCTCCCAATTGAGGTTTCAAGTCATTGATGCAGTTGACAAATCCATCAGGGTTGGCGACAGGGAACAGATATTAAAAAATTGGATCCATCAACTCAATACTGTCGAACCTTTTGGATTAAATAGGGATTTTGACCTGTCTCCCTTTTTAGTAAGCCTTAATTAGCAAACTCTTCTTTTTTCTTATTTTTCCTTGTAATTCATAGGCAATGACGTATTACTGAATTAACATTCCCGATCTCAAAACTATAATGCTAATATTCTTATTAGATTTGTTGTTGGACACTTTAGTGATTTTTATCAGCATAGGCAAATTTTGCATACCAGGGTAAATCTTTGAATTTATAAAGAGAATATATATTGAGTGTAATACAATACTTCTGGTGTTCATTGTTTTTAATTCTTAATTCTTTTTATTGCTACATATGTAACACTGATACACATTTTGATACTCCTTCCAAACAGGTGATTGAATGTGAGATGAGGGAGCTTACTGATGATGGTTTAATTGTATCACATGGTTGTCTATTAACGAGCATTTTTATTACTGATTGTTATATATATATATATATATATATTCTTTGTGCACTATGTATCCAGACTTGACAAAGACCACTGCGTCAAAACTTTGTCCTTTGCTCACTGTGGAATAAAATCCTCTTTGTTGTATCACATTAAGGAGTCGGTAACTATTTAATTATATTGAGGTGTCCGGGAACTGGAAGCATGTCCACGCCGACTGGTGGCTGTGTTGCTGGGCGCAGCATATGCTTGATTTTTAATGCTAGTGTGATATGGGCCCCTTTAAAATTCCAAGAATCCTATAATAGATCGAATTTTGTAAGTCATTTGTCATAGTTACAACAACCAGCTGACAGCTGCGCAGACACAGGGACACATACAAAAAAATAAATAAATAAAAAGCTCCCCTATGTATTGCAGACAGAGGCGGCTCTAGTGTTAGCAAGGCCTTAGGCAAAGCTCTACTATGTGGCCCCATTTATTGTGCAAATATGCAGAATTTAGCTAAAAAAAACTACTACTAATGAAGGTTCCGTCAGCTCTCCTGGCAGCTTGGTGTATGTTAATGCAGGAGGGTATTTCACATGAACATGTGCATACTGAAATTACACACAAATACCATCATTTGAGGCCCCTGTTTGAGTGAGGCCTTAGGCGACTGCCTATTTGACCTAATTACAGAGCCACCTCTGATTACAGAGCGCAATAGAAGAGATACCCACCCTCTTGAATGGGCATAATAAACACATGGTGCGGTTATTAGCGGATTGTTGTGGCTCTCCTGACCGTGACCACATATTATAACTCCAAGGTCAACACAGTCACTTTGTGGTCATGGCAATTTAAAGTATGATGTCGCCCTTCATTGAAACCCGATAGTTCTCTACTTTTTAATGCGGGGACTGATTCTCCTCTAAACATATGACAGTAGGAGATAGAAGTTGTATAATGCCACTTACCATAATAACATACCCCCTGCCATCCATAAGGGGAAGGTATCAGACATACCTTTTTGTAGGATGATCATCGGCTTCTTAAGGAGGCAGGTGGCCCTTGTTTTAAAGGGGAGTTTCAGTACGATTGATTTTAGAGTACGCCGTCTCAGTAGATGAATCGGTATGTGAGACGAGCTGCATTACAGCCCTGCTAAGCCCCAGGTACTCAGTAACTTGACTGTTCCTGCAGGTTTGCTTCTCATTCTATCAAAATCTCCTGCTTTCTCTATGAACAGTTAACAGCTTATTAAAAAGAGCAGACTCTCTTCTTTCCAAAGTGGTGTCACTTTTCCCGTACGTCTACAGATTCATGTCTGTTGGCTCTGGACCCAAAATATCATGTTCCATGCATTCAGAGGAAAGATAGAAAGTATCAAAACAGAGGAAATTGTAATTAGCAAAACTTCACTACATAAAAGGTGTAGTGAGGAGAGGACTGCTACAAAAGGCACAAAATGAGTCCTTAGCACCAATGGAGCGAAATAGGTTTGTGGAATTGGGGTTTTCTTGGGCTAAATATGGGATTTTTTAAAAAAAGTTTTTCAATGCAAAAAAACGTTTATACTAACTGTTGGTAGTGAAGGGGTTAACACGTCTCCCAACTCTAGACCAAGAATATAACCTATATATTCTATAACATTTCATAGTTTACATATCTGTCACAATGTATAATGTTCAGAGCAATGGACCAAGACCAAAGCACAAACGATATAAACGAAGACATTCCTGGAACATCTCTTTTGAAGTTACAAATTAAAAAAGTGGGGGAAGCGACGTGACATACATAAAAGGAGGGAAATGGGAAAAGATAAACTGAGGCAAGTAAATGATTAGATAGGGTTCTGAAAGCCACATACATTTATTAGGTTTGTTTAAATCAAGCACTAGAAGACTGGGGAAAACAACGTAGGGGTCTATTTACAAAGCAACGAAATTTTAATGTCAGCTCACTTCGGTGATTCCATTTCGTAGAAATTTCGTTGAATTTACTATCGAGTTATCACCGTATTTTGCCGAAAATAGAGTCGCAATAAGCGCTGAATTGGCCTCGGTGAATTCCACCGAACTGAAGAGAAAAAAATAGGAAGTCTCCTATTAGGAGAATAAATCAATAAACATGTATTGAAAAATGTATCTAAATAATAAAAAAGGTCTATAAAAATAAAATATACTTTCAAAAACTAAAAAAAAGGTCTTTTAAGAAATGGAAAAAAAACAAAGATTTTTGTACAAAATATAAATAAATGGACTTAAAAAAAAATTAAATATTACATTTGCTACATTTGCCTGTTTAAACCTGTTGAGTTGAAAGCACCAAAAGAAGGTCTCAATTCAGCATTCTGTGACTAGGCGAAACGATAGTTCTCTATGGGACAATTTCAGTGCCACGAATGCGGCCAAATGGCCCCGAATTGAGGCAAATTGCACCGTATTTCATTGTCTGTTCGCCTGTATTTGGCGATCGACAGCTTTGTGAATAGACAAGTTACATAGGCTGAAAAAAGGCATGCATCCATCGGGTTCAGCCTTTCACACAGCTAATAACCACCAGGTCTGTCAAGAAATTTAATTCTTGAATCCTTCCTAAGTGATCTGAAACAGCTCCCATGGTACAGACTAAACCTAATCCCAGACCTAGACTGTGCAATTGCATACTTTCAGTCTGAGCTCCTGCAAGTCTGGAATTCCCATGCCCCGCTGCGTAAAGTGCGAGTAAGAGGGACCCATCTCCCCTGGGTTACAGCTGATCTAACACTAATGTACCAGCTTAGAGATTCACTGTGGTCAAATTTCAAGAGTACTGGTTCCATGAACGATCACAATGAATACCGAAAATGCCGGAATGCATGCACAAAACAAACAAAAATGGCGAAAGCCCATTACTGCAATGAAAATCTAAACAATAACATATCAAACCCTAGAAACTTTTGGAAAACCATAAGTAACATACAAGCACCCCCTGTCCACACCCAGCCGGCTGCTTTCAAAGTAAACAACCAAACCCTGCAACACCCCCTAGATGTAGCAAATGCCTTTAATGATTATTTTGCTGGATGTGCCACCACCCTGATTGCTAAGCTAGGAAATGACATGCAATCAGAAAGGCCGCATGCAGGTCAGGCCCCTCCAACTGTGCAAAGTCCCTGTATCAGACAGGAATTCAGTTTTAGACCAGTGCCTGTCAGTGTCGTTACTAAACTTCTCAGTAACCAAAAAATGAAATACCAGTCTGGACCTGATCAAATACCAGCAATGCTGCTGAAAATCAGTGCACCGGCAATTGCAAATCCTGTCGCAACCCTAATCAATGAATCACTGGCGACTGGATACATACCCAAACTCTGGAAGACTGCGAGAGTGGTACCTATCCATAAAAGTGGTGACAGTACTTTGCTCCCTGTAATGTCAAAAATTTTGGAAAAATGAGTCTACACACAATTACGTGATTATTATCAATACTGGAACTACTTAACCCCCAGATCAATCAGGCTTTCGTCCAAATCACTCAACTACAACCGCCCTTTTAAAAGTCTGCAATGATATCCAGGCTGGGATGGAACAAGGAAACCCAACTGGAGCCATCTTCCTTGATTTTGCCAAAGCCTTTTACACAGTAGACCATGGCATCTTGTTAAAAAAACTTAAAGACTCTGGTATTGGTGATCGCACGCTAACCTGGTTTCAATCAAATGTATCTGATCGGTCGCAATATGTGTCCATTTCTGGCAGCTCCTCCCTTCCCCTCCCAGTCACTTGCGGTGTACCCCAAGGCTGAATACTCGGCCCCCTGCTATTTACAATATTCATAAATGATCTGCCTAACATCTGCAAAGCCTCAACTGTACACATGTACGCAGACGACACCGTAATCTATACCAGCAAACCAAATCTCCCACAGCTGGAGGCCGTGTTGCAAGAACAATTCACAGAGGTAGAAAAGTGGATCAAACACAACAAACTTTTCTTAAATACTGACAAAACTGTAACGATGCTCTTTGGAACAGCACCTAAACTACATAAATTGCAAAATTCCCATCTATGTGTGGGGACAAAATCAAATGGCACGCTGACCACAGTCACTTCTCTCAAATATCTAGGTATGTGGTTAGACCCAAATCTATCCTTTGGCCCCCGCATCGAAAAAACCCTCATCTAAACTTTACCCCAAACTAGGAGCCCTGTACAGAAACAAATCCTGCCTGAGCCCCGCGGTAGGAAAGCAGATTGTACAACAAATGCTTATGCCGGCTATTGAATACAGAGATGTAGTGTATGCAGCGGCCCCACAAACACACCTTCAGAAACTTACCACATTGTAGAACTCATTCTGCCGCTTTGCACTACAATGTAACTACATGACCCACCATTGTGACATGTTAAAAGAGTTAAACTGGCCGTCGCTGGAGTCTAAACGTACCCTTCACCTTTCCAACCTGGTGTTTAAGAGCTTTTCTGGGAAGCTGCCACCCTACCTGAATAGGCTGCTTCCTCCAGCAGTTCCCTCATTCTATAACGTCCGATCCAGGACCTGCACCTTACTTGCAATACCACAGTACAAAAAGAAAGTGGCTCGATCCTCATTTTCCTACAGAGCACCGCAAATATGTAATAACCTCCCAGACGCCATCAAATCTTCCCCCAGTCTAAAGTCAATCAAGAGCTCCCTATTAACATACCTCAATACGGAATGCACCCATAGGCGTGCGCACGGGGTGTGCCGGGTGTGCCTGGGCACACCCTAATGCTGGCCCACAACACATTCTGGGTCCCAGCTGGCCGCATCCGATGGATAGCCGCCGGGACCCCCTCATCTCCGCATGCCTGCGGCAGTGTCCGCTTCCCTGGTGGTCCCTGTGGTTTGCGGGGTGCTGCACTGCGATCTGCGCTTAGTGCACAGACCGCAGAACACTTCCCACACTGACACAAGCGGCCGGCGGTCGCTGATGACCTGTCACCTGACCGCCGGCGCTATGACACAGTCAGTGAGCGCCGGCGGTCAGGTGACAGGTCATCAGCGACCGCCGGCCGCTTGTGTCAGTGTGGGAAGTGTTCTGCGGTCTGTGCACTAAGCGCAGATCGCAGTGCAGCACCCCGCAAACCACAGGGACCACCAGGGAAGCGGACACTGCCGCAGGCATGCGGAGATGGGGGGTCCCGGCGGCTATCCATCGGATGCGGCCAGCTGGGTTCCCCTCCTCGACCCCACCCACCTCTGTGCCACTGGACCACCAATGATTCGTATTCAACCCCCTCCCTGCAAGCAAAAAAAAAAAGAAGGTAAGCAGGAGAGGGGGCAATTTTTATATTAACATATTTTTTAATAGCATTTATATAATATTTTAAAAAACAGAAAAGGTAGACACCGGCTACCCAATTAAACGTTATTAAATGATTACAATGTACACAGTATTAAATCCACTAAAAATGAAAAAGATGTAACCTCCCTAAAGGGAATGGGAGGCATGGTTTACTATTCCCTTTAGGGAGGTTACATCTTTTTATTTTTAGTGGATTTAATACTGTGTACATTTTAATCGTTTAATAAAGTTTAATTGGGTAGCCGGTGTCTACCCTTTCTGTTTTTCTAATATACATTAGGGTTATGCCCACACTGACACTGGCTTTTTTTCTATATCCCCTGTGTTCTATTTCTCGGTTGTTTTTATTTATAATATTTATACGCACATCACTGAGTTTTATTGCTGTGATATGCTCATTCACTCCGTATATTACTGTAGGTTTTATTGCTGTGAATCTCTGCTACGCTCATACATACTGCACATTACTGAGGGTTTTATTGCTGTGGTCCTCTGATATGCTCATACACACCGCACATTACTGTGGGTTTTGCTGCTATGGAGCTCTGGGATACGCTCATACACACCGCACATTACTGTGAGTTTTATTGCAATGGAGCTCTGATGCGCTCATACAAAATGCACGATACTGAGGAGTTTTATTGCTGTGGAGCTCTGTGATATGCTAATACACACCGAACATTGCTGAGAGTTTTATTGTTGTGGATTCTGGAATACGCTCATACACAGTGCACATTACTGTGGATTTTATTGCTACATACCCCCGGGGTGTAGGGGGGAGGATATAGTTTTGTATTTGAACGTATGGCTGTGTGTGTATAAATGCATGTATTTGTCTTTAAACAGGCTGCTGTGTGTAAAATTCTGCGCCTGTTTCCTTGTCGCAGTCGGTGTTGCCCCCTTGCCCTAGACCCAAAAGGCTGGTATTGCGCACAGAAATCACCACAATATCTGCTGCCTGCACTCCACAAAAAGAATTACAGCGAGCGTATTGGCAGCATCGTGAGGTACAGGTAGGAGACTGTATTGGTGCAGGTCATTAAGAGGTTAAGGACAGTATTACAAAGTTGGTGCTAACTTAACCAGAGCTGTTGTTAACTTAACAGCTCCATAGGCTATAATGACTCTGGTAAGTTAACAACAGCTTTGGTTAAGTTAGCACCAACTTTGTAATATGGCCCTAAATGGGTCACTCACCTCAAATTTCACTCCCTTTAACATTTAAATAACTTTGCTGCTGACGACATGCTGAGCGCATCCTCTGGGTTCATGTTTGTGTGCAGATGTAATCGTCACGTCATTGAAGTCCTTGCGAGATACGGCAGGTCGGCAGAATGATTCCCAGAGTGAGACTGAGGGACTTTTTCTCTCAGTCTCCGTCTGCTCCTGGCGGCCAGAAGAAGTTCTTGTCGTGGGATGAGAGGCAAGTATCTGATTTTTGGGGGGTTTCAGCTGGTGCTGACTGATTCTGCAGAAGTGGAATCTATTAGCACCAGGCCCTGGCTGTGAGTAAATGTTCAGTAACCGCAGCCGGACAGTAATTAGTGTTAGTATATTGTAATCCTAATGCTGATTAACACTTTGCGCTCCCCATGTTAAGTATAGGGAGCACAAAATACAGTAACCTCACGCTGAAAAGCGCAAGATTCCAAACGGTAACAGGTTTTTTAACCCGTTAGCATTTGGATCGTAATATGGTGCGCCTGCGCTAGGACCACCAGAGCTAACATTAACGCTCACTCAGGTGGGCACTAAAGTTAGCGTTAGTTATATATTCTATGGGCCATATTATATTCCTAACAATCTTTTAGATGAAAAAATGTGGTAAAATAAATCTACACGCTGCATGTAATCGAAATTCAAATGGAAATTTTATTTTTTTGATCTAGCATTTTGACGTGACATGAGGTATACCGGGGGTCATTGGTCCTCTAGCTGTTTTGGAACTATATCACATATGTTGCTCAGCCACTAATTAAGGTAGTTGAGACTCATTTGAAATGTAGTTCCAAAACCTCTGGGTATCCAAGGTTGCTGAACTCCTGAAGCATACACCAACAGGGTTATTCAGAGAGCGTGAAAAGCAGGAGAATGACTGGAGAATGAAAAATTCTAGGTCAAAATAGCCAAACCAGAAAAATTCTCCCTTTCATCTCACTTTCCAAATCGGCTATTTTGACCTAGAATTTTTCATTCTCCAGTCATTCTCCTGCTTTTCACGCTCTCTGGATAATCCTGATAGTAATGATATATTTTGTCTGAATGTGTGTGTGTGTGTGTGTGTGTGTGTCTGTGTGTGTATAATATATATATATATATATATATATATTAGTGTGTGTTTGAGCTTTTGGGTGCACACCCTAATGCAATAGGCTGCGCACGCCTATGAATGCACCTGTAAACATGTAACATAATGACTATATTCAGAATGCACCTGTAAACATGTAACATAATGACTATTTCCTACATATTTATATTATGTTAATCTGTATATTTGTGTTTTTTTTTTTTAATATCTTGCATTTCTGTAACAACTGTAACATTTTAATGTTCTTGAACCCAGGACGTACTTGAAAACGAGAGAAATCTCAATGTATCCTTCCTGGTAAAATCCTTTATAAATAAATAAATAATCTTCTGCTGTTGATCCTAAAGAAGGCAAAAAACCCAGTCTAAAGCGCTTGCCAATATCCAACACACTGGGAAAAAAATTCCTCCTTGACCCCAGAATGGCGTCAGATTTCTCCTTGGATCAAGCAGATTTTACCCACATATTAAATATTATAACCCTTAATATTCTGTTCTTGCAGGAAGTCATCCAGGCGTTGCTTACAATTTTGTACAGTCTCTGACCCAACCACCTCAACAGGCAGAGAATTCCACAGCTCTATTGTTCTGAAATTGGTGCAAATTGGTGGCAAATTCGGATTTAAATGATTAACCCTTTCAGAGACAACATTAGAAGCTGCACGTTTAAAGGGGTCTGATCCACAGGATGGTGCTAATAGGTGCCACTAATATCAGGCGTTTATTATTTTTGGCCTAGGTCCTCTCTTATCCACAGACTGAAAACACCTCTCTACAGGTTTATTCACGCATTCTCTGCCCTTGTCATATTATGTTAACAGGATTATAAATTTGAAAAGCTGCTCACATACTTCTAAACACAAACTCGAAATAAGTCATGCAAATGTAGATCTGTAATCACCCAGATCGAAGGGCACAGACTTAATACACAGGTGTGCCGCGCGGGGAAGGGAAATAACACGATGGAGGGGGGGGGCGATGGAATAAATATCCATGAGAATAAAAATATCAGCACCAAAAGCAACAGAATACAAACATTCTTGGGGGAGAAAGGTGTTTATTAAAAAATAAAATATCTGAAGTGTTTATTAATCACCAATTGAATTAGTGAAGTATTTCGACTGACAGGTCACTTTTAAATAAAAATAGCTGAAATTTAAAGATTTATTCAACTCTAGCGTGCCTTTACTTTACTATTTTGTCTTCCATCAATTCAATGATAAGAGAGTAACCCCATTAAACCACCTGTTACAAGGTGATTTTCCATAAAACCACTGCAGAACCTGATGGCTTTATGTTAAAAAAAAAAAAAAAAATCACTTCTCATTAACCACACAGCAATAATGTACAGAAAAGTCTCTACTGTACATATTCACTAATAGGTATGACCTATTTGACAGTCAGACCCTCTGCTGGCCAAAACATTCTACTACATGTATATTACAGCTTGGGCTCTGTGTTTCCTCGATGGTCAACACGCACCTTAAAGCTTCTCAAACTATTTCAACACATCAGTTGTCACGTCTAATGTTTTGAAACTTTGGGGAAATATTCCAGAGCCTGAAATATTTGTGTTGCTCCAGAATAAGACTAGATCGAGTTTACTCGATATTGGGGCACCTGCAGGAGCATTTGAAGATTGAGTAACCTCAATCACAGGAGTAAAAGGGTTAACCCACAGCTTAGCGAACATATATCAAACTTATTAGTCAACTCTGTATTTTCAATTTCGCTTTGGATATAGATTTGCGTAGGATCATTGGAAAATAAAAAAAAGAGCCAGAGGAGAAATTCTAGGAAACTATGGCTACCCGCCACGTGGATTTGTTAGATCCTGCTTTATCTTGAGCAACAGGGGGATACTTTATTGATTAATTATAACAACAGCCCAAATCTTGGCTTTGAGGATGTTCCAAAAAGGGATGTGTGGGGTTAAACACGTTTAGATTCAGATGAAGTCCGGGTTTATTTTGATATCTTCATGCCAACTGATATTTTATGGCTGAGGCACTGGAAATCAATTTCAAAATAAAATTAAATAGTCTGGCGGTGGGAATATAGCACCACCTTGGAAACACACCGTGGGGTTCACATGTCTTCATGTCAATCACTGGGCATCCTTTAATTTCCTGGTCCTGGAGGAATTTAGTAAAACAACAGGAGTGGATGTACAAATTAGACATTTATTCATGCTGTCTATGTCTACAATAAAATACAGGTTTGCTTGAGAATGGAGATTTCACCAATTGTTTATAAACGTTAAATTAAAAAAAACAGATCAAATTAGAAACATTCTATTATAATTTTACGTGCATTCTGACACACCCTCCCTATAAAGCTAATGGGGTGTCAGGGATCGATTGTGTTATGTGCAATCCACAGGAAATCTGAAAAAAGAATTACAGGATATTGTGAGTAAAGTATTGGTTTTTAAACCACATCTTTATAAATCCAGTCTAGTAAACAAAGAATTTTAACATCTGAAACTATTATCTTATTTTCTACCATCAAGGAGTAACTCGTATTTATGCAGCAGCCTTTGGGATACTACAGACTCCTCTTCCTGCTCCTTATCCTCCTTGTTCACAGTAGAAGGTGTGAGTTTCTACTTTTATATGCAGGGGAGAGAACATTGATATCACGTTACAGAGTGGAAAGCCAGGAAGAACGGAAGCTCAGCTGTTAAAAACAAACTATTCGGCCAGGTCTTTATTTTATAAACAGTTAAGCAATGTCATTGTTTGACAAGGCTTTTCAAAGATTTAACCTCTTAACGTCACGGGACATGCTATGCCGTTCTCATGGTGGGAGGGCCTTGAAACCACAGGGCGTACAGGTACGCCCCTCTGACATCAATGGGTCGCCTCGGCCCCTCCCCGCAGTCGGCATGAGTCTGCTGCGAGGGCGGGCTAAATCAGAGGCCCGTGGCACCACCTGGTGACCGCCAGCGTTAGCACTCTCTTGACAGGTGACACCCACCCATCCTTAAGTCGTTAATACATACAGAAGTGAAGCACACCCAGTGCTCCGTACAGTGGTACATTGATTACAATTTATCACCGTATACTCCAACATTAGAATTTCTTGAACAGTTCTCTCAAAAATAAGAGAAAAGAAATCAAAGCATAACCCACATTTCCACGTCTCAGGTTGAAGACAGTTTTTGTAGTTTCAGTCTACACTATGTTATCCGTCTTTTATATTTCAGGATTGGTGAGAATACTGGAGATATGTGGGGCTATTGGGTGGCCGATTAACTAAAAGGCTATCATCCCAGAGCCAAGAGTAGCTCTTTGAAATGTGAGTGAGACCAACCGTGAGTGAGACCATAGATGTCAACTGGTCCATGCCTATAGTAGGAGTTATGCTAGGATTTATTTTTGAGGGAACTGTAGAAGAAATGCTAACATTGGTATTTTTGCGTTTTCAAAGATTTAGCCCCATGTCAGACGAATGCAGTGATCACGTCCGTGTTGCCGCACAGTTTAACGTCCATCGTAGCATAGAATCATGAGCAATAGAGACCCACACACAAAGTACATGCGCACCAAACTGTGCATGCACCACGCACGTGGCAAACGGACACAAGTTAGGCAAGAACGTAAAACTGCTACCATGGACTCGCAGAGTGCGCCACGTCCGCGTAGCGTTCTGTGTGAGTGAGATGTCAGACGCAGCGCATTTGCGACATCCAGCACCTTGACGCACACAATGGCTTTTCATATCCTTTTCAAATTTTTCATATTTTTTTCCCTCATAATTCCTTTCTATTCTACGTCCGTCAAGAAAAACGGATTGTGTGGGGTCTACTAGGGCTGTGCAATATGGACAAAATAATCATATTGCGATTTTTTGAATGAATATTGCGAATGCGATTTTATTTGCGATTTAGGCAATTGTTTTTGCTTTTTCAAACATGTGCGGTGTGTATGAGCGTATCACAGAATCCACAGAAATAAAACTCACTGATATATATATATGGATATATTGTCCCCAGCTCACATGGATATATTGCTTTGCCCCCAGTTCACATGGATATATTGCTTTGCGCCCAGTTCACATGGATATACTGCCCCAGCACATGGATATACTGCCCCAGCACATGGATATACTGCCCCAGCTCATGGATATACTGCCCCAGCACATGGATATACTGCCCCAGCACATGGATATACTGCCCCAGCACATGGATATACTGTCCCAGCACATGGATATACTGTCCCAGCACACCACTTTGCGCCGCGTGTTCGGCTTCCTGTGAGCTTCCAGCGGCATGGAGCTTGGGCACTCGCCTGGGGGAACCACGTGACGAGCCGCGATAACGCGGCTGTACACGTGGTTCCCCCTGCGAGCGCCCAAAGCTCCATGCCGCTGGAAGCTAACAGGAAGCCAAACACGTTAATTTCCGCAGCCCTAAAAGGAATAGATAAAATCGCAGCCTTAGGCGGTTAATAAATCGCATGTGCTTAAATCGCGATTTTTTGCAATTGCGATTAATTGCACAGCCCTAGTGTCTACAGTATCTTCCATCAGTACGTCTGTCCATTGTGCACAGATGCAGAGTGTGCTCAGACTGCATTCGTCTGACTTTAGAGAACCATGATGCACTTGGCAGAATATATTTAGGGCACAAGTGAAAACCACTAGACTATCAATTTAAAATTTAAAGGCTTGTTTTTATAGATTAATAAATTAATGAATGGGTGTAAATACATACAGGGTTATTCAGAGAAAGGTGAAACTCTGGATCACCTTTGGAGAAGTGAAAATTCTAGGTCAAAATAGCTGATTTTAAAAGTGAGCTAAATGGGAGAATTTTTCTGGTTTGGCTATTTTGACCTAGAATTTTCACTTCTCCAAACGTTCTCCAGAGTTTCACCTTTCTCTGAATAACCTTGTAAGTTACAGGAGGCTAAAAAAAAAAAAAAAGACATGCGTCCATCAGGTTTAGGATTTCACACACCTACTGCTGTTGATAGAATACAATAGATACAAAACCTTCCTTTTAAAAGGGGAATAGTTATAACTTTTTTTATATTTGAGAGTAGTCTCTGTGTATATAACTATTTATGTAGATTATACACACATCAACAGAGTATAGCAGTACGTAGTGATCCCTTTTTAACCCCTTCACTACCGATAGAGATATCTCGGGCTTCAAAGGCATCATCTGGAGCCCCAATATAGAGAGATCTCGATCTGCTGATCTGCAGCCCAAAAGCAAATGAAATTTGTGTTTGTTGCAAATGAATTTTGTTTGCTTTTGGGCTGCAGAAGGCACCCCCAAAGTTTTAGCCCTGTGGGCATAATGCCCAAAGAGCTAAAACTGTAAAATCAGCTGCTCAAAGCTCTGAAATATGGGTCTTTCAGCAGCCGATGCAGGGAGAAATAGAAGAAAATAGACCAGCCACTAAAACCTATAACTCAATTTGGTAGTAGATGGCGCCATCTACCGGCTAACAATAGGTTATTTACAGTAAGACATACATTGGGTATACATTCAAATATTTTTTTACTTTAAAATGAAAAATGATTTTACAAAAAAACACTAGTTTCTGACAATGTTTCTTTGGAAAAATCACTTGGTAGTGAAGGGGTTAATGGACTAAAAAAATATCACTACGTACGGCTATACTCTGGTGATTTTGGCATCTGGACTAACACGGCTTATCTAATTTACATTATATATAGATACATATTTCATAAATTCTGAAAATCTTTGGCTAATATATATACACACACACACACTCTCTTGATATCCCAGATATCTTGGTACAAATGATACATTTAGTAAACTTCAAAAGTCCAAACTGACTCAAAATGCAGCAAACAAAACAAATCCCGTTTCAATAGACCTATTTATACAGTGTATTAGAGGGTACGGGGTAGTGGCTATGTAGAAATACATGGTGAAGAAAGCAGACTAAAAGCAAATTATTTAGTGACCACAAAGGTTAAATCATTCACAGCTGGCAGCAAAACAATACAGCGCAGCGAAAGTGAAATTGGATATGGAAAGCAAAAAAACTGTGTCTGTCTGTGTATGTATATAAATACAATGTATTTAATAATAAAATACAAAAAAACTCAAGTCAAGCCGATTGCTTAGAGAATGGAACATGAACATTTTGCATAAATAAATAGTAGTGTGAGAGTTCTGAAATGTCATGTTTGCGTTTCATAGTACAACGCACTCTCAAATTGCCCGGCGATCGGAGAAGGAGAGCGTGGTCAGTAAAGCGGATTTTCTCTGGCCTTTGACAGATTACACTAATGACACTTTATATTAGATTTGCGCGGCCGAGTGCAGCCACCGCTCAACAGATGACACTAACGTGATTTGTGGTCATACAGAACACGCTGAAAAACTTTCATACGGTTTACCAGGCTCACCCCCAGGGAGGGATGAACGGGAGTCCATGACCCAGGCCCTGTGCGGGGGGGGGGGGGGGGGGGTGGGGGGGAAAATCAAGCGCACCTCTGACATTGGCAATTTTTTAACATATTCAACATTATTAAAGAGTGTGCAAAGGATACAGTCAGTAACAAAGCCCCTTCATAATACAAGATAAAGTACAGGAAAAGTACAAATCATGACAGAACATGAATACAAAATACCATGCATAACATTACACTAAAATAGCTACAGGAGACGTTATGTGTAAGGTTTCCAGTAGTTATCTTATCAAGGGGAATCGCTATTCCACTCCTGGCCCAAACTGTCGTTGCGGCTCAGATTTAGCGTTTCCCTGCGCGAGGTTACGGTCAATTAGCATCTCCTATATTTAATTTATTATGGGAGACATTCCTTTTCACCTCCGCGTGTAAGCGCAGCCTATTTCAATGTATCCCTTAGCTGAAGAGGAGGAGCTGCGCCCAGCGAGGGACAAAAAGGAGTGTAAAAAGTTATTTTACAACCCTAAAAAGACTAAAAAAAAGAAAGAAAAATAATTGGGTAGCGTCACCTGACAGCCTCTGCCCAATTATTTAAAGGCAAAAAAAGGGATCTCTATTTATAAATAGTGTTCCTTTAAGGCAGGGCTTGACAAATTTTCTTTGAATCTAGGAGCCAGATAAAAAAGTTAGGAGCCATTTATTTTTTTATGGTAATAAGCGAGCGATAGTCTCCAGCTGCACAGAACTGCAATAAAGATTTCTCACGCCTGTGCCAACAGTGAATGGGCTGACAAAAGCACAGGCGCCAGGACGTAATTTCTATTTGCCTTGGCGACCTGGCGCCTGGGATTTGTCGAGCCCTGCTTTAAAGGGGCGCTGTGCAGCCTTATGGTCAATGGAAGGCAGCGCAAGCAAAGTTTACACTGAAGAGCATCACCAATTCACTGGCATGGTAGGAAAGACACTAAGGATACATGGATACTTTACCTGGAATTATCTTTTGTTTAGGATAGCCTTATGCTTATCCCATGCCTGCTTAAATTCAATTACTGTTTTGGCCTCTACCACTTCAACTGGAAGGCTGTTCCATGTATCCACCACCCTCTCAGTAAAATAATGCTTCCTGATGTTACTTTTAAACCTTTGCCCCTCTAAGACTATGTCCTCTTGTTTTGCTACTTTGTTTCCGTTTAAATATACTCCCTTCCTCTACCTTGTGGATTCCCTTTACGTATTTAAATGTTTCTATCATATCTCCTCTGTCTCGTCTTTTTTCCAAGCTGTACATGTTAAGATCATTAAGCCTTTCCTGGTAACTTTTCTCCTTCAAGCCGTACACCATTTTAGTAGCCCTTCTCTGAACTCTCTCTAAGATGTCTATATCCTTCTGGAGATACGGTCTCCTGTACCGCACACAGTACTCCAAGTGAGGTCTCACCAGTGCTCTGTACAGTGGCATGAGCACTTCCCTTTTCCTACTGCTAATACCTCTCCCTACACAACCAAGCATTCTGCTAGCATTTCCTGCTGCTCTATTACATTGACTACTTACCTTTAGATCCTCTGAAATAATAACCCCTAAATCCCAACCCTCAGATGTTGAGGTTAGGACTGTATCAAATATTCTATATTCAGCCCTTGGGTTTTTACGACCCAGGTGCATTATCTTGCACTTATCCACATTAAAACTCAATTGCCACAGCTCCGACCATTTTTTTAGTTTACCTAAATCATTTGTCATTTGGCTGATCCCTCCAGGAACGTCAACCCTGTTGCAAATCTTTGTGTCATCAGCAAAAAGACATATTTTTCCATTAATACCTTCTGCAATATCACTAATAAAAATATTAAATAGAATGGGTCCAAGTACTGACCCCTGAGGTACCCCACTGGTAACAAGACCTTGCGCCGAATAAACTCCATTTACCACAACCCTCTGTTGCCTGTCACTCAGCCACTGCCTAATCCATTCAACAATATTGGAATCCAAGCTCAAAGATTGCAATTTATTGATAAGCCTTCTATGCGGAACAGTATCAAAAGCCTTACTGAAATCTAAATAAGCAATATCTACTGCACCACCTGTGTCTATTATTTTTGTTACCCAATCAAAAAAAATCAATAAGATTAGTTTGGCATGATCTCCCTGAGGTAAACCCATGTTGTTTCTGATCCTGTAATCTATGTGTTTTTAGATGTTCAAC
The DNA here is from genome assembly GCA_009667805.1 of Leptobrachium leishanense. Classification (NCBI taxonomy): domain Eukaryota; kingdom Metazoa; phylum Chordata; class Amphibia; order Anura; family Megophryidae; genus Leptobrachium; species Leptobrachium leishanense. The sequence continues at coordinate 348,836,352 of CM019065.1, forward strand.
AATCCTTTCCTTTAACATAGTTTATAAAGAGCCTTATCAATAGCTCTGAGTGGATCAACTAATCTGGGTAGTTTGAAATGCCTTTTCCAGGTAACCCACACCTTGATGGAGTAATTTTTCTCGCCACAAGATACAGTATGGAAGCAGGGCCGGATTAACATAGGGGTTGATGGAGCAGCAGCTCCAGGCCCATGCCCCAGAATAGGCCCAGAGAAAGGATAACTATCAGGGTTATTCAAAGAGATCCGAATGGCTGCCGAAAGGGAACCGAATGCTGAAAATCAGCGTTCGGTTACCTTTCTTGGCCATTCGGCTATTCAGAGAGCAGGCAATCTGAGAGCAGGAATCAGAATGGTAGAGGTGAGTGAAGGTGGAAGGAAAAATAGGGGATGGCTTTATGTCAACTCCATCGACCTAGGGTTCCAGGGTCAGATGGGTTCTGATGAGACCCGGGAGGACTAAAAGTGTGCCAACAGAACCACCTGATGTCCCTCGGCCTTGCCTAATGCCATGTCCCCCCCCCGGTGGTCCAGTTGGTTGACACAATTAAAAGTGGGACGTATTTTTTTGCCACGAGAAAAGAGTCTGCACCCACTGGACCACCATAACAAAAGGTAGCCTGGTGGGCTATGGCTAAGCTTTGTATCGGACTGTCGAATCCAGCGGTCGTGTAGGTGTTGGCTTCTAGCAATACACCTATGGCTCCTATAGAGTTCTGGAATATTATACTTAAATCTCCAATTAAAAATAAATAAAAAATTTATTTCCCTGGGTCTTAGAAATGTGTAGTTGGCTTCAATAATTTATTACTGACTCCCAGGGCTGATACAGGACCTATACGTAATGTAACAAAGTATTTAAAACCATGTAAAGCCCCAGGGGTCGTATTCCAACCAAGCCATCAAGAGCATCTCACTTCTGGATAGATTGCGCGTGAGCCGTTATCCATTAGCAGCTCGTTATTAAGGCTCTATACAAACTGAGCCGCTGCATTAACGGCTCAAGTCAAATAGTTTGTAGTCATTGATTGATATTGGCTCCTGATGTCCTTAGGGATCCATGGAGAGAAGTGCAATGTAGGACAAGTTTGAGTAAGTGGGATCATGCAAGGACCATAAAAGCACGCTAGGAACTATTTGCTCTGTTGTTGCATAAGGATATAGGAGGCGTTGGATTGTGCCGTCCTCTGCACAGTGGGACCAGAGGTAAGTAGGGTATCTTTTTAGCCATTTATTTTAAAGTTTTAAGTGGTTTTGCAAAATCACTTAACACAAAGCTTGCAGTTCTGACGGATCAGCGGACAGAAGCAGGAATATTCCGGCCTCAGTCTCGAGCAGAAGGTCTAACGGCTGGAATAGACTCCCAGGTGTGCAACATTGTGTATTACAGACAATTGTAGCATTACACATCACATCACATAAAAGCAACAATATAGATTAGCAACATATTATGGATTATCCGGTTTAGCGAGCACTAATGACATCTCCCACAGGGGTTGATGATGAAGAAGAAGATGGAGATAAAGAACTAAATACATGGCATAAAATTATGAATAATTCGTGGGCGGGCTTAATTACTTTTAGGATTTGGAAGTTGAGAAAAGTCAATTAAAAAGAGAATGAAAGATTATTATCATCTCAAAAGAAGCCATGCAAATGCCCTGAGATAACAGACGTGTCCAATTAGGATTTTATGAATGCAGACACTTTCTATGATAGATGGACAGACACATAGCCCGATCACTGAGAACTCCGATATTTTTGCGGTTAGAAATAGGCTTTTAAAAAGCAAGAAATGTTGACTAGGTTAGAATGTATCAATTCTTGCTTAGGGCAGCAGATTGGAGGGGGAACTATTTGTTTCTTAATGACCAGTCTTCAAGAGGCCTGATATAGTTCCGGCGGCTGGTCGGCAGTCTGTTGTAACATCCTTGGCCCCCGCGGCGCTTCCTGGGGGGGTCAGGGTGCCCGGTGGCATCGCTGGCTAGCCTGTTGCCAGTACTGAGAGCTGGCAAAACAGCATCTGAGGGTGCGGGGCTTAGCATAAGTGCAAGGAGCCATCAGCCTTTAAAAGAGGCTGAGAGGACTTGCTCCTTGAACTGTCGTGGGAGTAATTTGGAGTGGAGTTCTGTTCAAGTATCTGTTATTTCAAGTTTTAGTTCATGTCTCTGTTAGTTCTAGTTCTTGTATCTTGATTTCTAGTTAATGTATTCGAGTTTCATGTTCATATATCTGAGTGTCTAGTCTGTTTTTTCTGGTTTATGTTTTCATGTCTGTTTGGATTCTGTATAGCAAAGACAGACAATCTTAGATTGTAGGCCTTCCCTGCAGGTTAATTACCACAAGTGTTCCCGCTCTGTATGTCTCATAAGTAAGTCTTGCGTCAGCAATCTTGTTCATGTTTTTTGTATCACGTCATGTCTATGTGAAAGGATTTTACCAGGAAGGATACATTGAGATTTCTCTCGTTTTCAAGTATGTCCTGGGTGGCGAGTATGTACCGTTGGGTGTCTTGCCCAAGGACACTTACTGGAGAGGTTGCTCGCTGGGATCGAGCCCATGACTCCACAGGCTCTCTCCATGCAGAGCGGTGACATTACCTCTACTCCACCCAGCCGGTACATCTGTACACAGATAGTTAATGTGTTTCCACCCGGCGACCTCCTGGCCACGAAGCCATTTGCAGCGGAGGTGATAATTAGGTTTCTTGTAGTACCTCCCTGGTGTGGGAATCCAGGTATTACAGCCTTTCTTGCTGTCTGTGTTTTCAGTATCTGTATCTAGGTATTGTGTGACTGCCCTGCAGGTCGCACAACTCATTAACCATTGATATCCAGCAATCTTGTTCACGTCTGTTCATGTATCACGTCATGTCTATGTATCTGTGCACCGATAGTTAACGTGTTTTCACCCTGCGACCTCCTGGCCACGAAGCCACTTGGTGCTGAGGAGTTAGTTAGGTTTCTTGTAGTACCTCCCTGGTGTGGGAATCAAGGTATTACAGCCTTTCCTGCTGTCTGTGTATGTTCAAGAATCTGTCCTAAAGAATCCAAATAAACGCTACTCCAGGGTAGCGCCGTTAGCGCACCGTTACATCTGTTCAGTGCTTGTCGGCTTTGTCTGGCAGCTGGTAAGCGGTCTGTTTGGCAGGTTGTCGGCTTTTTCCAGCAGGTGGTTGGCTTTTTTTGGATTGATTTGGTGGATCGTCGGAGGCATTCGGCTGTTTTTAGGATCGATTCGGGAGTTTTGCGTCACTTTTCAGCAGGTCGATTTGCTGCACTTCGGAGACCCTGCGGTGAATGCTGAATTCGCCACAGGGTCATCGAATTGACCTCGCCGAAGTGTGGCAAACGGGAGAGCACTGAAATGCCGGTGACATTTCGGTGCGCTCTGAATAACCCTGACAGTGCACCCACTTGATGTGTTAACCCTGTCTGTCACTACTTTAACGTTTGGCAGATCCGCCATGTTTTCCTGGACACATTTTTACTATTTCATCCAGAAGAAGAGTAAAGGGTAAGGGCTGCCCTGAAACATGTATAATTTATATGCTTTAGGATAAAATCCATTTCCTAGTCAGGTCTGGTCACCTGGGAATCCTTTTTGATTTACATGCAGCGTATGAATTCTACACATGCTGCAGGGTTGCATTTTCACACACTGCCCATTGGCATGAATAAATTATAAGTATCCATTAAAACATGGCCGATCTGGCAACCTTAGTCATAATACATGTTTTGCTGCTCGTTTTCGAGCCACCTACTTCATACTATCCCTGGTCCCTTTTATTCCCTTTGGTCGAGGTGTCAGCAAACTTGGGCACTCCAGATGTTTTGGACCTACACCTCCCATGAGGCTAAGCACTTATTAGGTTGACTGAGCATTAAGGGAAACTGAGTTCCAAATGTCAGTATAGCCAAGGTTGCTAGCCCGTGCTTTAGATTGTAAGCTCACGTGACATCAGCCGAGCACCTTGTACAAAGTGCTGTAATTTCTACTTATTTCCTCAATTATAAAATGCTGCAAACACAGACAATAAGAAGTTAAAATCAGCATGAGGGGTAGACAAGGAATGCAGTACGCTTTAATAAGACACCGCATTGAGTCACGGTCAACAATCTTCTCAGAGCTGATACCTCTTCACATTAATACATACATTAGAATTCCCCATAAACACGGCCACAGAGCAAATCTCTCTAAGCGATGACAAGCCGAGCCGTCTGAAACATTTATTCACGCTAATTACAGCTCCTCTGGTCAAGCCGCCACCTTCTGATTATTCAGGTTACAACTCCCAAGCATTTCGAAAGTCATTAAAACGCTTCCATTTGAAAAGCCTTATGCGATGTGAGAGGTTAGAAAGGGTGATATAAAAAAAAATTACATTTTAAAAAATATATTTAGGCTATTGACAAAAGTTAGAAAAACTAGAGGTTTGTGAGGGTCCTGAGGACGCGCAGCGGCACTAGGGGCCTGCTCTACGGTGGGGCCACTCAGGTATCACAGGGTTTTTGCTCGATTGTGCAGTTACAGGGACGAATGCTCCATATGCAAATCAGACGCAATCACCCAGAAAGGGTGGCCAGTACGGATTGCCAAGGACGTCATCCCTGCACGAGAGATGCAGCAACCCCCGACGATCGTTTCGGCCTTGTTGGGCCTCGTCTTTAGGGTATAGCTGACACCCCTCTAGGCACCTCGAGCAAGGGGGGGGCGCACGTCTGGATGACCCTGTAAACTTATAGTGAGAAAAACGAGAGGTTTGTGAGGGTCCTGAGGACGAGCAACGGCACTAGTGGCCTGCTATACAGTGGGGCCCGCACAGGTTTTATTGATAAAGGTTACCTGGGATATAAAATAAGCAAACAAACCTAACGCCATCAATATAGGAAATAATCAGTATTTATCCACGGTATCTTCCGGTCATAGAACCAGGTCCTTTACAAAACCAACCTGAACGTTCATACTGAGCGTAACTATTCTGGCTTTGTAGGTTCAATGTTGAGGGCTGACTGCCAAAACGTTTACAGTCGTTACAGAAATACAAAGTAATAAAATGCAAGATAGTAAAAACAAAAACACAAATATACAGATTAACACAGAAATAAATATGTAGGAGATATAGTCACTATGTTACTTGTTTACAGGTCCATTCTGTATTGAGGTATGGGAATAGAAAAATGAGGATCGAGACACTTTCTTTTTGTATTGTGGCTAATCTTCTTCCAATAGAGTCAGTACAGATAACTATACGTCTCTTCGGGCTTATAATGAGAATGGGTGGGGGGGGGGTTATTCTCTAAGCCTCAGTGTTTTCCGGTATTGCGAAAACCAGCTAAAATCTCTGGTACTGCAGTGCAGATAAATGCATGGCTAGGTTGAGCGCTCTGTATTTGGCACGCTATGCCTATTGGTCTTAGTAGCACTGTTATACGATATACAGTATAGGCCATTATGCCAAGTACAGGACGAGTGTTGCAGTCCTGATTGCTGTATAGTACATGTTGAGGGCTGACAACCCTCCAGGCATAAACCCCTTCCTGTCACAGATGCTCCATCACAGGTTCTATTTAACCTTGAACTGCTAGGAGCTCCATTAAGCGATCCTGTCCCCAGTAAGTGAGACGATCATATAAGGGCAGGCATTAGGCAATTAGTCATCACGTCCGTGTCGCCACACAGTTTAAAGTCCGTCGTAGCATTGATTTGTGATCAATAGAGACGAAGTAAGTGCGCACCGAGGTGTACACGCACCACTCCGATGGCAACGGACGCCATTTAGGCCTCGACGTAAAAGCGCTACGACGGACGCCCAGAGTGTCCTCGTAGCGGCCTGTGTGCGAGATGACGCGACGTCAGACGCAGCGCATTTGCAACGTCCATCACGTTGATGCTCACAAGTTATTTTGGTCTGGCTGATGGTACCTGTCATTTAAATTTTAATTTATTTTGTTTCCCATATTTCCCTTTTTTTTTCTACATCCGCCAAAAAAAAACCGACCGTGTGGTGTCTACAGTATCTGTCAGTACGTTCGTCCGTTATGCATGCACGCACGCAGAGTGTGCTCGTCTGACATTAGCCTTAGACCTCTCAGCGATAGGATATGTTGACGTTGTGACAGGCTTAAGCAAGATATAATCACATTTTGAGAACTAAATTCCCATTGTTTCTTATCTCAGTGAAGTGGTTAAAAATCTTTTAAAATCTTTAACTTGTGTGATCATTTATCATCATGCTCTCCCCTGTGTGTAAGTGTATAATATATATATGTGGGCGCGCAAGATTGATTATTTATGTGGGGAAAACTGACAAAAACTACAAAAAACTAAGAGAATTAGCAATACTCCGTACAGAATAAAGACGCGTCTGTATTTCTCTGCACAGCTGATTTATTATTAAATTCAGCAACAAAGTGATGTTGCTTAAAGTTCCATTACATTAATTATTAAGTAAAACCAATGTACCTGTCTCATGTACGGATTCAATGTGCGGCTTCACTAGCAACATTCCACATGAAAGGAAGAAACAAAAAAGCCATTCAGTGCTAATTGAAGGTATTTAGGAGAACAAAGGAGAAACCCTTTATCTGTAGTAAAGTGGATGGAGCAGTCAGTAACCTTCTACAACAATGTAACACATCATGATCACCACGAAAACACAAGGACTGTTCATGATGCTGTCATTCCATTACCATGTGTCAGGAAAAACAAAGACAAGCACAAATAAGCGTAATGTACAAAGACCAGAATGTGACAGAGATATACTTTGCGCAGATGTGGCCCTTGTTACTTGGTTACATTGTAATGCTGCCTGACACAAATCTCAAGTCCATCACTTTCAATCTTCCATACATCTGCTGTTACATCTGTTATCGCTAGTGTTGCCAAAGAAGTGGAGAAGCCTGAATGTAAAGCTAATACAGAGCACATCTAATGTAAAGCTAATACAGAGCACATCTAATGTAAAGCTAATACAGAGCACATCGAATATAAAGCTAATACAGAGCACGTCGAATGTAAAGCTAATACAGAGCACGTCGAATGTAAAGCTAATACAGAGCACGTCGAATGTAAAGCTAATACAGAGCACGTCGAATGTAAAGCTAATACAGAGCACGTCGAATATAAAGCTAATACAGAGCACGTCGACTATAAAGCTAATACAGAGCACGTCGACTACAAAGCTAATACAGAGCACGTCGAATATAAAGCTAATACAGAGCACGTCGAATGTAAAGCTAATACAGAGCACGTTGAATGTAAAGCTAATACAGAGCACGTCGAATATAAAGCTAATACAGAGCACGTCGAATATAAAGCTAATACAGAGCACGTCGAATATAAAGTTAATACAGAGCACGTCGAATGTAAAGCTAATACAGAGCACGTCGACTATAAAGCTAATACAGAGCACGTCGAATATAAAGCTAATACAGAGCACGTCGAATGTAAAGCTAATTTATTTATTTATAAAGGATTTTACCAGGAAGGATACATTGAGATTTCTCTCGTTTTCAAGTATGTCCTGGGTTCAACAACAAAGCACATTGAATGTAAAGCTAATACAGAGCACATTGAATTATGGCTGCAACTAACTATTATTCTCATAATCGATTAGTTGGCCGATTAATCGATTCATCGGATAAAAAAAGTAATAGAAAAAAATTTGATTAATTAAAAGGAATTTTATGGAAAAAAAAAAATAACCACAACCCCTCCCCCCTTTTCATAAGCAATTTGCGTAGTGTACGTAACTTTCGTACGTACATACGCAAATTGCGTATCTTGCGTACTTATCACACAAGGTATGCGAGTGCTGGTCAGAGGTAGGGATGCACCGATACCACTTTTTTAAGACCGAGTACGAGTACAGATACTTTTGTTCAAGTACTCACCGATACCAAGTACCGATACTTTTATTTTATGTCACGTGACGCTTTCCAATAAGAACAGACCTCATATAAAGCCCCCAGGTCTCATGGATATTGCCCCCCCAGCTCATGGATATCTTGCCCCCCAGCTTATGGATAATTGCCCCCCTGCTCATGGATATGCCCCCTGCTCATGGATAATTGCCCCCCAGCTCATGGATAATTGCCCCCCAGCTCATGGATATGCCCCCCAGCTCATGGATAATTGCCCCCCTGCTCATGGATATGCCCCCCTGCTCATGGATATGCCCCCCAGCTCATGGATATGCCCCCCAGCTCATGGATATGCCCCCCAGCTCATGGATAATTGCCCCCCTGCTCATGGATAATTGCCCCCCAGCTCATGGATATGCCCCCTGCTCATGGATATGCCCCCCAGCTCATGGATAATTGCCCCCCAGCTCATGGATAATTGCCCCCCCCGCTCATAGATATGCCCCCTGCTCATGGATATGCCCCCTGCTCATGGATAATTGCCCCCCAGCTCATGGATAATTGCCCCCCAGCTCATGGATAATTGCCCCCCTGCTCATGGATATGCCCCCCTGCTCATGGATATGCCCCCCTGCTCATGGATATGCCCCCCTGCTCATGGATATGCCCCCTGCTCATGGATATGCCCCCCAGCTCATGGATATGCCCCCCTGCTCATGGATATGCCCCCCAGCTCATGGATATGCCCCCCTGCTCATGGATATGCCCCCCTGCTCATGGATATGCCCCCCCAGCTCATGGATAATGCCGCCGCCCCCCCACCCCCGCTCATACTTACCTTCCTTCAGCGACGCCGGGAAAGTCTTTGCGCGCGCGCGCGCTCCTTGGAAGGTCCCCAGCCGCGACCACGTGGGACCATGTGATCGCAGCTGGGGTCCTTCCAACGAGCGCACGCGCGGAAACTTTCCCGGCGTCGCTGAAGGAAGGTAAGTATGAGCGGAGAGCAGCTGCAGGGCCTGTCCGAATGCTCTATCTGCATTCGGACAGGCCCTGCAGCTGCTCACTTTGTTTATACTTACCTTCCTTCAGCGACGCCGGGAAAGTTCCCGCGCGTGCGCTCGTGGAAGGACCCCAGCCGCGATCACATGGTCCCACGTGGTCGCGGCTGGGGACCTTCCAAGGAGCGCGCGCGAAGACTTTCCCGGCGTCGCTGAAGGAAGGTAAGTATAAACACAGGGCGGAGAGCAGCTGCAGGGCCTGTCCGAATGCCGATAGAGCATTCGGACAGCCGCCGCAGCCCCTCGGATACCGGCAAGCCGGCTCAATGCCGGCTTCCGGTATCAGAAAAAAATATCGGGGGTACTGCAGGAGTACCAAGTACTCCTGCAGTACCTGGTATCGGCACCGATATCGATACTAGTATCGGTATCGGTGCATCCCTAGTCAGAGGGATGGGTTGATGCTGCATGCGCAGCTTAAGCCCAGGTTTGCTTTCTCAAATGAATGCGGCTACAAGCACTTGGTTATAGATGATGATGTCAGCATGAACTTGGGGTTAATAAGATAAAGTGGTCAGGGTGCATAAAGTGTCCCTTTTAAATAATTTCATGAACAAACTGAGTGGGAGGAGGGACTGGAGGTGGAAGGGAGTGACTTTGCTCAAGTGACTTGACCTGAGAGGGAGTGGGTATGGACAAAAGACCGGATCTGAGTGTGGGAGTTAGTTTGGGGAAAGGGACCAGAGAAAAGGGAGGAAATGGCAGTTCCCGACCAAAGAGGGTGTGGCAGGGAGGGTGGGGTGGTGGCACAGGAGTCCAGCTTCAAGTAAGGATAAAACACAGGCATACAGCTCCTTCACCCAGTGGCAGTATCCTATTGTTTGTGTTATAGTTCTGCTACTGTTGTAAACGGAATAAAAACAAACTGGTTGTGTCTGACATAACCCTAGAACTAAAATCATACACAGTAAAGCAGCGACACGTCTTCTCCAATCAGCTCCAAAGCTGAGGTTATTTACGTTTAACTCAGTCTGACTCTAAACAGTGTGTGCTGAACACAGGACGATTAATCGATAATGGAAATAGTTGACAACTATTTTAATCATCGATTAATCGATTTGTTGTTTCAGCCCTACATGGAATGTAAAGCTAATACAGAGTGCATCGAATGTAAAGCTAATACAGAGCACGTCGAATGTAAAGCTAATACAGAGTAGGGATCGACCGATTATCGGTCGGGCCGATTATCGGGGCCGATATCCGGCATCCGGCCGATAATCGGTATCGGCCCTGTATATCGGCGAATCGCCGATATACAGGGCCAATCTGTGTATGCTCCAGCTCCCCCCCCTAAATCAGTACTTGCCCCGCCGCCGGCTCTGTGGACTCCGCTGTCCGGCCTCCTGCGCGAGCTCCGATGCGCGGAGCTGAGGGCGTGCTGAGGGGCGTGCTCTGCCTGTGAGCTCTCCCTCTGCGGTCTCACTCGGCACGCTCCTGTGAAAAGCAGTGAGCGCTCCCGTCCTGCTTCTCCGGTCCTGCGCGGCTCTGCTCTTTTCTGATGTGAGTCTGAGGTCTGTCTGGGGCACGATGAGGGGGAGAGGGAGCGAGGATGCCGGTCTGTCCCGATGAGGGCGAGTGGGAGCTAGGGAGCGGGTCTGTCCCGATGAGGGGGAGGGGTGGTCTGGCTGTAGTAGTGCTGCGTAAGTGCGTAGCTCTGTGATACGCACACACACAGGTACACAGAGCCCCCAGTGTACACTGCCAGGTGCCAGCCATAGATGAAAAAAAAAACGCCCCCCAGTGTACACTGCCAGGTGCCAGCCATAGATGGGGAAAAAAAAACGCCCCCCAGTGTACACTGCCAGGTGCCAGCCATAGGTGTATAAAATCAGCCCCAAGTGTACACTGCCAGCCATAAGGTGTACAGAATCAGCCCCCAGTATACGTTACTGAGTGTATTAGTGCTGCGGAGCTCTGTGATCCTCCTACAGGCTCCACGTGGCTGAGTATTTCTGCTATGGAGCTCTGTGATCCTCCTACAGGCTCCACGTGGCTGAGTATTTCTGCTATGGAGCTCTGTGATCCTCCTACAGGCTCCACGTGGCTGAGTATTTCTGCTATGGAGCTCTGTGATCCTCCTACAGGCTCCACGTGGCTGAGTATTACTGCTGTGGAGCTCTGATACTACCACAGGCTCCACGTTGCTGAGTATTACTGCTCACTTGTAAACCCTCTTTTCATGCAGATGGATGCACAAAGAAGAAGTAAGAGCATAGTCTGGGAGTATTTCACTCAACCATCCCCAGGAGCAGCTGTGTGCAACACATGCCAAAGCAATGTGAGCATGGGATCAGCAACTTCAAAAAGCAAAAATACATCAAAGATTGTGTTTATTTTTCATAACTTTTAGTGTACAGGATATCGGCCCAGATATCGGTTATCGGCCCTGGAAGGGGGCCGATAATCGATATCGGTATCGGCCTCAAAAAAGTGATATCGGTCGATCCCTAATACAGAGTACATTGAATATAAAGCTAATACAGAGCACATTGAACATAAAGCTAATACAGAGCACGTCGAAATACAGTAATAAATAAAATACAACCCAGTTGTTTTGGAGGGTTTTTCCAGCTTATTTGTGACCATATATTTACTTCATTGTGGTGACCTCGGCTGAACCTCAGTCACGGGCAACTGACCTGTCCTCACCAGTGGCTTGAATACGGTTTATCTCATTTGCCAGATAAAAAGAATGGAATGGCTTAGAGCCCTGATGGGAATCCTAAGCGACCCCTGAAGCTTGACAACTGAATTTCCCACAATGCCCAGTCAGCCTTCAGGTAGCTCCCAACCTGCTAAAAGGTGACACTGTTAACTGATCACTGAACAGAGCAATCACTTCATTAAAAGGCAAAGCAGCAAAAGTGTTAGTAAATAAACAGAACATACAGTAGCAACAATATAAAGAGAACAACATAACGCAAGCAGGAGCAGCCACCAGATTTTATACTTAAACTTGAAAGGTGTTATAATTAATTGTTCAGACAAATAGGCAGAGACCAAAAGATGGAATATTGACAGAATGAGGAGGGGTCCGCAATCCTGACCCAACTGATGTCTCGGAACTATATTTCTCACGAGTTTCCACCAAACAAATGAGTGGCTGAGCATCATGGGCAGGGCTGCCTTCAGAAATCTTGGGGCTCCATACTGAACCACTGGTCGGGTCCCCTTCTGTCAGCTGCCCATTTCAATAAACTAATTAAAAATATAACATTTTGCCTCTTTCTGCAAACTTAATTTTACAGGGAATGGGCTAAGTTCCTAGCAGTCCAGCAAGGGGTTAAAAAGTGTTCCCTGATGCAGATCATACTAAAATCGATCCCTCAGTGTTGAGCCAGAGGGCTCTGACCGGCCCCTAGATGCTGCGGCCCACCGGGAAAATTGCTGGCATCTTGGTTGTCCAGACCTGAGTGACTTGGAGGAGCCCTTATGTCTTTGCCACTAAAGATGGACGTAGGATTTGGCAAGGGCCAGGGCCCCCTGGAGCAATGGAGCCCCAGAACATGGCTGCCCTGATCATGGGTGATGGAGGGCCAAGGTTGCGGACCCCTGGAACAAGCACAAATGTGCCCATTAGACGGGAAGTCTCTACTACTTCCATCATTGGGAAACGAACGCAGGGTAGTGGGGATAGACCTGCGAGCCCCTGATAAGGCTGGGGTCAGACGAATGCAGTGCGAACGTGCGTTTAGCCGCACTTTATTATGGCCGTGATAGCAGCAAATGACGTCCAACGCAGGCCCACACACGAAGTACGGCCGCACGAAAGTTCGGCTGCGCAACGCAAGCGGCAAATGAACGCATTTTTGCAAGAACATCGAACCGCAAGTACTGACGCACAGAGTGCGCTGCGTCCGCATAGCGGCGTGTGTGCGTGATTAGGAGACGTCAGACACCGCTCATGTCAGGCCAACATAACATCCAGACAACCAAAGTTTCCTGGTTTGGATCCGTAAAAAAATCACAGCCGTAATTGCGCATCGTATGACCGCTATCGCGTATTCTGTGAAAAAGTACGTCCATGCGTTCGGACGCACTTTTTTACGGACGATGCAAAAAAATGCGTTCGTCTGACCCTAGCCCAAATGGTTTGACCACCGTCCTGAATAAAAAAATTAATAGGTATCATTTTTTATCAAAACAAATATTGCACCTTCTCAAACGTATCCGTCCAAATGCAAGAGTGTAGGAGTGTGGACTGGTTTAGAAATTGTGCTATGAAGGGATTTAGCTGCAGGTGCGACTGCAGCAGATTTCTATAGGATTGCGGGGACATTGCAGTGTGATAAACACAGGATCTCAGCCGGTTTATTGGTGTTACATGTTCCGTCATGAGTTTAATGTGGTTTACAATCGTATACCAAAAATCGGGATTATTAAGGGACACCCCCCACCAAATGTGGGGGAAAAACTACCAAGCCTCCTTTGAGATGTCCAGCATGTGGAGGGTTGGTCTGAATTTTATGAAACGCCCATTAGGGTCACCTAATATCGAGACAACAACTTGAAATGATACATTCACGTAATTGAAGGCACTTAGTTCAGGAATCTTAAAATCCAGCCCCAGATGTTTAAAGCAGACAATTCCCAGAATTCTTTGAATGCAACAAATAGCCAGAGAATCATGGGAGTTGTAGTTCAGAAACATTGGGGGGGGGGCAGAGTTTGAGATCCTAGATTTAGAAGATGTAAAGGTTATTTCCCAAATATGTCATGCCATTCATCTCCCAATAACGAGTCCGGCTGGGTGGAGTAGAGGTAACATCACAGCTCTGCATGGAGAGAGCCTGTGGAGACATGGGTTCGATCCCAGCGAGCACCTCTCCAGTAAGTGTCCTTGGGCAAGACACCTAACGGTACAGACTCGTCACCCAGGACATACTTGAAAACGAGAGAAATCTCAATGTATCCTTCCTGGTAAAATCCTTTCTCAAAAAAAGAAAAAAAACGAGTCTGCAAGTCCCCTATTCCACATTCGCCTGTCGGAGGGGAGAGCTGAGTAATAATAATGGCGTAGTAACCTGTGTGGATCACCCATACAAGGCGACAGGTAGGAGACTTCTCAGTACACAGTGGTTGGAACGGGGCAGGGGCATGTCTGATATGATGCCGAATTCAGGGAAAATAATGGAAATGAGATCGATGTCAACATAGAAAGTGGTCAATGCTACTGGTGGGCTGGGTTCTCGGACACCTAGGAGTGATATGATCGAGGTGTCCACGGTGATGGAGGATAAAAAGGTAGGTATGTGGAGGGTAGGGAGCTGTGAGAAAAACGTTGGACATTCAAAGGCGAATCAGTGATTATATGGAATGGGTGAGAGGGGAAGGAGTTGAGGAGTGTTGGTGGGTATACCATAAACATCTCCAGTGGTGGGTAGACTGTAAACATCTCCAGTGGTGGGTATACCGTAAACATCTCCAGTGGTGGAGAGTGGGATAAATGGTGGGGTAAGGGTCAGGATGCAGGCGTTCTGCCATGGGATAGAAGCCAAAGGAACTTTAATGAAAAGTTGTTCAGTTGGAGCCCTAGTTTAGAGGATGAAGGCCATGACCATTCATATTTGCGCTCCGACCAGGAGGAGGTTTAATGGGATTTGTAACGAGAAAGTATCAGATCAGGAATCTCAAACGCTGACTCTCTCCAGGTGTTGCTGAACTACAACTCCCATAATCCTCTGATGATATCTACCTCATTCAAAGAATTCTAGGAAATATGGGTCGGCAATATGTGGGTGGGCCGGAATTTGACATCCTTGTTACCAGAACCCCTGTTGACCACCCCAGTCTAGAACCTCCACAGACCCATGTAAAAGGAGAGGTTTGAGGGGTTATTTTTAACGCCAATTATTCAACAAAACCAGAGGAAAAAAAACTCCCAGAAGAACCAATTCAACAAGAAAAGGCAGGTAATGCTGAGCGGAACCCGCATGCATAAATCATTTACAGACCGGGCAGCCATGGCTGCTATGAGAGACGTGTGTGATAAGGAAATGAACAGGAAACACTTCCTGGCACTGGGTAATGCCAACAGCAAAGCATGGAGTGATTGGGAAAAGTTTCAGAGGAAGGAAAACTTTAGGCTAAGGAGATAAAACATACACACCTATGCATATATATAATATTTACACATTTTATTATGTATTTAAATTTATAGAGCAGGGATGGTGAACCTTGGCACCTCAGATGTTTCAGAACTACATGTCCCATGATGCATAGCCACACATAAGGCTGTCAGAGCATAATGGGACATGTAGTTCAGAAGCATCTGGGGTGTCAATGTTTGCCATAACGATTATAGACTCTATAAATATATTGTATCAGATAAGCAGAACATTGATTGATTATTTAGGAAAAACCATTAAATAACAAGGACACTGAAACGGAAGGAATAGAATAGTCTGATACAATAAAAGCACTGGTTTCCTGTACAGCAAATAAACGCTATAGTCATATATATATATATATACATACATATATACTGTCACATAAAATTATTGATGACGGAGACCTGGTAAAATGATCCTTGGTAACCGTGAACACATGCATTGCCATGTGCAGAACATAGAATAATATCTCTGGAACATTTATTATTCCAAAAGGGGGGAAATGTACATTTGTAGAGATGCTCTGCATGGGGAGGAATGGACAGAACGCAGCAACACAGCAAGGAATCATACGCAGCATGTAGAACTGCCAGACACTGCAAAGACCCCCCAACTCACTGAGAGACCCCCCAGTGACAGATACCACCACAGAGAGACTGCAAAGACCCCCAACTCACTGAGAGACCCCCCCAGTGACAGATACCACCACAGAGAGACTGCAAAGACCCCCAACTCACTGAGAGACCCCCCCAGTGACAGATACCACCACAGAGAGACTGCAAAGACCCCCAACTCACTGAGAGACCCCCCCAGTGACAGATACCACCACCACAGAGAGACTGCAAAGACCAACTCACTGAGAGACCCCCCAGTGACAGATACCACCACCACAGAGAGACTGCAAAGACCCCCAACTCACTGAGACCCCCCAGTGACAGATACCACCACCACAGAGAGGCTGCAAAGACCCCCAACTCACTGAGAGACCCCCCCCAGTGACAGATACCACCACCAGAGAGACTGCAAAGACCCCCAACTCACTGAGAGACCCCCCAGTGACAGATACCACCACAGAGAGACTGCAAAGACCCAACTCACTGAGAGACCCCCCCAGTGACAGATACCACCAGAGAGACTGCAAAGACCCCAACTCACTGAGAGACCCCCCAGTGACATACCACAGAGAGACTGCAAAGACCCAACTCACTGAGAGACCCCCCAGTGACAGATACCACCACCACAGAGAGACTGCAAAGACCCCCAACTCACTGAGAGATCCCCAGTGACATAAGAGACTGCAAAGACCCCCCAACTCACTGAGAGACCCCCCCAGTGACAGATACCACCACAGAGAGACTGCAAAGACCCCCAACTCACTGAGAGACCCCCCAGTGACAGATACCACCATCACAGAGAGACTGCAAAGACCCCCAACTCACTGAGAGACGCCCCCCCCCCCCCCCCAGTGACATACCAGAGACTGCAAAGACCCCCCAACTCACTGAGAGGCCCCCCCAGTGACAGATACCACCATCAGAGAGACTGCAAAGACCCCCAACTCACTGAGAGACCCCCCAGTGACATACCAGAGACTGCAAAGACCCCCAACTCACTGAGAGACCCCCCAGTGACATACCAGAGACTGCAAAGACCCCCAACTCACTGAGAGGCCCCCCAGTGACAGATACCACCATCACAGAGAGACTGCAAAGACCCACTCACTGAGAGACCCCCAGTGACAGATTCCTCCAAAGAGACTGCAAAGACCCCCAACTCACTGAGAGACCCCCCAGTGACAGATACCACCATCACAGAGAGACCAAAGACACCCCCACTCAGTGACAGAGAGACCCCCAACACAATGACTGCAAACTCCCTCAAGTCACTGAGACATCCCCCCCCCCCATGGCATTGACAGCAAGACCCCCAATTCAGTGACAAACCCAAATCACGGAGACCCCCAAATCAGTGACAGAGAAACTCTCCACCACCAAGACCCCATTCCCTCTTGTGAGGGGGCTGGCTGGCAGTGCTGGGGGTGGCAGTCCCCGGTGTGCTCTCTCACCTCGCTCCTGCTCAGCCTGCAGGCAGATGGGGATATTCTTCTTCCAGCCGGGCATGTTCCTCTGTCACAGCCCTCCACCCGCAGGGCGCATCGCAGGTCAGGGAGCCGGCGGGTAACGGGGGGGCAGGGTGGCTGCTCTGTGCGGAGAGGCAGTGCAGAGTGCAGCGCCGGGAGAGGCAGTTCAGTGCAGTGTGCAGCGCCGGGAGATGCAGTGCAGCGCCGGGAGAGACACTCACTCACACACACGGAAGGCACTGGAGGAGGAGGACCAAGTGCACGCGGACAGAGGCACACGGGGGAGTGGGCGTGGTTACAACTCCTTTAGGCTGTGGGAGGGGGAGGGGAGCTTATTGCCGCCAGGAGCATGGAGGGGAGCACAGGGAACACTGGCAGGTGCCGGGAGTCTGACACCCGATGCAGGACAGAGGCAGGGTGCTGGCATTATACAGAGGGATGCTATTCAGATGCTGAGGGGTGCTGTCCTTATACAGGGGGTGCTGTCCTTATACAGGGGGTGCTGTCCTTATACAGGGGCTGCTCCTCTCCATATTACGCCGGGTGGGGATGCTGTCTCCATAGAGAGAGGATGCAGGATGATGCTCATAGGATGAGGCTGCTGCTGCTCCTCTCTGTATAACAGACTCGGGGAGGAGATGTCCTTATAGGGAGGAGATCTACAGCGCATCCACACTGCATGTTCTTATAGAGAGAGGCTGGTGTCCTTATAAAAAGGAGTGGCTGCTGCTCCCATTGATACCCATATGTGAATTATGTGACCATGTGCAAAGGATGGGAGAGGCTGCTCTCTGTATACGGGATGCTGTCTATACAGGGAGCGCTGTGTATAGAGGGAGAGGCTGCTCTCTGTATACGGGATGCTGTCTATACAGGGAGCGCTGTGTATAGAGGGAGAGGCTGCTCTCTGTATACGGGATGCTGTCTATACAGGGAGCGCTGTGTATAGAGGGAGAGGCTGCTCTCTGTATACGGGATGCTGCCTATACAGGGAGCGCTGTGTATAGAGGGAGAGGCTGCTCTCTGTATACAAGATGCTGCCTATACAGGGAGCGCTGTGTATAGAGGGAGAGGCTGCTCTCTGTATACGGGATGCTGTCTATACAGGGAGCGCTGTGTATAGAGGGAGAGGCTGCTCTCTGTATACAAGATGCTGTCTATACAGGGAGCGCTGTGTATAGAGGGAGAGGCTGCTCTCTGTATACGGGATGCTGTCTATACAGGGAGCGCTGTGTATAGAGGGAGAGGCTGCTCTCTGTATACAAGATGCTGCCTATACAGGGAGCGCTGTGTATAGAGGGAGAGGCTGCTCTCTGTATACGGGATGCTGTCTATACAGGGAGCGCTGTGTATAGAGGGAGAGGCTGCTCTCTGTATACGGGATGCTGTCTATACAGGGAGCGCTGTGTATAGAGGGAGAGGCTGCTCTCTGTATACAAGATGCTGTCTATACAGGGAGCGCTGTGTATAGAGGGAGAGGCTGCTCTCTGTATACGGGATGCTGTCTATACAGGGAGCGCTGTGTATAGAGGGAGAGGCTGCTCTGTATTATTATTATTATTATTCTTTATTTATAAAGCGCCAGCATATTCCGCAGCGCTGTACAATAGGCACAGTATAGACAGGGTTACAATACATTGAACAACATTTGACAAACAGTACAGGAGGAGATGAGGGCCCTATTCCCGTAGGAACTCACAATCTGGGAGGGTTGGGGGTGGAAACAGGAGGAGAGGACTGCAAGGTGAGAGTGATTGATGGTTGTGTCAGTGAGTTGGGTGGTAGGCTTCCCTAAATAGGAACGTTTTAAGGGAGCGTTTGAAGGAAGATAAGTTAGGGGAAAGTCTGACAGTACGAGGGAGAGCGTTCCAGAGAGTGGGGGCTGCGCGTGAGAAATCCTGCAGTCTATCATGGGAAGAGGTGATGCGGGGAGAAGCCTAACCCCCCTCCCGCCCGATACTCCCCTCCCTCGCTGGATCCCTCGGCGATCTGGCAGGGAGGAAGCCTGCCCATGTGATTTACATGGGCAGGCGAGGTTGATGACGTCGCCACGCTGCGTGGTGACGTCATCAGCAGGCGCCCCCATGCAAATCAATGGAGGGGAGGGGGGGCTCCTTCGGAGCCCTCTATCTCCCCAACCATTGAAGCTAGATGCTTTTTGCACCGCTGAAAAGGTGTCAGTAGTTTATCAAGGTTGGACCTCGATATGCAGGTTTATATCAGGCGTGTTGCAGATGGCTGTATGGATAGTCTCGTAGTCAATTTTCAATCCAAGGTTCGGTGTAGACAATGAAGGGTTAGTTATTCGTAAGGTAGGCGGGAAGGTCAAAACCAGGATAGACAGGTTCAGTATGGTAGTGTCTCTGGGAGATTCAGACAACAACTGGACAATGAAGTATGGGTGGTTCAGGTTTATATAGGGGAGTTCTGCCCACTCCTACTCCACCCCTTAGAGAGGGGCGTGATGTCAGAGTCAGGGAAACCCCAGTCATTGAACCTGCAGGCCTGATCCCTTGGCCCAGCCCCCTGGCCGCTGTCATCGCTTCCCTGTCCAACCTCTTCGGGGGAACTCCCCAAACAGAGGCGGAGCAGGGTCTGACTACCAAGCCGGGGGCACCACGCTGGGATCCCTCCCCGCATGTCGTGACACGGGTCTGACTCCCAGTCTGCGCCACCTCTCCAAAGCCAGGAGGCTGGAGCTGGACGGTGACAGCCGCCGGAGGTGAGCCGGCGCCAAACAACCGCTCGCTGCTGGCCGAGGATCGGGCGCGGGGACGCCGCGGCCGAGCGCCGGTGCCCCTCCCTTTTGCTGACCCACAGAACCGCTGCAGAGAAACATGCCGGAGCGCGGTGTCACCACCCTGCGTGGTCCCAGAGCGGACAGCTGCTGCGGTAAGTCCTGATTATTATCCCCCCCAGACGACCACTCCAGGGGCGTCCAGGTGCGGGCTTGGTAGGATGGAGGAGATGGAAGCGACGAACCAATCGGACGGCACTGATGCCAGAAGCAGGCTCCCAAGATCTTTCCTCAGGACTGTAACCTTTCCATTGGATGAGATACTGCAAAGAACGTCCATGCCAACGAGAATCAATTATGGCTTGAACTTCATATTCAGGATCTGAAACGGCAGAAACGGGCGGTGGAGGTGTCGTCTTCCGGAAGAGATCAGGAGTCCATGGTTTTATGAGAGAGACGTGGAATGTGGGATGGATTCTAAATTTAGGAGGTAGTCGGAGACGAACCGCTGAGGCATTCACCACTTTGTCGATTACATATGGTCCTATGAACTTTGGTCCCAACTTTTTTGATGGACATAGTAAACGTATATTACGTGAAGAGAGCCATACCTTTTGGCCTACTCGGTAGGAGGGGGCTATCCTTCTCTTTTTGTCTGCTTGATTCTTATGACATTGTTTGGCATGTAACAGGTTTTGTTTGAGCAGGGCTAAGTGGTGGTGGTGATGTCTAAGTAATGCATTGACGTCGGGAACATGAGTTTGACGGAAGGAACCTGGCAGGAGAACGGGGTGGTATCCATAAGCGGCATAGAAAGGTGATGTCTTGATGGACGAGTGGAAACCGCTGTTATAGGCGAATTCGGCCGTAGTCAGCAGATTCATCCAGTTATCTTGTGATTGCGTAGAGTAGCATCTTAAGTATTGCTCAAGAGTCTGATTGGTACGTTCAGTTTGGCCGTTGGTTTGTGGGTGAAAGGCTGATGATAGACGGCTGGATATGTGAAGTGATTTGCAGAGGGCTTTCCAGAATCTCGAAGTGAATTGGGAACCCCGGTCGGAGATGATGGATGTGGGGGTGCCGTGTAAATGGAAGATGTGGTTGTGGAACATGGTGGCTGTTTGTGCTGCAGTGGGGAGTCCTTTACAACCCACGAAGTGTGCCATCTTGGTGAAGTGATCTACCACTACCATGATGGTGGTATGTCCTTTTGAAGGTGGGAGATCGGTTATGAAATCCACTGATATTTGGGTCCAAGAACGAGAGGGTGTTGGTATGGGTTGGAGGAGACCCGATGTCCTATCTGTTGAATGTTTCGATCTTGCACAAATGGAACAGGTTGTTACGTATTTCTTAATCTCCTTTTTCATGTGTGGCCATGTGCCATATCTGTGCATAAGATGTTCGGTTTTCTTGATTCCTCCATGACCAGCAGAGGGTGAGTCGTGGCACAGTTCGAGAAGTTCTCTGTGGGAAGGTGTGGGAGTATCGATGGTTGTGGCTGATAGGAAGTGGTCGGAGTGGAGTATGGTATCCGTACAAGGTACTTTGGTAGGTGCAGGGGGTTGTCGCGAAAGCGTATCTGCCTTCATGTTTTTACGTCCAGGGCGGTAGGTTATATGAAAATTGAATCTGGAAAAGAACAAGGCCCATCTGGCTTGACGTGGGCGAAGTCTTTTGGCTGAGCGAAGATACTCAAGGTTTCGATGGTCTGTATATATTGTTACTGGATGGTGAGTACCCTCTAATAGATGTCTCCATTCCTCCAATGCCTTTTTGATGGCTAGTAACTCCTTGTCTCCTACGTCATAATTTTGTTCGGCTGGGTCCATGATCTTGGAGTGGAATGCTATAGGATGGAGTAGGCTCGAGCTCGTATCCCGCTGGGAGAGGATGGCCCCGGTAGCATACTCGGAGGCATCTACCTCCAGGAAGAAGGGTTGAGTGGGGTCAGGAAGAGAGAGGATCGGTGCCGAGGAAAACCTTCTCTTTAATGCTTGGAAGGCATTGTCCGCTTGGTCGGACCAGTAGAATTTAGTTTTGTTACTTGTTAGCATGGTGAGGGGACGTGCCAGTTTGGAAAAATCTCGTATAAAACGACGATAAAAATTGGAAAAACCTAAAAATCTTTGTATTTCCTTTTTGGAGGTGGGTATGGGCCAGGTGGTGATGGCAGTGACTTTTTCGGGGTCCATTGTCACGTGTCCTGGTGATAATATGAAACCTAAAAATGAGATAGTTTGGGCGTCGAAGATGCATTTCTCGGTTTTAACGTACAGACTGTGTTTCCTGAGTCGAGATAACACCTCTTTCATATGTGCACGATGGTCAGCGATAGATTTGGAGTAGACAAGGATATCGTCAAGGTATACCACAACATATTGATCGAGCAGATCTCTAAAAACATCGTTGATGAAATGTTGGAAAGTGGCTGGGGCGTTGCAGAGCCCATAGGGTATCACGAGATACTCATAGTGTCCATATCTGCTCCTAAACGCTGTCTTCCACTCATGGCCACTCTGTATTCGGACTAGGTTGTATGCCCCACGGAGATCTAATTTTGTGAATATGGTGGCGCCTTGCAGGCGTTCCATTAATTCTGGAATCAGTGGAAGCGGATAACGTTTTTTTATGGTGATGTCATTTAACTCTCTATAATCCACGCAGGGTCTGAGGCCCCCATCCTTTTTGCTGACAAAGAAGATACCTGCACCGGCAGGTGATGTGGATGGACGTATAAATCCTTTGTCGAGATTTTCACGGATATATTCTTTTAGAACCGTTAATTCTGGTTGTGACAATGGGTATAGGCGACCATAGGGAATCGTGGCACCTTGAACCAGGTCAATTGGGCAGTCATAGGCCCGATGTGGAGGTAGAGTCTCAACCCCTTGTTTATCAAAGACGTCTGCATACTCTAGGTAGGGTTTGGGCACCTCTATATTGGTCTTGCGCATGTTCTTATCCAGAACAGAGTTTAAGAATCCTATTCGAGGTCTGAGTATGCAATGTTTCTTACAGTAAAGAGATTGGAAACGTACTCTACATAACCCCCTCATTCATTGGGAGCCGAGTAGTCGCAACCAGGGGAGTCCCAGTATGACGGGAAAAACGGGTGAAGCCACCAAGTCGAAGCATATTGGTTCTAGATGTCTATTACCTATTGCCATCTGAACGGATTGTGTTTCGGATGTGACCGTCCCAGAGCGTAATAATGACCCATCAACCATGTGTATGTTTATAGGTGTTTTTTTATTTAGTTTAGGAATATTAATAGTTTGTGCATATTCCATATCCATAAAACACCCACTGGCTCCTGAGTCCACCATGGCTCGGGCGTAGACCGTCTTATTGTTCCACTGTAACGAGATGAGCAGGGATAAGTGAAGGGGAAAACATGGATTACTAGGGTTATGAGATGGTGCGCCCTTACCTCCTCTGTTGTTCCTTTCAGGGCAGGAGGTACGGAGATGGTTGGGGCTTCCGCAATATAGGCATAGGTGTAGGGCTCTGCGGCGGGCCAATTCCTCGGGAGGGAGTCTGCGACTAGTTGCATGGGTTCCTCTCTTGTTTCTCCACCGTAGTATGGGACTACGGCTGCAGCATCGGATGGAAGTGCCCTAGGCGGGCGACGTATGGCCCCCATGAGGAGTGGGTTCTTCTCTAGGCGGCGTTCTCTCATACGTCTATCGATTGTCAGGGTCAGTTGCATGAGTGTTTCTAGCGTGTGGGGAAGATCACCTCTTGATAGCTCGTCCTTTACTTGCTCAGATAACCCTAGACGGTATTGGCTGATTAATACAGCCTCGTTCCATTCGGTATCGAGCGCATGTGTTTTAAATTCAGAGATATACTCTTCTACGGGTCTACGCCCTTGTTTGGTTGCACGTAGCGCACGTTCAGCGGTATCCTTGCGTAGTGGATCTTCATACAGAGTATCCAGCTCGGTGATGAAAGATGCCCAGGTGTCCAGGGTAGGGCTATTGGATAGGATTAGATGGTGGGCCCGTGTTTGGGGTTCCCCAGAAAGCAAGGAAATGATGGTTTGTATCTTGATGTTCTCGGGAATGATAGGTTCGTGGCTTCAGGGTAAACATGATTTGACAGGCAGTACGGAATGTAATATACTTGCTGCGGTCACCCGTGAACCTTTCGGGTAGAGGTACGGGGGGTTCTGGAGCTTGTGGATCTTGTGCTCGTACGAGTTCCATAGGTGCTTGGTAAGGTGGTGGAGCACCCTGGAGCTCCCTCATATTGGCACAAAGCTGGTCTTGGCCAGTTTGGAGGCCCTGGACGGTTTGGGTTAGTACCCCTATTTGATGGGCCAAAGCTTTGAGGGTGTCAGATAACCCTGCGAGGTCCATGGTATTGGTCCAGTTGTATTGTCAGTAGTTTATCAAGGTTGGACCTCGATATGCAGGTTTATATCAGGTGTGTTGCAGATGACTGTATGGATAGAATCCAAGGCTCAGTGTAGACCATGAAGGGTTAGTTATTCGTAAGGTAGGCGGGAAGGTCAAAACCAGGATAGACAGGTTCAGTATGGTAGTGTCTCTGGGAGATTCAGACAACAACTGGACAATGAAGTATGGGTGGTTCAGGTTTATATAGGGGAGTTCTGCCCACTCCTACTCCACCCCTTAGAGAGGGGCGTGATGTCAGAGTCAGGGAAACTCCAGTCATTGAACCTGCAGGCCTGATCCCTTGGCCCAGCCCCCTGGCCGCTGTCATCGTTTCCCTGTCCAACCTCTTCGGGGGAACTCCCCAAACAGAGGCGGAGCAGGGTCTGACTGCCAAGCCGGGGGCACCACGCTGGGATCCTTCCCCGCATGTCGTGACACGGGTCTGACTCCCAGTCTGCGCCACCTCTCCAAAGCCAGGAGGCTGGAGCTGGACGGTGACAGCCGCCGGAGGTGAGCCGGCGCCAAACAACCGCTCGTTGCTGGCCGAGGATCGGGCGCGGGGACACCGCGGCCGAGCGCCGACGCCCCTCCCTTTTGCCGACCCCCAGAACTGCTGCAGAGAAGCATGCCAGAGCGCGGTGTCACCCCCCTGCGTGGTCCCAGAGTGGACAGCTGCTGCGGTAAATCCTGACAAAAGGGGAGAGTCTCTCCTTTTCAGCGGTGTATAGCATTAACGATTTTTCCACCGAATCGCGTTTCGGCACTAATTGGCGCCAAAACACGATTCGAACCTGGAGGGGGGCTGACATCTTGGATGTCAGCCAAGCCTCCAGGTCCCCCCCACCCACTGACAACCTCACCATCTAGCTGCCATGTAGAGATAAGGGGATCCTAAGGATCCCCCTATCTCCCGATCCATGGCAGCTAGATGGTCATATTTGACATCATTTGAAAGGCCTGATCATGGTCTTTCCAATGATATCAAACATGACCAGGTTTGGTTTAAAAAAAAAAATAATAATAAAAAAATTATATAAAATAAAAAAAATGGGGTTTTTTAAAAAGTTTTTTTTGTCTGGGGGGGTTTAATTAAATAGGACCTAGGCTGTCATCTCAAAATAATTAGCACAAAATGGTCAGAATGAGCGCAGCGCACATAGGTGAACTGGCTCGGCAGTGAAGGGGTTAAAAAGCAAAAACATGTAAAAATTGGATATTTCTAGTCTCGGGACAAAATTTTGAACCTATTTAGCCGGGGTCTTTTTTGGTGGTTTAAATTATGAAAAAGTGTGTTTTTACCATTTTTTCATCATATTTCATATTTTTTTTTATAGTAAATTATTCAATATGATGGAAATAATGGTATTTCTAGAAAGTCCATTTAATGGCGGGAAAAAGGGTGTATAATATGTGTGGGTTGAATAAACGAGTAAGAGGAAATTTTGACCTAAACACTAACAGTAAAAACAGCAGCGGTCACTAAAGGACGGATTTGTGTAAAATTGCCCGGTCACTAAGGGGTTAAAAAACTAGAAAAGTAAAGAAAAAATACCATAACAGCATCTTATACCTGCAAAACACACACCCATTCTCTGCTCAGCAACTCCAATCCACAAAACCAGCCACCCAGCACATACACACAACTCCCATCACACAAAACCAGCCACCCATACAACTCCATCACACTAAACCAACCAACATCCCCATCACACAACACCAGCCACCAACACACAACCCAGCCACCAACACACAACTCCTATCACACAAAACAAGCCACCCCAACACACACAACTCCCATCAACAAAACCAGCCAGGTGTACTTTTGTTCATAGCATGAGGATGGATATGTTGTGAGTTTGCAAAATCACTTAAAAATAACAATTATTCAAAAAAATCTACACTCGCCTCTTATTGCACAGCACAGAGGACACATGATTCACCATCGGCAGATTCATAATATATCATTATTATATGTACAGTGGCAAGAAAAAGTATGTGAACTCTTTGGGATTACGTGGAGTTTTGCATGAATTGGTCATAAAATGTGCTCTGATCTTAATCTAAGACAGAACAATTTGAAAAACACAGTCTGCTTAAAATAATACAACACAAACATTATATGTTTTCATGTGTTTATTGAACGTAACATGTAAACATTCACAGTGCAGGGTGGGAAAAGTATGTGAACCCCTAGCCTAATGACTTCTCCAAGAGCTAATTGGAGCCAGGAGTGAGCCAACCTTGAGTCCAATCAGTGTGATATTATTGGATGTGTTGCTGAAAGCTGTCCTGCCCTTTTAAAACACACACCAATTTTGGGTTTACTGGTTTCAAGAAGCACTGCCTGATGTGAACCATGCCTCACAGAAAAGAGCTCTCAGAAGACCTACGATCAAGAATTGTTGACTTGCATGAAGCTGGAAAGGGTTACAAAAGTATCTCCAAAAGCCTTGATGTTCATGTGTCCACGGTAAGACAGACTGTCTACAAATGGAGAAAGTTCAGCACTGTTGCTACTCTCCCTAGGCGTGGTCATCCTGTAAAGATGACTGCAAGAGCACAGCGCAGAATGGTTAATGAGGTAAAGAAGAATCCTAGAGTGTCAGCTAAAGACTTACAGAAATATCTGGCACATGCTAACATTTTTGTTGACACATCTACAATAAGGAAAACATTAAACAAGAATGGAGTACATGGGATACACCACAGAGGAAGTCATTGCTGTCCAAAAAGAATATTGCAGCACGTTTGAAATTTGCAAAAGAGCACCTGGATGTTCCACAGCACTACTGGCAAAATATTCTGTGGACAGATGAAACCAAAATTGAGTTGTTTGGAAAAAACACACAACACTATGTGTGGAGAAAAAAAGGAACAGCACACCAACATCAAAACCTCATCCCCACTGTAAAACAGGGTGGAGGGAGCATCATGATTTGGGGCTGCTTTGCTGCCTCAGGGCCTGGACGGGTTGTTGTCATTGATGGAAAAATGAATTCCAGAGTTTATCAAGACATTTTGCAGGAAAACGTAAGACCATCTGTCCGCCAACTGAAGCTCCGCAGAGGATGGGTGATGCAACAGGACAATGACCCAAAGCATACAAGTAATTCAACAAAAGAATGGCTTCAACAAAACAAAATTCGCCTTCTGGAGTGGCCCAGTCAGAGTCCTGACCTCAACCTGATTGAAATGCTGTGGCATGACCTTAAGAGAGCGATTCACACCAGACATCCCAAGAATATTGCTACACTGAAACAGTTTTGTGAAGGCGTCAAACCGCTAGTACTGACGCACAGAGTGCGCTGCGTCGGCATAGCGGCGTGTGCACGTGATTAGGAGACATCAGATGCTGCACATGTCCGGCCAACATCACGTCCATTTGTTTTTTATAGCTCCGTCAAAAAATACAGCCGAAATTGTGCATCGTATGACCGCTATCGCGTCTTCCGTGAAATAATGCGTTCGGACGCATCAACGCACTTTTTGACAGACGTGAAAAATGCGTTCGTCTGACCCTAGCCTAACATGGAAAAACTATACATTTTCTAAAACTACACAAAATTCTGGAAAAAAAGAGACGTTAATGGCACATTTTTTTTACTTATTTTACTATTCATAACTTTATACAAAAACATGATATTCAATAAAAAAAATATATTTTTTAACTATATAAATATGTCCCTCCCATAAAATAATAGATTCAATTTGATTGCACAGATCGAGTCTAGGAGGCGTTGGAGGCGCTAATATGCACCTTGTGCAACATAAATTTAGAGATGCGTTTTATGGCGGTTTTTGAAACTAGGCATACCTGCTATTAAATGGCTCTAATTCAAGAGGGAATTATAATAGGCCATATAAAGTATATGTCTGGCGAAATTAGACATCCAGATGAATCAAATGAGGGGTTAATTAAAATGTTATAAAAATGGTGTGCACAGTATCTTGTGGAATTCTGAATTTCTGTTTTTTTTTTAAGCAAAGTGCCAAATTCCACAAGTTGGTGCGCACTCCATTTTTATGATAGAACGGCTCAAAATTTCAAGTCCCAAGCTACTAAATAGGCCATAAGAGTTACTCGCCACCAGTTACTCCACCTAACCCCTACCCAGCCCTTAACTGTGCCCCTAAACACACCCCCTTAAATTATCTTATGAAATTACACTGTTAAAGGTTTTATTTAGAATAAAGTTACAAAAATAACATTAATACCCAGACATCAGACCCAGACACATGTATACCCTGTCACCAGAGCCCAGTGGGAGCAGAGCGAGGAGGCAGGGAAGCTCCTCTCCACCCACCTGCCAGTGACGAGCTGGGTCAGATTAGGCAGCTGATCCCTGCCACCATGCAGCCTGGGGAAGGGGGGGCTGCTTGGTGGCACCACTGGAATACGCAGCATGAAATTGTGCTGATTGTGTGTGCATTTCCACTTGCCCTCACTTAATTTCCACTCGCCAAATACAAGTAGGCGAGTGGAAATTTTGAGCCCTGTGATAGAATATTAAGTAACCCCTCGTTTGATTCATATGGATGTGTAGTTTCTCCAGATATATATTTTATGTGGCCTGTTTTAATAGCCCTGTTGAGCTAGAGCCATTTAACTGCAGGTATCTTTTTTTTTTTTTAAATGCCCAAAAATGCAACTCGAGCTTTGCGCAAGGTTCAAATTAGCCCCTCTTGATTAATCTAAAGGGTCTTAGACCAATAAAAATTGGTCTAGTTTTAATCAGAAGGGTTGGGGCTCGGCATTAAAAATAATGTTTATAATGGTTTTCAAAGTTTTAGCATGTTTGAAGGAATTGAATAAAATAATCGAATTTTTTTTAAGCAAACTGCTATATTCAACAAGCTGCTGCTCACTCAGGACACTGTCATCTGTCTACAGCTAAAACGAGGGCACTAAGGGGAAAAATTTGCACTCAAAAATCTCCTTTTAGCGTTCTCGTTTTACCAGTGTATTACAGGTCAAGCGATGAAGTTAGCAGCCTGCCCCCTCCAGGATGCTCGGGGCAGCGCTGCATTATTATTATTATTCTTTATTTATAAAGCGCCAGCATATTCCGCAGCGCTGTACAATAGGCACAGTATAGACAGGGTTACAATACAATACAATACATTTGACAAACAGTACAGGAGGAGATGAGGGCCCTATTCCCGTAGGAACTCACAATCTAGGAGGGTTGGGGTTGGAAACAGGAGGAGAGGACTGTAAGGTGAGAGTGATTGATGGTTGCGTCAGTGAGTTGGGTGGTAGGCTTCCCTCTCTCCTCCCTCCATAGCTCCTCCCCTGCCCCGCAGCAGCTCTAGGAGAGGGGAGGGGGACGTGATTTGTGTGCAGAGAGAGAAGATGACAGTAAATGGCAGGTAAGAGGGGGGGTATCAGCAGAATATGAAGCCCTCTCTGCTTACTGCTGGTTAAAGTGGACCTTTCCTTAACCAGCACTGCAGTGATAGAAATTTGTCATTGGAGCTGCCTGGCTCCTGGTGAGGCTGCGTGTGTGCAGGTCACGCTGTCCGGCCAGTCAGGTGGTACGGAGTTTACTTATTTTTTTCTGTACCACCTGACTGGCTGAACCACGTGACACGCACGCAGCTGCCCGCCCTTTCATTAACACGGACTCTCACTCTATTCTGGACTGAACACCCACCGGAAGGGAATCAAAGCCACGGTGCACCCTCTGGCAGTGGCACCCCACTGCTGACAAGACAGTCCCTGCTGACTCTGCACACAGCCCTATCGCAGATGGAGGCCGGTAAATATAGAATAAATAATTGCTGTGTGCTCATATTCACTCGGTTTGCTGGGAGTCTTATTGCAGTGGATTCTGATGCACTCATACACACCGCACATTGCATTGCTGGGAGTTTTATTGCTGTGGATTTTGATACGCTGACACACATACCGCACATTGCATTGCTGGGAGTTTTATTGCTGTGGATTCTGTGATACACACTGCATATTACTGTGAGTTTTATTGCCCTGGAGCTCTGGGATACGCTCATACACACTGCACATTACTGTGAGTTTTATTGCTGTGCAACTCTGATATGCTCATACACAGTGCCCATTTCTGTGGGTTTTATTGCTGTGCAGCTCTGTGATACACTCCTATGCAGTGCAGGTTTCTGTGGATTTTATTGTTCAACCAATTAGAGCGGCTGTGATCCAGTATACTTGACATGCGTGGCTGTTCTTTGTAAAAATGCTTGAATTTAAACATTTCATAATTTTATTTATCGCAATAGGTACATTTGAAATGGTATACAAAATATACAAGTAGGCACTTGGTATCCACTTTTAATATAAAGAGGAAAAGGCGGAGCTCTAAGAGGAAAAGGTGGATCTTAAAGAGGAAGGGTGGGGATTAACCAGGAAGAGGTGTGCCCTTGACAGGAAGGGGTGTGTCAAATTTAAATTAGGGGGTGCACGAGTTTAGTCAGGGCTAGGGCAGCAAAAAACCTAAATACACCACTGCACAGGACGCAGCAATCAGCAGGGATTCCGGCCGATTGCTGCTCCCCCCGGTGCGGCCTGACATCTTTGATATCAGCCCAGCACTCCGGGACCGCGGCGGGGACAATAGATGTCATTGCGGCGGCGCGATGACATCTAATTCAGGCGCCCCCCCGCGTGTGCGGAGGAGGTGCCTGAAAGGGAGGGGGGGGTCCTTCGGACCTCTCTCCCTCCTGATCGCCGGGGGCCACAGGGTTAAGGCAGGCACCGTTTGGAAGGGCACAGCCTGCCCTTCCAAACGGTGGCTGACATTAACCCCTGGGGAGCCAGATCACGATTCGGCGCTGAAAAGCGCCGGATCATGATCCTCTCCCGGAGCTGGCCGACATCTTGGATGTTGGCCAAGCCTCTGGGAACTCCCCCTGAGGACTGGTGTCATCGTGCGTAGCTCCAGTCCTGGAGTTAACCGCTAGCTGCCAGCAATGGTGGAGATAGGGGGTTCATTGGAACCCCCTATCTCCCGATCCTTGGCAGCTAGGAGTTAATGTTTGATATCATTGGATCGGCAAGAGCATGGCCTTTCCAATGATACCAAACATGACCATGTAAATATTTTTTTTTAAAATATATATATATATATATTTATTTTATTTTATTTTTTTAAATTATAAAAAAAAATAAACAAGTTTTTTTTGTTTTGTTAATGCAGCAATATTGTTCCCATTTCAATTATAATGTGAACAATGATGCTGCACTAACGATTTTTGTATGCGGTGCGTTTGTTAAAAATAGCGAAATTTTCCCCAAAAAAAATGTAACGAGTCCCCATTTCTAATTTTTTTAACAAGCGCACCCTATAGAAAATACAGGGTGAGCCAGTCAAACCTGCATTTTTGAAATGACTGTAAAAAATAAACGGATGGATATTTCAAAATTTTATTGTTACTATCTTAATGTACATTAAAAAGCATTTAAGAAACAACATTCACTGTTTAAAAATAACTCCAGTAAGATGGTGTCCTTCCCGATTGAGACATTCTTGTAGGCGATTTCTGAAACAGCCCATCGCATCACGGAGCATACGCTGAGGAATTCTCTCGATTTCCAACCGGATTCTCCTCTTGAGTTCCCCAAGCGTTGGAGGTCGTGGTTCAAAGACTTTACTCTTCAGGTACCCCCACAAGAAAAAATCGCACACTGTGAGGTCGGGCGATCGGGGAGGCCAAGAAATTGCTCCATTTCGGGATATCACCCGATTTGGAAAAACATTGTTGAGAACATTCATGCTCACACGGGCTGTATGACTTGTGGCACCGTCTTGCTGGAATAAGGTTTCATTGTTCATTCCATGTTGACGAAGTTGAGGAATGAAGAACGAATGCAACATTTCCGAATAGCGTTGTGCATTCACAGTAACTGCTTGCTCCCTGTCATCAAAAAATACGGGCCTATGATTCCCAATGAGGACATTGCGCACCAAAACTGTTACCTTGCTTGAATGGAGTGGTGTTTGATGGAGTTGTTGAGGGTTTTCATCACTCCAATATTGGAAATTTTGTTTATTCACAAAACCGGAGAGATGGAAATGTGCCTCATCGCTCATCCACAGGTTGTGAACAAGGTCCTCGTTTTCATCAAACATGTCCAACAACGTTTGACAAAAACGCCGTCGAGCTGCAAAATCGTTTTCATTCATAGCCTGAACAACCTGAATTTTGTATGGGTGATGGTGTAAAACTAACCTCAAGATTCTTCGGACGCTCGTGTTTGCCATGCCAAGCGCAGCACTCTGTCGATGCGCCGATCTCCGAGGGCTTCTTTCCACAGCAACTCTCACGCGGTCAATATTGGCGGGAGTTCGCACTGATCTTGCACTGCCACCCCTTCTGCTTCTCGTTTCACCAATTGCTTCAAAGTTTGTCACCCACAATTTGATTGAATTAACAGACGGCACTGGCTTATTTCGATTAATTTGAAAATTCTTCCAGAAACGACGCTGAGCGGCTGCATAACTACCACTTTGGTAAAACGCTTTCACAGCGAATGAACGTTGTTGTTTAGACCACTGCTCCATGACGACTGAAATGCTTAGTTGTGGGGGACACAATGGTAACCTTGCTAACTCGCTCCGCCCACTTTCACGGCTCTCCCGCCATTTTCAAAAATGCAGGTTTGACTGGCTCACCCTGTATTACCGCAAATGCTCGCATGTTAAAATGTAAAAAAAAAAAAACACTTTACACATTGTAAATTATTGAAAATTCAAATTTTATTGCATTTTTTGTTATAATATAGAGACAGGACATGACGTATACATATAATGACAACATATTATGACTCTGCCGAGTCTGCCGGAAAGAACGATATATAATTTGTCTGGGTCATATATTAAAATATGGCTTCAAAACGCGGTTAAACATGATGAGCGAAAACGGTAAAAATGACCTCAGCACAGAGGTGTGAGATGCCTCAGCAGCGAAAGGGTTAAAAGGTAAGCTAGGATTACCTATTGAGCTGTCTATTGGCCTGTGGTGCTGAATACAACAGATTCAGCACCACAGCCAAACGCCAGGGACGCGGTGCTTTGTGAAACAATAAAACGTAACAGATTCATTTTCATAATTTAGTTTGTATTTTGGGATCAATTCGATATCGATTTGAAATCGATCAATTTTGTAATATATCGTTTCGTTGAGCTGCTCTTAATTTTATCCCATTCTTACCGCATTGCACGTGCCTTATTTTATTATATTTTGTACACATTATCTATATCTTTACGATATCAGAAAATCAAAGTCTCTCTGTGTTCAATATTCTCCTTAGTAGGAATATAGACGGCGAGTTATGCTACGTTTTCCTCCTCTCCATGGATCAACCTCAAAATGACCTCTTCCATTCATTCTCACACCGAGAGCGAAAAGGATAATGAGGAATCACTGGCGTTACCATATAGCCTTCCTTCAGCACAAAAAAAATCCTATAATATGGCATTGCGCACAAAGGATGCAATAATGTCTCATTCAGCTCCATTTTGATGCTTTATATGCAGAGGATAGATCTTTGATGAAGCAAAAGAACGTCTAATACCAGCTATTGACTTGCACAGAATAACTAATGATTCATAATTGGTGTAATTACAATACCAAGCATAAAATGCAAATACTTCATCAGTCGGCAAAGTGTAGCTTCTGAATACAAATTAATAATAAAAAAAAAATCAGTAAAGATACTCCAAAATATATTCTCCTCACTTGTTTAATTTGTTCATAAATGAAAGAGATGATGTTCTGTGACCATGTTCGAAAATTCCATTTTTAGGTAGGTTTGTGTTATTTACATCTGGATTAACACAGCGGCTAATGAAGCTGCACGTGAGGTACATATGTTCCCCAAAATAGGCTGAGAGAAATGTATTTCGGCGCTAGACGCCTTCGACTTGAAATGGGACAGAGCAGTGACACAATGGGGGTGAGAGAGATGGGGCAAAGAATCAAAGGAATGACATGGATGGATAGATCTTCTCCTGATCACAACACGTGGAACACAAGCCAGAACATGATCTACCAGTCCTTGTAAAACAAGGTAAACACAGGTAAAAATGCGAACTATAAGGCTAAGGTCAATCGAACGCATTTTTCGCATTGACCGTCAAAAAGTGCGTCCGAACGCATTGATGTGTTTTTTTACGGTGGACGCGAAAGCGGTCAAACGATGCTCATTTTCGTGCAGGTTTTTTTACAGATCGTCAATAAAACACTTTTTGCGTCTGGATGTTATGTTGGCCGGACATTAGCAGCGTCTGACTTCTCCTAATCACGCACACACGCCGCTATGCGGACGCAGCGCACTCTGTACGTCAGTACTATCGGTTCGACGTTCTTGCAAAAATGCGTTCGTTTGCCGCTTGCGTTGCGCGACTGAACTTTCGTGCGGCCGTACTTCATATATTGCCCATCATTGGCCGTCATTTGCTGCTTCTACGGGCGTGATAAAGTGCGGCTCAATGCACGATCAAAATACGTTAGAGTAAAAGAACGCAGGCAAAAAAAAAGCCAAAGCCGGTAACAAAGTTGGTGGCCAAAACAGTCAGGACAATAAAGATCTGGATAATTGGGAAACACTATCCAAAGTCGGTACACAGAAATATTAGACAGGTGATAAACAGCACTCTCGGGTAACAAAGAACCACGACAGGGCATGGAACAGAGCATGAGCTTAAGTTAACCCTTTTCGCTGCTGAGCCTTTTCACACCTCTGTGCTGAGCTCATTTTTACCGGTTTCGCTCATCATGTTTAAACGCGATTTGAAGTCACATTTTATTATGCGACCCAGACAAATGATATATCGTTCTTTCCGGCAGACTCGGCAGATTCATAATATATCATTATTATATGTATACGCCATGTCCTGACTGAATATTATAACAAAAAATTGCAATAAAATTAGAAT
This sequence comes from Leptobrachium leishanense, assembly GCA_009667805.1. Classification (NCBI taxonomy): domain Eukaryota; kingdom Metazoa; phylum Chordata; class Amphibia; order Anura; family Megophryidae; genus Leptobrachium; species Leptobrachium leishanense. The sequence goes on from CM019065.1 coordinate 348,871,514, forward strand.
TTTCAATCATCTACAGTGTGTAAAGTGTTTTTTTCACATTTTATCATGCAAGCCTTTGCGGTTAGATTTTCTATGGGGAGCGCTTGTTAAAAAAATTTGAAATGGGGACTCGTTACATTTTTTGGGGGGAAATTACGTGATTTTTAGCAAACGCCCCATAGAAAAAATCATTAATGTGAACAATGATGCTGCACTATAATTGAAATGGGAACAATATTGCTGCATTAACAAAACAAAAGTTTATTATTTTTTTTAAAAGAAAAATTTAAAAACAATTTCTATTTTTAATTTTTTTTGCTTACATTTAACATGGCCATGTTTAGTAATATTGGAAAAGCCATGCTCTGGTCGTTCCAATGATACTAAACATTAACCCCTAGCTCCCAAGGATCGGGAGATAGCGGGTTCCAATGAACCCCCTATCTTCACCATAGGTGGCAGCTAGGGGTTAACTCCAGAACTGACGTCATCAGAACTGGCGATGACGCCTGTAGGCAGGCGGAGATCCTGGAAGCTTGGCCGACATCCAAGAGGTCAGCCTGCTCCAGGAGGGGACCGCGATTTGTCACCTGTTGGCGCCGAATTGCAATCCAGCCCCCAAGGGGTTAAAGACAGTGCTGTGCCCTTCAAAGCGGTGACTGCCGTTTTGCAGTGCCCTGTACAGATGGGGAGGGAGAGAGGTCCAAATGACCTCCCCCCTTCCCTTCAGGCACCTTCCCTGCACTGGGGGGGGGGTGCCTGTAATAGACGTCCATCGTGCCTGCCTGGGTCCCGGAGGCTGGGCTGTCAACCCGCATCAGGGGGCCGCAGCGATCAGTCGGAATCCTGGCCAATCACGGCTGCAAAGGGAGGACGCGCTTAGCTTGTCCTCCGCAGCCAAGTGCCGATGCGGCAGGACGCGCTGAGCGTATCTGCCGCATCAAAGTGGTTAAATAGCGTTACAGGTCTTCCTGTCTTCTTATTGGTTAGCATTAAAGCAGAGTACAAAAATGTCAGAAAGTGACGCAGATGTAATGAAACCTGAAGATGACACACAACGCGTTATTCAGAAAGTGACGAACTTGCCCCGGAATTGCACCGAACGGTGAACTTCGCCGAATACTGGCGAATTGACAGCGAAATAGGGTGCAGGTCACCCCAATTCGATCATCTTCGGTGGCAGCAAAATTGTCCCATAGAGAAGTAATGATTAATCTATTCAGAGAACGCCGAACTGCACCGAAGTGTCAGGGAAATGCCCTGATTTTTGGTGATTCAGTTTGACAAGATTTTTTTATTATTTTGACACATTTTAATGCATTTCTATTGATTTAAACAGTACTATACTATTAGAAGAATAGCAGAGTTCTTTTCTGTAGTTTGGCGCTCTTCGGTGGAGTTCAATGGTCAGTTCGGTGGTTTTCGACTCTCTTTGGCAGTCAATTCGGTGGTTTTCGGCTCTCTTTGGCAGTCAGTTCGGCGGTTTTTGGCAGCTTCATGTTTGGCGCACTTCGGGGCCCCTGTGGTACGTGGATAACAAGAGTTCTGAGCTCTTTACGCGTGCCTCAATGGCTCACTATTCTTTGTTAAGTAACAGCAAGGTTTTTTTTTTTTGCTGTTCTGGAAAATAAAACTGGACGGAGTCATTAACCTTCCCTAATATATTGTGTACTAACTGGCTGTTTTAATTAACGTGTGTCTGGTTTCCTCCAGAGAACCATTTACCCCTATTGACACCATGCATTAAAATAAACACATTGCTCTAAATGACTGTTTGCACAATGAGCGCTCGGGTCATTATTTCTCGCAGGGTATAAAATAACAGCTATTACCTGGGAAAATTTATTACACATTCCTGAGATCTTGAACTTAAAATATATTTTCGATTTTTACAGCCCACAAGATTCTGTCTTGTAGCAAACACAAAACGAAGGAGGTTTAAAGCAATCAGAACGAGAATTTCAATTTCTCTAAAACCATTTGTAGGACTGAACCACGTCAGGAACAATAAACAGTTTATAAAAGGTAATTTTTTTCTTTGCACCTGGTGAATTTTTCCTAGAAATAAAGAGTTGCGTTAAAGATAAAACTCTGATGAACCTATAGGATACCGAATGAACAATTCATCTGTAGCTGGTAAAACCTGGAAATTTACTGTTTCTGTAACCGGTTACATTTACTCTTCTATTTGTTTCTTAACAAAAAGATAAAGACTTAGGAAAAACAAGTTATACCAAGTGAAAGCTGGAAAGGACACTTAAAGCGACTTCGAGTAATTAGAATATTCGATTTCCCATTTTTTCCCCTAAATATTTGATAATAGGGCAGGTGCTGCTGACAGTCTCTGCCCAATTATTTATTTATTTTCATTCAGGTGAGTTTATTTACCCAAGGCCCCATTCACACCAAGTGATTTATGGGCGTTTTTTGCTGTGATATTGCACATATTTCCGCGCGATATCGCTCTATGTAGCTTCTCCAATGCATTTCAATGGAGCTGTTCACAGCTCAATGTCGCCTGTAGCTCGTCGCTGGCACATGACCCTTTTTCCGTGTATTTCCCTATGTTATGCCCCCCCATGTGTCCCCCCATCAGGATTCAGCATCCAGCTTCCCCCACATCTTCGGACCGAAGTATCTCCGACCCCCTGCGTTGCATGTGGTCAATCTAGGTGTCAGTGGAAAGGGCAGAGTCTGGCCTTTCCAATGATACCCAACATATTCAGGGTAAAGACAAAATCATAAATAATAAAATAGGGATGCACCGATACCGATACTAGTATCGATATCGGTGCCGATACCGGGTACTGCAGGAGTACTTGGTACTCGTGCAGTACCCCCGATATTTTTTTCCGATACCGGAAGCCGGCATTGAGCCGGCTTGCCGGCATCCGAGGGGCTGCGGCGGCTGTCCGAATGCTCTATCGGCATTCGGACAGGCCCTGCAGCTGCTCTCCGCCCTGTGTTTATACTTACCTTCCTTCAGCGACGCCGGGAAAGTCTTCGCGCGCGCGCGCGCTCCTTGGAAGGTCCCCAGCCGCGACCACGTGGGACCATGTGATCGCGGCTGGGGTCCTTCCAACGAGCGCACGCGCGGGAACTTTCCCGGCGTCGCTGAAGGAAGGTAAGTATAAACAAAGTGAGCAGCTGCAGGGCCTGTCCGAATGCAGATAGAGCATTCGGACAGGCCCTGCAGCTGCTCTCCGCTCATACTTACCTTCCTTCAGCGACGCCAGGAAAGTTCCCGCGCGTGCGCTCGTTGGAAGGACCCCAGCCGCGATCACATGGTCCCACGTGGTCGCGGCTGGGGACCTTCCAAGGAGCGCGCGAAGACTTTCCCGGCGTCGCTGAAGGAAGGTAAGTATGAGCGGAGAGTGGGGGGGCGGCAGCATTATCCATGAGCTGGGGGGCATATCCATGAGCTGGGGGGCATATACATGAGCAGGGGGGCATATCCATGAGCTGGGGGGCATATCCATGAGCTAGGGGGGCATATCCATGAGCAGGGCGCATATCCATGAGCAGGGCGCATATCCATGAGCAGGGCGCATATCCATGAGCAGGGGGGCATATCCATGAGCAGGGGGGCATATCCATGAGCAGGGCGCATATCCATGAGCAGGGGGGCATATCCATGAGCAGGGGGCATATCCATGAGCAGGGGGGCATATCCATGAGCAGGGCGCATATCCATGAGCAGGGGGGCATATCCATGAGCAGGGGGGCATATCCATGAGCAGGGCGCATATCCATGAGCAGGGGGGCATATCCATGAGCAGGGGGGCATATCCATGAGCAGGGGGGCAATTATCCATGAGCTGGGGAGCAGGATATCCATGAGCTGGGGGGGGCAATATCTATGAGACCTGGGGGCTTTATATGAGGTCTGTTCTTATTGGAAAGCGTCACGTGACATAAAATAAAAGTATTGGTGCTTGGTATCGGTGAGTACTTGAACAAAAGTATCAGTACTTGTACTCGGTCTTAAAAAAGTGGTATCGGTGCATCCCTATAATAAAATACAAACACAAAAAAATATGTTCACAGGGTGGAAATGGCTCAGCAGTGACAGGGTTAATGGTCAGACTATATATTACATTTGTGTATTACTTTTTTTTTTGCCTTGGTTTAGTTAAGGGTTAATGGTCAGGCTTCATTCCTCGCAGTATACATTTTATTTTTTCATTTATTAACGGCATTTTAGGAGTTAATGGATAGGCTACATGCCCCACAGTCTATTAATTTAATGTTTTCCCTTGATTAATGGCATTTTAGGGGTTAATGAGCAGGCTACATGCCTCGCAGTGTATATATTTTACGTTTTCTCTTGATAACTGGCATTTTAGGAGCTAATGGGTTGCTACATGCCCCACAGTCTATTCATTTAATGTTTTCTCTTGATTAATGGCATTTTATGGGGTTAATGGGTACCTCAGCCTATTCATTTAATGTTTTCCCTTGATTAATGGCATTTTAGGGGTTAATGGGTAGGCTACATGCCACATTGTTTATTATTCTTATTGTATTTCCCTGGTTTTATGGCATTTTAGGGGTTATTATGGAAGTTAGAAACTAAAGGGTCTATTCATATTTAGATCCTTTGCTTTTTGTCACATTTTGGGGAATCAATTTCACCGAAAATATGATGAATTCCCTATTTAGCGAATGGTCACCGTAACTTGCGGGAAAACCTGACGAATTGCAGCAAATAAAATATTGAATTTAAGTATCAGGTTAGTAAAACAAAAAGGTATCATTGCACAGAGCCGTAGCTAGCTCCTTTTGTACCCGAGGCAAGAACAGAAAATTGCGCCCCCACACACACAATATTTTTTACAGAGAAATATATTATATATATATATATATATACACACAGGCCCCTCTACGCATGCGCCCCATAAACATGACATCTGGTTGGCTGCGAATGCTAACCCCAGATTGTATAATAACTTGCCACTTTGTTTTGAATTTTACAGATCTTCAGTTCCAGTTCAAACTCACCGTCAGCAGGGCAGCAAAGCAATTGCACACTGTCAGAAGAACGAACTGGAACTGAAGATCTGTAAAATTTATAACAAAGTGCCAAATAATTATCCAAACTGCCGATCACTTTTCAGGTTTATAAAAAGATACTGTACATTACTGATACACTTGTACAAACTGCACATTACATAGCTCCACAGCAATACAACTCACAGTAATGTGCAGTGTGTATGAGCATATCACAGAATCCACAGCAATAAAACTCAGTAATGTGCAGTGTGTTTGAGCGTATCACAGAGCTTCACAGCAATAAAACTCACAGTAACGTGCAGTGTATAAGCGTATCACAGAGCTCCACAGCAATAAAAATCTGATATGCTTATACACACTGCAGATTACGGAGTTTTATTGCTGCGGAGCTGTGATACGCTTATACACACTGCACATTACTGAGCTCCACAGCAATAAAACTCAGTAATGTGCAGTGTAAGTACATATTAAAATGCATAAAACTATTAATATATTTATTAACCTCCCTGGCGGTATTCCCAAGTGTGGCTCGGGGTTAAACTTCAGAGCCAAAAACAGTAACCCCAAGCCACATTTCGGACTGGTACATACCTTGTCCCTGCGTTCCCTTGATCTCCTCCCGCAGTCTCCTCCGGCCGGTCGTGTCATCCTGCTTCCGGGTTCCCTTCCATGCGAGCTCCGCAACGCAGGGGGGCGAGACCGGGTGGAGATTCGAAAAAAAAAAATCATATAATCAGACCCCCAGGGAGGTTAAATAATATTGTTTAAAAACTATTATAATAATCATTATTGCCGGAAGTAAGGTGATGGGGAAGGTGAGAGGTGGAGGGCAGGTTAGGCTTGTGGTGACCCTTGATCACCAGAAAATACTGTGGGAGACATGGGGGGGGGGCAGGAAGAAAGAGCTGCAGCTTAATGTGACAGTCACTGAGATATGCAGACAGGAGGACAGGGAGGAAGCAATCAAGAGAGGGGGGAAAACCAGTGAGCTGACAGGGAGGAGGGATAGTGAGGGTTAAAGTAAAGAATGTGAGGGATGTTAGGGAAGAGACAGGAGAAAGGCAGACAGTCCCAAACCATCTAGAACAGCATACCCCCGCAGCAGCATCCAGAGCAATACCACTGATTAACCCTTTCAACCCCCTCCCTGGCGGCATTCAGAGCTTCACACACACAGTGTGATGGGCAGACAATATTTAAAAAAGAATCATTGCCAGACCTGCACTTCCATGGAGCTTCTCCTGTCCCAGGTCTCAGACAGGCAGGAATTTGTCCCTCAGCCTCCACCCAGCAGCCTCCAGGCACACACTGAATGCTGCACCCGCACAGGATGATGACAGGACAGAGGGGGTGGAGTCAAACCCGGAAGTCTATTCTTTCTACAGCCTCACTGACTCAGACTACACAGTGTGAAACGGAGGAGGGGGCACAGCGGGCAGACACAGAGCCAGCATGCTCAGAGCGGCAGGGCAGTCAGCAGGAATCCAAATCCCTCGGACTAGAGATTTGGATTCCTTGCTCCCCAACCAAACATCAGTGGAGATGATTAGCTCGGGAGCTGAGGGGAAAATAGTGTGGCCCACTGTGCCTGCTAAAACCGGCCCTAGCCAGCACTGGCTGCGCCCCCTCACAGCTGCTGCACCCGAGGCGGGTGCCTCCCTCACCTCGCCCTCCCTACGGCCCTGTCATTGCATCACATTACTCTGGGATTATGAAATATTATTTATATATACTTTAGTTTTTTTCAGTGGTATGATTTAGTGGGAAAATTATTAGTGCCCCCAGTTTTGACTGTGGTATCTTATGTGCCCCCCCATGTATTGTTCCTAGAGTCGCCACTGACCCCTTCAATACCAAGATTGAGAATAGTTGATTTGTTTGCAATGAAACTACTGGTGCCGCAATATCATGCGTACACAAGGGGCCCTATTCCAAGGTATGTGATGTAAACTTAACCAGAGATGTTGTAACTTTACCTCATCCATTATAGTCAATGCGGGGTTCAGTGGTGTCACAAGTGGGTGTGAGGGGTGCGGACCTGGGTGACCCCCTTGGCTGCAGTCCGGAGGGAATCCCAGCGGTTGTCTGACTTTCTGGAAGTCAGACCAAGCCTTGGGACCCCTCCCTGCCCACTGACATCATCGAGCATTGGTACGATGACGACAGAAATGGGACATCCCCCGGCCAGGCAAGGAGTTTCCTATGGAAAAGATACAGGGGTCATTTGGGCCCCCGTGTCTCCGGAAAAATAGCAGGTAAATGGTCAAGTGAGGTAGCATTAGAAAGGCTAGAACACAGCCTTTTATTTATTCTAATGCAGCACTATTGTTCACTTTTCAATTATAAAGTGAAAAGTGAGGCTGCACTAACTCACCCTCTCATTCCCCATGTCACCAGCAAGTGTGGAGGCAATGGCACAATGTGTTATTACACATTTTTCCATCAAAGACCTAAACTGCTGCACTGCAGCAAGGAAACCTTGGAACCCTCCATCTCTAATCTTTACAACGCTTAAGGACAAGTGAAATGTCATTATTATTATTATTATTATTATTATTATTCATTTATATAGCTCCAGCATATTCCGCAGCGCTTTACAATGGGCACAATATAGACAGGGTTACAATATATTGAACAACAATTGACAAACCAGTACAGGAGGAAACGAGGGCTCTGTTCCCATGAGAACTCACAATCTAGAAGGGTTGGGGGTGGAAACAGGAGGAGGGGACTGCAAGGTGAGAGTGATGGACTGGTGAGAGTGATGGACTGCAAGGTCAGAGTGATGGACTGGTGAGAGTGATGGACTGCAAGGTCAGAGTGATGGACTGGTTGCGTCAGTGAGTCGGGTGGTAGGCTTCCCTAAATAGAAATGTCTTTAGGGGAAAGTCTGACAGTACGAGGGAAATTGGAAATGTCAGATTCTGGCCTTTAAAATTATACTAGCAGGGTTATTCAGAGAGAGGTGAAAAGCAGGAGAATGACTGGAGAATGGAAAATTCTAGGTCAAAATAGCCAAACCAGAAAAATTCTCCCTTTCATCTCACTTTCTAAATCTGCTATTTTGACTAGAATTTTCCATTCTCCAGTCATTCTCCTGCTTTTCAACTCGCTCTGAATAACCCTGCAAATATGACCATGTAACATGTAAAAATAGGAAAATGAAAAGATATATATACAAAATTTGCTTAATTTCTCTGTCTATCTAAACCACAAATTTCCTCACAGCTGCGAGGAAAGAGGGGGTTCTTTGGACCCTCGTATCCCCATTATTTATACCCCACAAGTCAAGTTAGGTGTCAATCGACAGGTCCTGGACTTTTCACTGAATTCATGACCATGTACAATCTAAAAGAAAAAAAAAGAAAAAAAAGTGTTTTGTGTTCCATAGCAATGGCATTGTCCATTTGTCACGCATAAAATGAGCAATACCACTACCATTACTCACCTTCTCATTTCCCATGCTGTGAGCAAGGTTAGTGTTTCACAGTCATATTATTCATAAAACACAATGTTCCAAAATAAAAGCGAAAAATTTCAGTTTTTTTCAGTTTTAGTTAAAATCGTGTAGTTTCCCAGAAAAATACAGTAACAGGTTCCCATTTCTAATTTTTTTATAACAAGTGCCCCATAGAATATATAACCACAAAGGATCAGATGATAAGATGTGAAAAAAAACTTTTTACACGCTGTATTCACATTTTTTTTACTTTTTTTGTTAAAGCATTCTGACAGGACATGACGTATACATATAATAAAGATATTGTAGAATATTTGATACAGTCCTAACCTCAACATCTGAGGGTTGGGATTTAGAGGTTATTATTGCAGAGGATCTAAGGGTAAGTAGTCAATGTAATAGAGCAGCAGGAAATGCTAGCAGAATGCTTGGTTGTGTAGGGAGAGGTATTAGCAGTAGGAAAAGGGAAGTGCTCATGCCACTGTACAGAGCACTGGTGAGACCTCACTTGGAGTACTGTGAGCAGTACTGGAGACCGTATCTCCAGAAGGATATAGACATCTTTAGAGACAGTTCAGAGAAGGGCTACTAAAATGGTGTACGGCTTGAAGGAGAAAAGTTACCAGGAAAGGCTTAATGATCTTAACATGTACAGCTTGGAAAAAAGACGAGACAGAGGAGATATGATAGAAACATTTAAATACATAAAAGGGAATCCACAAGGTAGAGGAAGGGAGTATATTTAAACGGAAACAAAGTAGCAAAACAAGAGGACATAGTCTTAGATTAGAGGGACAAACAGGGCCGGTGCTAGACTATTTTGCGCCATAGGCAAGACCAGCTACTTCCCCCCCCCCCAAAAAAAGAGAGCTCACAGGGGTATATTTGCCCCCAGCTTTCACATGGGTATATTTGCCCCCAGCTCACATGGGTATATTTGCCCCCAGCTCACATGGGTATATTTGCCCCCAGCTCACATGGGTATATTTGCCTCCAGCTCACATGGGTATATTTGCCTCCAGCTCTCACACATGGAGATATTGCCCCAGCTCACACATGGAGATATTGCCCCAGCTCACACATGGCATGGATATATTGCCCCAGCTCACACATGGGTATTTGCCCCCAGGCTCACACATGGGTATTTGCCCCAGGCTCACACATGGGTATTTGCCCCCAGGCTGACACATGGGTATTTGCCCCCAGGCTCACACATGGGTATTTGCCCCCAGGCTCACACATGGGTATCTGCCCCCAGGCTCACCCATGGATGTTTGCCGCTCCAGCGCCGTCTTCCACCGCCTCCTCGTAGTCGTGGCCAGTCTCTGCGTGCTGGCGTCGCCGCTGGCGTCAAGGAGATGGAGGCGTGGACTTGGTGCAGGAAGCATCAAGTCCACGCCTCCGTCTCCTTGATGCCGGCGGCAACGCCGGCACGTATTGGGGCTGGCTGCAGCACGCGGCTGCCCCAGGCTGCTCCGGGGCCAATTTTTTTGTTTTTTTAACTGGTCGGGCCAGCTGCGCCCTAGGCGGGCACTGCGCTCTAGGTGCCCGCCTAGCTGGCCTAGCGGCAGCGCCGGCCCTGGGGGAAAGGGTTTAAAAGTAACATCAGAAAGCATTATTTTACTGAGAGGGTGGTGGATACATGGAACAGCCTTCCAGTTGAAGTGGTAGAGGCCAAAACAGTGATTGAATTTAAGCAGGCATGGGATAGGCATAAGGCTATCCTAAACAAAAGATAAATCCAGGTTAAGTATCCATGTAATTGGGCAGACTAGATGGGCAGAAAGGTTCTTATATGCTGACATTTTCTATGTTTCTATATATTATGACTCTACCGAGTCTTTTGAAAAAAAAAAAGGATATATAATTTGTCTAGGTCTTACAATAAACCACGACTTCAAAACACATTTAAACATGATGAGCACAAAATGGTCAAAATGAGCTCAACACATGGGGGTGAAATGGCTCAGCAGCGAAAGGGTAAAGAAAAACCCCAGATCCGAAGCTGCACTATTGAGATGTAATAGCGCTATTTGGCCAGGAGATGGTGCTGTCTGACAGTCAAATAATGCAAACACTTGAAAATGTGCTTTTGATATGTGAAACACCGTTTCAATGTCCGCATAATGTAGATTTATTTTCCATAAATCCACTGGGTCCTGGCAGTGGTTTTATGGAAAACAACCTGGTAGTAAAGGGGTTAATTGCTTGTATCAAGGTGGAGGGCAGAACTCATGGAGCCTTAATGGTAGTAAACAGAATGAAGTGTTATTTCAAATATATGGAAAGAGGAAAACAGTCCAATTAAAGGGCTCTATTACATTCCTTGCGCAAAAATGCTCGCGCAGTGCAATTTTTTTTGCGCGCAGCATTAAACATTAACGCACGTAAATTAACGCTGGTATTACAATCCAAGCGCAGTTTTTCATCCGTCTGAAAATATCGCGCGTAAAAACTACACGCGAAAACTCACGCGCATTAAATCGTGGCACAGAAATCGGTGGGCGGACTGTTTTTCACGCGATTCAGCCAATAAGAATTAAGAACCACAATTGTCTCCCGTTCAGTTTTTGCACCTGTCAAAATCAATCTGAGTATATATGCTGCAGCAATAATAAAAACACGCACAACTTCTCCATTTTATTGTTTGGGTATGTGTAGAATGTGTAACTATACTTTGCTGTATTTTTATTTTATTTTTTTGAGCTGGTGTATTTGGTTTCAGCCAGAACGTTTAGATTTGCCATTAACACCGGCTTTTAAAAGACGTTAAAATTATGCGTGCAAACGTTGACCGTTAAAATTTGCGCTACGATTGTAATACGTACCAGCGCACGAACGCATTTGCGCTCACAATGTTAAGTATGGGATGCGTGCACAAACTTGCGCTCGCGCAGGGTCACTCGCGTTAGACGTAACGTGCATTTTGTGCGCGAACGTCGTATTACGGCTTTTCCCCTTGCGTTAATGCGTTTTGCGCATGCACAAAATTGTGCACGAAGAATGTAATAGGGCCCTAGGTATTTAAAACAATTAAAATGTGTCTGAATAATAAATATAGGTCCTTTAAAAGAATAAAAAAGTCTGTTACAGAACAAAAAAAAGCCTTTTAAAAAACAATTTTGATACAAAAAAAGGTGTTCTGAAAAAAAAAAAAAAAGACTTTTTGCTGAAAATGAAAAGAATAAACTTTTTGGTTTTCTAAAAATGATATTTTTTTACATTGAACCCTATGGGATTCGCAGGTTTAATCCTGTCGCACTAAATCACCGAAAATCAGGGCATTTTGCTGACACTTCGGTCCAGTTCCGCATTCTGTGGATAGACGAACCATTACGAACTACATCATATTTCCCTGTCAATTCGCCAGTATTTGGCGATTTCACAGTTTAGGCTAGGGTCAGACGAGCGTGATTTCTACGGACTGTACGTTCGTGCACACGGACGTACGTCAGTACGGAAGACACAGTAGTGGCCACACAGTCCGTTTTTTTCACTGACGTATATATTTTGACGGATGTAGGAGGGAAAATAAATTAAAAAGCAAAACCATTTTGTCCGTGAAAAATGCTGGACGTATAAATGCAGTCTGTCTGACCACGTTCCATCACTCACACACAAAGCTATGCGAACGTTGCGAACGCAGCGCACTTTGTGCGGCCGTTCTAGGGGTTGTACGTTCTTGCCTGCCTTGCGTCCGTGGGCCGCGGCCGTTGTGCGTCCGCAGTTCAGTGCGGACGTACTTCATGTGTTGGGCTCCAATGGGCTTTCTGTCATGCTATCACGGACGTACTTTTAGGCGCAATCACGGACGTGAACACTATGCTCGTCTGACCCCAGCCTTAGTGAATAGATGAACTGCCACGAAATTGCAGCGTGCGGTGAAATTCATCATTCGGTGCAATTCGGTGGCAAGTTCGGCCCATAGTGAATGACCCCTTAAGTTTTTCTTCCTTTTTTCAGGATGTGACTCATACAGGTCTATTCAAAGAAAGGTGAAACTCGGGAGAATGACTGGAGAAGTGAAAATTCTAGGTCAAAATAGCCGAACCAGAAAAATTCTCCCATTTATCTCACTTTCCAAATCAGCTATTTGGTCTAGATTGTTCTCTTCCCCTGCCAATTCTCCTGAGTTTCACCTTTTTCTGATTAACCCTGTTAATTTTGGTAGCAATGTTGTACTGGTTTTCAAAATGTATTTCATTTTTAAGATGTAATACCTTTTTTCATACAAACTAAAAGCCCCTTCTGATTCTTTCTACCTCTAGGTTTATAAACACTGGATGACATCTGTGGAGAACTTCTGATCACAAATATGACAGTCTGCCACATTCATGTGTCGGCTTGACTTAACGATCCAGAACGCGGAGTCTTATTCCTACCTTGAAGCATTTCATAAAAGAAACGCGTCATAGAATCAAAACGAGTCAGGGATGTGTATTTCGAATATTGACTAAAGAGATGCTGGAGACCACTATTCTTTCGCACACTATATTAGCTACCTATATGGAGAGCGCTACAAATGTACATTATAAAGTAAAGCTCACAAACCGATGCTGAAGAGTTAATGCACTATTCTTTATTTTAAAATATCCTCTAAGTTTATAAACACTGGATTCAGTGTTTTCTAAATATTGTGTTTTCTAAATATTTCAGAGTATTCACTAACTCTGTCTCATGGGAGAGAGATCACAGGGCCCTGAGTCCGACTGTTATTATGGTCTATGTACATTGAAATACTGTAAAGCAATGTATGGTAATATAATGCAGGATTATAGCTATACCCCCTCAAATATTGTATATTATGTTTTTTAGGACAATTTTTATTAGTTAGTGATAATGTATACAATTCTCATAGTTTATTGAGAAAACTATATGGGGCACAGTGGCTTTTTAAGCTTTTTTAAAAAAGAAAATAGAGGACTTAAACAATGGTTCTGAAAAAACTAGTAAATGTATACCAATCAGCCACAACATTAAAACTACCTGCCTACTATCGTGTAGGTCCTCCTTGAGCTGCTAAGGCTAGGGTCAGAGTGGGGCAGTCGGAACGCGCGTGCAGACGCACTAAATCACGGCGGCAGTAGCAGCACATAACGGCCAATGACGGCCAATATACGCAGTACGTGCGTACGAAAGTGCGCCGACACCACGCAACCAGCAAATGAACGCATTTTTATCAGAACGTGAAACCGCTGCTACAGACGTACAAAGTGCGCTGCGGCCGCATGGCAGCGTGTGTGCGTGATTAGGAGACGTCAGACGCTGCTAGTGTGCGGCCTACATAACGTTCAAACAGCCGGATTTCCCTAGACTTCTTTTTACCCCACCGTCATGAAATACGTCCAGAATTGCGCATCGTCTGACCACTTAAGCGTATTCCGTGAAAAAATGCGTGCGCACGCATCGACGTACATTTTGACGGTGGCTGCAGAAAATGCGCTCATCTGTCCCTAGCCTAAAACAGCTCTGATGTGTCAAGGCATGGGCTCTGCATAATCTCTGAACTTGTCCTGTGTTATCTGGGGCATTAGCAGCAGATCCCATAAGTCCTGCAAGTATCGAGGTGGGGCCTCCATGGATCGTATTTCTAGACTCAGCACATCCCAGAGATCAGGGAAGCCATCGTGGGGTGACAGCCCATGATATGTTCAAGGGCCCAGTGGCTCAAGGGGGCCCCGGGTCCTTACGAAATGCTGTGCCATTTTTATTTTTTTTGAGAAAGGATTTTACCAGGAGGATACATTGAGATTTCTCTTGTTTTCAAGTGTGTCCTGGGTGACGAGTAGGTACCGTTAGGTGTCTTGCCCAAGGACACTTACTGGAGAGATGCTCTTGCCAGGATCGAACCTGTGTCTCCACACTCTCCACGGTTATAAAGCAGTGATGTGACCTCTACTCCACCCAGCCGGCACTGATTTGTCAAAGTGCCTCATATGGAAGGGCCCCTTCATGCCACGCTGAACTGACATTGGGATATCGGGAAATTTCCTAGTGGGCCGCAGCATCTGGGGCTGATAAAATCACTATAGCTAATCACTAGAGCGATTAGTATAGTCTGAATCATTTAGAGGTGCAGAGCGAACACTCTCACACCAGGAAACACATTTTATCCACCAGGGGTTTAGCCCACTCCGTGTAAAGTACGGTAAAGAGAAGACAAGGCAAAATGCTTTATTCTTAATTAGTTTATGGAAATAGCCAGCTGAGGGAAGGGAGATCCAACCAGTGGTTCAGTAAGAGGCCCAAGATTTCTGATGGCAGCCCTGCCAAAGGTCCTCAATCGGATTGAGATCTGGGGAATTTGGAGTCCAAGCAACCAGGGCTGGGGCTAGACCATTTTGCGCCCTAGGCAAGACCAACTACTTGTGCCCCCCAGAAAAAAATTGTTAACTGTTGAAATGTGGGGGAGGGGGAAACAAACACTGTGCGCGGGACGGGGGGCGACACACACACTGTGCACAAGGACCCACACACTGCAGGGGACACACACTCTGTGCACAGGTGCCGCACATGGTCGTTCGGTGCCCATCTTACCCCTCTGCTGGTCGGGACAGGGATAGGGCTGTGCTTCTTTCTTTCCTCTGCGCCTCTTTTTCTTACTTCTGTGCCTCTTTCTTTTACCTTTTCTTTCATCTCCCTCTTTCTTTCATCTGCCCCTTTCTTTTCTTTCATCTGCCTATTTTTATTTCTCCCTTTCGTGCCTTTCTTTCTTTCTCTCTTCTATGCCTTTCTCTTTCTTCTGTGCCTTCCTTTCATCTGCCTCTGGTGGCGCCCGCACATCATATGGTGGCACCTGCGCATCACCATAAGACGCCCACTTTCTACGCCACCAGCGGGGTTCTGTGAGCCAACAATGTCGGCTTTGCAAGCTACACCTGCCAGCTACAAGAGCCGCACAATGAGGAATGGGTACAATAATGGAACCCGGGTTGGGGCTGGCTGCGCCCCTACGTGGCAGTGCGCTCTAGGCGGTTGCCTAGCTGGCCTAGTGGGAGCACCAGCAACACCATTAAATCTTTGTCATGTTCTTTAAACCATTCCTGGAAACTTTTTGCAGTGTGACAGGGTGTATTATCTTGCTGAAAGAGGCCACTGCCATCAAGGTAAACCACTGCCATTAAGGGGTGTAAGTTGTCTGAACAATAGCAGGTGATACATGTCAAGTGTCTTCTCAAAGCTTTCCATCATGGCCAGCATTAAAGGGGTTATTCAGAAAGCACCGAAATTTCAGCACACTTTCGGTGTTTTCTAATTCGGCGCACTATGATTCACTTTGGCAATTCCAATTCACCGACCCTGCAGTGAATTCCCTGTTCAACGCAGGGTCCCCGAAGTGCGCCAAAGATGGAGTCACGAAAGAGAGCTGAACGCCGCTAAATTGACCGCCATACACTTCTGAAGACAGCCGAACTGCAGAAAAAAAACCTGAACTTTGCTATTCTTCTAAAATGTGTTTAGAATGTCGCCTGAATAAATCTGCTGCATGAAACCACCGAACAGCAGGGCAATTCGGCAACTTTTCACTGCTGTTTTGTGTTCTCTGAATAGATGAAGATTGCTTCTCTATGGGGATTTCACTGACCTCGAACAGGCACCGTATGTGCAGGCAATTCGCCAGGATTTGGCGAACTGCCTGCTCTCTGGATAGCCGAATGGCCAGGAAAGGTAACCGTACACCGAATTTCACTGTTTGGTTACCTTTCGGCCACAATTCGGATCTCTTTGAATAACCCTGATAGTGTTTGAAGAAGTTGGAGTGACCAAGGAAAGTCATGGAATGGATTAAGCCAAACGATACCAATATTTGATCATGCAAAGGAGCACCAATGTCAGGACACGGTGTCCCTACCATATCCATAAAAATTTAACTCAGTTACAGAGCATGTGACTAGAGATTTTCCTTATGTAAGAGATATAGATGGTCTTATAGACTGTCCTCTATAATTTAACCTCCAAACTTTCCAAGTGTCTGGATCATTGACTCGGTGGATCCAAGGCTGTCACAATTATACAGCTATTTGCTTATATTTTGTATCTCTTATAGAATAAAATATTCATCTGGCAGTGGGCGCTCTTCATGCTACCTTCCTTTCCTTTTTTTCTATCGCTTCACCCTTGCGACTTCCGTTATACTTCTCTTGCCTTTGATTTGGTACCAGCAGCAACCATTGATCCGTGATTTTTGGAATGCCGTGAGAGCTTTCTGTAATTCCATCCATTCTTAAAATGATTATACATTGTTCCACTCAGTTCCTCTATGTTCAGATTTGTTGGTTGTTTTTGCTGCCAAACATCATTTTTGGCAGTACCCCCTGTATGCGATTTTATTCTGTGTATCATCTTGACAACCCAACAGAAATATGAAACTATAGGTAATAGAACCTCACGGTGAAATATGGAATAACTGCTATATGACCTTGTTGCATTTACAGCCCTGAGAGCTGCGTCTCTATCTGGAAATTAATCTTGAACCATGTAGGGAACCTTAATTCTAATTGGTCTCCCTATCAGCAGTTTCTCTCAACAGCCTAAATCAGTAAGCTGCGAATGAATGCTGCTCTAATGACACTTGTGGCGGATGATTTAATCACTGTAGAAATGCAGGTGCTTCTCGTCTAATCTTCCTGTTACAGGTTGCAGGATTATATATACACATCCCAGGAATTGGGATCTATTCATCAGCATGTGCACCACCATTTATTTATTTAGAAAAGTAGAGTAATTAAAAATGAACGTGTTTTTGACACAATCGACTCGAAGAAAGGAGATGAGCACCTGCTGCGTTGTCTTTAATTAAGTGACCGGGTTGATAAGGATCAGATTCACGGATTAGTTTTGTCAGTTCTTTACAAATAACAGAGATTAGGGAACAAACTACGTGGTTGCAGATTATGTAAAATTCTAAATATTATTTATCTATTTCCGTTAATAATCACTTTGTTAAAGGGACGTTCCCGGGGAGTCGTGAAGGGTTCATTTAGGCCTTCAAAAAGCAGGGGAATAGTCATGCCCCTGTAGTCAGGGCCGGTGCTAGACTATTTTCCGCCCTAGGCAAGACCAGCTACTTGCCCCCCCCTCCGAAAAAATTGTCAACTGTTGAAATGCGGAGGGGAACACAGACACTGTGTGCGTGGGGGCACACACTGTGCACGGGGACACACACACACACGCACACTGTGCATGGGGCCGCACAAGGTTGTTCGGTGCCCATCTTACCCTTCCGCTGGTCGGGCCCTGGACCAGTCTGTGCCGCTTTCTTTCCTCTGCCTCTTTCTTTCTTTACTGTGACCTCTGTGCCTCTTTCTTTCTTTTTATGACTTTTTCTTTCGCCATTTCTTTCATCTGCCTCTTTCTTTTCCTTCATTTGCCTCTTTTTTGCTTTCTTTCATCTGCCTCTTTTTTTTTTTCTTTTCTTCTGTGCCTCTTTTTGTCATTCTTTTGTTCTCTTTCTTCCTTTCTCTTTCTTTCGTGCCTTTCTTCTGCCTCTTTTTTCTTTAATCTACCTCTGGTGGCACCCACATGTCACCATAAGACACCCACCTTCTGCGCAGCTAGCGGGGGTCCGCTAACTGACAACTTCGGCTTTGCGAGCCACTACAGCCGGCTACATGTCAAACGGGTACAATAATGGAACCCAGGTTGGTGCCGGCTGCGCCCCTAGGCGGCAGTGCACCTAGGTGGTTGCCTAGCTTGCCTAGTGGGAGCACCAGCCCTGTCTGTAGTGGACTGGAAATGAATACGCAGAAAGCAAAGATGTTCTCTATATTTATTGTTTCACAATGCAAGTTTACTTATTTCATTCAAACATTAATAGGTTTCTTTAAAAGCAATTGTGACTCGTTGTGCCTCTTGTAGATGTGGGTTGGGGCTTTGGGGAAGGAGGAGCTGGGCTACTATGGCCTCAGTAAATGAAAGATGGCACCAATAGCTTGGAACATAATTACGTGTCTCTGGTTTACTGTCTTTCTACTAAATTTAAATTTTACTTGCTTACTCTGGCCTCTCTGGTCTGAGGTGGGTAACACCCCGAAAGCTGAGATCAGCTCTCGACGATCTCAAACAGCCAAGAATAAACATTTCACTCCCCGTGTCTAGCAAATGCCTCTCAGTGCGCTCAAATTAAAGGCGTCCAGCCTTTACCTGTCACGGGACAACTGCAGCTTCAGCAGAAGAAGAACTGGTGCCGAAATAGCTCAGCATTGAATTCAAGACAAGTTTTAATACCCCTAATCCAGCAGCCTGCCCCATAATGCAGCGCTAAGTGATACTCGAGGCAGCACTATGCGCCACCATGAGCATCCTCTCCATGGAGTCCATAAGACTCCATTAAGGCTTGAAATGCCGGGTCAGATGACCAGCAGGATCTCGCCTCTCGTGAGATCCTGCAGGTCAGCGTAGTGATCGTAGACAGAGACTGGGGACTTTTTCCCCCAGTCTCACTATATTGGTCTCCAGATGAGGCAGATCGAGCCACCACTCTTGCTGCGGGATGAGAGGCGAGTGTCACGACCACTACGAGCGCTGCTGCGAAAGACGCCGGGTTAAGCAGCTCACTATACGTCTATCCTAGACCCAGATAATAACTGCGTAGACAACAATCCCTGCGCGCTTGCTTACCTATCCGTCCCCACACACTTTTTCTCGCAACAGGTATGTAGAGCGCGATACAATGGTCCCAGGAGTGTAATGCAGTACTAGTCTTCTCTTGAATCGGGTAGTGACTACGTCTCCCACAATCCCTGGGCTCACTTTCCTATTCTATTAGTTACGCTGCCACCAGTCCTCATGGACACTATGCGCATTGCAGCGAGAGACGCAAGGCTAAGCAACTCCGCTGGCTGTCTATCCTAGACCCAGACAGTGACTGCATAGACAAGAATCCCCGCTTGCTTACTCAACCGTCCCCAGCGACTGCAACTCACAATTTCGTAGCTACTCGAGCTTAAAACAACAAGCAATACTCCAGTCCCTTAGTTAGCGTGGATCTCATCAGCCAGAAGCAGAAACTTAAATAAATTATATTTATTTATGATATAGAATCACAGTGCATTGGTTACAAAAAGATGGATATGATAAATCAATTAATTACACATTACACACAAACAGCAAACAAATAAAAAGGGAGATAACAGCAGATCCTAGTTACTTACAATATACGCTAGACGATCAGCCATAGGGAGGTTCTATTAGGAGCTAGCAATATTCCCTCAATTCTTGATTGACCTCCAAGGAAATAGCCCCAAGCCATGCTTGATTCAGAATATATATAGGGCTGCCTTTTTTCTAAGTCTGGCCTCCTAGCTGGCAGAGCCTTTGCCTACAATCCCCAGAATTCCCCTCTCCTGAGCACGCTCAGTATGTTTCGTCATTAATCTTAATTCCCTGGTCTATCAATCATCTTCCAAAGACCACCGCTAGTGATCCAAGGCTGTGATTGCTTCTTTGATATGCGGTTGGGGTGCCACTCCGGCTGTGTCTTCTCCCTGCCATGAGCAATTGCCCCTCCTGCCTGCTGGGTAGAGCCAAAAGGGTGATTTCTTTGATTCACACCTTCACTGACTTCACAGAGAAAATGTTCACTGGCCTGTTAATTGTTTCCTCCATCAGTTTGGAAGCGCAGGCATTGATTTACTAGGACAGCTGCGCAAAATGGCCTGGTATCTATAGATAGCTATAGATATAAATATGCCTATATAATACATATCGCGGTAGATATACAGGTCTAATCTGTCACATCTCCCATCTCTAGTCTGCTACAGTGAGTATGTGATTTTTGGGGGGGGTTTGTAGCTGGTGATAACGGATTCCGCAGAAGAGGTATCACTTAGCACCAGCTCCAAGCTGTGGCTAACTTTTAACTTAATCTCAGCGGTCAATAATTAGCATTAGGATTTTGTAATCCTAACGCTAATTAACTCTTTGTGCTCCCCATGTTAATTATTAGGGAGCACAAAGAACAGTAAGCCGTTAGCGTTCGTAATAGAATATGGTCGGCCCGCACTAGGGAGGCTTAACCTAATGTTAATGCTCGCACAGTTTAGCGCTAACGTTAGCGTTAAGTATGTAATATTGCCTTAAATTTTCAGTAAAGAAAGCGAATGGATGAATGAAAACAGAAAATATGAGTCAAGTTATTTGTTTTGCCAAAATGCCCAACAGCTTAACATTTTCACAGCAGGCAAGTTAAAATCTATTATTAAAATATCAGGGAGACTGCAAAACAATTTTGGATAATGCTAGCACAACATGTTGCAAGTTTTTTTTTTTACAGTCTATTCATTTCTTTCTTTTTATTTTTGTTTCATTTCAGTCCAAATATAAATCATATAAGCCAGGGGCGTATTCCTGCAGAAGCCAACAAGGCCTGGGCTAGGGCAGAAGATTGGAGGGGTGGCAGCATTTGTTTTAATAATTGCAGAATTAGAGAAAAGGTTGATAGCGGCACAACCTTAAAAAATGCAATTTCCTCCTTTTTTCACCATAAATTCTGTTTTTAGAGATCTGATATATTACAGGTTTGCAGGTGTATAACAGAGCTGTAAAGCAATAAAATGTAAAGCAACGAGTCTCTAAACTATAATAAATGACGTTTGAAATCACTCGGTGTATATAATAAACTTTGCATAGACGGCCTTGATAAGTTGTTTATATTTATCTTCATGTAGACAAATTAACCCTTTTACGCCGGGCAGCTGGTGCCCGAAGGGAGGGCTTTAACGCCGGCCGTGGTATACTAGTAGGTGTCTGCTAGCCAGCTGTTGCGGCGGGGCCCTCCTACATAGCGGACGCACATCACGTGTCATTGGCTGCTGGGGAACGGCCTGAACCCGGCCATGCCGCAGCAGCGAATGTCACGTGTCGCATGCCAGCTAGTGGGCGGGACTGGAGGAGGCCCATAGATGCTATTGGGGCGTACTATGCCACCCCACAGCATTCAGGCCCACCCACCACATGGCTGGCATAGTATGGCCCTCGGCAGCAATGGGTTAGTAGGATATGAGACTAAATACGCACCTACTATGGGCTCCAACCATCCTTTGCATTCATAGAAAACAATGGGCCCTATTCCATGGTTGTCATTAACATAACTACAGGTGACATAAGGATGGGAATCACTATTCCACTGTTGCCGCAAGCTGGACTTGGCACGTGGCAAAAGGATGCAAGTTAGGCAAGAACGTAAAACCGCTAAGACGGACGCACAGAGTGCGCCACATCCGCGTAGCGGCCTGTGTGCGTTATGCTACGACGCTAGACGCAGCGCATTTGCGACGTCCATAACGTTGACGCTCAACGTTGAAGTTTTTATGGTCTGGCTGACTGTACCTGTATTTTAATTATAATTAATTTTGTTTCCCATATTTCCCTTTTTTGTTCTACATCCGTTAAAAAAAAACAGACCGTGTGGTGTCTACAGTATCTTCCGTCAGTACGTCCGTCCGTCCATTTTGCACGCACGCAGAGTGCGCTCAGACTGCGTTCATCTGACATTAGCCTAAAAGCACAGGCTATTCAAAGGCAGCTTGTGCTTCCATACGGGACATATTGTATTTACATAGTTACATAGGCTGAAAAAAGACATGCGTCCATCGGGTTCAGCTTTTCACACATCACCTACTGCTGTTGATCCAAAAGAAGGCAAAAAAAAAAACATTTCAACTACCATCTCCTCAAAGCTAGTGTTAAGTGATGGTGCTTTAGCTAAATCACTTAATACTCTGTCCTAACCCCCCATAAATCCCATACTCACCTCTCATCGTGTGGTGCAGAGGTATGTGCGATCTGTCACCTCCTCTCATTAGAAGCAGAGTGAGACAGGGAACAAATAGTTCCCAGTCTCCCTCTGCAATTCCTCTGTGGCGCTGCGAGATTTTCAAGAGTGCAAGCTCACACAGAGATTGCGGCTGGGACTAGCAGGGCTCCATGGACCTCAGGTGTCGGCTCGTGGAGTCCATAGGACACCTGAGGAAGCGCATGGCACCGCAGCCAGTATCAAGCTGCCCTTCGCTTCCTTTGGTGCCAGACGTTAACAAAGCGCCTACCACGGAACAGGCAAGATAAACCGTAGACGGCAAGGAAAATCTGCAACTTACTGTCCCTGTTTTAGCAACAGTTATGGAAAAGGAAAATATATATATGTATCTGGTCAGCACGAATAGAATCGCTCGGGGTTCAGATGGCTCTCATAAATGACATATCCATATGGATACATATAAGAAGCAAGACAAAATACAATATATATAGGTGTAGTAAGTCACATACAATATATTGGAACCAAAATACATGTAGTAGATACACTCACAAAACTGGAGCCCTATCGCTGGCTCTGAGTGGAACAGCGCATCTGGGTATGTTTTCAGAACTTTTCTCAGGTAACCCACACCTTATCAACATGGATCTCTCGCCGCAGCAACATATATAGGGAAGATAAAAACCAGAAAATCTCCTTGTGCAGATCCAAGGTTACACAATTTTAAATTGGTCATGTAACAATTTTCAACTCACTATTGTTGGAGCTTATCCAAGCTCGAGGTGAAGCGATCATGGATTTTTTAAATTGGTCAAATCCAAAGAAACCACCATACATGCAGGGACTTTCTCTTGAAAAAAATGTATTAAAAGAAATATAAAATCAAATAAAAAGCTAGACCGGTGTCCAGGACGCGTTTCGCCACAACAGGCGGCTTCATCAGCTGGCTTACAGGCTATTTCCCTTCTACGTTCATCTATAATCAACATAATTAAGTAATAAATGTCCCCACATGTCTTTGATTGCTGATCGGCGTGCGTTCTCTCCACCTGTACATGGATGGGTACTGGGGGCTGATACCGGGCGTGTGCACAACCATAAACTGTACCCACTATCCAATACCAACTAGTGTGGGAGATGCGAAGGGAGACAGTGATATCCTAACGCTAAGTATTCGTCGCGCTCCCCATGTTAAGTAAAGGGAGCGCAAAGTATAGTAAGCTTGCAGTACAAAACTCCATCAGTAATGCGCAAACAGGTTTTTTAACCCCTTAGTGTTCGGGATGTGATATGGGCGGCATGCGGTTACCTAATTTAACCTAACGCTCATGTATGTGAGCGCTAGCACTTAAGAGGTGTAGGGCTCCATGGCATGTATAGGGTATAGTGGTTTTATCCCCTTAACGACGGGCGGGTGTCGCCCATCAGGGGTGGCTTAATGCCGACAGGTGCCATCGCGAGCTGCCGGTTGCGGCCCACCCCGCAACCGACGCGGGAGCGTGTCATTGGTTGCAGGGGGACGGCCTGAAAGGTGAAAGTCTGGAGAACGTTTGGAGAAGTGATAATTCTAGGTCAAAATAGCCAAACCAGAAAAATTCTCCCATTTATCTCACTTTCCAAATCGGCTATTTTGACCTAGCATTTTTCACTTCTCCAAAAGTTCTCCAGAGTTTCACCTTTCTCTGAATAACCCTGTTAGGGTGAGGGGAGAGTGGCACAAGCAAATTTTGGGATGAGAAAAATAGATATATAAAGACAGACAATGAAGTTAAGAGTCTCAGGCAGACACAAAAGTGGGAGGTGTGAGCAAATACGTTGCTCTAAGCCCTTAATGTCGAACTCGGTCTTCTCCGTCTTCTCATGTTGCTGAACTATAACTCCCATGATCCTCTTGTGATCCTTTGCATTCAAAGTAATCTGGGAATTGTAGGGTATCAACGTCTGGGGGGCCGAAGTCTGACATCCCTGCCTTAATCTGATTTCCCCGGCGGTCTAATTAGCACCTGCCATAGGAGAGGAATGCATTGCAGGTGCTGTTCGCTGCAGCGGAGACCTAACTCCCTGTCATCAAGCTGGTCCGCAGTGATAATGCATTCAAACTACGAACCCCCGAATATTTATTTCATGCAGTGCTATTTGCAGAACATTGCATAGTTTCTCTATTTTAATATATAATATAGAAGAGAGGACATAGAATATATTTTTGGCTGATTGACACCTAAACTGAATCTATTTATCAGTTTTCTCATACCTGATCTTCTGCTGAAATTAGCTTTTATATCTTTTCCAGAAGCATGAATAAAAGATGAATTACCCGGGCCGTACTCTAGATCATTTTAGTGGATATGTTTATTACTACCATGAACTTAATATAACGGGAAAGTTAATATTGTTCTGACACCATGGCTCTGCTATCAGTGTGCTGCTCCGATTATTTTTAACATAAACCTTTTCTGATTTAAATCATTAATATATCATGCTGTATTTTACCAACATTGGGTTCAGTTCCACATGAGACTAAGGAGGTTATTCAGAGAGCATCGAAATGTCGCCGACATTCTCTCTCGTTCCCTGCACTTCGGGGAATCAAATTTCCCCACCCTGCGGTGTATTCAGCATTCACCACAGGGCATAGGCATCTCTACAGGGGGGGGTTATTGCTTGCCCCCCCATGTGCCCCCCACCAAAAATCAGCATCCAGCTTCCCACACTGTTTGGACCGCGATATCTCCGTTCCTGTGAATCGTATGTAGCGCTGTGTTAAAATCTTGCTGTGGCAGTACCTATTTTTGGCCACAAGATGGAGACAATCGCGATCAGAGACACTGGACATTGGGACTACATTTCCCGGCGTGCTTTGCAAACAGACAGGAAGTGGGTGGGACACAGACGCTTGACATCCTGAGCCTCGTGGAGAACGCGCCAGAGCGCGCCAGGGAACGAGGGAGAGCAGACGCAGTGCAAGATATCGCTAGAGGGCCTAGGCCAGAGCGCGAGTGAGACCTGTCAGTTCCTTACATCGGGTCATCCAGCCTTGGGAGAAGGAGACCTCCAGGTTCCCGAGATTTGCTGCAGATTAAGGAACCGAAGACCTTGAGTGAGGAGTTGCCGCGAGTTGATCGGATACGGAGAGCAGGCGGTGAGCTGGACAAGTCGTGGACAAGCTACGGAGAGTCAGACAACGGATCCGGCCGCAAGTATCCCCAGTCAATATCGAGCGGAGAGACGTCCTGGGTCAGCAGAGCCTAAAGCAATCGGTGGATGGGTGAGAGGCCTCCAAGGCCGTTTGAACACGCTGCTGTTTTCTCTCTAAAGTCCACAGGGCCCCAACTTGACTAGTCGAAGACATTCCTTAAGTAAATTCACTGGCCAGTTGAACAGTACCTGGGTACCATACACACACACATACACACCTTTTACATTCCGGGACTTAACCTGTGCAGGACTCATTCTGTTACGAATCGGAACAGGGGTTGAAGATACGTTCCGAATATATTTTCTCTTTTCCGCTGCGCGTTTATCGAAAGACGAAGAGATTGTATTCTTGGTTCCGCTACGTGTCCTTTTTTCCGAAATTTCGTGCAATTGCATTCTTTTCTGTTCGGTTGTGAATATATTGTTTTTTTCCGAAACACGAAGCCTCGTGTTTCGTTTCTTTCCCGCTACGCGTTTTTACCGCGATACGAAAGTACTGTAATAATACCTGTGAATACCGTGTCTCAACGTCTGCTTAATATTTTAGTAAACTATTTAAATTATAAAAACCCACAGCGGTGTTGGAGTATATTTATTCCCTAGTGTGGGGAGACTGACCCGTGGTTCATTTTCAGCGGCTCCTCCGGGAGTGAGCGCTATACGTATATGGACATTCTAGGTGTCATTGGAAAGGGCAGATTCTGGCCTTTCCAATGATACCCAACATGACCATATTTGTTGTAAAGTTAAAGTCATAAAACATTAAAAAGAAACGTGCACTTAAACATAAACATTTTCATAGGGTTGAAATGTCTCAGCAGTGAAGTGTTTAATGTTCAGACTATACATTACATTGTGTATTACGTTAGTTTTTGCCTTGGTTTAGTTGTATATTAAGGGTTAATGGGTAGGCTTCATCCCTCACAGTATACATTTTATTTTTTCCTTGATTAATGGCATTTTAGGGGTTAATGGGTTGGCTACATGCCTCACAGTGTATTCTTTTCATGTTTTTCCTTGATTAATGGATTTTAGGGGTTAAGGGGTAGCTAAATGCCACATTGTTTAGTCATTTTATTGCATTTCGCTGGGTTTATGGCATTTTAGGGGAACTTCTATGGAAGTAAAGGGTCTAATCATCTTTACATCCTCTGCTTTTCGTCACATTTCGGGGAATTTATTTAGCCGAAAATAAGGTGAATTCCCTATTTAGCGAATGGTCACTGTAATTTGCTAAAAGTTGAGTCGCTGAAGCAGCTATCAGACATTCAGCGAAAACTGCCGAATTGCAGCAAATAAAATATTGAATTTAAGTATCAGGTCAGTACAACAAAAAGGCATCATTGCATCACATTACTCTGGGGTTTTGCAATATTATTTATATATTCTTATTTAGGGCACTATTACCTGGTGTGAGTTAACCCTTGCGTCCGCATGGTTTTGCATTAGCGCCAGGTTAATTGAATCTAGTGCCTGACCAACAGATCATTTGCCTCTCACCACAAACGGGAAAAATCACTTACAGGGTTATCCAAAGAGATCCGAATTGCTTGAGAAAGGTAACCGAACGCTGAAAATCAGCGTTCGGTTACCTTTCCTGGCCATTCGGCTATCCAGAGAGCAGGCAATTCGCCAAATACTGGCGAATTGCCTGCACATACGGTGCCTGTTCGGTGCCTGTTCGAGGCAGTGAAATCCCCATGAAAAAGCACTGCTTCGGCTATTCAGAGAACACAAACCAGCAGTGAAAGGTTCCCCTAATGCCTGCCATTCGGTGGTTTAATTCGGCAAATTTATTCAGGAGAATCCCATAGGCTTCAATGTTAAAAATATTCCCGTTTTAATTCAATATCTAATAAACCGTTCATTCTTAAAATTCTGCAGCAAAAAGTCTCTTTACTTATAGATTTTGGATACTTTAAGCATTTTTCAGATTTTTTTTTTTTTTTATTATAAGTCCGATTTTTTTTTTTTTTTTTCAGTTTACTTATTTTTTTGTAACAGCCCTCTTTATTATCATTCCTGGACCTCCTGTGAAAATTTCAGACATTTTCGCTCAGTAGTTTCTTTGCAAGCAGCGTTTCTTTTTCCCAGATTCATACAAATGGTTTTTCTAATTTATTCACTGCTCCTCTACGTCACAGCTGCTTCGGCTCTGTGTGATTCGGCTCCTGTTCGGCTCCTGTTGGCTCTGTTCGTCTTTTTCAAAGGTTAATCCAGATGTTTTTGCTTGTTTTCAGCGTGCATTCGGTTAGTTTTCGTCGGGTTTACGGCAGCTTTTCCCTGCAATTCGGGGACCCTGTGGTGTTTGCTGAATACACCGCAGGGTCACTGAATGCAATCGGCAAAAGGAACCGAATTGAAGAGAACGAAAAGTCACCGAACGTGCGGTGACTTTTCGAATCTCTTTGGATAACCCTGTTAGTGTGTTGCTATTAGCGATTTGTACCGCAAGCTTACTGTACTTTCCGCGTCCTTTACTTAACATGGGGAGCGCTAGAGATCACTAGCGCTTTTGCAGCTAACTTGGTGAAGGTGCTAATTTTTTGAGGGGCACTAATTGCAACACTTTACCTACTGCTGAACCCTGGTGCTAACTCCAAAAAGACAGAAAAAACAGGTCCTCGCCCAAAATTAACAGGCTATTAACAGGCAATTGAAAGGAATTCAGCACAGGTGTTCTCTTGGCCCCATACACCACAGTAATGGATCTGGTCAGCAATGTCGTTGCTGTTGCATTAGGCTCTATTATAAATGTATCCTTTATCCACATATATCCTAATTCTAATATATTGCCTAATTTTAAACATTTTATGCTGGGGGTTATTCATAGTATGGAAGCGGTTGATTATTAGGGTGATTGTGTGGACAATGTTTAAAGGGACACATGAATAAGTCTTGCCCTGAAACATGTATTCTTTATATGCTGCAGCAGGGAAATTTGTGTGGCTCACCTGGCCTTCCTTTTGGATCTATTAAATGCACTGTAATGATTCTACATGCTGTCGGGTGGCATTTATCTTGCAATGCCCATCAGCCTTAATATATGTGTGCATCAAAACATGGATGATACGAACACTGTGGAGGATTTTAATAATGCTGGGGTGAGAGGTTATTCACTGGATGTGTTCATATTCAAGCTTGTGAGGGTGGGGGATAGGTATGGCCCGGCATTCTGCACTGGAAAAAAAACAGTTCTATTCTGTACACAAACACATTAGTTTCCCTAGCGTGCGCTAAACAACCTTGTTCATGAACCACCGCGGACAAGGTGATCTGTTAGTTGGTCGTCAGGCACTACGCTTTAGTGACTCGTGTTAAATTTTTCCTTTAGTGATGGTGTTTTAGTTCACACCAGGTGATAGGGCCCTTAGTTTTATTCAGTGGTATGATTTAGCAGTGAAAATTATTAGTGCCCCCCCCAGTTTTGACTGCGGTATCCTATGTGCCCCCCCTAAATATTGTTCCTAGAGTCGCCACTGCCACAGGGTCTCCAGAGTGCAGGGAAAACCTGTTGCAAAACCGCCGCAATCCTGCAGAACACCCGCCGCAAACCCACCGCAACCCTGCCAAACACCCGCTGAAAACCCACGGAAAAACTGCCGGAACCGCCACAAAAAACATGCTGAACACGTTGAAAAATGCTAATGAGCCACTGATCACAGCATGGACCAGCCGCTGGAAAAAAAACGTCAAGCTGACGAAAGGGGTAAAATAAAACCCCAAAACAATACGATTGAAAGTGTCAAAATTGAAATGCTGTTTGCAAAAAAACTACTGAACGAAAATGCCTGGGATTTACATATAAGATCCTATGAATGATAATAAAAAGATCCGGTACAGAAAAAAAAAAACTGCTTTTAGGCTGGGGTCAGACCAGCGCACTTTTAACGTGCGTTCTGGCGCACATAATTACGGCCGCACTAGCAGCAGATGACGGGCAATGACGGCCAATATACGATGTACGGCCGCACAAAAGTCTGGCAGTGCAACGCAAGTGGAATTTGAACGCATTTTTTTGAGAACGCTGAACCGCTAGTACTGACGTACTGAGTGCGCTGCTGCGGCATAGCGGCGTGTTTGCGTGATTAGGAGATGTCAGACACTGCTAATGTCCGGCCTACATAACGTCCAGACGCAAAAAGAGTTTTATTGACGATCCGTACAAAATCACGCCCGAAAATGCACGTCGTCTGACCGTTTTTGCGCATTCCGTGAAAAAATACGTCAATTCGTTCGGACGCACTTTTTCACGTTCGCGGGGAAAAATGCTTTCGTCTGACCCTAGCCTAAAATAGAACGGAATTTTTTGCTGAAAAATGCATAAAAGATCTTAAAAAATCTGTAAATGAAGAGACTTTTTACTGCATATTTCAATTATAAACGGTTTATTAGATATTGAATAAAAACGGGAATATTTTTAACATTAAAACCTATGGGATTCGCCTGAATAAACCTGCCGAATGAAACCACCGAACAGCAGGGCATTTCGGAAACTTTTCTCTGCTGTTCGGTGTTCTCTGAATAGATTAACCATTGCTTCTCTATGGGGGATTTCACTGCCTTCGAACAGGCACCGTACTTGCTGGCAAAATTTGGTGAACTGCCTGCTCTCTGAATAGCCGAATCGCCCCGAAATGTCACCATATGGGGAAAATCCGTGTTCGGTGACATTTCAGGGCCAGATCAGCTATGTCTGAATAACTCTTTTAGTGTTAATGGGTGACCATTAGTTGTACAGTGATAGCTGCTCCCTGCTGTTCCAGTCCAGTGACTCGACCGTTACGGCAGGTTACTGTCAATGGCGGGCGCAACTCATTTCATTGGAGTGTGCAGCCATTGAATATTTATTAATTAAATATCTATGCTTGGATAATTTTGGACATAACCGTTATTTTTAGTTATGAATAACCAATGTGTATGCAGTGATACAGTCAATATTCATGGTATTTATCATGTGTGTTTCATCAGTAGATAGGAAACAGACAAAACATAAATGCAGGGGGTCTAAGATGAACCCTTTACCCAACATTAGAGTGTGTCTGGGTACACACTCTGCTCACACCTACGGTTACTGCACAATTCCCCTTTTTATACTTTCAATAGGAAATGCTAATGTTAAGGCAGCCAGAGAATAACGAGCGATTCCAAGGTCACTTGTAAATCTTGTCAGCAGTGGTATTTAAAAAAAAAAAAAAAAAAAGGGGGGGTTCAAAAGTTGATATTAAGTAATTTTGCTTCTCTCCCTGTTTCGTCTTGTATCCTCTCTGCTTATGTCTGTTTGTATGTCTCTGCCTGTCTCAGTAGACTACCTTTCAAAATATACAAAATTCACTCATTTAACATAATGTTCATTTGGAATAGAGCCCAAGGTGCTTAGTTAGGACCCCATGAGACAAAATGGGTTAGATTTCTCAATAGCCTTTAATTTTCTGGTTTTCCTTCACTGGGTGATTCATGTAGACCCGAACGCAAAGTTTTTGTTACAGATTTTAAAGAAATAAATAAAAATTAGTGAGAGTTTCAGGAAACGTACTTCTTCTTATGTTAAGCACATCCCATTGCGACACGTGCTGGAAGTGGTTGCCATTTTCTGTTAGGCACATGTCGACATGGCACTACATGTTGTTGCTAACCCGTCTCAATATTGTATCATCAGTGTTTAGGATCTCATTCTTAATGATACCCGCTAAGGAGTCAGTCATGCAGGACTTGTCACAGTACACTCGTTCCTTCGGGTGGCCTTACAAAAAAGAAGTTGTGGCTGGTAAGATCAGCAAACGGAGATGGCCACAGATTCTTACAAATGACACTGCCCTCAAAAAACCTCTGGATTGTCACTATCGACTCACGTGATGTGTGGCTTGTCATGCCAACTTGCCGGAAGTAACCCAAAAATGAAGCCAGTTTTTTCACTAGAGTGGATGTGTGGTTGTTATTAGGGATGAGCGTTCGGTTTGGATCTGTTCGGAGTTCGATTCGAACATCGCCCGTTCGACTGTTCGGCAAACTCCGACCATTTCCGCGTGTTCGCCCACAATGGACCACAATGTACTTTTCCACTGGCCTGAAGCTTGTAATTGGCTACAGCCTTGCACCTGATCACAGGTCAGGTGCAAGACTATGCCAATCACGGCTCAAAGTCCTGATTGGGCAAATTTTGCCCAACCATGGGCTCACAGAGCTAAGTCCCACAGCACACTATATAAGGCTTCCCTGCCTGCAGCCCCAGCATGTGTGTTTGCAGGAGTGAATCAGAGAGGAGAGGAGATTGTTCTGTCAGGGTGTATCAGTGACGTTGTAGGAGATTTCTGGGAATTAGAATCTGTGTTGGCACTGCCAGGCTATCAGGGACAGTGTGTTGCAGTGAGTTGTAGGAGATTTCTGGGGATTTGAATCTGTATTGGCACTGCCAGGCTATCAGGGACAGTGTGTATCAGTGAGTTGTAGGAGATTTCTGGAAATTTGAATCTGTCTTGGCACTGCCAGGCTATCAGGGAGAGTGTGTATCAGTGAGTTGTAGGAGATTTCTGGGAATTTGAATCTGTCTTGGCACTGCCAGGCTATCAGAGAGAGTGTGTATCAGTGAGTTGTAGGAGATTTCTGGGAATTTGAATCTGTCTTGGCACTACCAGGCTATCAGGGAGAGTGTGTATCAGTGAGTTGTAGGAGATTTCTGGGAATTTGAATCTGTCTTGGCACAATACCACAGAGGGGTTACTTACGGTGTGAAGGCACTTGCTGCCACCAAAGGCACTATATTTGGGTGCACTGCCACTGACGCCTATACCAGATTCATATCATTTTAATATTTGACCGCAGGGTCCAACCCTGCACTCTTCCACAATACCACAGAGCGGTTTCGGTGTGACGGCACTGTTGCCGACACTAAAGGCCCAATTTTAAAGCACCTATTGTTACTTTCATCCAAAGCCTGCATAAGTTTCACCATAATTTAGCCAAAAAAAATCACTAAACTTGTTCTGCATATCCTAAAACGTCTCCTCTTTTCATACAGGCTGCCGCCCCAAGCAGTTGTTTATGAACAGATTAAAAGGAAAACCATTTACCGTCTTTTTTTGTTTTTAAATGTTTCTATACATCCTACAAATCCGCCACTTCACGGGAAGGTTATGGGGACCTCCTAGACACGATATTTGAAGGAATTTTTCGTTTTTATTCTTAACCTTTATTTCATGAAAACTCACTGTTCCTTTAAAAATGTTTTTTTTTTACTTTTTGTCCTTGTTTCCTGTCCCCCAGGGCACTACCCGGACCCCCATACACCTTTTATGGCAAATATCTAGCATATATGCCCTCTTGGAGGGCACTCTAAAAATCGAACTTTCGGGTCCCATTGACTTGCATTGAGTTCGGATCGTGTTCACGTCCGAACTCGAACTTTTGAAATTGTTCGACTTCGAATGCGAACCGAACACGGGGGTGTTCGGCTCATCCCTAGTTGTTATAACTGATCTGCCACCTAGCGGTCGCTTTAAGCACATGCTGTGATGGGATGTGCTCAACATAAGTGGAGGTAAGTTTTTCTGAAATGCTCATTAATTTCCGGTCGTTCATTTACGATCTTTATCAAAAGCTTTGTGTTCAGGTTGGGGGCTGGGGTTGCTCTCGTGCAGAGGAGGCTGTTTCAGCTCTGGCCACACTTTTTGTTTGACAGCAGACTGATTTGGATATGGTGTACCCTTCTCTGTGATGGCTCCATCAAGCTAAATCTGTAGGAGACCTGAGCAGGGACCCACCACAAGACCAGTCTGTCAGGTATATTATAATGGAAAATTAAAATGGATGCCTGTAGCCATCTTGTTTTAAGTTCATGGTAAGGACTAGAAGATTTATGGGTGTTTCTGTAAGTGCCAGATATGATGCTATAGACGATAAAATGTCTTTATATGATATATGCTAAGACATGTCATATTTAAATTTATTGGTTTGTTTTAACAAGTCTTTGAATTAAATATATTTTTCTTTTTGGGTATAGAAACATATTTAAACTATCTATGCAAGTGTATGAATATATTCACGAAAAATATTTTTATAATCAATACATTCTATATATTCATAGTAAATAATAGATGCTCCAAATATTTGTAGAGTATAACTGTGCAACAGTATAATTACTGAAGAATAGAATAAGCTATTTAAATATAGAAGTAAATTGTTGATCTAATTGCAAAGAAATCTAGCGGATAAAGAAGTACTTTAAAATCTTTGAAATGAGCAAAATAACGAGAGATATTAACTCAAATTTGACAACACGTGACGCACTCTCTGGAATAACTATAGTTGTTCTTTGTTCAAAATAAGATAGTGAATTGACCTCTGACCTAAGATAAGGGATTAAAAATGAATTTGTGAAATAATATTTGAAGAGCAACACTGCCATCTTGAGGCATAGTAAATATTATATTTTAAGAATAAATATAAGGGATCTATAGAGATAAAATATTTAAATGAAGGGGTAGATTTTCAGTGACGTCGAATTTACTATAACTGGATATGTACTGTTCGTTGCATTCATTCAGATCATTCCAGGACAAGACACAATGCATTCAGGATATTACATCTCACTTAATTAGGACCACACCTAAATTTTCCCTCATGGGAATGCACAATTCTAACTCTCATGTATTGAATATCTGATATTGATAATTTTCACATATTCCAAAACAATACATTATATCCAAAGAATATTGCTGCTGTAACTACAGAAATATTGAATCCAGATCTTGGACAGGTAATGTATGACAGCAAATTAAGGAATTAATGTAATCATATATATCTGGAGTATTTCTTGCAATAGATAGATCCGGAATCTTTAAAATATTTCTATTCTGCAGATAGAGATATAAAAAAGGGAATCGGATACCAGGATTCTATCCTAAAGTAATTGTTGCAATGATATATATATTGTGACGGGTTCACTCGGGGCAGGCTATGTGAGGGCCGGTACCTGAGTAGAAGGCTGGAAGTAGCCACCTTCCCAGTTCAGGGTTAACTGAGTGATTGCTCATTCACCACAGCCCCACCCTTCCCTAAGAAGTCTCAGTTCCTTCCAGTTCATTGAGGGGTTTGGAGACAGAAGGAGGAAGGAGTTGGAGACTGTGGTGGAAAAAGTAAGGAATCTGATATATTGAAAAGTGTGTTTTGTTTTACTGGGGGAACCCGTTTAGTGGGCCCAGGAGTAGACAGGTTCGTCTGTTGTTAGTTAGTCTCCCAATAGGGAGTAGGATTTCTTTTTTTGTTGTTTATTTTCTCTGTTTGTGGAAAACCCCTTTGCTGCTGCAAATAAAAAACGCTTAGAAAACCCACATTGCTGTGTCCACCGTACCTGCTTCTCCACAAGTGGTGGCAGCGGTGGGATCTTGTACCTGCTGTGCGCTGGCAGTAGCAACAAGGGTACAGAACCACAGTTACAATGGAGGACTTGTTAAAAGCACTGGTAAGTGCCACGGCAACGCAGCAGGAGAGCAACCGCCTAATACAGGCGCAGATTGGGGCCGTGATGGAGGCCCAGAAAGCTGACCACGAGCTGCTTAAAGCAACTGTACAAAGTTTGGCGACGCAAGCACCCCCTAGCCAGGAGACCAGGATTCGAGCTAGTTGCTACCTTCAGAAGATGTTGCCTGAGGATGACGTGGAAGCGTACCTCCGTGCCTTTGAGCGCACTGCTACTCGGAGGCCTGGCCTGCAGACAAGTGGGCGGGGATTATCGCACCCTTCCTGATTGGAGAGGCCCAAAAGGCCTACTATGACCTGGAGGAAGTCCAGGCTACGGACTATAATCTCTTAAAGGCCGAAATCCTGGCCCGGTTCGGAGTGACAAAAGCTGTGAGAGCGCGACGCTTCTCTAACTGGACGTATGAGGAGAAGACACCACCCCGGACGCAGATGTTCGACCTAATGCATTTGGCTCGGAAGTGGCTCCAGCCTGAGCACCAAAGCCCCACGCAGATAGTGGAAACCCTGGTGTTGGATAAGTTCCTACGCGGACTCCCACGCAGCCTCCGTGGGTGGGACAAGGGAACCCGTACCTATGATGACATGGTGGCCCAAGTAGAGCGCTACCTGGCTGCAAAAGACTTCGAGGACTCGCCCAGGAGGTCGCCAAAGGTCGTTGTGGGGAGCATCCCCACCCATAGAAAGGAGCAGCCTCAAAAAGTCTTCGGCTCCACAACTAGGTCGAACGGGTCGGCAATCCTGCCAGCACCTGGGGGACCAGTGCGTTACTCAGACCACAGCAACACTTTTCGAAGAGGGAATGAGCCCCAAAGGAACTCGATACAGTGCTTTGAGTGTGGCGAACTGGGACATATTCGAGCCAGGTGCCCTAACACGTCCGAGCCATGCAGTGTGGGCTGGGTGAGGACCCCCGGAATTTCTGCGGACTGATATGTATGACTGGCCTGGTGGAAGGGACTCAGACTTTTCGAGTGCCCGTCCTGCTGAACGGACTACAGGCAGTGGCACTTGCGGACTCCGGTAGTGCCATAACATTGGTGTCAGGCAAACTGGTGGGCCGGGCCATTTACAGAAAGATAAGACTGTGGGAGTGTTGTGCGTACATGGTAGTACCGTTCGTTATCCCACGGCGTTAGTCGCTGTCTCTGTGGGGGCAAGGGTACGGTCTGTTCCAGCTGTGGTGGTACCCAACTTACCCTTTCCCCCTTCTTAGGGAGGGATTTCCCGGACTTTCAGACCATATTGCAGGGGTTATCTGTTGGTACGGCCACTGCCGACCTTGATGAGGGTACTAACGACATCACCGAGGTGTTCCCATTCCACGATACGTCTTTTTGTCAGAAACCTCCTAAACCCCGGAAAACACGCAGAGAGAGGCGAGAAGCCAAACACGGCTTTACCAGAGCTCGGGCTGAGGCTCTGGTGAACACCCCGGCCAAAAGATCTCAAAAGGGGGTGGCCACCCAGGTGACAGAGACAGAATTGGGGGTCCCTGTAACACATACGAGTGAGGAGGTGAATGAGGCTCCTAACTCTGGGGGCTCTACCTCTGATGGGCATGACTCAGGGGAGGGGTTTCCGGGAACACTGTTTTTGGGAACGACCAAGCTAGTGATCCTTTGTTACAGACTGCGAGAAGCAGGGTGATTGAGGTGAACGGGGTGCCGGTGGAAGGGGCAATAAAGAGTTATCCGTACTTTATTTTGAAGAGTGATCTGTTGTACCGGGTCATCATGGAGGGAGGTCAGGAAATTGAACAGTTGGTGGTTCCGTCCTCTCAGACCAGAAAGGTACTCGACTTCGCTCATTCCCATGTGCTAGGAGGGCACTTTAGGTTGAGAAGACCCAGGAGCGGGTCCTGCGCAGGTTCTTCTGGCCGGGGGTTTATGAGGCGGTGAAACGGTACTGTGCCTCATGCCCCGAATGTCAGTTGGCATCTCCTAAGCCACACTTGAGAGCCCCTCTCATACCCCTCCCGGTCATTGATGTCCCCTTTGAAAGGATCGCAATGGACATTGTGGGTCCGTTAGAAAGATCCGCACGTGGACACCAGTACATATTGGTGATCCTGGATTATGCCACTCGGTATCCTGAAGCCGTTCCCTTGCGCAAAGCAAATGCAAGGAACATTGCCCGAGAGTTGGTTCAGGTATTCGCACGAGTGGGCATCCCGAAAGAGATCCTGACCGATCAGGGTACTCCTTTTGTTTCCCGTCTGATGAAAGAGCTGTGTCACTTGTTAAAGATACAGGCGCTAAAGACCTCCGTGTATCACCCGCAGACGGATGGGCTTGTCGAGCGGTTCAACCGCACCCTAAAGGGGATGCTGAGGAAGGTTGTTAACAGGGAAGGAAAGGACTGGGACATGTTATTGCCGTACTTGTTGTTTGCTATACGTGAGATTCCCCAGAGCTCGACCCGCTTCTCTCCGTTCGAACTCCTATATGGCAGGCACCCACGTGGTCTGCTGGATATACTCAGGGAAACCTGGGAGGAGCAGGGAGTGACCGGAACCAACCCAATACAATATGTTGTAGGCATACGCGAGCGGATGGCTCGGGTTATCCCCCTGGTACGCCAGCATATGGAAAGGGCACAGGAGACCCAATCCCATATCTATAACCAGAAGGCCACCGCAAGACAGTTCTCGCAAGGGGACAGGGTGATGATACTGGTCCCGACTGCAGAAAGCAAACTTCTGGCTCATTGGCAAGGACCATATGAGGTCCTGGAACAGACAGGCCCTGTTAACTACAGGATTAGGCAGCCTGACCGCCGGAAGAAGGAGCAGATCTACCATGTTAATCTCCTGAAGCCATGGCAAGACAGAGAGGCCTGCGTGTCCCAGACCGGCCATGCCCAGTCCGGTCCTCAGGCCCAAGAGCCGGGGTGGCTATTTCCCCTGAGCTGACTCCTTGCCAGGTAGAGGAAGTCAACCGAATGGTCGAGAGGAATAGGGATGTGTTCTCACCGGTACCGGGTAGAACACATGACGTGTTCCACGACATTGTGACCGAACCCGGTGTAGCGATCAGACTGAAACCCTACCGGATACCGGAAGCCAAAAAGAGGCAGTCAGACTAGAAGTCAAGAAAATGCTAGAGCTTGGGGTCATTGAGCCATCCCACAGTAATTGGTCCAGCCCCATCGTTTTGGTGCCAAAGCCAGACGGCTCTACCAGATTTTGTAATGACTTCAGGAAGTTGAATGAAATCAGCAAGTTCGATGCCTATCCCATGCCCCGTGTGGATGAGCTGGTGGAGAGATTGGCAAAGGCCAGATACCTCTCGACTCTTGATCTGACGAAAGGGTATTGGCAGATACCCCTAACCGGAAGGGCCAGGGAGAAAACCGCCTTTGCCACCCCAGACGGGTTATTTCATTACAGAATTATGCCCTTTGGCCCTCATGGAGCCCCAGCCACCTTCCAGCGGCTCATGGACAAGCTGCTCAGGCCTCACGTCCAGTACGCTGCGGCATACCTCGATGACGTCGTCATCCATAGCACGGATTGGGAGTCCCATCTGCCGAAGGTTGAGGCTGTGCTCGACACGTTCAGAAGGTCCGGTCTAACAGCCAACCCCCCCAAATGTTTTATTGGGCTGGCGGAGGCTAAGTACTTGGGCTATGTGGTTGGGAGGGGATCGGTGAAACCCCAAGTCCATAAGGTGGAGGCCATACGGAA
Source organism: Leptobrachium leishanense (assembly GCA_009667805.1). Classification (NCBI taxonomy): domain Eukaryota; kingdom Metazoa; phylum Chordata; class Amphibia; order Anura; family Megophryidae; genus Leptobrachium; species Leptobrachium leishanense. The sequence goes on from CM019065.1 coordinate 348,910,079, forward strand.
TTGGCCTCAACCTCTTAGAAAAAAACAGGTGAGGGCCTTCCTAGGGATTGTCGGCTACTACCGCCGATTCATACCCCATTTTGCGACTAGGGCGGCGCCGCTAACCGACCTTATTAAAGGCAAAGGCCCCGATATGGTGAGATGGGACGGTAAGGCTGAGGAGGCCTTTGGCGATCTGCGCTCTGCGTTATGTGACCGGCCCATCCTCGTGGCACCGGACTTCGGGACTGAGTTCTTCCTGCAGACGGATGCCTCAGAGGTTGGTTGGGGCTGTGCTCTCGCAGTATGTGGATGGTGAGGAGCATCCGGTATTTTACCTGAGCAGGAAACTGCTGCCCCGGGAACAACGCTATGCCGTGATCGAGAAGGAGTGTCTAGCGATTAAATGGGCCACAGAGATGCTACGGTACTATTTACTGGGCAGGCAGTTTACCCTGGTCACCGACCACGCCCCTCTGAGGTGGATGCACAGTAACCGGGACCGCAATTCCCGGATCCTTCGGTGGTTCCTCTCCTTGCAGCCCTTCAAGTTTGTGGTGCAGCACAGGGCAGGCCTTCTTCACGGCAACGCCGATGCGCTGTCTCGGGCCCATGGGCTCTCCGCTGTGGTCGCTTCTCACCCTGGTGTTGCGCTGGGGAGGGGGATGTGTGACGGGTTCACTCGGGGCAGGCTATGTGAGGGCCGGTACCTGAGTAGAAGGCTGGAAGTAGCCACCTTCCCAGTTCAGGGTTAACTGAGTGATTGCTCATTCACCACAGCTGCCCCACCCTTCCCTATAAGAAGTCTCAGTTCCTTCCAGTTCATTGAGGGGTTTGGAGACAGAAGGAGGAAGGAGTTGGAGACTGTGGTGGAAAAAGTAAGGAATCTGATATATTGAAAAGTGTGTTTTGTTTTACTGGGGGAACCCGTTTAGTGGGCCCAGGAGTAGACAGGTTCGTCTGTTGTTAGTTAGTCTCCCAATAGGGAGTAGGATTTCTTTTTTTGTTGTTTATTTTCTCTGTTTGTGGAAAACCCCTTTGCTGCTGCAAATAAAAAACGCTTAGAAAACCCACATTGCTGTGTCCGCCGTACCTGCTTCTCCACAATATATATATATATAAATAATTTGGAAGTTACTGTGATTGAAATTAATAAATTACAAAATAAAAAGCAGAAGATTAGAAGCTTAATTCTTGATATTAGGGGAGGATTCACTAAATAAGTTTTTATTACTTATTATTCTAGAAATAGAATAAGTGATAGCTCATCTTTTGTTGATCCACGTAGCATAGAGAGATACATATATCGACAAACTCAGAGATCGCAGAACACGCCACGCTTCCTCAGGGGAAGCAACCGGGTGACTTATGGCATCATAGCAAATGATCAAGGAGCCAGCCACTCCCCAACGATAGCGTATGTCACTCGCAGAGGAAACCGGTCACCTCGCGGAAGCGTCTCTGAGCCAGCAAGGTTACAAAAGGTAGGTCATTAAAGAGTTGCAGAGTGAGTGTCTCAAAAAGCAGCGGGGCACGGGCAGCCAGAGATGACATAAGGCGACGCTTGTCGGATTCCACTCCAGCGACGGCCAACACATCCCGAGGGGCATCCACCGGGGCCGGAGCTGCCCGTCAAAGACCGGCGACAGAGCAAAAGATAGGCGGTCTGTTGTGGGAGGACCCCAGCACGTGGGAAGCAAGCTGATTGACATAGGCTAATAAAGTACTTGCGGGAATACGTTCCGGTATGCCCCGGATCCGCACATTCCTTCGACGATGGCGCGCCTCCAATGCCTCCACTGCTCCCGTAAGTGTTGTCACCTGGGCCTGAAGAGTTTCCACCTGGGGGCCAACAAGGGCCTGCGCCGCTGCAGCACCTTCCAGTTGCATTTCTACTATCTCCAGGCGTCCTTGGACTGCAGACACCTCAGCCCGCATGGCTGCAAAATCTGAGCGCCACACTGCCCGCATCTCCCCCAGCATATCAGCCAGCATCCCTTGAATATCGTCCTTCGTTAAGGGTAGAGGGCCGTCCCTGCCACCGCATGTGGACGGAGGCCGCGAGGCTTCTGAAGGTCCCCGCACCGCCGATTTTCTCACCCGCTCATTCACACTACAGCCATCTATCCTCTTCTTCGGCTGTCCCACCTTTCCAAGCGTTTTGTGGGGAGTCTGTATGTCCTCCAACCAGGATAATCTCTCCTCGTCCGAGGAGCTCAGCCCCTGGGTCTGGATCTCAAAAGGGTCTCCCTGGCGCCGGCGCCGTTCGGCACCCAGGGATTCCCTGATGTCCTGTTGTCGGGCGACTTCCGGTAAGCCGGGCTTCAGCCCCGTTTTCTTTCCCATATCTGTCAGTCAGGAGGTTCGAGGATCATATGGCAGATAACTAAAGATCCACTGGGCGGAGGGCTCCAAAATGGCCGCTTGGCTTAGGCCGCAGGAACAGGCCTCAATCTCCAAGGTCCCCCAAACTGCGCCGGGTAAGCAGTAAAAATGATCAGTCTAAAGTGAGCAGGGTAGTCAACTCGGTCCCGAAACACCTGGGCTCTGTTACTGGTGGGGAATCGCAAAAATCCACAGAGAATGGCTCTGTATATCAGAGAGCGGTCCAAAGTGCGACTTCTCCGGCCAGCTGTCAGCTCCGCCCCCTAAAGACCAAGTTTTAACTTTGCCAACAGTCCAGTTCTGGGATTGCATCCATTTTTATCTAAGTTAGTCAACAGGTGATGGAGGAAAAAAATATATATGTTGTGACATGAGCCACTTTGAACTTGGGTACATGGGACTAGAAATGTACTTGGGAGGTGCAGGCCCGACATTCTACATTATTTCCCTTCCCTCTCTTATATTGAAATCACACTGTGCCTGTAGTGTGCAGGGTATTTGTGTAATCTGTGTTATGTATGAAAAATTTTTACTGTCTATCGTTATGGTCTATGTGTATCTGTTGCTATCTGCCGATAGGTTACTGGGTGGGTTATTGCAGTCTTTTCCAGCATCCCCTCTCAGGAATGTGTTAATTATCTGTTGTATGTTTGAGTGGTCTTTTTGTTGATCTGCCTTGTCGGACAAACACTGCCCCATTATCTGATTACTGTTACTATGGTTTATATAATTACTTTGTGGTCACTATAGCCAAACATAACTCCCCTTAGCTAGAATGTATTTAATCTGTGACAGATTTTGGTATCAGACTGTGACTACATGACACCCTATTGTTTCATGTCTTTGGACATGTCTGGTTCACTTGAGGCTGGGGGGAGGGTGGTACCAAGGTGTAATTTTCCAATGGTCTCTAGGTTAGGGTTGCAAGATCAGCCATGTTTTCGTGAACACATATTACTATTTCATTCAGAGGGGAACACAGGGAGAAGTGCTGCCCTGCAACATGTAGAATTTATATGCTGCAGGAAGGAAATCAAGGCTGCTCACCTGGGAATCCTATCTGATTTCTTAACTGCAACATATGAGTTATACATAATGCAGGGTTGCATTTTTCACACCCTGTCCATCAGCATGATTAAATTGTATGTGTCCAGGAAAACATGGCCGACCTGGAAACTCTACTCTCGGTCCGCCTGGGACTGTATATAATTAATCCAATAAAAGTTTATTCCGTTGTTGTTGCCATCCAAAGGTCCCAGATCTACAGCGTTGTATTATTTCTGGGGGATGCTAGCAAGGCTCTTTACTTGTAGCTGTCCTTAAGCTTTGTCTAAGGACTGGAGGAAGGCACGAAAGCCTGCTGGCTAGAGCACGGGGGTCTGGCAAGGGAGCACCAGTAACAGGTGTGACCCAGACGGGGTGCTGAGATCTCTTACAAATGTCCATAATCTTAACCAGGAGAAAACAACCCTCAGTTCATTCATAAACATTCATTGAAAACCATTTCATTAATACAAGCCCGAGAAAGACGGCAGACAAGCACTTCTTTAAATGTTTGCTAATTCATGGAAATTATGAATAAAGACAACATGATTTACTGGGCTTGCTGCAATCCGTAAAACAAACATTTTGTTAGCTACAGGGAACTTTTTAAAATCTGAATAGCTCATTATCCAGACTGATTACTGTTACCAGCGTTTAATTATTTTAATCTAATCTTTGAGGAATACATTCTAGAATGTTAGTTTATTTTTTTTGGAGGGGGGGGGGTTATTCACTGGTGAATTTCAAATTGCAGGGCAAAGGAGCTGAATGTGAATGTATTGACTTCCATTTTATTTCGTTGTAATATGCATTTTATGTGTAATTAAAAAGCACCAAGCACATTCCAACATCACGACGGTGTACACCTATTAGTACAGAGAATCCCCTGGAATGTGAATATTTGTCTGGCACGCCTACAGCTTGACAAGTTTAGACCAAAATGTGCAATTGAATGGAGAGCACAGGGAATAGTCAAAGGAAAATAAAACTCTAATTTTACCCCCCACCCCTTTTACGCACTTATTAAAAATTAAGTATTGCCTAATTATATCTTAATTTCTTGGCAACCATTATTTTAAGATTGCAAAATCACTCAATGTGCAAAACTATCCCATGTTTCAGCTTCAAAATGTATTTACCATATTTTTTAACTATTTATTTGCGGTTGCTGTTTTTGAGCCAGGCCTAGATGAGAGAGGCAGGCCTAGATGAGAGAGGCAGGCCTAGATGAGAGAGGCAGGCCTAGATGAGAGAGGCAGGCCTAGATGAGAGAGGCAGACTTAGATGAAAGAGGCAGACTTAGATGAAAGAGGCAGACTTAGATGAGAGAGCCAGGCCTAGATGAGAGGGCGAGGCCTAGATGAGAGGGCGAGGCCTAGATGAGAGGGCCAGGCCTAGATGAGAGGGCCAGGCCTAGATAAAAGGCCTGGCCATTAAAACTATGATGTAGAAAACCATTCAGCTCTCAGCCAATACAGAAGCTATAATTAGGGTGACCATGTCGGCCATGTTTAAAGGGACACATATTGCTATTTTATGCAGAGGCGACCACAGGGAAAAGTGCTGCCCTGCATCCTGTATAATTCATATGCTGCAAGAAGGAAATCAAGGCAGGTCACCTGGGATTCCTTTTTTATTTGGTTCCTGCAGTGTATGGATTCTACATGCTGCGGGGTGGCATGTTTCATGCACTGCCCATCAGCAGGAATAAATTATATGTGTCCCTTTAAACAGGACCCTTATGGTCACCCTTGCCATAATAGAATCTCTCGTTTGTTAAGATGAGAACCCTGATGAGAGACATCACAGCTCTATTTTAGATCAAACACAGGGGTCAGCAACTACAGCCCTCCAGAGGTTTTGTAACTACATGTTCCATGATTCTCAGAAACTCATTGGATTGTCTGAGCCTCATGGGAAATGTAGGGCTATAACATCTGGGGGCCCACGGTCGCTGACCTCTGAGGCTAGGGTCAGACGAACGCAGTGGGAACGCAAGTGCAGCCGCACTTTATCACAGCCGTAGTAGCAGCAAATGACAGGCAATATATGAAGTACGGCCGCGCAACGCAAGCGGCAAACAAACGCATTTTTTCGAGAACGGGATACCACTAGTACTGACGTACAGAGTGCGCTGCGTCCGCTAGCGGCATGTGTGCGTGATTAGGAAACGTCAGACGCTGCTAATGTCCGGCCAACATAACGTCCAGACGCAAAAAGAATTTTATTGATGATCCGTACAAAATCACGGACGAAAATGCGTATTGTATGACTGCTATCGCATATTCCGTGAAAAAAATACGTCCATTCGTTCGCACTTTTTCACAGACGACGCAAAAAATGCGTTCGTCTGACCCTAGCCTTATCTAGCACATGGTTTTATTCAATCTATCCGAATGACACTCTTGCAGGGGTCTAGTTCAACAAAAATGAGTTTGGGAACTTGTCAAGATTCCCCCACAAGTAATCAGTTTCGTCTTCCTCTTAGCCCCAATCGATTTTTAAAATTAATAATAAATCTGTAGCCATGCTGGGCTTCATTGATCATTATGATAATAATCAGTGTAACGTTTACTGTGGAATATAAGATATAACCAAACCCTAGAAATCTAAAGCTTTACACTGTGTGGGTCCAATAGGAACTCTGTTCCCCTTGCAAAAAAAGTGCAGAAACTACGTTCCCACACATTAATTTTTGACTTGACCCCTGCATTGTTGGCTGGAGTGAGGAACATGCCTGGCATTTGTGGGGCACTGGGCGAGAACAGTTTGTGGGATAATTAGCCACCCTTTCAATGCCACACCTCCTTAAACTCCATCTTTTTTCACACACAGATACACACACACTGACCTCCACAGAATTATTCCCAAATAGAGATCCATCCTCCAGATAGACACGCCTGACACTGAAGTGGAATCAGGCTGGAAGATGGCCGCCCTTATAAGCCAGGCGGCCATCTTGTTCAGAATATTGGTTCACTTGAAAATAACTAGGTAGGTTTTAGCTGAAACTAGAATGAAGCATACGTAGAAATTTAGGAATGTGTTAGATTAGCAGAAAAGCAATTAAAACCTGAGAAAGATCCAGGCTGCTCCTGGCACGAAGGGACAGAATGAGAAGTGGATACACTAAGGTCACAGAGGCCCGCAGAGAGACAAAGGGAGTCATAGAAGATAGACCAGGTGTTACCCGCAACAAATAAACACAGGCGCTAGGGAGGCGAGCACAGCCCGGACTGAATGTAGTAGCTAATCATGATATGTCGAAACTAACATGAAGTTTGAAAATTTACGCCAATTTAATGGAATGTCTTTGTATTAGACTAAGGGAGGTATTAACCCACGTGGGGTGGGATAGTGTCACCGGGAGGTGGGCTAATTGGGATGTACCTAATTATGTATTTGGGGTATAAGATCTCATGTCACGGTGAGTTCGAGGCTCACTCTTTGCGATTCAATCCTGTGTAAGCATTTGTGTGACGACACAAATAAAGTTTGCCTTTCCTGAAGAGACTCGTGTTCAGACAATCCTTGCTCGTGTCCGGTCCAGCCTCGTCCCGAGTGAACCTAGCAGATTCCGGTTACATTTCTTGGGGGCTCGATAGCCGGGATATGGGCCCTTGCCGGCATGGCAACGACTGCTGAACACTGTAGCGGTTGACTGCAGGTGCCAGTGATCCCGCTGGTTGGGCGTCCGTTGAAGGTGAGCTGACATCTGCAGGCGCCAAGCAGGATTTCCTGTTCAGTGGACCTCGTCTCATCCCAAACGGACCCCCGGCCCGGGAACACTGGGACACCACCAAGTCCAAGGAAAGAGCAAGCAGCGCAGCGATAGGTAAAGTGTCTTCTATGTTTGTATGTCTAATGGAGATACCGGTATAAAGGGAAACGTCCGGCCATAGTCGGATAAGGAGACCCGCGGCCACGGTCTCGTTGACATACCGAACCCGCCGCCGAAAGCACGGACAAGCAAAGGAGCCAGAGTGGCTAGCGCGTGTCTGGACCCGGGGGATCGGATGTTAACTAAACGGTAGTTCTGTATGTGAGGGAGAAGGGAGCCACGTGGAGTTGCATAGTCGTAGTCAGTGTTTGTAAATAGAGCTTCTGCACGTGGACAAAGGAAAGGTGGAGAGATTTCTGTGACTGGGCTGAGAGCCCTGAGTCAGTGCTAGTGTGTACGTCGTGTAGTGAAGAGGGCTCATTGGGGCCAACGGTAGCTGCAGAGGAAGTGGTGCCGGGTGGGTAGATTACCCATAGGCAAATTGGAATTGCAGACGGAAGTGTAGTTATAGAACGGGGTGCACATAGTCACAAGCAGACAAGAGTTAGAGTTCAAATAACGGGGTATAAGGAGCCAAAAGGAGGGACGGCGTGCCCTCGGCTAGTAGAAAGAGTTGAATTGTTTATGTATTGTTTTGTGCTGAAAGTATCTGGTACAGTATGGGTTGTGAATGATTGCTGAGAGTGCTGTGAGTGATTGAGCGCCTACTCGCCTAGCGAGAAAGCAAACTTGAGAGTGGACTCCCAAGGTACGTTTCCGGCTCAGGCGACTGCAGTCCAGCTACTGACGGAGGAAGCGAATCCGATATACATGAATTGTTGACTGAAGTACCAGACAGTAAATTTCAAGTGTTTTGTGCTAAACGTAATATCTGCATTGTGAGAAGGTTACCGCCCGTAAGAGTAACAATGGGCAACGGGTCGTCCAAGCCCAAGATGGCTAAGAAGGGTGAGACGCCCTTGGGGTATATGGTGCGGAATTTTGATGTGTTGTATGCAACACATGATTATGGTGTGGATTTGAGTAAAGAAAAGTTAAAATTATTGTGTACAATGGTATGGCCACAGTTAGATCCTGAGTGGCCAGAACAGAGGTCTATGGACCCGGAGATAATACAGAGAGTGCACTCCCAGGTAACCGGGAGATATGGTCATCCTGAACAATACCCGTATATAGATATATGGAGGTACTGTGTGAGAGATAAAAGCCATTTTTGTTATGTTCGTAGGGCAAAGAAAAAAAAAGAAAGTATGCCCTCAAATAAATATAAATATGAATGTGAAAATAAGTCTATATATATATATTTAGTGTTTTAATATACCAGTAAATTAAACAAAGATAATTTACAAGCTTTGTGTGTGGATTATGTAATGATCTGCAGGAGTCTCTGAGCCCCCACTTCCCCCTGGGCCAGAAGAAAAAGAGAACAGGTTTTTTTTTCTCTTGTATTCGCTCCCCCCCTTCTGGCACACACTGTCTGCAAGGAGTGGAGGGAGGGAGTCAATTTTTGTTCTCTGACGAACAGAGAAAGTAACCCTTTGTGTGTCTGTGCAGCAAATTTGAGTTTACCAGAGAAATAAAGTAGAAAAATTACTATGTTTAGCTAATTTTTAATGTGTGCTACAATAGAATGTATGAAGTCTGTCGAGTGCAAGATGTATGTTTATATTTTGTGTTGATATATTTGGTTAAGTCTGTCTTGACAGACTATTTTAAAATAGTTTTATATAATCTAGGCTATATGTAAGAAAGTTTTATATTGTCTAGTTGATCCAGATCATGAATGCCTCCAAGTCATGGAAGAAGTGTTCAGTAGCAGGCCAGATTTGAAAGATGTACCCCTAGACAAATACGATCTACAGCTATTCACTGATGGTAGCAGTTACATGGATGATGGGAAGAAAGTCTCCGGCTATGCAGTTGTCTCAGCAGAAGAAATTATTGAAGCAAATTCTCTACCAGGCCATACATCTGCACAACTGGTTGAAATAACAGCCCTAACCAGGGCTCTGGAAATCTCCTAAGGCAAAAGAGTAAATATCTATACTGATTCCAAATGTGCCTTTATGACTGTCCATGCAAATGGTGCGCTCTACAAAGAAAGAGGCCTACTTATTTCCTCAGGACAACAAATCAAGTATGCAGCTGAAATCACAGCCCTCCTAGAAGCTGTATGGAAACCAAGTGCTGTCAGTATTATGCACTGTCGTGGCCACCAGAAAGGTCATGAGGAAATCCCAAAAGGCAACAGGCGCGCTGACCAGGCCGCAAAAGCGTCTGCAAAACCATTGCTAACAACTGATCAAGCCAAAGTCCTGCTCTCCAAGCAAGAGGCCCAACCTCCCATGCCAAACTACGAATTCTACATGAATTGGAGAAAATTTGAACCCAAAGGTGAATTCATTGAAATTATTCTGCACAAATGGCACAATGATTACGGACTATTAGAACTCAATCATGATTATATCCAATGGCTTTTCCTGACACGGTCCCAAGGCCGAAATTTCTACTCCACTTCTCTGAACCCTCAAGAGTCACGTCTTATGATTAACACCTCAGAAGTTCAGCAAAGACTCCGCAGAGCATACAAAATGATGCTGAAATTCTTCGGCGTAAAATTAATGGGGGAGTAATAGAGAAGATACAAAAGTAACCGAAGTTGAAGGAGCAGTAAATTTCGCCTCACGTTTTGACAGCCTAACAGCCAACCCTCATAATAATCTGAGGATCACACGAATACTGTTAAGTTTGGGAGAGTTGGGAGCAGAAGAATATCAAGCTCCGCTGGTGAGGTTCTTTCTCAAAGAGACCCGTATCAAAAACAAACTGCAAAGAATGAAGAAAAGTCTGATGAAGGAAATAATACCACGCTATGGACTTCCTCTCAAAATAGGGTCAGACCATGGCCCCGCATTTATACAGAACTGTCTACAACAGTTTGCCCGCCTGTTGGGCATCACCTGGAAGCTACATACTGCTTACAGGCCCCAAAGCTCGGGAAAAGTCGAAAGAATGAACTGCACCCTAAAGACTTTGATGTCCAATCTGTGCCAAGAGATGTCACTAGGCTGGTTGGATGTGCTGCCAATAGTTCTATTGCACATTAGGTGCAGGCCAACCCACCCCAATTGAAGCTAAGTCCGTACGAACTCATGTTTGGACGGCCTACCCCTCTGATTAATGGACTAAGGGGGGACCTTCGGGCATTGGGGGAAACTAAATTAAATGATCAGGTTGTACTATTGGGTAAAGCAATGCAGAAATTAAATACTTGGTGGGAGATAATATACCTCACTTTTTATACCCCCCACTGTATAAGTATTGTCCAGGTGATTCAGTATGGTTGAAGGAGTGGAAAAATGATCCACTAGGCCCAAAATGGAGAGGTCCTTAAGTTGTCCTGTTATCAACCCCTACAGCAGTAAAGGTTGCCGAGGTGGTCCCATGGATACATCACTCCAGGCTGAAGGTAGCTGCAGCCAATCCTGAACCAGTATGGAAGGTTGTCACCAACGAGACCAATCCACTGAGGCTAAAGCTAACAAAGACCACAGTCGTGAGCCCCTGAGAGATTCGACTGAGAGCATCCAAGATACTCAACACGTGGGTGTTTTGATGGATACAACAAGGTCTGATTATCCACTGATGAGGGATGCTGAAAGGTTTATTTTTAGGGGCCTGGCCCGACCCGTGATCAACCGGAAATGTCTTTTGTTCTTGAAATTCCGGAGGGGAGGGATTGGGTTTATGTGACTGTGAAAAGAATTGCCCAAGGGATTTTGACATTTGGGGCATTTGTGGTGCTGATTTTGTACCTTGCAAATTTGATTTATGGACTCTCGCATGGAGTATGCCCCAGGTGCCCAAGCACCGCCAAGAAAGTGGATATTTCCCATATCTGGAATGGTACGCACCCGGTGATGGAGAACCGTACCATGTGGAGACAAAAGCGAGAGGCGATATCCGAGATTATGCCAAGAGGACATTTACTTGTGCAATTTAAATATGACTATGCTAAAAAGCCTGGGCAAACCGCATGCTGGGTGTGTAGTAGACTGCACCCAGAGACAATTCATATACCATTTGCCTCTGTTCCAATAAATTTGAGTATGTTTGCGTCAGGAAATGTCACAATACATGCTTTTGATGCACGAAGGGAAAAAACAGAATCATTCAGTCCCGGGTATCCCATAATAGGGCCAGTGTACCCACCAGAATGGTGTTTTCAACTAGGACCAGATAAAGAAACAAATAACGAGGGTGGGTTATGTAACTCAAGTCAGTTCAACTGGACATCATACATTTACATATTCAAAACAGGACAAAAGGCGAATTATCTATACATACGATGCAGGCAATTCACTAGAGACCAAGAGGCGGTGATTGCGAATGTGACGAATAGGAGGCAGGGTGCAGTGGATACGATGAGACGGCTGAGACAACTTGCGATAGAGATATCAAAGGGAACACTACATTCATCACCATTTATAGTGAAAGGAGGGTACCAGGTGTGCTGTGAAAGGGTGTGTTACACATGGGTACCACCTACAATAACGGGAATGTGTTATCTGGCTAAATTGATCCCAATCCAGAGGGTAAGGGGAGAAGACACCAATTCAGACACAACACTCCACCCTAGGTACCCACTGGTGTTTGAGAGACAGAAGAGAGAGTTGTTCAAGAAAGCGGATCGAATATGGGCATGGCTGCCGACATGGACTGGATGGGGAAGAGAGTTGATGGTAAGAATGAACATTTATGCCAGTCTGATGGGCGAGATTTTGAATAAAACTAGTATGGACATTCAGTTACTGAATCTGGAAGTATGAGAGATAAGGAAGGTACAAATGATACATGATATGGCACTAGAACAGATCAGTGCGGCTCTGAATGGATTGTGTGAGATGACAATGCATTATGAATGTTGCACCTTCATCAAGAACACTACACATGACGTCCCTGACTATTACCAGGTAATCCAAGATCACCAGGAGAAGGTAGCACAGTTGCAGAACACAGCAAGGAGGATCGCTGCTGAAGGCTGGAATCCACTTCGTGGGTTCGGAGCAATCGGAGATTGGTTCGGATCCATTCTGAGATTTATTTCACAGATTGGATCCATGATTCTGATGGTGGTGGTGATTTTGGTCGTAGGGACACTACTGTACCGCATAGGGCTCTGTCTCAGGCCACTATGCAAGAGGGCACTGACACCCACACAGACACAGAAGATACCACTGATTATCCCACAAGACATGTTCCCAACAAAAATAGGTCCCCTAAAGTATGAGGAATTTAAGAATAATAGTAGTGAGGTGTAATGGCTACAAGTCTCAGGAGAAGAACCTGAGGCTTGAGCCAAGGGGGAATGAAGTGGAATCAGGCTGGAAGATGGCCGCCATTATAAGCCAGGTGGCCATCTTGTTCAGAATATTGGTTCACTTGAAAAAACCTAGGTAGGTTTTAGCTGAAACTAGAATGAAGCATATGTAGAAATTTAGGAATGTGTTAGATTAGCAGAAAAGCAATTAAAACCTGAGAAAGATCCAGACTGCTCCTGGCACGAAGGGACAGAATGAGAAGTGGATACACCAAGGTCACAGAGGCCCGCAGAGAGACAAAGGGAAGCCTAGAAGATAGACCAGGTGTTACCCGCAACAAATAAACACAGGCGCTAGAGAGGCGAGCACAGCCCGGACTGAATGTAGTAATCACGATCTGTCGAAACTAACATGAAGTTTGCCAATTTATGGCCAATTTAATGGAATGTCTTTGTATTAGACTAAGGGGGGTATTAACCCACGTGGGGTGGGATAGTGTCACCGGGAGGTGGGCTAATTGGGATGTACCTAATTATGTATTTGGGGTATAAGATCTCATGTCACGGTGAGTCCGAGGCTCACTCTTTGTGATTCAATCCTGTGTGTGCATCTGTGTGACGACACAAATAAAGTTTGCCTTTCCTGAAGAGACTCGTGTTCAGACAATCCTTGCTCGTGTCCGGTCCGGCCTCGTCCCGAGTGAACCTAGCAGATTCCGGTTACAACACCTCTCGCCCCCAGATAGACACCCCATCACTTTCTCTCCATAGATAGACACCCCATCTCACCCCAGATAGACACATTAAGGCCGGGGTCAGACGAGTGTTTTGCAGAGCAAAAGAAATGTACGTGAGAGTGGACGTTCTTTTCACTCTGATGCCCGTCTGGACACCTCGCTGAGCGCAGTTAGTGCGCTCAGGCCTGCAAGGATCGATCCTCCTGGATCGCGCTTTGCAGCCCTGTCGAACGCGTGTCATAGCGCTACGATGGGGAGGCTTTCAGAACATAAGTAGCATGCTACAGCGTGTGGCTGGCCCCATCAAAGCGTCACAATGTTGCGACAGACACCAGGAAGCACGTCGGTACGGGCGCACATAGTGCGTGCGTCTGTCCCTGGCCTTACACTCCCATGTCATTGCTTAACCCCCCTGACGGTTATCCCGAGTTTGTCTCAGGGTTAAATTTCACCGCTGAAAGCAGTAACCCCGAGCCACACTCGGGCTGTATACATCACCTGTCCCTGCGCTCCGTCGCTGATCTCTGCAGTCTCCTCCGGCGATCGCGACTTTTACTTCCTGGATTCCTTCTCGCGAGGAGGAAACCAGGAAGTAATGAGGTTGCGATCGCCGGAGGAGACTGCGGGGACATCGAGGGAGCGCAGGGACAGGTGAAGTATCCAGCGGCATCCCGAGTGTTGCTCGGGGTTACTGCTTCCAGCATAGGAATTTAACCCCGAGCCACTCTCGGGATACCGCTAGGGGGAGGGGGGGGGGAAATAGACCACTTTTTAACAAGCAAATTTGAAAAAGACAGACCGTCAGGGAGGTTAATTTGAAGGGGTGCTCTCAGTTTTGCATGTGGCCTGAAGGATATGCTGGACACCCGCTTTATGCATTTTACCCGCATATGTGCATGTATGAGGGCAGGGCTGCATTCAGAAGGCCTCTCAAAAGCTGGCAGCATGCCAAACTGCAGTGAATGACGGGCACCAGAGCCAGAGCCCTGCGCCAGGAATTTGCAAGGCTGGTCCTCCAATACTTAAAGGAACACTCTAATAAAAAAATCACCCCCTCGTTTTTTAATCCTAACCTATCCCTATTCCCTTAATAAATCGTTATTTTTTGTTTTTGTTTTTGTAACTGTAATACTTACCCTAAAATCCTCTTGTTTCCAGCGGTGTTTTTTTTTTTTTATACTCACCTCCCTCCTCTTCCACTCCCGTCCTTCTTCCATCCGACTTGCCTTCTGGTTTATGTGAGAAGCGCGCATGCGCGCCTCTCACGTAAGCCAGCCAATCGGCAGGCTTCCTCCCGGCTCCCTCTGAGGATTAATGTTGTGCGCAAGAGGATGCGCGCAACACTAACCCTCAGAGGGAGCCGCCAGCTTCTGCGGTGAGTTGGAGACGTCATCGCGCTGAAAGCGCGATGACGTCTCCTACTCGGCAAAAGTCGGCAGAAGCGGGAAATATGATTCCCGCTCTGCTGACTGACAGCTGGAAGGGCGGAGTAAACTCCTCCGCCTCTCTCAGCTGTTTTCAGCATTTTCTGCTGAACCGCTGAGCGGAGGGAGTGGGGACAGAGGGCAGGATACTCCGGGCATAGCTTAGGTGGTCATGTTGCTTAGAGTATCCTTTTAATAGCTGACACCTTTTATCACGCGTTGGGTGTCAGTGGTGCGTGTGACCTGTTCAGAGCTGGCTCTATAATTAGGCCAAATAGACGGTCGCCTAAGGCCTCACTCAAACAGGGGCCTCAGATGATGGTATTTGTGAGTAATTTCATTATGCACATGTTCTTGTGAAATACCCTTCTGCATCAACATACACCAAGCTGCCAGAAGAACTGTTGGAACCTTCATTAGTAGTAGTTTTTTGGGCTAATTTCTGCATATTTGCACGATCAATGGGGCCACATAGTTGAGCTTTGCATAAGGCCTCGCTAACACTAGAGTCGTCTCTGACTCAAAGGGCAGGCCTGGCTGGAGTCATACAACCCAAAGACAAGACGGTTTTCCAAAAACACATTGTTACATAAATCATCTCTCTCGGGCACAGGTATAAATTGTAATAACCTGCGCAATAAATAATGGAAAGATCAATATCCAAATAATCAGAACAGCCCTGCATACATTTGATTAAATTATAGAGAGAAGAGGGATTAATTCGATAGATTGTCTCTAATATCATTTGGCGCTTCTATATACAATACTACAGGGATTAAAACTGTTAAACTGTTGATGCCACCTTTAAGAAATCTCTGTTATAATGAATAGCTGAAACATGGCATTCAGCCTGACATTTGGCAAAATTATTTGTAAAGTACCTGCGTCTGTTCTGCAGGAAAGAAACCGATTCAATTGCCTTTTCTTTCAAGCAGGCAGCCGATTTATTCTAATTGGCAAGCCTTAATTATTTAGCAATTTCTCAACCTACTCACTAGAAAGCACATCCAACATCCAATTCAACTGGCCAAATACCCAGATGGTTCATGTAAATGTGGACAAATATAGACATATACAGTTGTGTTCAAAATTATTCAACCCCCAATGCTGTAAAGGGTTTTAGGGAATTTAGTGTACATTTGTAATTGTATTCAGAATGAAATCCTACAAGGACTTTTTAAAGAACCATATGCAACTAAAATGACATCAATTGGTTTTGTAATACAGTAGTAAATGTTTCTTTTGTGAATTCTTCATTGACACAATTATTCAACCCCTTAAAGACTACCACTCTGAAGAACAGAGGTTCATTCAAGTGTTTTCAATCAGGTATTGAAAACACCTGTGGATGTCATGGAGCAGCAATAAAGCATAATAAGCACCAATTAGGCAGCTTTAAAATGACTGTGATACTCAGCTCCTTCTAGACATTTACTGGTGTGGTTACAAACATGGTGAAGTCAAGAGAATGGTCCAGGAAGACAAGAGAAGAGGTGATTACTCTTTACAGGAAGGGCAATGGCTATAAGAAGATTGCAAAGATGTTAAACATACCAAGAGAGACCATAGGAAGCATCATTCGCAAATTCAAGGCAAAGGGCACTGTTGAAACGCTACCTGGTCGTGGCAGAAAGAAGATGCTGACTTCGACTGCTGTGCGCTACCTGAAGCGTAGAGTGGAGAAAAGTCCCTGTGTGACTGCTGAGGAACTGAGAAAAGATTTGTCAGATGTGGGTACTGAAGTTTCAGCTCAGACAATACGGTGCACACTGCGAAATGAAGGCCTCCATGCCAGAACTCCCAGGCGCACCCCCTTGCTGTCTCCAAAGAATAAGAAGAGTCGACTGCAGTATGCCAAAAGTCATGTGGACAAACCACAGAAGTTTTGGGATAGTGTTCTGTGGACTGATGAAACAAAATTAGAACTGTTTGGGCCCATGGATCAACGCTATGTTTGGAGGAGGAAGAACAAGGCCTATGAAGAAAAGAACACCTTGCCTACTGTGAAGCATGGCGGGGGGGTCAATCATGCTTTGGGGCTGTTTTGCTTCTGCAGGTACAGGGAAGCTTCAGCGTGTGCAAGGTACCATGAATTCTCTTCAGTACCAAGAGATATTGGATGACAATGTGATGCAGTCCGTCACAAACCTGAGGCTTGGGAGACGTTGGACCTTTCAACAGGACAATGATCCCAAGCATACCTCCAAGTCCACTAGAGCATGGTTGCAGATTAAAGGCTGGAACATTTTGGAGTGGCCATCGCAGTCACCTGACTTAAATCCGATTGAGAACCTCTGGTGGGACTTAAAGAAAGCAGTTGCAGTGCGCAAGCCTAAGAATGTGACTGAACTGGAGGCTTTTGCCCATGACGAATGGGCGAAGATACCCGCAGATCGCTGCAAGACACTTGTGTCAAGCTATGCTTCACGTTTAAAAGCTGTTATAACTGTAAAAGGATGTTGTACTAAGTACTAAGATTGAATGTCACTTGGGGGTTGAATAAATCTGATAATGATGTGAGCACAGAAAAGACATTTGTGGTTATTTCATTATAAATGTTATGTTATATTTGTCTGACCTACACGTGCCTCTTTGATTTAATTGTAAGCAAGATGACTGAATGATCAAAATCAATGTCAAACTGGCCAAAACACTCAATTTCAGTGGGGGTTGAATAATTTTGAACACAACTGTAAATTCCGCTCTCGCAGCGGCACTTGTAGAAATCATTATAAATTCTTTTCTTTTTTTTTCACGTACAAACCCCAATAAAACAAATTGTATCATCTGACGAAATTATAATTTTTGAAAGATCGTCATATTCTTTTTGGAACTTCACGAACGTTTGCTAAATAATTCCATTTTTTTTTATCATTATTAATTTGTGTGGCTTTTTTTTCCTGCAGTCGGATTTTTATGAGTAAAAGCAGGGCTGGATTAACATAGGAGCTGATGGAGCAGCAGCTCCAGGCCCATGCCCCCGAATAGGCCCAGAGAAAGCATAACTATCATGTCTATTCAAATGTAGCGCTCACTCCTGGAGGAGCCGCTGAATTTAACCTCGGGTCAGTCTCCCCGCACTAGGGAATAAATATACACCAGCACTGTTGTGGATTTTATAAGTTATATAGTTTACTGGTCTCAAATAAACTGGCATATATAAAGCAGCACGGTATACATATATATTTACAGGAATTCGTAATGCGAGAAATGCGCAGCGGAAAAGAAAAAGGAATTTTAACCCCTTCGTTGCTGGAGTGTGAGTCCCGTACAGGTTGTGTCCCAAGAAGGTGTGTGTGTATGCGTGTGTTGGTACCCGGGTACTAGATTCAACTGGCCAGTGAATGATTTCAATGTGTCTTCGACTAGTCACGTTGGGGCCCTGTAGATTTAGACAAACTGCAGCGTGCTTTATTATTGTACTGTGGCCTGGAAGGCCTCTCACCCATCCGCCAGATACTCTGCTCGACCCAGGACGTCTCTCCGCTCGATTTGGCTGGGACTCTGTGCCACCGGATCCGCTTGTCTTGCTTGTCCGTCTCTGCCACAAGATGCTCAGTTCACCGCCTGCACTCCCATTAGATCATCGCAGTCTCCTAACTCGGGGTCCATCTGCAGCTCTGTATCTGTGTAAAACCTCTCAGCGGTGGATTCCTAGGTCTCTGGCAAGTCACTGAAACCGATCTCCAGTGTCCGCAAGGCAGCACCTGCGCTCCGGCCTGGTCACAATCGCTCCTTGTCTCACGTGCGTCTTGCTCTGTTCACCCCTTGGCGCGCATTGGCTCTCCTCCGCACGAGGTTGCGAATGTGTCTCAGTTCTCCCCACCCACTTCCTGTCCCTGCCCCAAAGCATGCTGGAAAACGTAGTCCAAAAGTGTCCAGTATTGGTTTACATTGCGCTTGTCTCCCCCTGGTGGCCAGAAACGAGTAATTACAGCAGCAGAATTAAACCAGCGCTACACAAAAAAAGGTGAAACTCAGGAGAATGACTGGAGAAGTAAAAATTCTAGGTCAAAATAGCCAAACCAGAAAAATTCTCCCATTTATCTCTCTTTCCAAATCGGCTATTTGGTCTAGATTGTTCTCTTCTCCTGATTTTCACCTTTCTTTGAATAGACCGGTATGTCTTCATTGAATGGCATTTGGACCCATGTATCTTCAACTCCGTAGCAGCTACAGAGTCATGTGAGTTATCACTCAGGTGAAAACCAGGAGAATGACTGGAGAAGTGAAAATTCTAGGTCAATATTGCCAAACCAGAAAAATCCTCCTATTTATCCCACTTTCCAAATCGGCTATTTTGACCTAGAATTTTCACTTCTCCAAAAGTTCTCCAGAGTTTCACCTTTCTCTGACTAACCTTGACTGGAAAGGCCTGGACATGCCCTTTCCAATTTTATCAAACCAGGTTTTATGTAACAATAAAAAGAAAATAATAAATATTTCTTTATTTTTTTTTTCTTTCAAACACAGGAATATTTTTCACTTTTCAATTGTGAAGTGAACAATGATGCTGCACTAACTCACCATCTCATTTCTTACATCACCAACAAGTGTGGAGGCTATGGCGCAATCCTCCAAAACACAAGTGAAATATTTAATTTTTTTTTTCATTTTTTGGTCAATTTTATTTTCTTAACAGGAATTCCCTATAGAATATATAAGCACAAAGGTTTGGATGATAAAATGTGAAAAAATATTTTACACGCTGTAAATGATTGAAATCTAAATGGAAATTTCCTCACTCAGTATCTGCCTGGTTAGATATACCTGTATCTGCACTATTAAATAACCTAAAATATGTTTTCATTTCACTAAATTCCAAGAAAAGCCACCAAAATTTTCAGCTCCAGGCCCATAGAGATCTTAATCCGGCCCTGAGTAAAAGTAAATACTGAAATCTGTCAGGGTTATTCAAAGAGATCCGAATTGGGGTCGAAAGGTAACCGAACGCTGAAATTCAGCGTACGCTTACCTTTCCTGGCCATTCGGCTATTCTGAGAGCAGGCAGTTCACCAAATGTTGGCGAATTGACTGCACATACGGTGCCTGTTCGAGGGCAGTGAAATCCCCATAGAGAAGCAATGCTTCGTCTATTCAGAGAACACAAAACAGATGAGAAAGGTTCCCGAAATGTCCTGTGTTTCGGTGGTTTCATTTGACAGGTTTATTCAGACGAATCCCATAGGCTTCAATGTTAAAAATATTCCCGTTTTAATTCAATATCTAATAAACCGTTTATTATTTTATTCTGCAGTAAAAAGTCTATTTATTTTTCGATTTTTAGGATCTTTTTAGGCATTTCTCGGGATTTTTTGCGAAATTTTTCTTTACCGTTTTTGTTTTAAATCGTTTTTTCTTTTTTCTGTAACAGCCCTTTTTATTATCATTCATTGGACCTTATATGTAAATTTCAGACATTTTCGTTCTGTAGTTTCTTTGCAAACAGCGTTTCACTTTTCAAACATTCAAGCGTACTGTTTTCTTTTTTTTCACTCCATTCGTCTGCGGTGTCGTGGCTGCTCTGCGCTCTGATAGGCTCCTGCTCGGGTTTCTCCGGCGTGTTTGGTGGGGTTAATCCAGATGTTTTTGCGGGTTTCAGTGTGCATCGCTGGGTTTTGCGGTGAGTGTTCGGCAGGTTTGCGGTGGCTTTTCCCTGCACTACGACGGCCCTGTGGTGCTTGCTGAATACACCGCAGGGTCGCCGAAATGGGATCGCCAAATCGCTACGAATTGAAGAGAACGAAAAGTCACCGAACGTGCGGTGACTTTTCCATTCTCTTTGAATAACCCTGTGTGTTTTTGAAGAAACTTAACACAGTTACCAAGCTGCGGCGTAATGGCCATTGGCGCGGTTTTATTTCAAACGTTGGACGTATTACTTAGAAACGAAGGGGAAAAAAACAGGCTGCCAGGGTATCTGCTAACATATTTATATATTATATTCACTACAGACCAGTGGAAGAGGTATATTAATATTTCTGTCGAGCGTTCCAAAATGAAAGCGTTTCCATCATCTCTCGAAGGGATTAGCGATGCAACATCCAGGGTAGAGTGCTGATATATGTTAATTGTGTCTTGGTCTCCGAGGCGTCTTTCAAAGCTGACAAAGTACAGTGATGTCGTTACTCTGTTACAGGTGGTTAAGATTAGACTTGGGGATTAGGCGAGCCAAAGCAATTTTAACGAAAAACTTTGACGGAAAGAAGTTTCCCATTGCCTCTCTGTAAATTTATCAAGCTGCTTTAGATGATGTTATTCGGAAGGCGCAGAAGTCTTCAATGTAAAGTAGGCAAAAGCAATTGTTCTACGGAGAAATAAAACATCAGGACAAACAGCAGTAGACCTGCTGGAAATTGGAATAAGCCCTGTTATCAAGGGCCTATTATATGTTGATATTTTGTTTTTAATTATATCAGTTGCCTGATACGCAAGCTCTCAACAACATGTGGCCAGCAACAATAAAAATAGAGTGCCTTTTCAAGCCCTTAACCCCTTCACCCACCAAGTGATTTTCCAAAAAAAAAATCATTTTTAATTAATTATAAAGTAAGAAATATTTGAGCTTAAACCATTGTATTTCTTACTGTAAATAACCTATTTTGGCCAGTAGATGGCGCCATCTACTGTTAAATTGAGTTACAGCCGTTTGAGCAGCTGGTCTATTTTCTTCTATTTCTTTCTGCATCGGCTGCTGAAAGCCCGATATTTCAGAGGTTTCAGCAGATGATTTTACTGTTTTAGCTCTTTAGGCATTATGCCCACAGGGCTAAAACTTTGGAGGCGCCTTGTGCAGCCCAAAAGCAAACGAAACTAGTTTGCGGCAACAAACTTCATTTGCTTTTGGGCTCCAGATCAGCATATCAAGATATCTTGATATCGGGCACCAGATGGTGCCTTTGAAGCCCGAGATATCTCTATCGATATTGAAGAGGTTAAAGGGCCAATACCACCAAAAAAATGAAATGTCCTTATTTTGTTTATTTTATGTTACTGATATCTTACATTTGCTTTGTTTTTCACTTGTTTGTTAAGAAAATATTGTATTCTCTATATGTGTCACTGGGTGCATCCATTATGTGATCTTTTATGTTGTAAACTGCCCCCACAGTATCTTTACCTCACTTGGTCCTCCCTTTGTGGTTTTGGCCATATAATGGAGTTTATGGGTCAGGCAGCCAACTCACATCTTTGTATTATGTGGGATGTATTCAAAGGACATCACGGGGGGGGGGTAGATTAGATATCTCTTATGCTCCCTGTCATATCTCATTCAGATGCCAGATCTTATCTCGGGTCGCCTAGAGAACAATAGCCTTATCGAAACAATCCCTACTCCACCTCATTAACTGTTAAATATTGTAGATTAAATAAACAAGAGTCACAAAGCAAAGCTTTTCGTAGATGTTGCATTATGTGAAAAATCCAGAAAATGGAACACGGAAACAAAACACCTAATTCTATTTTTCCTTTTTACATGCAATTACTTCAAAGAAAAAATAAAACAGCAGCATGTGTTTAATAATGTGGTTTTGTTTGCAATACACAAGTATTCTAGTTACAGCTTATGTAAGTGGTAGTGTCCCTTTAAATATGAATAAATTGAGAAGATAATTTGAAAAGAAATTTGTATGTTTTTAGATATATTTTGGTAGTTTTAATAGTAGTTGTTACTGTGTAACTAGTGGAGCGCTTGAATTTGTGCCTTAATAAATTAATAAACTGGCAAAGTCATTTTAATAAGATCCCCTGGCCTAGTACATACAGAGTTATTTATATTAAAAGCAGTGGACAAAATAATGAAAAGTAGATAAAATAAGAATATTTACAGTCTACAGACACCACTCCCCCGCAGTTATAAAATAGAGAACGCAATTATTTATTTATTTATTTATTTGCAAAGTATTTTACCAGGAAGGATACATTGAGATTTCTCTCGTTTTCAAGTATGTCCTGGGTAGAATTGTTGCTGTAATGAGCCATGTCTGAGTAAACCTGCTATGAATAGAAAAACCTGTGCATTTACTTTATTAAAAAAATGTTAATAAGTAGAACAGCACAACTTTATAACCTAAAACAATATCTCTCAACATAATAACGGTTGAGGTAATTGTGCTTAGGTATAGTAAATCCCAGAGGGTACCAGGAATGACATAATGTGCTGTGCGTGCAGGGGAACGGATGTCTCAGAGGTGCACTGGCACAAATGATGCTCCTTTACTCAGACATAAAAAACCCGCATGGAAAAGGGCAAGGTCATGTGAGCTTTTCCCAACACGCTTTAACCCTTTCACTACCGGGGTCGAGATATCTCGGGCTTCAAAGGCACCATCAGGTGCCCCGATATCGAGATATCTCGATATATTGATCTGCAGCCCAAAAGCAAATGAAATTCGTTTGCTTTGGGGCTGCAGAAGGTGCCCCCAAAGTTTAAGCCCTGTGGGTATAATGCCCAAAGAGCTAAAACTGTAAAATCTGCTGATGACGCCCTTACATCGGGCTTTCAGCAGTCGATGCAGGGAAAAAAAAAAAAAAGAAAATAGATGGGTTTCTGTTTTTTGGAAAATCACTTGGTAGTGAAGGGGTTAACAAAAATGGCCAGATATATGTGTATATGGTCTGCCAATATCTGTCACACGAGCTGGATAAATATGAACTCCTCCTAAATAAAGAAAGAAAATCACATTTTATTACATATTAGTAATAAATGATGGCACACGTACCAGATAAAATCATGCATTGAATTAAAATACGCGAATACAGTATATTGTTTGCAAGCAAAGTGCATATGATCTCCATCCGTGTACAAGACAACCATGCATACACCTATATATCTACATATAATGTTGGCAGATCGGCCATGTTTTCCTGGACACATATTACTATTTCATGCAGAGGGGAGCACAAGGAAAAGTGCTGCCCTGCAACATGTATAATTCATATGCCGCAAGAATGATTTCAAGGCAGGTCACCAGGGATTCCTTTTTGATTTCTTAAAAACAGCATATGGATTCTACATGCTGCAGGGGTGCATTTTTCATGCACTGCAATAAATTATACTTATCCAAGAAAGCATGGCCGATCTGGCGACCCTAGCTACATATATACATACGATTTACATTAAAGACAGTCAGTGCTGGCTACAAAAATAGAAAACATGTATGTGTATACCGAGGTCGAGCACACGGCACAGTAAATAATTCTATTCTCTGGTGAGCGCTCTCCTTTCTCTGTCTGTCTCTCCTTTCTCTGTCTCTTTCTCTATGTATATACAGTATAATATATATATATATTTGCGGAGGACAATTACACATCCCTGCAATTCAGAGAACTGCTTACCGAGCTCATGTGCTACATTCCCCATATGCAGCAAGGAACTCTGGGTAGGATATGCAAATGAAGTCCACAGCTTCTCACTTTTTCTGCATCTCGTCTCTGTAATAACACAGAACCCTCCTTGTCCAGAACCATGCCATACTACAGTGGTTCCCAATCGCGGTTGTCAAGTCCCCCTAACAGGCCAGGTTTTAAGGATCACCTTGGGGAAATACAGACTGAATCCTGCAATCACTGAGGAGCAAATCATATCACCTGTGCTGTGCTTCAGATATCTGGCAAACCTGGCCTGTTACGGGGACCTGACGAATGCGGTTGGGAAACACTGCCTTACTCGATAGCTTTTTTTAAGCAAAGGTCAAGCTATGCAACCAGTCACAATCACTCCTGTACAGCTGATTCAGGCTCATTTACCCTCATCAGCAGGAGATAGACTGTAACTGGTTGCTATATGATGCTTGGCCCCTAGGGTAAATCAATAAGTATTTTAGTTGTGGTGGAGGCCAAAAAGGTAAGATTAAAAGCCTCCACAGAGCAAATAATAAAGTTTGTAGTTGCAGAGGACATTTACACATCCCAGCAATTCAGAGAACCGCTGGCATATCCTACCCAGAGTTCTGTGCTGCATATGATGAGTGTAGCACATGAGCTCTGTAAGCAGTTCTCTGAATTGCTGGGATGTGTAAATGTATTTGGCAACTATAAACTTTATCATTTGCTGTGTGGAGGCTTTTAATCTCACTTTTAGCTCTCCACCACAACCTAAATGTGTGTAATTATATATATAAACAAGGTTGTACTCCAGAGATAAAGAAAATACATAAAGGGCTATTCAGAAAGAGGTGAAAACCAGAAGAATGACTGGAGAAGTGAAAATTCTAGGTCAAAAGAGCCGATTTGGAAATTGAGATAAATGGGAGAATTTTTCTGGTTTGGCTATTTTGACCTAGAATTTTCACTTCTCCTGTCATTCTCTTGGTTTTCACCTCTCTCTGAATAACCCTGACAGTCTTTATTATAATCTAGTAAAACATAAAGGGTTATTCAGAAAGAGGTGAAAACCTTGAGAATGACTAGAGAATTGAAAATTCATACCCAAAAAATTCTCCCATTTATCTCACTTTCCAAATCGGCTATTTGGTCTAGATTGTTCATTATCCTGCTAATTCTCAAGGTTTTCACCTCTCTCTGAATAACCCTGATAGAATCGATGTTTCGACCTGCTAGGGGTCTTAATAAACATATATTTATATCAGTATATTCATAAAGATACACAGCATGTTGATTGTAAACAAGTGTATAAATATATTTGCACTCACCATGCTATAATGTGCTACCGGCACAGAGTAGACTCTAAGCGCTCATGTGTTCTTATACTGTAATCAGAAATATAATGAATACAAAGCCTTTTTGAACCTCGGTGTCCTTGAATCCTGGCTACCCATTGAAAGCCAGTGTTTTTCCTCTCTTTGTTCTATCAACTATGACGTGTTGGAGAATGTTGCTATTGTCTTCCCATCAAGCCTCTGACTTTCCATGGAGGAGCAAATCCTTTTCAATACTAGTACTATACGTACTACTACTATTCACTACACGTTCTTACATCTACAAATTCATGCTAGGTTTTTATTATCCTGACTTCACCGAATAGACATAAAGCGTGTGTTCATTGATAAAGGTAATGTGTACGATAAATTCCTAGCAGCGACAATGAAAAATATATCACACAGCTCAGACATGAAGATACATTCACATTAAAGTTTATAAACAGCACAAAATCACTAATAACATATAATAAAGAGAAACACAACAAAAAGGGTGTGGGGGTATGTCCTTGACCAAACTCTTGAAAATCAAAATAAATGAAATACATAAGTGTGTATAAACGAACAGCAATAAAGCATCTGTGCATATCATTTCGCTCTTTTGTTTATAAGAGGCTTGTGGTTTGTTAGGATCAAATGATCAGAAATTCCATTTAATCTTTAACTGAAGAAATTCAAAATATGAGATGGATTGTAAGCTCTTCGTAGCAAGGCCCTCTACACACCTCTTAGGCTAGGGTCAGACTGAGGCAGTGCGAACGCGCGTTCTGGCGCACTTAATCACGGCCGTGCTAGCAGCAGATGCCGGGCAATGACGGCCAATATACGAAGTACGGTCGCACAAAAGTCCGGCTGCGCAACGCAAGTGGAAAATGAACGCATTTTTTCGAGAACGTTAAACCACTAGTACTGACGTACAGAGTGCGCTGCGTCCGCTAGCGGCGTGTGTGTGTGATTTGGAGACGTCAGACGCTGCTAATGTCCGGCCAACATAACGTCCAGATGCAAGAAGTGTTTTATTGATGATCCGTACAAAATCACGGATGAAACTGCGCATAGTATGACCGCTATTGCGTATTCCGTGAAAAAATACGTCCATTCTTCGAACGCACATTTTCACGGACAACGTGAAAAATGCGTTAGTCTGACCCTAGCCTTATTTCTCATTCCTATGTTTTTTTTTTGTGTAATTTTGCCTCACTCCCCATTGGTTATTGTAAAGCGCTATGGAATCTGTTGGTGCTATTTAAATGATGATAATAATTATAGTAGAACCCAAACTTTCCAATTTTCTCCTGAACTGTTGTTTTTTTTTTCTCTAAATTTGACAATTTTTATTTGAGGTACATCGCATGTGAATCGCAAGGCAAGAAGAAATAAGTAAAAGTCTGACTAGTGCTAACGTACGTAAAACAGGGATAGGATCCGATTCGTAGGCGGGATGGTATCGGCGGACGGGCGAAGCTAACAAAGGGCTCAGTCAGCAACAATCGGGGATGTTAAGAAGTCAACATTGTCACAGCAAATACCACTAAATTTTAGAACGAAGATTGACAGTAACAGGGAGGGTGAAGGGAAGAGGAGATACCATTACCAACTACAAAAGAAAAGAAAAAAAAAAGGGAAAAATAGGGGGGAGAAGAAAGACAATTCCTAAGGGTTAGGGTAAAGTCAGGATCCAACGAGCGAGAAGGGGTGCCAGCAATTCTCACCAGCTACGGGGTGTGGGGTAGCGCTGCCTAGAGCCTTCCAGGCCTAGTGTCTTGTCATCAGGTGTGGTACGGGGGATACGCCTGGGTCTGCTCGGGGAAGGGGGAGAAAGGAGCATGAGGAAGGGAAAGAGGCAAAGAGAGAAAAAGAAAGAGAGCTTTTACGTACGTTAGCACTAGTCAGACTTTTAGGGATTTCTTCTTGCCTTGTGATTCACATGCGATGTACCTCAAATAAAAATTGTCAAATTTAGAAAAATATCTAGGTATGTGGTTAGACCCAAATCTATCCTTTGGCCCCCACATTGAAAAACTCTCATCTAAACTTTACCCCAAACTAGGTGCCCTGTACAGAAACAAATCCTGCCTGAGCCCCGCGGTAAGAAAGCAGATTGTACAACAAATCACTACCATGTGATTTTCCAAAAAAAAAATCATTTTAAATTAATTATAAAGTAAGAAATATTTGAGCTTATACCATTGTATTTCTTACTGTAAATAACCTATTTTGGCCAGTAGATGGCACCATCTACTGCTAAATTGAGTTAGCGGTTTGAGCGGCTGGTCTATTTTCTTCTATTACTTTCTGCATCGGCTGCTGAAAGCCCGATATTTCAGAGGTTTCAGCCAGGGATCAAGTCCTAAAAAAAGAAGTGTGGGAACTCGCCAGGATTTCTGTCTCCCAATAAGCAATTATCACCTCGCACGTAACACAAACACACTCAGATCCGCTATATTTATGTATATATGTCAATAAGAAAGCAGACTGTACAACAAATGCTTATGCCGGCTATTGAATACGGAGATGTAGTGTATGCAGCTGCCCCACAAACACACCTTCAGAAATTTACTACATTGTATAACTCATGCTGCCGCTTTGCACTACAATGTAACTGCATGACCCACCATTGTGACATGTTAAAAGAGCTAAACTGGCTGTCGCTGGAGTCTAAACGCACCCTTCACCTTTCCAACCTGGTGTTTAAGAGATTTTCTGGGAAGCTACCACCCTACCTGAATAGACTGCTACCCCTAGCAGCAGGGCCGGATTAACATAGGGGCGGATGGAGCAGCAGCTCCAGGCCCATGCCCCAGAATAGGCCCACAGAAAGGATAACTATATCTGCATTGATGGACATTTGGACCTCTGTATCTCCAACTCCATAGCAGCTATAGGGTGATGCGAGGTATCACTGGAAAGGCCAGAGCATGGCCTTTCCAATGATACAAAGATGACCAGGTTTGTTTGTAACAGTAAAAAAATAATAATAAATATTTCTTTATTTTTTCTTTCACACAGCAATATTTTTCGCTTTTCAATTATAAAGTGAACAATGATGCTGCACTAACCCACCATCACATTTCTCATGTCACCAACAAGTGTGGAGGTGATGGCACAATCCATTGTTACGAATTGTTACATCAAAACCTAAACTGCACTGCAGCGAAGAGCACTGGGGGGACTTTGGACCCCTGCGTCAGTAATCTTTACACCTCAAGAGGTCAAGTGAGGTGTCATTGAACAGGTCAGAGTCTGGCCATGTAAAATCTGAAAGAAAACAAAACAAAAAAAACTTTATTTTTTGTTCCAAAGAGATGGCATTGTCCATTGTCACATATAAAATGAGCAATAACACTGCCATTACTCAACTTTTAATTTTCCACACTGGGAGCAAAAAAGGATCTCTTGACTGTGTTTTATATAGTCATATTATTCATAAAACATCATCCTCCAAAACACAAGCAAAGATTTTCATTTTTTGGTTAAAATTGTATATTTTCTAAGAAAAATGCAGTAACAGGTTCCCATTTCACTTTTTTTTTAAACTAGAATTCCCTATAGAATATAAAACCACAATGGTTTGGATGATAAAATGAGAAAAAAATCATTTTACACACTGCAAATGATTGATACATTTTTCATTAAGATTTCACACAGTATCCGTCTGGTTACATATACCCGTATCTGCACTATTAAATAACCTAAAATATGTTTTCATTTCACTAAATTCCAAAAAAAACCACCAAAATATTCAGCTCCAGGCCCAAAGAGATCCTAATCCGGCCCTGCCTAGCAGTTCCCTCATCCTATAACCTCCAATCCAGGACCAGCCCCTTACTTGCAATACCACAATACAAAAAGAAAGTGGCTCAATCCTCATTCTCCTACAGAGCACCACAATTATGGAATAACCTCCCAGACACCAACAAATCTTCCCCCAGTCTAAAGTCCCTTAAGAGATCTCTATTAACATACCTCAATACAGAATGCACCTGTAAACATGTAACATAGTGACTATATACAGAATGCACCTGTAAACATGTAACATAGTGACTATATTACTTACATATTTATTTTGTGTTAATTTGTATATTTGTGTTTTGATTCAATATCTTGCATTTATTACTTTGAATTTCTGTAATGACTGTAAAATTTCAATGCTCTTGAACCCAGGACATACTTAAAAACAGGAGAAATCTCAATGTGTCCTTCCTGGTAAAATACTTTGCAAATAAATAAATAAATAGCTGTGAGAGGAAGAGAAGGAGAGAGGAGAAAGGAGGGAAAAGAAGTCGAGAAGGAAAAAAAAAGAGGAGGGGGTAGACAGGATAAAGATGGGGAGGTACGAGGGCGCCCATCCCACAGCCCACCCCCCAGTTGACCCTCTGAACAACACGTGCTTGGGCCCCCCTCCAATACTCCCCCCTCTCACAGGGGGCCAGAAAACTCCAGGTCGGGGCAGGTTCAACCAGCAGGGCGTGCAGTCTACCCAGAAAAGGCAAGGCGAGCAGGTGTCGGTGAAGCGAACGCCGCCAGCCATGGGGCTCACACCCTCTCGAAATCCCTCATGTGGTCTAGAACGACTGCCGTCAGACGTCCCATCATAAGCATGTGCCAAATCTTGGCCTTGATCAGTGACCTGGGGGGCGGAGGGCCCTTCCAGGTCACTGGCAGGCAGATGTGCACCGCAGTGCACACTGGAGATCAGAGTGTTCGCCGTGCATAAGACGCGCAGATGGGTGGCGTCTGTTGAGGAGCTCCGTCCAAGGGTCCGGGGTAAGAAGGACTCCCAATTCCATGCTTAAATCCCGAAACACTGCCTCCCAAATGGGACGGACCGTGCTGCAGCTCCACCAGGCGTGTATATACGTTCCATCCTCTCCACAACCTCGAAAGCACACTGAAGGGGCCCCCGGCCGCATCATAGCCAGCCTGCGTGAGTGGATATACCACAGTGACAGGACTTTGAAACAATTCTTATGGACAGCAGTGCATACCGTGAACCAGGACGTTCTGTCCACAATGTCGAGCCAGTCCTCCTCCTCCATGGAGTCGTTAAGACTGAACTTTTGTTTTAACCCCTTGTTGCTGGGGGTCCGCCAGGGGGCAGGCGGGCTTTAACGCGCTATGTCGCAATATGGCTTTCTGGCAACTCCTACAGCCCTCCTCCCTTCCCCGCGGTTGATCAACGTCATTGGTTGCAGCTACACTGCCTGATATCAGTCGCAGGGAAGGGAGGTGGGCTGTAGGAGCTGCCAGTAGGCCGCAGGCCGTGCAGCATTTAGGCCCACCCACTGACAGGTTGGCATAGTTCTCCCTGTGGCACTAAGGCCGGGGGCACACGAGCGCACAGAGTGGAAGGAACGTCCGTGAGCGTGAATGTTCCTGCCACTTGACGCCTGCCCCCACAGCACTGCAAAGCGCGATCCTCCTATGGAGGATCGCGCTTTGCAGCCCCGTCGACACGCAACCTAGCGCATCGACGGGCGGCTTTCTAGGCAGACTCTTGCTGCATGCGCACTTCGTGTGCGCGCACAAGCGTGTGCTCGGCCCCATCGCAGCGTCACATGGGAGCGCCGGGTGCGGTAAGTGCGTGTGCACCCGGTCTTAGGGGTGAAAAGTCTCATGTGAGAAGATACCTGACATCTGTCATCCAGATAAAATTCAGCTTATAAAGAACCACTTGAAATCGCTGGTAAAAAATACTGTAAGAGATTTCCTGCTTGTGCTAGAATAGTGAAGGGAAAAAAAGTGGAATCACATATTGGCAGAAACTGGGTCTTTCTGCATAATTAGCTCTCTCTATCATGGCCTACAAAGTAATTATCTTTATCAGCTTCCTTCATCCAGGCAGCAGCTGTAATTAAAGGTACCTATTTGAACTGTTCAAGACTAAAACTATTCAGTGTAAAATGAGCACCTTTCCTATTCAAAGCCCTGACTTTGCTTCTAATACTCTGTGTGGAGACATCTAAGAAATCCAGAAGATTGCGTAACAATGTGACAAAAAAGGTTCAGTGAATACCGTATGGATCTATTTAGCCTTGAAACAAAGGTTATGGGGATGTTTTTCATCAGTAGAAACAGGTGCACACTTTCATGTAGAGAAGGCTGAAGACGACAAAAGAGATACTGCCATAAAGCCTATGAAAACGCACAGGATGAAGTTTATACTCTGCCTTGTATGCTGTAGAAAAAAACAAAACTCCAGGCATTTGTGTTGGTAAGAGATACTCCATAATCCACAAAGGTTTAAATTTCAGATTTATATTAACCAATTCACTGCTATGATGAACTTAACTTGATCTTCGGCAGCTTCTGCAGATCCCGAGATCGAGTTAAGTTGATTTGGTCTTATTCTGGATCAATGCGAACAGATTTCGCTTATTTCAAAGGACATCTGATTTCCCCTAAAGTTCTATCACATTAGTAGTATTACAGCCAATGTGCTAGAACTCTTTGACTAGCTGGGACGTGTGTTTTGTCAGGATCCACCAAGCGTTTGAGGTGGATGTGATGGGCCAATAACAAGTAAGTCTTCTCTGATTGGCCAAATGTATCATGTCTATAGGTTGTTCATATTTTGTCATTATTTGAAAGCAAAAAAATGTGACAACCCTCCACAGGTCAAATTTACAACTTCATATACGTATCTTATTGCTCAAAGAACGTCTCCTCCTCTTGGCGATTGAAATAGACAGAAAGTATGAAAAAACTTGAGCAAATCTAGATACAGAAAATATTGCAAAACATAGCGTAATTCTGCATAAAAATATACATGGCATAATAAGTCAAATCTAATTTCCCTGAATGTTCAGAGTGGGGTAACTACAGACATTTGTTGTGCCTTACTATCATGAATATCCTGTGAGTGCAATTCGCTCGGGGGGGGGGCCTTAATTGATTAATACATTTTATGCAGAATTACGCTATGTTTTTCAATATTTTCTGTATCTAGATTTGCTCAAGTTTTTTCATACTTTGTCATTATTTATCTGCTCATCACATTGCCAGTCTGACCCAGCCATTTTGGTGACAAAGCTGTGAGTACAAGTTTTGTCATTATGTGTTGTTCTGTTTTTGTTTAGATTTTCTCCCCAGAAAATGTCATTATGCCGACAATAAACCATTGAGTGTGGCGAGTATCGAGTGTCATTTAGACTTTTCCTATTGTGCTTCTATGGACAAAGTTTCTGCAAAACCAGTGTCACGACTCCCTCACCCGAACCCGCAGTACAAATCACCACCTATTATGCGGGGCCTTAGAATGTTTGTCTTATAGTTTTCACTGGCCAAAGAGAAAATATAAGGTTAAAGGAAAAGTCGAGGTCATATGCAAGGGGAGGTATTCATACAAGCACTGGTCAGTAACTAAGGAGGTTCTCATACAAGCCAGATATAAAGGCATGCCAGACATTGGAATAAACACATAGGCAAAGCCAAGGTCAGAACACATGAATAACAAAAGGACAATGCCCTCTCGGAAACCATGACAGGGCCCAGAGCAGAATTAGTCCAGGGCTTTAATAGATATAGGAGAGAGACCATGGGTTGGCGTCAGATTTGTGAGCCAAAACGTGTGTGCGACGCTTGGAGGTTCAGACGTTGGCACATTAGAATGACGCATAGACACTGCGTCGATTTCAATCGGTGCACCGGTACGTCCCCAGTGAAAACTGTTGTCCAAGTGACGACATGTATTGAAAATGCTGTTGTGTGTAACATGGGACAAAATTTTACTCTAAGTCAGTTGATGCTGAAATCATGGTAGGATGCGTCTCAAGGATGACGCAATGCAGAAAATGGGACGTAAATGGGACGTAAAATGGGAGTGAGTGGCTGAAGTCATGACTGCCAGGACTACCAGTCATGTAGTTCGGAAGGTGACTGCAGTTCCTGTAAGTGATTCTTGGACTGAGAAGGGAATGACAAAGAAAAAATGGGCCTGATCCTTCAGCCTTGAACTGAACCCCAATCTGTTCTCTTTACAGAAATTAATCAGGCTGTCAGTCTACAAAGCGCTCCAGGTATCAATCCTTGCTTTCAGTCTAATAATAGATGTTCCAGGCAGTGATCGGTGCATTCAGTATCTAGTCTAGACACTGACAGATCCATGCTGACATTATCTAGGAACTCATCAGAGTTCAAGGAAGAAATCTGTGCTATCAAACCTGTTTTTGCTACATGGTGTTCCAGATATTCATATGTGTTATTAGACCTAGGATTGTACATGATGCAGGTAAATAATATATCATGTTAGGCTCTACATTCTGCATGTTGTCTAGGCCAGGACTGGCCTGTCCATGGACCTGGATGGTGCAGGTGCTCCAGGCAGCCCATTGCCAAGGACGGCATTTTGCCACCCTGTCAAAGACCGTGGCATGAAGCGCCCAACGCGGACCTCGACCAGGCTGGCCCAGGGATTTTTTTCTGCCGGTATGCGCCGATACTCAGCACCGGCACCTACTGGCAGGGCAGACGCTCCTCCACTAGGATGTGGAGGTCGTCTGCAACCGACAGTGGAAGTTCTGCTGATTGGCACCAGCCTGGTGCCGACCACGGACTTCTCCCATAGGGAGCTGATATCTTGGATGTCTGCACCAACTTCGGGACCTATCCCTGCATTGCCTTGATGATGTCAGATGTGGGAGTTCCCCTCCCGCAGGGCATTGAATATCCTAGCCTCTATGGAGGAGATACAGGGGTGCCTTTCATTTCATCGATGGCTCCAGGCAGTGATTGGACCGGCCCTGGTCTAGGCAGTAACAAGAGCTATCAGTAATTTCATAGAACAACAAATTCCATGTTCCCACCTTTTCTTATGGTCCAAAAATGGGGGTATGCTTGGTGCATCGTATTAATAAGCCCACTATTGTCTCTGAGCTGGAAGTGGCAGTTGGTTGTGTATTGTTGGCATCAGGTTTCCACCTTAAAGGACACTCTACTCATCCTGACCACCTTACCTTTTTTAAAGTGGTCAGGATATGAGAAGTGCACCCCTTCTAGCCACTCCCTCCTGTTCCCAGCTGGAGATATCAGTGGCTGAAGTGGAAGAGTTTTCTCTACCCCACCCAGCACCAACAGCAGCTGGGATTTTTGAATTTCCCGGCTGCCGGTCACCAGATTGATCCCTAGTGACATCACCCTCTCTGAGACCACCCATTATATACTAGCGTTGTCAGAGATGCAACGATAGATCGGATCTCTGCCTGTGCGCACAGCTAAGACCCATCATTCTGCACAGGTTCTATGGAACTTGTGAACGTAAAGTCTGCAGCGCGCCGCTTCTGTTCAATGAACAGATGTCCGAGCACTGCCCACTTCCTGAACATTGCTCTCCCAGTGCCTCAGAGGCACTGGGAGAGCAATGGAATAGCTTGAACCAATGGGAAAGCGCCATTGGTCTAAGCCGTTCAAAAAACACCTGCATGGGAGGATGGCCTCCCATGCATTGATTGACGCAGAACAGTCATGTGACTGTCCTGTTTCGCACAGTCAGTGGGCGTGGGCTGTGCTCGGTGTGTGGCCTCAGTGTGACACTCGGCTGGCTGGATTGGGCGACGCAGATCCTGGGGAGCACTGACAGCAGCCAGATCCTGGGGAGCAGTGAGAGCAGCCAGATCCTGGGGAGCACTGAGAGCAGCCAGATCCTGGGGAGCACTGAGAGCAGCCAGATCCTGGGGAGCACTGAGAGCAGCCAGATCCTGGGGAGCACTGAGAGCAGCCAGATCCTGGGGAGCAATGAGAGCAGCCAGATCCTGAGGAGCCCCAAACCTGAACCTACGTAACCTGTGTATATCTGGCTCTGATACTAGCCAGTGCCTCACCAGCCACTGACCTCACCGCACGTCACTGCGTGAGGTCTCTCAAGGACCCATCATGAGATATCATGGAATACTTTGGAAAAATAATGTGAAAATCCATTAGAACTTTGACTCATTTATTACATTTTACCTATGAAATGAAAACGTATACAACAGTTAATGCTTGATAAAGCTACAAGAGTGATCTAACTCTGACGTTTAGTTTGTTTTTGTGTACTCCTTATTTCCGATGAATTGAAATCATCTCCACAACATGTATTTTGAGAGACGGGCAACAGGCATTTGCTTTCTATTTAAACTGGCCTAGAAATTAGAAAAAAAAAATGGTAGATCGAATGCATTGAAGTAAACGAAAATAGATTATTTTTATAACCGACAATCTTCCAGCTTTCAATTCTGCTTCTGCTTGTGAGATTTTCCCGTACTGCTGCAATTCTAAAATTATCCAGTAAATTATCACTGAGAAACAAAGGAACCCGAAGCAGAAAATTACTTTTAGGGTTTTAAACGTTAACACTTTCCATACTGGAAAGATGACAAGATATAGGGGGAGGGGGACATACATATTATTTCTTCTTTAATTTTCTTTTGTTATGCTTTCAACTGTTTTTCCATGAATAATAATACAAAGTTTGATACGACATTCATGAATCGTGGGGTAATGTCCTACCTACAGCACAGGATTCAAATTTAAAGACAATACTCTGTCTCTTGTATTGGGATTATTAACTCTAGGTTGGTGGTTGAGTGGCGATTGATCTCCTTTCCAAGTATGTCCTGGGTGACGATTATGTACCGTTAGGTGTCTTGCCCAAGGACACTTACAGGAGAGGTGCTCTTGCCGGGATTCCAACCTGTGTCTCCATGGTTATAGAGCAGTGATGTTACCTCTACTCCATCCAGCAGGTACTTTGAAGATAAAGGGCACTATTTCCTAGTTGGTGCTAACATTAGCGCCTGGATATGTAAGTGCTAGCGTCAGGATAAGTGTGTTTAATGCAGGACATCCATATTACATTCCTGACGCTACCCCCATTAGCGCAAAGTGCTAGCATTAATTACCACAGGGATGCAGAGAGCCAAACGCTAGCACCTTCTAAAAGCTGATGCTAAATGCAAAATCAGTTAACAACCCATAAACCCTAACATTAAATCTGAAACTCACATCTCATCCTGCAGCGAGAACGTTGGCCTGATCCACCGCTTATCATCGCCGGGTGCAGAGTGAGACTGGGAACAAATAGTTCCCAGTCTCCTTCCCCAATCACACAACGTCGCTCGCAAGGACTCGCTGCCCGGAAGCGCAACCTCTCATGGAGTCTTATGGACTCCAGGAGGTGATATGGCAGCATGGAAGCGTTACCGTGACTATCCTTGTGCTTAGTGCTGTGTTCCGGGGCGAGGTGCTGAGGTACCACCTGCTCTGGAATATCGTGGTAACATAGGGACGCTTTGCGGAAACCTGCAGGGGCAGATTTTCCCCGTTAGCGTCAGGGCTCGAGTACTGTGGGAATGCGCGGGAATGCTGTCCCCGCACTTCTCCCGCAGCGGGAACATTGCGGGAACGCATGTACCCACTGTCGGCCGACTTATCGCTGGGGCTGCTAGCAGAATGTGTAAAACTGCATTCCGCTAGCAGCCCCCTTCGACTGGCCACGTTCCCTGAGCGCTTGCCTGCTTCCTGTGCATGGCCACCGTCCCCAGCCCTGTGAAGGCTGTGACGTGGCCTGCAGCCGAGATCTTGCGAGACGCGTCATAGCCTACAGAGGGCTGGGGAACACCAGTGGCTGCGTGCAGGAGCACGCTGGAGCAGGGAGGAAGACACGGCGTGGGAGGTCTAAGCTGCTGGGTAAGTATAATTCTGGGGGTCAGCCTGTGCATATTATTCTGGGGGTCAGCCTGTGCATAATATTCAGGGGGTCAGCCTGTGCATATTATTCTGGGGGTCAGCCTGCTCATAATTCTGGGGGTCAGCCTGTGTATAATTCTGGGGGCCTGTGTCTGTGGATATATATATATAATTCTGTGTGTGTGTGCCTGTGTATATATAATTCTGGGGGCCTGGGCCTGTGTATATATAATTCTGGGGGCCTGTGCCTGGTTATACATGATTCTCAGGGGTGTATGTATGTATGTACATATATATAATTATTTATACACAGACACATACACATTTTTTTCTTCTCCAGGTAATGGGGGTTATGGAATTCTTGGGTGAGTTCCCTCACTTTTTTTGCCAGGACTTGACCCCTGGTAAGCATCCCCATATTAGTGCGAACAAGAGAATAGGGCCCATTGTAAACAATATTGAAAAAAGTAAACAGATCAAGGGTTTTGAAAGTATTGTAAAACAAATGCTTGGTTGTGTAGGGAGAGGTATTAGCAGTAAGAAAAGGGAAGTGCTCATGCCACTGTACAGAGCACTGGTGAGACCTCACTTGGAGTACTGTGTGCAGTAATGGAGACCGTATCTCCAGAAGGATATAGACATCTTAGAGAGAGTTCAGAGAAGGGCTACTAAAAGGGTGTACGGCTTGAAGGAGAAAGGTTACCAGGAAAGGCTTAATGATCTTAACATGTACAGCTTAGAAAAAAGACGAGACAGAGGAGATATGATAGAAACATTTAAATACGTAAAGGGAATCCACAAGGTAGAGGAAGGGAGTATATTTAAAAGGAAACAAAGTAGCAAAACAAGAGGACATAGTCTTAGATTAGAGGGGCAAAGGTTTAAAAATAACATCAGGAAGCATTATATTACTGAGAGGGTGGTGGATACATGGAACAGCCTTCCAGTTGAAGTGGTAGAGGCCAAAACAGTGATTGAATTTAAGCAGGTATGGGATAGGCATAAGGCTATCCTAAACAAAAGATAAATCCAGGTAAAGTATCCATGTAATTGGGCAGACTAGATGGGCCGAAAGGTTCTTATCTGCCGACATTTTTCTATGATTCTATGTGTTTTGGAAATTACTCTACTATCAATTCCCTAATGTAGTTTGATCCGCTGCACTTACAAGCAGCTCTCTGCTATCCATGGCATACGTACCTGAACAAA
Organism: Leptobrachium leishanense; assembly: GCA_009667805.1. Classification (NCBI taxonomy): domain Eukaryota; kingdom Metazoa; phylum Chordata; class Amphibia; order Anura; family Megophryidae; genus Leptobrachium; species Leptobrachium leishanense. The sequence goes on from CM019065.1 coordinate 348,948,283, forward strand.
GAGATCCAGAGACTCTGCTGTGGTCTATTGCATCCTCACCCAAATAAAGCCACACACACATTGTTTCTAGCTGGAGTTCCTCTGACCAAGTTCCCAAGTGCCAAGCCTCAAGTGAGCTAAGAGCCCATGTGACTCATGGTCAGTTTAATTTAATACACAAAATGGACAACGCCCAGTGGCCACTGACTATACAACAGAAAACAAGTTTGTCCAGTAATTACATTTACATATCAAAAGGACAGAGGTGTGGACTAGAATGACGGACCGGCCCCCTGTACACACCTTATCCCTAGAGTATAATGTCCGCCGCTGGTTTGGATTTAAAACCACATTCAAATCCAACACAGGGAGACAGATGACAACTTATAAAAACACACACATCCTAGACTATAATGTCCACATAATAAAATTTCCACAACATATGTTTCTAAAACAAAAAAAAGTCAACTGGATAAGACGATTAGAAGGCAGCTGATAAAACCCCAAAAAGGGAACTATTCAAGAAGTTTTGAAGACATTGTAAAAAAAAAAATTAAAAACGTAAATTGACAAAGAGGTTTTGATGATAATGTAAAATGTTTTCCAAATAAGGCAACTTCATAAAAAGCCCGTATCAGTGCAATATTCCAAGTTTTAGACGACTTCTACTTCCTTGAAATGAATGTCATGATGACATATTTGGTAATTGACTAATGGAAAGTTTGAAGTCAATTTTTTGTTTTTGAGTTAATTCATGAGAATGTATGTTTTTTTTTCTCTGAACAAGCTCACAAAAAATATAAGCAGTAATGTCATGTTTCACAAGTGAGGGGTTTTGCCCCTGAACCCGTTCTCTTCGCCGTTTGTGTCAGTCATAATATTTGAACTAGAATAGATAAGTTTAATACTAGAACCTTGATGAAAGGCTATACACCAATTAGTTTCCATATAGAAACCAAAGTATGGATTAAATACTTTAAAATGAAATGGATTAAATATGAGTTTGGGAATTTAAGGCTCTGCACTATTGGATTCGCTGTGAAATTGTCATCAATCGAGCAACCCTCCAACTCTATGAATGTGACTCAATATATTGGGAGCTATTATTTATACGTTACTGCTCATGGGACCCTATTAATATATATATTAAATCAGCAGTTGATGATAATATGCTTTGCTTCTATTTGTTTCTTCCCCTCCACAAGAGTAATACAGGATTTACTCTAGTTTAAGGGGAGTATTGTTACCAGAGTATTTTTTGAAGTATTTTTATGTTTTGAAGTATTTTTGTGTTTTTTTTCTATTTATTATTAATTATGATTGTTGTTGTTTATTTTCTTGACACAAATATAGGGATGTTTTTATATATATATATATATATATATAGCAATAATGAATTCTATGTTCCCCCTATTTATTATTATTATTATTATTCTTTATTTATAAAGCGCCAGCATATTCCGCAGCGCTGTACAATAAGCACAGTATAGACAGGGTTACAATACATTGAACAACATTTGACAAACAGTACAGGAGGAGATGAGGGCCCTATTCCCGTAGGAACTCACAATCTGGGAGGGTTGGGGTTGGAAACAGGAGGAGAGGACTGTAAGGTGAGAGTGATTGATGGTTGCGTCAGTGAGTTGGGTGGTAGGCTTCCCTAAATAGGAATGTTTTCAGGGAGCGTTTGAAGGAGAGAAGTTAGGGGAAAGTCTGACAGTACGAGGGAGAGCGTTCCAGAGAGTGGGGGCTGCGCGTGAGAAATCCTGCAGTCTATCATGGGAAGAGGTGATGCGGGGAGAAGCTAGGCGCAGGTCACTGTTTGACCTTAGGGAGCGGGCTGGGGTGTATTTGGTGATTAGTGAGGACAGGTAGTGGGGAGCTGAGTTAGTGAGGTTTTGTAGGTAAGGATAAGGATTTTGAACTTAATTCTGCAGTGGATGGGAGCCAGTGAAGGGACTCGCAGAGGGGAGCGGCAGAGACAGAGCGGCGGGTGAGGTGAATTAGCCTGGCGGAGGCGTTCAGGATGGATTGTAGGGGGGAGAGGTGGGACAGAGGGAGGCCAGATAAGAGATTATTGCAATAGTCGAGTCGGGAGATTACCAGGGCGTGTATGAGTTGTTTTGTGGCGACAGCGGTAAGAAATGGCCGAATTCTGTAAATATTACGCAGTTGATATCGGCAGGAGGAGGAAGAGACTTGATGTGGGGGATGAAGGAAAGAGCAGAGTCAAGTGTAACTCCAAGACAGCGAACTTGGTTTGATGGGGAGATGGTGATACCCTCCACCGTGATCGAGAAGTCAGGAGGTGGGGCGGCATTAGAGGGAGGAATAAGTAGGAGCTCAGTCTTTGACATGTTGATCTTTAGGTGGTGGGAGGCCATCCAGGAGGAGATGCCAGATAAACAGTCACTGACTTTGGAAAGGACAGGGGGAGAGAGATCAGGGGTAGAGAGGTAGATCTGAGTGTCATCAGCGTAGAGGTGGTAATTAAAGCCAAAGCTGTTGATGATTTTGCCCAGGGAGGAGGTGTAGATGGAAAAGAGCAGAGGACCAAGGACAGAGCCTTGAGGTACACCAACAGATAGAGGCAATGAGGAGGAGGAGTTACCAGCAAAGGACACACAGAAGGACCCTTGTGGATAAATAGGAGTCAATCCAAGCAAGTGCAGTGTCACCGAGACCAGAGAGTTGAGGGTCTGTAGAAGGAGGGGGTGGTCAACAGTGTCAAAAGCAGCCGAGAGGTCAAGCAGGATGAGAATAGAATAGTGGCCGTGTTTTTTTAGCAGTTAGGAGGTCGTTGGTGACTTTGGTCAGGCAGTTTCAGTTGAGTGTAGGGGACGGAAGCCAGATTGCAGGGGGTCAAGTAGTGAATTGGAGGACAGGAAGAGGGAGAGGCGGTTGAAGACTAGTTTTTCTAAGAGCTTAGAGGTAAAGGGAAGCAGGGATACAGGACGGTAGTTGGATGAGAGTTGGTGTCTAGGGATGGTTTCTTTAGTAAAGGGGTAACTAGCGCGTGTTTGAAGGCGGATGGAAAGGAGCCAGTGGAGAGAGATAGGTTGAAGATGTGTGTGAGAGCAGGGGTGAGGAGAGGAGAGGGGAGGAATTAGATGTTGAGGGAATGGGGTCGAGCGGGCACGTGGTGAGATGTGAGGAGGACAATAAGGAATTGACTTCCTCCTCAGTGGTTGGGAGAAGCGGCAGAGGGTGGCAGATGGGACCTGTGGGAGTGGAGGTGGCAGATAACCTACTTTGGTTTCTCTTGGGAAACGAATTGGTATATAGTTTAACAACGGATTACCTCTGCATTGGATGTAGTGTTGAGTGAAAAACTTTAACCGTCTTGTTCAAGAGGGAACATATAGAGCTTGACCTTAACTTTGGAGAATATCAGGGTTATTCAGAGAGAGGTGAATGTATAAATGTTGCTGCTTATGAAATAGCCTCTCAGACTACAGCTGTAGTGCTATTGTAAATTTATTAACCAAAATCTTATAAACAAGTTCTAAAAACATCAGCTCTAGCTTCTAGTCAGCGTCCATGTGTCTGACTTCCTGATTAACTACTTCCTGCTGAACTGCAGTGCAACACATATTAAACGTCCCCTGGAACCAAACACTCTTTGTTCTGGTTCCATACATATTGATACATCTTTTCCTTTTTTGGGGAAATAGAAGTTGCACTCTTTTAAGTTCAATTCCAGGTAGTATTCAGTTCCTGAAATGTATTCTTCCAGTGGTGTAAACTTAGTCGACATAGTCATTTAGATATGCTGGCTTTTGGATACATCTCCCACTTCTAGTCTGGGTGTTTCTGGAGAATTGTGGTTGTTGTAGCAGGACTCTGTTGTCATCCCGCATTGTATCTGTGTCTGATATATCACAGTGTCCTTCTTCTTGACCTTCTTCTGTGTCATTTGCCATTGATAACTGGTTTGTTTCCTCCATGTGATATTCCTCTTGGGTGCTAGTTGGTGTCCTTATTTGAGGCATGTAGCGTCCAGTGCCTCTCAGGTGCCTCCTGTTTCTTCTCAGAACCTGTCCTGACTCTGTTACCACTTCATATGATCTGATTCCCACAGGTGCTCTAAGGCAAGCTTTCCGTCACTCTTTTCCCTGGTTCGTTGGAGGTTGTATCCACACCTGTTCACCCTCATTTAGAGGCCGCATGTCTTTGGCTCCCCTGTTGTATTGAGTCGCTTGCAATGCCTGCTTGTTCCTGCAAAGGCTTTGGTGACGGTCATTCATCACTTGATCCTGTTTTAACAAACTCCCTCTCATTGGAAGAAATGATTTGGTTCGTCGACCCATCAGTCTTTGAGCAGGACTACACTCCATGCCTTGTGTCGGTGTGTTGCGATGATCCAGTAATGCTAAATAAAGATCATTTCCAGAAGACACAGACTTCTGCAGCACTCTCTTGGCTGTCTTTACTACTGACTCTACCTTCCCATTGCTTTGAGGGTATCCTGATGATGAGGTAACGTGGTCAAAGTCCCAATTCATACTGAAGTCTTTAAAATCCATTGAAATAAATTGGGGTCCATTATCTGAACATACAGTGTCTGGGATTCCATATCTGGCAAAATGGACCTTTAATTTTCTTATTACTGTAATAGACCAGCTTCAGGATACTAGATCTATCTCCCAGAAATTAGAGTCATAGTCCACTGTTATTAAATACTCCTTGCCATGGAATGTGAACAAGTCAATGCCAAGCTTTTCCCACGGTCTAGTTGGGATCTCATGAGGCATAAATGTATCCTTTTGTTGTTTAGTATCAAATGTACGGCATATGTCACATTGGTCAATATACCCTTTTAACTGTGCATTCAGTCCTGGCCAGTAAACACTCTCCCTGGCTCTACATAGACATCCTTCCACTCCAAAATGTGAAGAATGTATCCGAGACATAATATCTGTTTGAAGTTCAGATGGAATAACTACTCGTTTGCCTTTGCCGAATCAGAGCTCAGCATGAAGATGTGCTGTGGGGCAGAGCTTTAACCAAGCTCTGATTGGTTAAAGTCGGTGCAAGACTTTAACCAATCAGAGCTTGGTTAAAGCTCATCTCCATGCTGAGGTCTGATTGGGCAAAGTCCTGCACCGGACCTGGACTTTGTCCAATCAGGGATCAATATTGAATTAGAGCCCTGATTGGGCAAAGTCCAGGTCAGGCGCAGGACTTTGCCCAATCAGATCATTCAGCATGAAGACGTGGGGCAGAGAGGAGCCACGGCCAGACAGACCGGAGGAGCTGACGGACCGGGGAACAGGAGGCCGGGACAGCTGCAGGACAGGTGAGATACGGGGCTGCAGCCACAGGTCTCCTAAATGTACCGGCAGCCTCCGGTACATTTAGGAGACCCGTGGACGCATTTTTTATTATGGAATGTCCGTGGTCGAACAAACCGCGAACATCCCATAATGTTCGGCATTCACCGAACACCCGATGTTCGATTCAAACTCATGCTCGAATCGAACTGAACGCCCATCCCTAGTCTTTATCCTTGCTTTGCTGTATAGCTACAAGTCTCCTGCTGGATATTGGTAGATATTTGTAGCATGTTTATAGATTCAACCTGGTGCTCCACTGAGCCCTCCGTGGAACCTTCTTCTACATATGCTCTACTCAAAGTGTCTGCCACTGCCAGAGACTTTCCTGTGCAGCATCTGATACATGCATCATACATCTGAAGCCGTAACATTATACGCTGAAGATGTCTGGGTGCTTTAAGTAAGGGTTTCTTCATAATGCTTTCAAGGGGCTTATGTTCCGATTGTACAGCTACTGTCTGACCAAATGTGAATTGATGAAATTTTTCCATCCCAAAGAGGACTGCTAATAGCTCCTTCTCTATCTGTGCATAACCTTGCTCTGTCTCCGTCATTGCTCTGCTTGCATAAGCTATTGGTTGTTTACCTTGCATCAGTGCTGCTCCCAGTCCTGTCTCCGATGCATCACATTGTATGGTTCGTCTGGGTTATAATACTTAAGTACTGGCGCACTGCTGATTTTGGATTTGATCTGCGGAAATGCCATTTCCTGCACCTCAGTCCACTCCCATACTGCATCCTTCTGAGTTAGCTGGCGCAGTGGTTTACCTGCCTCAGAGAGATTCTCACAAAACCTTGAAAGATAGTTCACCATCCCCAAAAATCTCTGTACACTTTTAACATCCAGGGGTCTGGGCATTTCAGTAATGGCTTTGACTTTGCTTGGGTCTGCATGAAGTCCCTGGGCTGACAATAAGTGACATACATACGGCACTTCTGTTTTCCGTAGCTGGAATTTCTCTGGATTGAGTTTGAGGTGTCTTTCTCTACAAAGATCTAGCAATTTCCTCAACTTTTGAACGTGATCTTGAATGGCTTCCACTTCAGTATCTCCTTCTCCTACAATCAGAATGTCATCTGCAATAATCCTGATATCTTGTAATCCTTCCAGTGCATGATTTAATTTTCGCTGGAACACTTCCAGGGCAGGGCTGATGCCCATAGGCATTCTAACCCAGCGGTATCGGCCAAAAGGAGTAGAGAAAGTGGTCAAATAGCTGAATTCTTCCTCTAATTCAATATGCCAAAATCCACTCTTGCCATCGCACACTGAAAAAATCTTCTCTGTTGCTAGATCTGGAAGTATGTCATCAATTGTTGGCAAAGGATAATGGCTCCTTTTCAAAGCCCTATTCAGAGGCATAGGGTCAATGCAAATTCTTAACTTTCCTGATGGCTTTTTCACTACCACCATACTACTAATCCAGTCTGTGCTTCTCTCAACGGGGGTAATAATACCCTGTTGTCCTAAACTGGCAAGTTCCTGTAACGTTGGGGGCTTCCAGCCCTACCTGTGTGCTTGAGGACAGCAAGTCTGATGCTGCTCACTGACCACTGCCTGGTTTAAATGGAGACAGGCAGGGAGGTGATTGCATGAGGTGTGGCTTGAGTGGGGGCATGGCCTGGTGAAGGTCTTTAAAAACCCTCAGTTAGTTTCAGAAGTTCCCAGATCGTGGTTATCCATACCTGAGCTCCTTGTACCTGACTGCTATATTGATTTAACCTGTTATTGACCTCTGCTTGTGTTCTGACCATTCTGCCTTCTGTTGCCCTAGACTATATACTTGTACTACGCTACTGCTCTATACCGACCCGGCTATTCCATTTGACCATTCTGAACTCTGTATTCCTGATTCTGGCTCGGCTGACTCCTCTCCGTATTGTTAACCCTTTTCTGTCTAGCTAGTTTACCTGGCCAATTCTAAGGACCAGACAGATAGGGATCATTCACAGCTACACTGTTGTAGCTTCTGGGTTTTGTGGAGTGTTGGGTGTTAAGTACTGTGTGGTGGGATCCGGGAACCGTGACATTACGATCTGGCCAATATGGATCCCGCAGATTTAACACAGCACTTGGCTACCTTTTGTATCCAGACAGGATGAGCAGGATCATAGGATGGATCAGTTTGCCATTGCCTTACAAACTATCCTGAATCGTACTGCACACCTGGAACCAGTTGGGGTTGCACCCCCGCCTGCTATACCTGTGCCCCCTGTCGTTCAGACATCCCAGGTACACATAATGAGGCAGCCAGTACATAGTGAGCGAGCAGTAATTCTAGAGGTGCTGGAGATCCTGAGAGGGGCTAACCAGCTCATTACTCAGCACCTGGATATCCTGTATGCAAGGTTGCTGCAACCTCCTAGGGACGTCTTCCCAAAGGAGCCTGTTCCAGTTCCAGTTAAAGGTTCCAGAGGACCCCTGACCCTGGAGGAAAGGGTATGGAGGAAGACTCAGGGCTTATGCTTTTATTGCGGTTCTTTCCTGCATAAAAGAATGGACTGTCAATGCGCGCCCCAGAAGTTACCCTCCATGTTCCAGCCTTACCAGGCCCCAGAGTCCACTGCCCTGCACGTCGCAGGAGGTCCAAAATACACTGCCCAACAGGGAGAGACCAGGTGTAATGCCCAGCAGTGGGAAGTCAAGAGTGCTGCCCTGCAGCATGAACAATCTAAGGTGGCTGCTCAGCAGCACAAAGAATCTGAGTCTGCTGTTTGTCAGCTTCAAGTCCTGTCCATGTCTACTGTGCCTAAGCTAGCAGTTCCAGTCAAGAGTGCTGCCCTGCAGCACGAACAAATCAAGTCCACTGCCTCGCAGTGCGAGATCTGGTCCACCGCTAACCAGTTTGAGAGCCAGTCCACTGCACAGCAGTTCAAGAGACAGTGCCAAGCTGGGGTCACCGCTCTACAGTGCCAAGCCAAGGTGGTTGCAAAGCACTGTGAGATCAAGCCACGCTCACCCGAGCCGGTAGCTGCCCAGCCACGCTCACCCGAGCCGGTAGCTGCCAAGCCACGCTCACCCGAGCCAGTAGCTGCCAAGCCACGCTCACCCGAGCCGGCTGTTGCCAAGCCACGCTCACCCGAGCCGGCTGTTGCCAAGCCACGCTCACCCGAGCCGGCTGTTGCCAAGCCACGCTCACCTGAGCCGGCTGTTGCCAAGCCACGCTCACCCGAGCTGGCTGTTGCCGCCATGACAGAGTCGCCGCAGAGCCGTGATGAGGTCGCTGACCCACAGAGCCATGCTGCTGCCGCCATGTCAGAGTCGCCGCAGAGCCGTGCTGTTGCTGCCGTGTCCAAGTCACCACAGAGTCGTGCTAAGGGCGCTGCCCCACCGAGCCCAGCTGTCCCGGCGTCTTCGAGCCCAGCTGTCCCGGCGTCTTCGAGCCCAGCTGTCCCGGTGTCTTCAAGCCCAGTGGTTCCAGTCCAGTCGCCGCAGAGCCGTGCCAAGGTCCCTGACCCACAGATCCGTGCTGTTGCCGCCATGACTAAGTCGCAGCAGAGCCGTGCCGGGGTCACTGACCCGCAGATCCGTACCACTGGTGCCGTGTTCATGTTGCCGCAGTGCAGAGAGGACACTGTTGCTGTCCATTCCGCGTCCTGTACCAGGGGTAGGAGACGCAAAAGGACTGGTGCCAGTGTCTTCAAACCTGGACCCAGTTTTGGCTCCCACCCTCATAGACGGGGGCGTCTTGAGGAGGATGACGACTCTGATTGGGACCTCAGGGGACTTTGGTGACTGGTGTACGCGAGGGCTCTACGTGCCTACAAGACCCATTGACTATTTTCTTGTCATTTTTCTTGTCCTCTTTTGAGCATCCGGCGTCTGCTCGTGGAGAGGGGGGTACTGTAACGTTGGGGGCTTCCAGCCCTACCTGTGTGCTTGAGGACAGCAAGTCTGATGCTGCTCACTGACCACTGCCTGGTTTAAATGGAGACAGGCAGGGAGGTGATTGCATGAGGTGTGGCTTGAGTGGGGGGCATGGCCTGGTGAAGGTCTTTAAAAACCCTCAGTTAGTTTCAGAAGTTCCCAGATCGTGGTTATCCATACCTGAGCTCCTTGTACCTGACTGCTATATTGATTTAACCTGTTATTGACCTCTGCTTGTGTTCTGACCATTCTGCCTTCTGTTGCCCTAGACTATATACTTGTACTACGCTACTGCTCTGATACCGACCCGGCTATTCCATTTGACCATTCTGAACTCTGTATTCCTGATTCTGGCTCGGCTGACTCCTCTCCGTATTGTTAACCTTTTTCTGTCTAGCTAGTTTACCTGGCCAATTCTAAGGACCAGACAGATAGGGATCATTCACAGCTACACTGTTGGTAGCTTCTGGGTTTTGTGGAGTGTTGGGGGTTAAGTACTGCGTGGTGGGATCCGGGAACCGTGACAGTTCCTCTTTAAGGGGTTTGAGTAAGGACACTGGAACCTTTCTTTTTGGAAGTCTAACAGGCTGTACAAGAGCATCTACTTCAAATTTCAGTTTTCCTTCTAGACAGCCTATTCCTTGAAAAATATCTGCGTACTCTTTATTGATGGCTGACCAGCACCACACCTTGTCATCTGGGTTGTCGCTGTCTTGTTCCACATTTAGGATATTATGGTGCTGCACCGAGATCAGATCCATAGCTTGAATAGCTCTACTTCCTAGTATAGGATGACACACCTCTGTGTCAATGACCACAAACTCAGCCTGATATAACTTTTGAATTTTAATCTTGCATACTCCTACTGGTGTCAGTGTGCTCTTATTGTTCATCCTTGGCATCTTATCACATGGTAGAATTTTAGATTTGTCTTCCACCAATCTTGCTGGTATGACATTACAGTCCGCTCCACAAGCCATCTGGAATCTAACCGCTTGCTGGTCGTAAAGCATGGTAGCAAACAAAGCTGATGGAAATTTACTTACTGTTTTCTTAAGTGCGCAAATCTGAAAAGTTGGTTCCAAACTTAGACCCATAATGTCTTCATATTCCTCTGAATCGGCAGTCTTCTTATAAACTGCTTGTATTGCTGGCTTTCTTTGTTGTGAATTAGCACGGCACTGGCTAATAAAATGATTGGCTTTACCGCATCCTAAACATTTCTTGCCAAATGCTGGGCATTTCTCTTTTAGTCTCATGTGACACTTACCACAAAACATGCACTGTATTGTCTTGTCTGGAGTCATTGTCATTCTGCTCTGTCCCTTCCTAAGGGTGTAACATGTTTCCATCCCATGGACTGACCCTGCACTGGTGCTGGAACTCTCCAATAACGTCACCCTTGCTTTAGACAGCTCAGCAGCTCTGCCCATTTGTATACATTTCTCCAGTGTTAAATCCACTTCTCTCAGCAGGCATTCCCTGAGGTTAGAGTCACTTGTACCACATACAATCCTGTCCCTTATTAAGGAGTCCCTGATATTTCCAAAGTTGCAAGTGGCTGCCAGTGTACGCAGCGCTGTGACATATGCATCAATCCCTTCCTCTTCTCTCTGAGTCCTTGAAAAAAAATGATATCTTTCCATAGTCTCATTTTGCTTTGGTTCACAATAATCATCAAATGCTTTAATTAACGCAGCAAGTGAGGGAGCTGCCACTCCTGGGCGAAGGGTGTCTTTTACATCTCTGCCTTTGTCTCCAAGTAAGTAAAGGAACAGTTTTACCTTCATCTCCTCTGGTTTGTCAGCCATTATCAGGTCTGTGTATAGGAGAATGTCTTCTTTCCATCTCTTCCATGTCTGAGACAGATTCCTTGCCTGAAAATCCAGCAGACCTGGTGGTTTTAAACCTTCCATATCTTCTTTTTGGTGTATGTCTCAAATAATATCCGCTGCCACCATGTATAAATGTTGCTGCTTATGAAATAGCCTCTCAGACTCCAGCTGTAGTGCTATTGTAAATTTATTAACCAAACATCTTATAAACAAGTTCTATAAACTTCAGCTCTAGCTTCTAGTCAGTGTCCATGTGTCTGATTTCCTGATTAACTACTTCCTGAAGAACTGCAGTGCAACACATATTAAACGTCCCCTGGAACCGAACACTCTTTGTTCTGGTTCCATACATATTTGTACAGTGAAAACCAGGAGAATTGGCAGGAGAAGAGAACAATCTAGACTAAATAGCCGATTTGGAAAGTGAAATAAATGGGAGAATTTTTCTGGTTTGGCTTTTTTGATCTCGAATTTTTACTTCTCCAGTCATTCTCTTGAGTTTTGCCTTTCTCTGAATAACACCAATTTCAAAAAGCAAATTTCAATGCTTTGTAGTTCAATGCACTTCAGACATTCCATTTCGCCAAAGTGCGCCAAAAACGGAGTCACCAAAGACCGCCGACTTGACCCCCGAAGACTGCTGAACTGACTGCCGAAGACAGCCGACGAGTACAGAAGTGACTGCCGAACACCACCGAACTGCAGAAGGAAAAAACCCTGAAACTCTGCCATTCTACTACCATTCTCTGCCATTCTACCTTCCAAATGGTACCTGGCATTAACCCCTGGGGAGCCGGATCACGAATCGGCGCTGAAAAGCGCCGGTTCGTGATCCTTTCCCGGAGCTGGCCGACATCTTGGATGTCGGCCAAGCCTCCGGGAACTCCCCCTGAGGACTGGCGTCATCGTGCATAGCACGATGTCGCCAGTCCTGGAGTTAACCCCTAGCTGCCACCAACAGTGGAGATAGGGGGTTCCAATGAACCCCCTATCTCCCGATCCGTGGCAGCTTGGGGTTAAAGTTTGGTACTGTTGGATCGGCCAGAGCATGGCCATTCCAACGATACCAAACACGACTGTGAAAAAGTTTTTTAAAAAAATTAAAAATAAAAATAAAAAAATATTTAAAAAAAAATTGTAAAAAAAAAATAAACAAGTTTTTTTTTTTTTTGGTTTGTTAATGCAGCAATATTGTTCCCATTTCAATTATAATGTGAACAATGATGCTGCACTAACGATTTTTGTATGCGGTGCGTTTGTGAAAAATTGCGTAATTTTCCCCAAAAAAATGTAACGAGACCCCATTTCTAATTTTTTTAACAAGCGCACCCCATACAAAATATAACCGCAATTGCTCACATGTTAAAATGTGAAAAAAATACACTTTACACGTTGTAAATTATTGAAAATTCATATTTTATTGCATTTTTTGTTATAATATACAGACAGGTCAGGACGTATACATATAATAATGACATATTATGAATCGGCCGAGTCTGACGGAAAGAACGATATATAATATGTCTGGGTCATATACTAAAATAAGCCTTCAAAACACGTTTAAACATGATGAGCAAAACCGGTAAAAATGACCTCAGCACAGAGGCGTGAAACGCCTCAGCAGCGAAAGGGTTAAAAAATAATAAAAAGGTGTGTTACAGAATAAAAAAAACCTTTTAAAAAATTGGGAATCAAAATTTCCTCTAAAAATACAAAAAGGTAATAAAAAAATAAATAGACTTTTTGCTGAAAATGAAACGAAAAGCATAAATGGTTGAATGAAAAGAAAACTAACACATTTTTTTACATTGAATCGTATGGTATTTCCGAGTTTAAACCTGTCGATCTGGATCACCAAAAATCAAGGCATTTCACTGCCACTTCGGTGCAGTTCAGCATTTCGTGACTGAATTAAACATTACTTCTCTCTGGGATAATTTCGCTGCCACCAAGGATTGCCGAATTGCGCTGATCTGCGGTGAACTGCACCGTATTTCACTGTCAATTCGCCAGTATTGGCAAATTGACAGCTTAGTGAATAGACCAACTGCCACGAAATTGCACCGTACTGATACAGCTCTGCCTGAGAGCAGCCATTTTGTAATTGATATGTACTCAGATATTATATAGCTTGGCCTAATAGCAGCCATTTTATTTCTTTATTTATAAGATGTTGCGCTATTGAGAAATTTACAGTCCTCTGAATCACAACAAAAATGTTCTGAACCCAAGCTCAAGGCCGCATAGTTGCAGGGTGGCCAGGGAGATAAGAATTGCACAGTTCGCTGCGCAAGTTCTCTGGAAATGTATCACAGCTGGCACCGGACAGTGCATGTTGATTCTAAACCATTTTCATCAACATCTTCCTTTTTCTCCTCCTGATGGTTAATTAGTTCTGGTACCTATATATGGACAGCCGGATACGAGGGGAGGGGGGGAGTAATTGAAGATGAGACATGTATAAGATATCGTTCTTTCTGTAATGCAAACACTCAGAATTTCTTTCGACACCTGTGCGTGTGTCTCTGAGTTTTGGGTCGACCCAAATAAACGTAATTCCTGAACAAAGACCTGCATCCGTCTGATTTCCTCGTCGATTGCAGCTAATCTCTTGGGCCAGATTCTACAACATTTGGGGGCTCGTCCGGGATCCATCGGCTGCATATCGACAGGCACCAGCGGGCAGCAGTAGCGATTGCTACAACACCCACGTCCCAGGACGGAACATCCATTGCCGTTGAGCTGACAGTCTACCAGGCGCCAAGCAGGAATTCCTGCTCTGTGGATCTCTACTCGTGGCAAGGGGCTGTCTGTCCAGGAACAACTGGGACGCACTGGGTCACGGGAATCTCGTTTCTGGCGCAAGCGTCTGAGTCAGGTAACCTGCTTCTGTATTGGCCTGCCTTCCATAGAAGGCAGAGGAGAATTTTGATCACATTCTCTTAAATCTGTTTTGATTTGAATTTGTTAGATCTGTTTTGGATCTGAATCTGTTAATCTGTATAGTCGACTAATCCATAACCTGAGTCTGTATGGCTAATCTGGTAATCTGCGCAGTACTGTATAACCTGTCTGTATGGTCAATCTATCTGTATTTTCTGTATTGACCATCCGTATCCGTATCTGTTGTCTTGTATGTATTTGTACCTGGCATTATAGGTCCTGTATGGAGTGTGAACTGTTTGGTGTTGTGCCAGACTGTCTGTCATCGTTTGATTGTATATATCATTGTCTAGGGAGCCTTAAGCTCCACAGCTGCAAAGTACAAGGGAACCCCACTCGAATATATAGTATATTTGTTGCACAACTCTTAGTCCATCAAACTGTTCAGGAGTAAATATATATTAGTAGCTACATGGCCATTCCTTGATTTATTATCTGATATACAAGATCTCGTATTTGATTTTAAAAATTGCCTTGGTTAAACTGAGATGTCAGTATTGGGTTAAATGAAATAATTGGATGAAGGGTGCGTGTGCGTGTGTGTAACTGTCCTGTTACGACAGCTTTTGCAAACTTTTTCACTGGATGTTTAAATATAGGTGCAATGCAAATTTTGGCTGAGAATAATAGGATTTTTCTTCACTCACGCAAACCCCCCCCCCCCTGTTAGCCCACACTGTCTCTGTACAGACGCTCGGAAAGGGAGTGAGCTTTTAGCTTGACACTGATAACAGAACATTCTGTAAAAATTAACACTCTGCGTTGTCTTCTGTGTAATGCATGGAGTCAGTTTCCGGTTTTATTGTGTATTAAATGTAAAGTATAGACATCTGTATGCAGAATTGTTATTCTTGAAGATAGAATGTATGTTTATATTAATTGAGTTTTTTTTTAACATGGACTAACTGTGACGTCCAGGGTCCCGGGAGGCTCGCAGGGGCACCCTGGAGGAAGCTGTCCATCCGCTTGGCCAAGTGCCAGGAGCTCCAGCGGCACCCGGCGTGTCTGCGCTTGCTCAGGGGGCGGGGTGCAGCTTGATGATGCGGCATCGCCGGCCTTTAAATTAGGAGCGCGCAAATTGAACCTTGCCTTGCCGTGAACTTTCAATTCCCGCATCGCTACCTTGAGAAACAGTGTGTATATCCATTACTGACCCTGCTATTCTGAGTACCCGATCTGTTGCCAACTTTTGCCTGATATTTGACCATTCTCTCTGTATACTCCCGGCCTGTACTGTTTGCTTCCTCCTGCTGCTGTTGCCGTGTGCTATCAGACCCTGCCACATATATCATAGCACAGTACAAAGTGTCCTTATATTACTGACCTGGTTTGGTCATCAGAATACTCTTGGTGTATGTTGAATATCTTGTCGTATACTGTTGCGCAGTGTATATAATATAATATATATATATCTCTGTTTGTATTGCTGTCCTTCCTGGCCTTTGTGGCTGCTAGTGTTTAGGGTTAGCGGTCCCGACCATCCAAAGGATCGGAGGGTTAGTGGTCTGTGCCAGGGATCCTACCAGGTCTCTCCAGAGAACCATTAGACTAATGCCCTGCCTTTTTAGTAAAGTGTTGCTTTATACGAAAATGTGTGCCCTGGGAATACAGATATCCCTGCTTTTTGTAATACCGATGTCAGATCTGCAATAAATAGAATTGATAGCCTCTCCTTAAAGAAACTATCAGCCTTGCTCTGCATGACAGAGTAAAGGAGTTTTGCCTGAAAGACAGTCACTATTTTTGATGTTTTGTTTTTTGTACAGCGCTATGGCGCCCGTTGGAGTTTCGTAGGTGCTTATAACTGTCCTCCATCCTGACGGTTATGGGGTGAATACAAATTAGCTAATGAAAGTCGCAAATAAAGTGTTTCAAAGCAGGGATTTAGGAACAGAATAGGGATATTGACAATGAAAGAAGACCGGGTAAACTGAACTGTGTATTTCTATGTAATTTCTGATGAAACTGTTTTCTGTTATCTGCTGTAATAATATTTTGAATGATTTTTACTTTGTTTCTGATGGGTAGAGCGAGTTTATTTTACCTCCTGCAATAGCATTTTAGATGCCCCTTATTTGGTTTATGATGAATAGTATGAAAAACTTAACAAGGAAAAAAGGTGTCATCTGCGCTCGTTTCTATGTGTTCCATGTTCAACAAAACTGAGGTTTTTGTTTGTTTCAATGGCCATTGCAACGTAAACTCACTCGCCACTTCACGGCACCTCTTTACAGAGTGAGTACCTAACATGTACCAAAAGGCCGCTCTACTGAGCAGCTCCAAGCCCCTCCTGCTGTTTTCCAGCCAAGGAGAGGCAGAGATGGTGGGTTTTATTTATACACGCACCAAACCAGTGGCGGAAGTACCAGGGTCGCAGCGGTCGCAGTTGCGACTGGGCCCTGGCATTCCGCCACTGGAGGGGGGCCCGGCGCCGCCTGCCAGATTCCGGCAATCAGCGCCGGAATCTGAGAGCCGCACGCTGGCCGTCCCTCTCCCTACGCGAGCGGCCGCTGACATGCAGCTTGGCCGCTCACGTGGGAGAGAAACCACCTGACCAGCGCACGAGACCTCGCGCTGATCAGGCGGTTTCCGGCGAGCGGCCAAGACGCATGTTTCCAGCGGCCGCTCGCCAAGGAGGAGAAAAGAACGCCGGCGGAGCCTGCCCGGGGCCAGCAGAGGTAAGTAAGAGCTGGGGGGCCCTTATACCCATGAGCTGGGGCCTGGGGGGCCCTTATATCCATGAGCTGGGGGCATACCCATGTGAGAGCTGGGGGGCATATCCATGAGCTGGGGGGGCATATCCAGGAGCTGGGGGGGCATATCCATGAGCTGGGGGGGCATATCCATGAGAGAGCTGGAGGGGCATATCCATGAGAGAGCTGGGGGGCATATCCATGAGCTGGGGGGGCATATCCATGAGCTGGGGGGGCATATCCATGAGCTGGGGGGGCATATCCATGAGAGAGCTGGGGGGGCATATCCATGAGCTGGGGGGGTATATCCATGAGCTGGGGGGCATATCCATGAGCTGGGGGGGCATATCCATGAGAGAGCTGGGGGGGCATATCCATGAGCTGGGGTGGCATATCCATGAGCTGGGGGACATATCCATGAGAGAGCTGGGGGGGCATATCTATGAGCTGGGGGGCATAACCATGTGTGAGCTGGGGGGGCAAATCCATAATCTGGGGGGCAATATCCATGTGTGAGTTGGGGCATATCCATGAGCTGGGGCAAATCCATGTGTGAGCTGGGGCAAATCCATGTGTGAGCTGGGGCAATATCCATGTGCTGGGGCAGTATGAATATATATATATCGGGGGGATATACATGTGAGCTGGGGGCATTTTTATATGGTCTGTTCTTATTGGAAAGCGTCACATGACATTAAAGAAAAGTATCGGTACTCGGTATCGGTGAGTACTTTTAAAAAGTATCGGTACTCGTACTCGGTCTTAAAAAAGTGGTATCGGTGCATCCCTAGGCAATACTATCTTTGTTTTATTTTGCAGTGAAAATAAGTAAAAATACATAGATTTTTTTTGGGGGGGGCCCTTCGTGGATTCTTGCACCGGGGCCCTCAGGTTTCTAGTTACGCCACTGCACCAAACACTTCCCATTTGGGATTAAAAACAAAAACATGGAAACAGGAACAGCTGCAGAACGACAGACTGGTGTTACAAGCATGATATACGTAAATACAGAAAAAATGGCGTCGCGCCCATACTCACCGGAGCGGCAGCAACTGCCAGGAGTAACAGCCCAGTTAATGTATAAAACATAACAAGGAAAAAAAGGTGTCATCTGCGCTCGTTTCTATGTGTTCCATGTACAACAAAACTGAGGTTTTTGTTTGTTTCAATGGCCATTGCAACGTAAGCTCACTCGCCACTTCATGGCACCGCTTTACAGAGTGAGTACCTAACATGTACCAAAAGGCCGCTCTACTGTGCAGCTCCAAGCCCCTCCTGCTGCTTTTCAGCCAAGGAGAGGCAGAGATGGTGGGTTTTATTTATACACGCACCAAACACTTCCCATTTGGGACTAAAAACAAAAACATGGAAAGAGGAACAGCTGCAGAACGATGGACTGGTGTTACAAGCATGATATACGTAAATACAGAAAAAATGGCGTCGCACCCATACTCACCGGAGCGGCAGCAACTGCCAGGAGTAACAGCCCAGTTAATGTATAAAACATAACAAGGAAAAAAAGGTGTCCTCTGCGCTCGATTCTATGTGTTCCATGTACTACAAAACTGAGGTTTTTGTTTGTTTCAATGGCCATTGCAACGTAAGCTCACTCGCCACTTCACGGCACCTCTTTACAGAGTGAGTACCTAACATGTACCAAAAGGCCGCTCTACTGAGCAGCTCCAAGCCCCTCCTGCTGCTTTTCAGCCAAGGAGAGGCAGAGATGGTGGGTTTTATTTATACACGCACCAAACACTTCCCATTTGGGATTAAAAACAAAAACATGGAAAGAGGAACAGCTGCAGAACGACGGACTGGTGTTACAAGCATGATATACGTAAATACAGAAAAAATGGCGTCGCGCCCATACTCACCGGAGCGGCAGCAACTGCCAGGAGTAACAGCCCAGTTAATGTATAAAACATAACAAGGAAAAAAGGTGTCATCTGCGCTCGTTTCTATGTGTTCCATGTACAACAAAACTCAGGTTTTTGTTTGTTTCAATGGCCATTGCAACGTAAACTCACTCGCCACTTCACGGCACCTCTTTACAGAGTGAGTACCTAACATGTACCAAAAGGCCGCTCTACTGAGCAGCTCCAAGCCCCTCCTGCTGCTTTTCAGCCAAGGAGAGGCAGAGATGGTATGAAAAACTGTCTGTATCTGTAATTGCAGGTTGTTATTTTTAAGGAAAAATGTGTATTTTGTATTGGATTTTCTAGCTAATGAATATTCTATGGGCACACTCTGAGTATTTGTGTCTGTAGTTTGGAAAGACGCCAAATTGAACCCCAATTCCTCTATATGCCCAAATGTCCGATCCAGCTTTTGTGGAGGGATTCATTGAGCAATGTTAGACACAAATTACGTTTCTCCCCAGGGATCACACTGTCTTAGATTTATCTGAAATTGGTAGCCCTGCTCGGCAGCACAGCCCATACACAACAGTCCAGAAGCCTGTTATTCTAGACCTGGTAATCCCGAGGGGCAGGGGAGAATGGCCTACGATCCTAGCCCAGACACCCCATGATCCAGATCCCTTAGCTCAGTGCCTCGGCACCCCAAGGGTGTGGGCAGAAGATAATCCACCTGGACTCGTTTTAAACATCCCTCCAGTATATGTTGAGCTCAAGCCAGCAGTATAACATCCCTTGGAAATCAAAAAGCAGAACATTGAAACCCACTTGCAGCGTCTTTTAAAGTATGACACACAGAAATTCTGCGTGTCAACGTGGACCACCCCACCTCTTTCTCGTACAGAAAGAGAGAACCCAAGGATATCGGATAATGCCACAGTGACTTTGTATACAGTTGTTCAAATCCGTACAACTTGCTGGCACTAATACTGGGAAACACACACAGTATTACACCGTAATAGACTTAAAAGATGCATTCTTCTGCATCCGTCTGTCCCGTGCAAGTCAACCCTTATTTGCCTTCCAGTGGGAAGACTCAAATACCAGGTCAAAGCACCAAATGACCTGGACCTGTCTGCGAAAACTCCCCCACGATTTCCGGCAGTGCCCTGAGCCAGGATTTCCTGGCCTTTCACTCTCAGCCAGACAAAGTTATACTGCTACAGTATGTTGATGATTTGTTGCTCGCCTCCCCAACTGAAAAAGACTGTCTAGCCGCTACTCAGGAGTTTCTGCATTTCCTGTGGGAAGCCATCTACATAGCATCCAAAAGAAAAGCACAGATCTGCAGGCTCAGTGTAAAGTATCCAGGCTTTCATCGAACAGGAACCCAGAGTGCAATGGATCCTGAACGCAAAGAAGCAGTCTGCCGTATCCCACAGCCAAAGCCAAGTTTGTGAGTTCTTGGGAGCAGCAGGATTCTACCGATCCCCAACTTCGCTATGATTGCTAAACCCCTCAACCAAGCTGCAAGGGGGGAGAGAAACATCCCTTCCAATGGGAAGAAAAACAGACAAGTGTCTTTCTCCAGCTAAAGACTCTATTGATGGAGGTCCGAGTTTTGGGCCTACCTGACCACAGCAAGCCTTTCTACCTGTATGTGCATGAACAGAACCAAACAGCCTCTGGAGTACTAGTCCAGTACCTGGGGTCTTGGCAAAGACCTGTGGCCTACCTGTCAAAACAACTGGACACAGTCGCATGTGGCCTACCACCCTGTATCAGAGCCGTAGCAGCCAGCCCTGCTGGTTGCTGAAGCTGACAAGCCTACCCTAGGCCAAGAATTATACGTGCGAGTGCCCCATGCAGTCCAAACCCTTCTGGACTACAAGAGAAACTACTGGTTCAGCAACAGTCAAATGACTAAGTACCAAGCTATACTGTGTGAAAACGCAAGAGTTTATCTGGAGCTCCTCTCAACCCTGAACCCAGCTACCCTGTGTAACGTTGGGAGCTTCCAGCCCTACCTGTGTGCTTGAGGGCAGCATATCTGATGCTGCTCGCTGACCAATGCCCGGTTTAAATGGAGACAGGCAGGGAGGTGGCTGCATGAGGTGCGGCTTGAGTGGGGGGTGTGGCCTGGTGAAGGTCTTTAAAAACCCTCAGTGTATTCTCAGCAGTTGCCAGATCGTGGTTATCCATACCTGAGCTCCTTGTACCTGACTGCTATATTGAATTAACCCGTTATTGACCTCTGCTTGTTTCTGACTATTCTGCCTTCTGTTGCCCTAGACCATTTTCTTGTACTACGCCACTGCTCTGATATCGACCCGGCTATTCCATTTGACCATTCTGAACTCTGTATTCCTGATTCTGGCTCGGCTGACTACTCCCTGTGTTGTTAACCCTTTCTGTCTAGCTAGTTTACCTGGCCAATTCTAAGGACCAGACAGTTAGAGATCTTTCACGGCTACTCTGTTGGTAGCTTCTGGGCTCTGTGGAGTGTGGGGTGTTAAGTACTGCGTGGTGGGATCTGGGAACCGTGACACCCTGATACCAGAATCTTCCGAGAATAAGACACATGAATGTCTCCAAGTGATGGATGAAGTCTTCAGCAGCGACATACCGGAACTGAAAGATATATCCCTAGACAAACGGGAAGAGATATGCTGAATATGCAATAGTCTCACTCAATGTTATTCTGGAAGCGGAGCCACTGGCTCCAGGAACATCTGACCCATTGCAAACAAGCTGTAGGCCTGAATCCTGACCCACCGGTCTCGACCTAGCTCAAGCCCGGCTACAAAGGGGGTGGCACCAATAGGGTCTGCCCATCTCAAACCCAGTGAAGAATGGAGAAGGCTGGCGAGACTCTAGGGGAACGGATAAGGCGCAGCTCGTCTCCAAAGGGGATACTAGTGATAGTAGCAATTGGATTGGGTGCATTGATGATATATGGATTAGCAAGAAACATACACCTCAGGGAAGAACCCTTACTGAAGAGAAACAGATTCCTGGGATGAAAAAGAGGATAAAGAATGGCAGCAACAGAAGACAAACAGCTATCAAAAGGAACAGCAACGTCAAATTGCTAAAGGTCTGAAAAGATATCGAGAAAATCATCCAGACCTCCCTAAAGTCCTTACCCATCTGTCCAGAAATCCACCTGACATGCCAATTCTGGAATTCTACCTGAACAAACCGCGGTTTGAACCAAATGGAGAGTTCATCGAAGTAATCCTCAAGCAGTGGGAAGATAGATACGAAATACTGGAATACAACCATTCCTATATCCGGTGGCTAGTCCCCCTTCAAGAGCAAGGATGGAATGAATGGGCCGAGAAGCTGACGAAGCCTGAGCTTGCAATCATGAAGCAGAACAAAGGAGTCCAGCAAAGGCTCCTTGAGGCCTACTCTAACAAGAGAAGGTACCGGACACGTAAAGCGGTCTGAGAATTTCGAAGGAAGATTCGAAAACCTGAATTCCAACACTCACAACAATCTACAGATTACCCGGATTCTGAAGTGTCTGAGAGATCTAGGAGCCAAGATATACCAGGCCTCTGGTGAAATTATTCCTGATAGAAACACTGGTTGAAAAACGTCTACCGGGGGGCGTGGCTGGCTCTGAAAGGGACAAGACATGTCGTGAGGGAGCTCTGCTGGATTCGCCTGATATTGGTTTTTTTTAGCTGGAGCCCCTCATCAATTTGCCCATTATTAGGGTCCCTGGACGGCTAGCCATAACGGGGATTGCTCCGGTGACCGTTTTTTGCCCCCCACCCGGAGCACAGCAGAGTTTTAGCCCGGCGGGTCTGATTCCCTATCGGCCATCTTGCGGCCTACCCATCCACCTCCGGGTGCTCGTTGTCCCTCCTGCTCCGCTTGTAGAGAGCCTGACCCGGTGCTTGGTGGATGCAGACTGAGAGGATGGAGGGCCCCTGTCTTCCGGCTGTGTCTGCGATGCCTGGGGACCTGATATTGACGGAGCGAGTGGGATGGAGCGGCCTGGAGCGGACCCCCCCCCCCGCCGGTGGCATGGAGGCTGCGTTTGTGGCCTTTGAAGCCTGCTTGGAGCAGATGGGGGGGAGGAAGAGAGCCCGATTTCCCGGGGCTCGTGGGGGCGACTGATGGCCGCGTGGAGGACTGGCCGGGTGACCGCAGACCGGAGAGTGGATGCAGAGATCCAGGAGGTGGACGCTTTCGGAGAGGATCCAACCTTGTGCCCCGCTGGACCCTGCTGGACCGTGACTGATGCTATGGAGAGGTACGTCGGGATCGGCGACCTGACTGAGACGCTGACCCCGGGGCTGTCTGGAGGGGGCGAGCTAGAGTCTTGCAACGTCCAGGTGGCGCTGGATTCACCGGACCCGGAGATACCGTACTCCAGACGTAAGCCTGCGGAGACTGACCCCCTGCCGATGGCCGTTCAGACGGCACCGCGGTACCCACTGACACGTGCAGCTGTACCCCGAGCATCTGACGGAGGAGGGTATGAAGAGTGTCAGGTCCAGAGGCGACTTGGAGGTCAGCTTTGTGACTGCAGGCTCGCTGTGCTTGGAAGCCCCGGTCTCGCATGCACTGTACTACCTGTCTTACGTAAGCTACCATTTCGGGACACGGGGTGATGAATCCTTTATTTTCTGGATGACCTGTTGTTTTAACTCCTGCGACCATTTTCTTTCACACCGATGACTCTTATTTGGATTCTCCTCTTGCTGTTTAATCTTTATCCTGCTGGTCCGGAGACGCTTTGGCCACTATTTTATTTTGTTTTATTTTTTCTTGATGACATTCCCCGGCCGGGGATAACTTTTGAGACTTTAGTTTTGCGAACCCAAAGTTTTTTCTTTTCGCTGACTTTTGCTTTGACCCCCTCCCCCCCCCTATTTTTCGACTTCTTGCTGATTTTTCCTGTGACCCCCCCCTCCCCCCTTTTTATGTTATAAGTGAGTTTTATGAGAGTACAATATTTGGCCCTGCGAGGCCAACTATGATGGTCGGTTTGTGACCTCTTTTTGCTTTGCAAAATAAAAATCTTAAATATAAAAAAAAAATAAAAATAATGATTCAGTAAAGCCAAAAAAAAAACAAACAAAAAAAAACCTCTACCGTACGTAAAAGATAGCGTCCTGAACTATTTTATGTTTACCGTGAAGAACAGACGGGAACGACAGGACCTGATATATTTCGCATGGGAGAAATGCACATCTGGGGACCCAGGGAGAAACTCCAGAGTTACCAGAAGATTCTCTCTCTGATAATCCACTTGCTGCCACCGCCACTTGCCCACTGGACTCCAGCATACTTTGAAAAAGAGCAGAAGTGGCTTTCTGAAGAACCAGGAAAGTTCAGAAAAGATGAATGGTTCCAGCTAGTCAGCAAACAAATAGTCTCAGAACAGGTTCCAAGAAATAATTTGTTGGTTAAATTAAACTATACCCAGACACCATTACCGGATTACCAGTCACTGATGACATACAGGGTTATCCAAAGAGATTCGAATTGCTTGAGAAAGGTAACCGAACGCTGAAAATCAGCGTTCGGTTACCTTTCCTGGCCATTCGGCTATCCAGAGAGCAGGCAATTCGCCAAATCCAGGCGAATTGCCTGCACATACGGTGCCTGTTCGGTGCCTGTTCGAGGGCAGTGAAATCCCCATGAAAAAGCACTGCTTCGGCTATTCAGAGAACACAAACCAGCAGTGAAAGGTTCCCCTAATGCCCTGCCATTCGGTGTTTTATTCGGCAAATTTATTCAGGAGAATCCCATAGACTTCAATGTTAAAAATATTCCCGTCTTAATTCAATATCTAATAAACCGTTCATTATAAAATTCTGCAGCAAAGAGTCTCTTTATTTATAGATTTTTTAGGATACTTTAAGCATTTTTTCAGATTTTTTTATTTTTTTTTTTAAAAGTCCGATTTTTTTTTTGAATTTTTTTTCAGTTTACTTATTTTTTTTGTAACAGCCCTCTTTATTATCATTCCCTGGACCTCCTGTGAAAATTTCAGACATTTTCGCTCAGTAGTTTCTTTGCAAACAGCGTTTCTTTTTCCCAGATTCATACAAATGGTTTTTCTAATTTATTCACTGCCTCCTCTACGTCACAGCTGCTTCGGCTCTGTGTGATTCGGCTCATGTTCGGCTCCTGTTCGACTTCTTCAAAGGTTAATCCAGATGTTTTTGCTTGTTTTCAGCGTGCATTCGGTTAGTTTTCGTCAGGTTTGCGGCAGCTTTTCCCTGCAATTCGGGGACCCTGTGGTGCTTGCTGAATACACCGCAGGGTCACCGAAATGCAATCGGCAAAAGGAACCGAATTGAAGAGAACGAAAAGTCACCGAACGTGCGGTGACTTTTCGAATCTCTTTCAGGGTTATCCAAAGAGATTCGAAAGTCACCGCACGTTCGGTGACTTTCGTTCTCTTCAATTCGGTTCCTTTTGCCGATTGAATTTCGGTGACCCTGCGTGTATTCAGCAAGCACCACAGGGTCCCGAATTGCAGGAAAGCTGCCGAAAGCCTGACGAAAACTAACGGAATGCACGCTGAAAACAAGCAAAAACATCTGGATTAACCTTCGAAAAAGCCGAACAGGAGCCGAACAGGAGCCGAATCACACAAGCCGAAGCAGCTGTGACGTAGAGGAGGCAGTGAATAAATTAGAAAAACCATTTGTATGAATCTGGGAAAAGAAACGCTGTTTGCAAAGAAACTACTGAGCGAAAATGTCTGAAATTTTCACAGGAGGTCCAGGGAATGATAATAAAGAGGGCTGTTACAAAAAAAATAAGTAAACTGAAAAAAAAAAAAAAAAAAAAATCGGACTTTTTTAAAAAAAAAAAATAATCGAAGAATGCTTAAAGTATCCTAAAAAATCAATGAATAAAGAGACTTTTTGTGTAGAATTTTATAATGAACGGTTTATTAGATATTGAATTAAACGGGAATATTTTTAACATTGAAGTCTATGGGATTCTCCTGAATAAATTTGCCGAATTAAACCACCGAATGGCAGGGCATTAGGGGAACCTTTCACTGCTGGTTTGTGTTCTCTGAATAGCCGAAGCAGTGCTTTTCATGGGGATTTCACTGCCCTCGAACAGGCACCGAACGGGCACCGTATGTTCAGGCAATTCGCCAGATTTGGCGAATTGCCTGCTTTCTGGATAGTCGATGGGCAGGAAAGGTAACCGAACTGATTTTCAGCATTCGGTTACCTTTCTCAAGCAATTCGAATCTCTTTGGATAACCCTGTTTGGATAACCCTGATAGTCCCCACTAGGTCCAGAGGAGCACCACGGACCTGGTACTATTGTCTTTCTGTTGCCAGGAACCGGCCCGGTGATACCTTCGCTCTGGACAATGGTCCTTAATGGATTTTGGCTAGGAGAGGATGTAGATAAATCACTCTCCGCCAAAAAGGGGGGAAACGATACAGCTTGGCCTGAGAGTGGCCATATTGTATAGATCTGGATAATCAGATAAGGGACAGAGGGACTCCAAGAGAGAAGCCCAAGAGACCGTTACCTAGGTTGGCCCCTGTCTTTCAGGCACCACTAAACTTATGTTACCAGTATCCTTGGCTTGGGAGACCAAGACCACACATACTACCGCTTTTTTGGATTCTGGGGCTGCTGGCAACTTTATCGATGTTAACTACGCTTCTTCCATTTCTCTACCTCTGGTTGTAAGAGAGACACCCTTAGCCGTCGAAGCCATAGACGGCAGACCGTTATCCTGCCCTAGGATTACTCATGATACGGTTACTAGGGATGTGCGTTTCGGAATTTCGGAATTTTCACGAAATTTCCCGATTCGTGTTTTCGGATGCGGCTGAATTTCCGAAATTTTTTAGATCCGAAAAGTTCAGATCCGAAATGTTTTCCGAGCCGAAACGAAATATTTTCGGATTTTTCGAATGGGCTTGAAATGTGGGAAACGAGGAGAACAGATGTTCCAAAAAACGAAAATTTTCCGAAAAACGAAAATTTTCCGAAAAACGAAAATTTTCCGAAAAACGAAAATTTTGTAAAAACGAACATTTTCTGAAAAACGAAAATTTTTCGAAAAAACGAAAAGTCGATACAAAAAACGGTCAAAATGACACGAAAAATACGAAAAATGGTCGATATGCCGAAAAATGTGCAATTCGGAAAAACGAAAATTTTCCGGAAAACGAAAAGTTTGTAAAAACGAAAATTTTGTAAAAACGAAAATTTTCTGAAAAACGAAAATTTTTCGAAAAAACGAAAAGTCGATACAAAAACCGAGCACAGTGACACGAAAATACGAAAAATGGTTGAAATTCCGAAAAAAAAATGTATCCGAAAAACAGGTCGAACCGAATGGAATCGAAACGAAATCGGTCGAAACGAGCCGAATCGAAAAGTTTAAAAATCCGAAAAATCGAACCGAATCGAACCGAAAAAAAAATCGGTGCACAAGCCTAACAGTTACAGTGGTTCTTACCACTGGTCTCTTGCATAAAGAAGAAATCATATTTCAAGTTATCCATTCACCTTCCAATCCTGTTGTACTTGGTTTCCCTTGGTTGGTGGAACATAATCCTGTTATTGATTGGGCTAAGGGAGAGATACTGTCTTGGAGTCCTGCTTGTTTTGGGACTTGTTTAATACCCATTCAGCATGTCGGTGCCCTGAACACACCCACAGCTCCTCCATTGTCTACTAAGGTTCCTGACCAATACGCCGACCTCAGGGCTGTATTTGATAAAAGAGAGGCAGAGAAACTGCCTCCACATAGACCATATGATTGTGCCATTGATATTCATCCTGGTACCATGCCTCCTCGAGGCAAAGTATATCCTCTTTCCATAAAGGAGAACCAAATTATGGAAGAGTACATAAAGGAGAATTTGGAGAGAGGTTTTATCCAACGTTCCTCTTCTCCAGCAGGGGCTGGGTTATTTTTTGTGTCTAAAAAAGAGGGAGATTTACGCCCGTGTATCGATTATAGGGGGCTTAACAAGATCACCATTAAGAACGTGTACCCTATCCCTCTCATATCAGAACTGTTCGACAGGTTAACGGGGTCAGCAGTATACACAAAACTTGATTTAAGAGGAGCTTACAACCTGATACGTATAAAAGAGGGGCATGAGTGGAAAACAGCATTTAACACCAGGAGTGGGCATTATGAATACTTGGTCATGCGTTTCGGTCTTTGTAATGCTCCAGCGGTATTCCAGGATTTTATTAATGATGTGCTCAGAGATTTCTTACAAACCTTTGTTATAGTATACCTAGACGATATATTGATTTACTCTCCCGATCTGAAAACCCACCATGCACATGTCAGACAGGTATTAGCAAAATTACTGGACAATGGTCTTTATTGCAAACTAGAGAAGTGTTTATTCGACATTACTACTGTGAAATTCCTTGGGTATATTATCACTCCAGAAGGTTTTGAGATGGATCCTTCTAAACTCACGGCCATCTCAGAATGGCCTCTCCCTCAAGGTCTCAAGGCCATACAGAGGTTTCTGGGGTTTCCAACTATTATAGGAGATTTATCAAGAATTATTCTGCTGTAGCCTCCCCTATCATTAATATGACACGTAAAGGTCTGAAGAACCAGATCTGGTCTTCTCAATCCAAACAAGCATTCGAGGCCCTCAAACAAGCTTTCACTTCCGCTCCCGTGTTACGGCATCCTGATCCCAGGATTCCGTTTGTTCTTGAGGTTGATGCTTCCGAGATAGGCATTGGGGCTGTCCTGTCTCAAAGAGAGTCTCCAGGAAAACCTCTACATCCTTGTGGGTTCTTTTCAAGAAAATTATCACCAGCAGAACGCAATTATGATATCGGTAACAGAGAATTGCTTGCTATTGTGTCTGCCCTATCAGAGTGGAGACATTTGTTGGAAGGTACTCTTGACCCTTTATTGATAATTACTGATCATAAGAACCTTACGTACATCGGGGATGCTAAACGTTTGAACGCGAGACAGGCCAGGTGGTCATTGCTACTGTCTCGGTTTAATTTTGTATTGACTTACAGACCAGGTGACCGCAATGTAAAGGCTGATGCCTTATCTCGTCAATATGACCCGTATGAATCTAATACACAAGACCACAATCCTATAGTTCCTCCTGAACGTATTGTGGCTTCCACAGTCTTGTCTGTCTCCTCGCCTTTCCTGGAACGCCTCCAGGCAGTTCAAGTAGGGGCTCCACCTGACAAGCCTCCAGATATGTTGTTTGTACCTGAAAAGGAAAGACAAGAATTACTCATAATGTTTCATGATTCTAAACCAGCAGGTCATCCTGGTATTACTAAGACTCTTACCAGTATCTCCAGACAGTTCTGGTGGCCCACCATGCGACAGGACGTACGTCTGTTTGTTTTGGCTTGTCAAGTCTGTGCCAGAAGCAAAACCAGTAAATCCTTGCCTGTCTGTCTATTGCAGCCTTTACCCATGCCTAAGAGGCCTTGGTCTCATCTATCTATGGATTTTATTGTGGACTTGCCGAAGTCCAAGGGTCATACTGTGGTTCTGACAGTTGTAGACCGCTTCTCCAAAATGGCTCATTTTGTCCCTCTACCTAAGCTTCCTACAGCCAAAGAACTGGCGGTTGTATTTGCTAGAGAGATTGTACGAATACATGGGGTTCCGTCTGAAATAGTCTCTGACAGAGGAGCCCAGTTCGTCTCTCGTTTCTGGAGGGTTTTCTGTGCAGAGATGGGGGTGCGATTGGCCTTCTCTTCAGCATATCATCCACAAACCAATGGGGCAGCAGAGAGGGCAAATCAGGGTCTCGAGCAGTACATACGTTGCTTTACCACACAACAACAAGACAATTGGTCGGAGTTGTTGCCCTGGGCTGAGTATGCACGTAATAACGCCGTTAACAAGACCACTGGCCACTCTCCTTTTTCTGCCATCTATGGTTTATTCCCTCCGGCTCTACCGCTTCAGTTTACTGAACAGGCCATCCCGGCTCTCGATGACCATCTCACTCAACTGCAAGCGATTTGGAGACAGATTCGAGAAAATATGGAGCGCAATGTTGCTGTCCAGAAACGCAAGGCTGACAGGCATAGGTTACAAGCTCCCTCCTATAACGTGGGGGATAGAGTTTGGTTGTCCACTAAGAACGTAAAGTTGCGGGTGCCTTCTATGAAAATGGCACCTCGGTTTATAGGTCCATATAAGATCATTCGCCGTATTAATCCTGTGGCTTATGCTCTTGCCCTTCCTAAACATCTTCGCATGCACAACCTCTTCCACACCTCCCTACTGAAGCCATTGTTGTGTAACAGGTACACGCGGGTCGTTCCTCCTCCTCCACCTATTCAGGTTGATGGTGAATCTGAGTATGAGGTTAGGAGGGTTTTGGATTCTAGGCTGTGCAGGGGCGCTCTGCAGTACTTGGTCGATTGGGTGGGTTATGGTCCAGAAGACCGGTCCTGGATTCCAGCTTCCGACATGTCTGCCTCTAGGTTGGTCAGGGCGTTCCATGCCTCACACCCCAATCGCCCTGGTGGTCGTCCTGCCGCTCGTCCTGTTGGTCGTCCGGTGGCCTCCCGTGGAGAGGGGGGTACTGTAACGTTGGGAGCTTCCAGCCCTACCTGTGTGCTTGAGGGCAGCATATCTGATGCTGCTCGCTGACCAATGCCCAGTTTAAATGGAGACAGGCAGGGAGGTGGCTGCATGAGGCGCGGCTTGAGTGGGGGGCGTGGCCTGGTGAAGGTCATTAAAAACCCTCAGTGTATTCTCAGCAGTTGCCAGATCGTGGTTATCCATACCTGAGCTCCTTGTACCTGACTGCTATATTGAATTAACCCGTTATTGACCTCTGCTTGTTTCTGACTATTCTGCCTTCTGTTGCCCTAGACCATTTTCTTGTACTACGCCACTGCTCTGATATCGACCCGGCTATTCCATTTGACCATTCTGAACTCTGTATTCCTGATTCTGGCTCGGCTGACTACTCCCTGTGTTGTTAACCCTTTCTGTCTAGCTAGTTTACCTGGCCAATTCTAAGGACCAGACAGTTAGAGATCTTTCACGGCTACTCTGTTGGTAGCTTCTGGGCTCTGTGGAGTGTGGGGTGTTAAGTACTGCGTGGTGGGATCTAGGAACCGTGACACCCTGATACCAGAATCTTCCGAGAATAAGACACATGAATGTCTCCAAGTGATGGATGAAGTCTTCAGCAGCGACATACCGGAACTGAAAGATATATCCCTAGACAAACGGGAAGAGATATGCTGAATATGCAATAGTCTCACTCAATGTTATTCTGGAAGCGGAGCCACTGGCTCCAGGAACATCTGACCCATTGCAAACAAGCTGTAGGCCTGAATCCTGACCCACCGGTCTCGACCTAGCTCAAGCCCGGCTACAAAGGGGGTGGCACCAATAGGGTCTGCCCATCTCAAACCCAGTGAAGAATGGAGAAGGCTGGCGAGACGCTAGGGGAACGGAAAAGGCGCAGCTCGTCTCCAAAGGGGATACTAGTGATAGTAGCAATTGGATTGGGTGCATTGATGATATATGGATTAGCAAGAAACATACACCTCAGGGAAGAACCCTTACTGAAGAGAAACAGATTCCTGGGATGAAAAAGAGGATAAAGAATGGCAGCAACAGAAGACAAACAGCTATCAAAAGGAACAGCAACGTCAAATTGCTAAAGGTCTGAAAAGATATCGAGAAAATCATCCAGACCTCCCTAAAATCCTTACCCATCTGTCCAGAAATCCACCTGACATGCCAATTCTGGAATTCTACCTGAACAAACTGCGGTTTGAACCAAATGGGAGAGTTCATCGAAGTAATCCTCAAGCAGTGGGAAGATAGATACGAAATACTGGAATACAACCATTCCTATATCCGGTGGCTAGTCCCCCTTCAAGAGCAAGGATGGAATGAATGGGCCGAGAAGCTGACGAAGCCTGAGCTTGCAATCATGAAGCAGAACAAAGGAGTCCAGCAAAGGCTCCTTGAGGCCTACTCTAACAAGAGAAGGTACCGGACACGTAAAGCGGTCTGAGAATTTCAAAGGAAGATTCGAAAACCTGAATTCCAACAGTCACAACAATCTACAGATTACCCGGATTCTGAAGTGTCTGAGAGATCTAGGAGCCAAGATATACCAGGCCTCTGGTGAAATTATTCCTGATAGAAACACTGGTTGAAAAACGTCTACCGTACGTAAAAGTTAGCGTCCTGAACTATTTTATGTTTACCGTGAAGAACAGACGGGAACGACAAGACCTGATATATTTCGCATGGGAGAAATGCACATCTGGGGACCCAGGGAGAAACTCCAGAGTTACCAGAAGATTCTCTCTCTGATAATCCACTTGCTGCCACCGCCACTTGCCCACTGGACTCCAGCATACTTTGAAAAAGAGCAGAAGTGGCTTTCTGAAGAACCAGGAAAGTTCAGAAAAGATGAATGGTTCCAGCTAGTCAGCAAACAAATAATCTCAGAACAGGTTCCAAGAAATAATTTGTTGGTTAAATTAAACTATACCCAGACACCATTACCGGATTACCAGTCACTGATGACATAGTCCCCACTAGGTCCAGAGGAGCACCACGGACCTGGTACTATTGTCTTTCTGTTGCCAGGAACCGGCCCGGTGATACCCTCGCTCTGGACAATGGTCCTTAATGGATTTTGGCTAGGAGAGGATGTAGATAAATCACTCTCCGCCAAAAAGGGGGGAAACGATACAGCTTGGCCTGAGAGTGGCCATTTTGTAATCGATATGTACTCAGATATTTTATAGCTTGGCCTAATAGCAGCCATTTTGTTTCAGATATTATTCTCTCTCTTTAAGATGTGTTTAAGATGTTGCGCTATTGAGAAATTTACAGTCCTCGGAATCTCAACAAAAATGTTCTGAACCCAAGCTCAAGGCCGCATAGTTGCAGGGTGGCCAGGGAGATAAGAATTGCACAGCTCGCTGCGCAAGTTCTCTGGAAATGTATCACAGCTGGCACCGGACAGTGCATGTTGATTCTAAACCATTTTCATCAATATCTTCCTTTTTCTCCTCCTGATGGTTAATTAGTTCTGGTACCTATATATGGACAGCCGGATACGAGGGGAGGGGGGGAGTAATTGAAGATGAGACATGTATAAGATATCGTTCTTTCTGTAATGCAAACATTCAGAATTTCTTTCGACACCTGTGCCTGTGTCTCTGAGTTTTGGGTCGACCCAAATAAACGCAATTCCTGAACAAAGACCTGCGTCCGTCTGATTTCCTTGTCGATTGCAGCTAATCTCTTGGGCCAGATTCTACAAGAGCACGGAGGAAAATCACTGTTCGGTGCAATTCGGTGGCAAGTTTGTTCCATTCCGAATAACCCCTACTATTACCGGCTACAGAGAAGTGGACTGTCGGTGGGTATTTCTCGTGCCTGTGAATGAGACGAGAGGAAGGGAGAAGTGAACAATGCAGTCACTTGTCTATCCCAGCAAGTGGTAGGATCGCTTGCTGAGTACTCTACAAGGCTGAGTTGACGGAAAAAGGTTTGCGTCGGGCTGTCACCTCTTCAGATGCAGGCGATCTGAGAATTGGGTAGTGAGCACACAGTATTTCCATTATTTCCTTACTCATGTTCAGATTCCTGATACTCCAGCAGAGTACTGGAGCACATTTAACTCTTTCCCTGCTTTAGACGCATCCATTGCAGACAGTACAGGACAATCGAGGAGAGCAATGCTATCCATCTGCTTTAATCGTCCATTCTTTGATGCTTACTAAGTTTAAATCGGTTTTGGTTGAGCAGAAAATCTGTCCTGCATTTACTGGCATCTACCTGGAACTTAGTAGCCTACGTCAGTGTAACAGAAAAGTGCTACTTGTCTATGTTACAGTTACTGACACTCCACCTTGTGGCCATACTGCAGAAGACTTACGTTGATAGAAAGTGTCAGGAAATTTTAAATATAGGATATTTTTTTTTCTTGTTTTTTGAGAAAGTATTTTACCTGGAAGGATACATTGAGATTTCTCTCGTTTTCAAGTATGTCCTGGGTGGGGAGTATGTACCGTTAGGTGTCTTGCCCAAGGACACTTACTGGAGAGGTGCTCTTGCCGGGATCAAACCTGCGTCTCCACAGTCATAGAGCAGTGATGTTACCTCTACTCCACCCAGTCGGTAATAAATGTAGGGCAGTGCCAGAGGTCAAGTTCTGAAAAATATTTGGGAACTCACTTAAATTATTCCTGTCATAAAAAAGACTACTGGAAGCTGTAGCAGCTGCAGCGCTTCTTTATGTGTGAGAATGACATTCCTGCTTGGAGCCATGGATGAAATCTTGCCCCCCCCAAAAAAGAACGTGCTCTGTGTATGAGTGCCACAGCAATAAAACTCACAGTAATGTGCGGTGTGTATGAGTGTACCACAGAAAGCCACAAAAATAAAGCTCACAGTAACATGCGATGTGTATGATTGTGTCACAGAGCACCACAACAATAGAACTCACACTCATACACACCGCACATTACTGTATCACAGAGCACCACAGAAATAAAGCTGACAGTAATGTGCAGTGTGTATGAGTGTGTAGCGCTGGTTTAAATCCTGCCGCTGTAGTTACTTGTTTCTGGCCACCAGGGGGACACGAACGCAATGTAAACTGATACTGGACACTTTCGGACTACGTTTTCCAGCATGCTTTGGGGCAGGAACAGGAAGTGGGTGGGGAGAACCGAGAGACATCCGCAGCCTCGTGCAGAGGAGAGCCAGTGCGCGCCAAGGGGTGAGACAAGGAGCGATCGTGACCAGGCCGGAGTGCAGGTGCTGCTTTGCGGAGCTGGAGATCGGCCCAAGTCACTTGCCAGAAGACCTATTAACCTATCGGTGAGAAGTTTAAACGATACAGAGCTGCAGAATGACCCCGAGTGAGGAGACCGCGATTGATCTAACGGGAGTGCAGGCGGTGAGCTGAGCATCTTGTGGCAGAAACGGACAAGCAAGACAAGCGGATCCAGTGGCACAGAGTCCCAGTCAAGTCGAGCGGAGAGACGTCCTGGGTCGAGCAGAGCGCAGAGTATCTGGCGGATGGGTGAGAGGCCTTCCCGGCCACAGTGAAAATAATAAAGCACGCTGCAGTTTGTCTAAAGCTACAGGGCCCCAACGTGACTAGTCGAAGACACATTGAAATCATTCACTGGCCAGTTGAATCTAGTACCCGGGTACCAACACACGCATGCACGTACACCTTTTTGGGACACAACCTGTAAGGGACTCACATTTCAGCAACGAAGGGGTTAAAATTCCTTTTTCTTTTCCGCTGCGCGTTTCTCGCATTTCGAAGTTCTGTAAATATATATGTATACCGTGCTGCTCTATATATCGCAGTTTATTTGAGATCAGTAAACTATATAAGTTATAAAATCCACAACAGTGCTGGTGTATATTTATTCCCTAGTGCGGGGAGACTGACCCGAGGTTTAAATTCAGCGGCTCCTCCAGGAGTGAGCGCTACACGTGGGGGGGCTCGTCCGGGATCAGTCTCTGGAAAAAACCGCATTTAAAGGGTTAAATATGGATCCAGACACTGCTGCCAAATGGTGTGAGGAGCAAAGTAGTCAGATAGAATTATGTATAGTCATGGATATTCCTGCAGACATGGGCCGAAGATCAGATTCGCCGGGCCGTGGCCGAGCTGACACCAGATCATCGGGGGTTGATCCTGGACA
This sequence comes from Leptobrachium leishanense, assembly GCA_009667805.1. Taxonomy (NCBI): domain Eukaryota; kingdom Metazoa; phylum Chordata; class Amphibia; order Anura; family Megophryidae; genus Leptobrachium; species Leptobrachium leishanense. Next base: position 348,983,491 of record CM019065.1, read on the forward strand.
TTAAAGCGAACCCAGATACCTCTCACATGTATGTTCTTTTCGAATGGAGAAAGGGTGTTCCAGTGTGTTTTCAGGGCGCGAGCGTGAAGCTGACCGATGAGGTGGAAGTTCAACAGATTCAGCCAAGTGCGCCACGTGGCGATCTCGCGAGTGTTCCCGCGCCCAGTCCGCTGGCCATGATCGGGCCTGAATTTATAGTGGCTATTGGAGATTTGCTGGCTAAATGTCAGAAAACAAGCCCTCCGCACACTAACTTTGGTTATCGACGGTTGAGAAATTTTACAGGACACGTGCCAACTCCGGCGGGAGAAGAAACCTTCGAAGAATGGGTAGAACAGGCTATGTAGGCTCTGGATGAGTGGGACGTCCCCGAAGCACAGAAGAAGCAAAGAATTACTGAGAGCTTAAAGGGACCTGCGTCAGAGGCTGTAAGAAACCTAAAATTAAGTAAAACAAGACTGCACTGCTTTAGATTACCTAAACGTACTACAGGAAGTTTTTGGGCGAACGGAAAAGGCTGCGGAGCTCGTGTACCAGTATGAACATACTTACCAGCGGAAAGGTGAGAAAATGACTGAATACATGAGGCGCCTAGATAAGATTCTGCACCAGATACTTCTTAAGAAAGAGGCCGAACCGGCCGAAATAGATAAGATCCGAATACAGCAGATCCTGAGGGGCACTCAACCTCTAGATCCTGTGATGCTACTGCTGAGAACCAGAGAAGGTAACCGAGAATTGAAATACCTGAAACTGATCCGAGCTGTCAGAGAGGAAGAGGCTCTACTCGAAGAGAAATCCCTTAGGAGGGGAGAAAGAGTATACGCACAACCCGTGAGGCATAACGAGTGTATGCGAGCGGAAGATGATTCGCTAGACACCTGTGGATCCGAAGGTGGACGAACAGGAGCATCTGGTTGTTTCTAAGTCCACAGAGAGTGCTGCAAGAGAGCAAATTCTTCCTACATACAGTGAAATTCACAAAACTGTTAAGAAAGTGCAAGAAGCTCAAGCTGAATTGCAACAGGCACACACGGACCTGTGCCGAGTGCTTTTGAAAGTGGCAGAGACACAGACAGATATGCAGAAGTTCCTTACTGATATGCGGACAACTGGAGTTGCTGTTGTTTCTGGCCAGGTTCCTTGAACCGAATCACCACAAGCAAGTGCGTCTCCATCTTCAAATAAGAGATGTTTCAGTTGTGGAGAAATGGGTCATTTCCGAGCGCAGTGCAAAAGCCGAAAGCCTGAGAAAAACAGGGTAGAAGAGTTTTTAAAAGCCTTGGAAGGGCTGCTATCTACCTCACCGCCAGGAAATGCCAGAGGGCCCAAGTGAAGGAGCAAACTAGGTGCCCAATAGTTAAAGACCGCTCCAGAAATCCAACCAGGACTGAAAGGGCGAGAAGGCCCAGAGTTTCGTCCACTGCTGAGCCTACCAGGACTGAAAGAGTCACTCCTTTAGCATCCGGTCCTACGTCATGGGGAAGCAATGCACACCCAAAACCTACACGGGTCAAGAAGAAGGCCAGGGTACAGCAAACGGGGTCTAAACTTCTTGCTACTACGACAAAGTTTCCTGACCAGCTGATAGGTCCTTCTCCCATCGTTCCAATCCAAGTAGAGGGAGTCTACACCAAAGCTCTGTTGGACTCAAGGGCTCAAGTGACACTGATCTACCGAGACTTCTATGAGAAGCGCTTGAAGCACTTACCTCTACAGGAGCTAAAGGAACTTGAAATCTGGGGTATCGGGACCGAGAAACTTCCATATGACGGATATCTACAGGTGAAGCTAGAGATCGGATCCGAAGTCATTGGACAGTCTGGGGGTTGTGATGCATTGCCCATTGTGTGTCCTCGACCTTCAGGGTCCAACAGAAGTTCTATGATAGTGGGGACGAATACTGATCTGGTGCGACGTCTCCTGACCCCTATAGTACTGGAAGAAGGTTCTACCAAGGGAGTACACCCGATATTGCGTCCAGTCTATCAGCGAATGGTCGAAGAACAGAAGGCACCTGCCGAAGTGGGGGGCTGTGGAGATTAGGAGGAAGAGAAAAGGTTCTACAATCAGGAGAAGTGGCGAGTTTCCGGGCTTCAGTCAAGTTGAATGGATCACAACCAGGTCCCTATGTGGTACTGGAAACTGATTTTAATCATGGGAGTGAAGCCGGAGTTGAAATAATCCCTGAAATAATCTCCACCAAAGCTCTGAAACGAACACGAGGAAGAGTCTCAGTCAGTGTATGTAATGTATCTGATTCTCCAGTGATCCTGAAAGCACGAATGCCCATCGGGCAAGTGGCGTCCGCTATGCCTCTCTCTCCTACTGATTTAGGAGGGGGAGCGAATAAAGATATTCCAGCTGACAGGTTCTATCCCAAAGACGCTCCCATCTCGCCTGAATGGAAGAAACGTCTTCAGTCCCAGGTCCTAAAGTGGAGGGATTTGTTCTCAAAAGATGAGTTTCACGTGGGCCTGGCTAAGAGTACTGAGCATCGCATTCGACTGCAGGAAGATAAGCCGTATCGAAAAAGGTCAAGACGAGTTCCACTGGGAGACTTGGATGATCTAAGAGAACAGCTGAATGAACTGCAAAGAACCAAGGTGATTCAAGAGTCCAGGAGTCCGTACGCTTCTCCCATAGTGATGGTTCGGAAGAAGAATGGTTCTGTCCGTCTATGCATAGACTATCGCAAGCTAAATCGGAGAAGCATCCCCGATCAATATGCCACTCCTCGGATAGAAGATGCCTTGCAGTGTTTGTCTGGAGCAAAATGGTTTAGTGTACTAGACCTGCGAAGTGGGTATCACCAGATACCAATGCATCCTGAAGACAAAGAGAAGACTGCGTTCATCTGCCCACTGGGATTCTTTGAGTTCAACCAAATGCCTCAAGGCCTTACGGGGACTCCAGCCATGTTCCAACGGTTAATGGAGAAGACAGTCAGAGACATGAACCTGATCGAAGTACTAGTGTATCTGGATGACATAATCGTGTTTGGGAAGACGCTGGAAGAACATGAGCAACGGTTGGAAAAGGTCTTGAAGCGGCTCCATGAAGAGGGGTTGAAACTGTCTCTGGAGAAGTGTCAATTCTGTTTGCCTTCCGTCACGTATCTGGGACACGTTGTTTCAGCAGAAGGCGTTTCGACGGATCCTCGAAAGTTGGAAGCCGTAGCTTCCTGGCCTAGACCCCGAAATGTCACTGAACTTAGATCTTTCTTGGGATTCTGCTCCTATTACCGAAGGTTTGTAGGAGGGTTTGCCAAGATAGCTCAACCACTGAGTAAGCTCCTGCGGAAGGAAGATGTAGAAGAAGGCCACAAGGCCTCTGACCGAAATCCGTCGACTCCAGGGCCAAAGAAGGCTCGAGAATCTATCCAAGGAGAATGGACTAGTCAATGCGAAGGTGCTTTCATGAAGCTGAAAGAGAGTCTAACTCGAGCTCCTGTCTTGGCCTACGCTGATCCTCATAAGCCGTCCGAATTGCATGTAGATGCCAGCCGAGAGGGTCTAGGGGGAGTCTTATACCAAGAATATGGTGGATTGTTGAGGCCTGTAGCCTACGTGAGCCGGAGCCTTACGCCTTCGGAAATGAATTATCCTACCCATAAGTTGGAGTTCCTCGCTTTGAAGTGGGAGGTGGTCGACAAGTTGAAAGACTATCTGTATGGAGCCGAATTTGTGATAAAGACGGATAACAATCCTCTTACCTACGTCCTTACTACTGCGAAGCTGGATGCAACGGGACATCGGTGGTTGGCCGCTCTGTCAGGGTTTAGGTTCAGCCTGAAGTATCGCCCTGGAGGGAACAATCGAGATGCTGATGCTTTGTCGAGAAGACCCTACACTACAGAATGGACTCAGTTAACTCCAGATGGGGTGCAAGCTTTATGTCAAGGAGCAGAGCGCCGGGTCAAGGGAGGGATTGAAGCAGAAGCCATAGGAGTCATGGCTGCGGCTGTTCCAGAGTTCTACTGTAACCCTACGCAGCTGAGAGATGAAAGTTTGCCTACTTGTTCGAAACAGGACCTGAGAGCTGACCAGGCTGGAGATCCTCTGATCGCATTGACCATGAAGGCTCTAAACGCGAACCAACGGGAGATTCTTCTGACTAATTCCCCAGAAGGGGCCAGATTGGTCTACAAGGAGTGGGAACGGTTGAAAATGTTGGATGGGGTGGTCTACCGAAGGGGCCCCTCAAGCGATGCTGGAGAGACCCAACAGTTGTTCCTTCCCACCAAACACAGAGAGGGTGTGCTACGGTCATTACACGATGACCATGGACATTTAGGAGCATAGAGAACTTTTAAGCTGGTGCGGGACAGATTCTATTGGCCCTGCATGAGGCCTGAAGTTGAAAGTTACTGCCATTCATGTCTGAGGTGTATCCAAAGGAAGATTCTGCCAACTGCTCCAATGAGCCATCTGCAAAGTCAAGGACCCATGGATTTGGTGTGCATTGACTTACTGTGCTTAGAGCCGGATGCTAGTGGGCAGGGAAATATCTTAGTGGTGACTGATCATTTCACGCGCTTCGTAGAGTTTTTTCTACGAGAGACCAACGTGCTCCTACGGTGGCGAAGGTTTTAATGGAAAAGTTTTTTGTTCACTATGGACTGCCAAGGAGAATACACTCGGATCAGGGTAGAGACTTTGAGAGCCGGCTTGTTGGGCAATTACTGGAACTGCTGGGAATTCAGAAGACCCGAACTACACCATATCACCCTCAAGGTGATGCTCAGCCAGAAAGGTTCAATCGCACTCTGCTAAATATGTTGGGGACACTGTCAAACAGAGAGAAGCAGAGTTGGAGTCGTCACATAGCCACGCTAGTACATGCATACAACAGCACGGAGAGTGACGCTACTGGATACTCACCGTACCGTCTCATGTTCGGAAGGGAAGCTCGACTGCCGGTTGATTTGGCGTTCGGGTTATCTCTGGATCAGACGTCTGTAGCCTCTCATAGGAATTATGTGGATAGACTCCGGAAGAATTTGGCCCCTGCGTTTGAACAAGCCCGTTTGACCTCTGGGAACAGGGAACAGAGGAATAAACGAAACTACGATTTGAAAGTTCGGATACAGGATCTACAACCCGGTGATAGGGTTTTGTTGAAGAACTTGGGTGTTTCTGCCAGTCATAAGTTGGCGGACCGATGGAGTTCTCAGGTCTACATTGTCTGCAAGCAACTGCCGGGTCTGCCGGTTTACCAAATTCGACCTGATGGGAAGGCTGGGCCTCTTAAAAACTGGCACCGAAATAATTTGCTACCTCTGAAGGAAGCTGTAAGGATACCAGTTGGAGACGAACTTTCTCTGCCGAATCCGCCTCCGCCTGCTCCACGTTTGACTCCCGTTACTCGGTCTCAGCAGACACGAGTTGTTGAGGAAAGCGAAGGGGAAAGTGAAGAAGAAAGTTTTTGTCTGAATTGGGTGCGCTCACCAGAGCCTGAAGAAGTCGTCCCAGTTGCTGAACGGTGGGAAAGCAATCTGAGGCCTGAGGGTCCAGAATTCCAGCTGGACATTCCTGAAACTTCTGAAATTCCTATAGTTCCTGAAAACGCATCCTATGCCTTCATTGGAAGGATCATACTCCGAGGAGATGTCTGTTGCAGTTTTGAATGAAAGACCTGAACCTGTATCTGTAATACTTCCGACTGAAGAAGAGCTGATTGAGCCAGAGCCAAAACGTTCTGTCCGACCCCCTCAAAGACTCACCTACGACTCACCAGGACATAGCACTGAAGAGGCTGTTACCACAGTGCGAAGGTTGCCCGAAGTGTCTGCTATGTTAGCTGAGGTAGCTAGAAGTATGAGTAAACTTGAGGATGTATACCTAACCCATTGTATGTTTGCTGCTGAGCCTATATATATCGACTGATGTAATGTTGAAATGTAATGTAACTGTTATACCTCCTTGGAGAGACCCAAGAGTTCTAGGAGGGGTAGAGTGTAGCGCTGGTTAAAATCCTGCCGCTGTAGTTACTTGTTTCTGGCAATGTAAACTGATGTAAAGCAATGTAAACTGATACTGGACACTTTCGGACTACATTTTCCAGCATGCTTTGGGGCAGGAACAGGAAGTGAGTGGGGAGAACCGAGAGACATCCGCAGCCTCGTGCAGAGGAGAGCCAGAGCGCGCCAAGGGGTGATTAGAGCAAGACGCACGTGAGACAAGGAGCGATCGTGACCAGGTCGGAGCACAGGTGCTGCTTTGCGGAGCTGGAGATCGGCCCAAGTCACTTGCCAGAAGACCTATTAACCTATCGGTGAGAAGTTTAAAAGATACAGAGCTGCAGAAGGACCCCGAGTGAGGAGACCGCGATTGATCTAACGGGAGTGCAGGTGGTGAGCTGAGCATCTTGTGGCAGAAACGGACAAGCAAGACAAGCAGATCTGGTGGCACAGAGTCCCAGTCAAGTCGAGTGGAGAGACGTCCTGGGTCGAGCAGAGTGCAGAGTATCTGGCGGATGGGTGAGAGGCCTTCCCGGCCACAGTGAAAATAATAAAGCACGCTGCAGTTTGTCTAAACCTACAGGGCCCCAACGTGACTAGTCGAAGACACATTGAAATCATTCACTGGCCAGTTGAATCTAGTACCCGGGTACCAACACACGCATACACGTACACCTTTTTGGGACACAACCTGTACGGGACTCACATTTCAGCAACAAAGGGGTTAAAATTCCTTTTTCTTTTCCGCTGCGCGTTTCTCGCATTACGAACTTCTGTAAATATATATGTATACCGTGCTGCTCTATATATGCCAGTTTATTTGAGATCAGTAAACTATATAAGTTATAAAATCCACAACAGTGCTGGTGTATATTTATTCCCTAGTGCGGGGAGACTGACCCAAGGTTTAAATTCAGCGGCTCCTCCGGGAGTGAGCGCTACAAGTGTATCACAGAGCTCCACATATCCTGGCCCATTGTCCAGCCACATAATCCGGGTGTGCTATCGTTTTGCTGTTGTATGTGTTTTACTTCCTTTTGAAGACAAGACTAAGATACAAAACACAAATTTTAGCATATATCATCCCATTTTCTGCTTAGCAAAGCTTTTATGGGTTTATAGCTCGTTAACTTGGAGAGTGGTTAATTGTAATTATATAGACAACACAAAATTAAGGAAGCAACTTCCGTTAAAAAGCGACAGGGAACAAAACATATGAGTAAGAAATAAGAAAATTGTCAGCATAGAAAGCGGCTCCGTTAACTTAAACAGTTTAAGGTGGGAAATAGCCGGGGGAGAGCTGGATATGTTGAACCCACATGCAGAGCTGGATTATTGTTACACTAGGTGGAAAGCCTGCCCAGAGGGCAGTCTATTGTTGTTGTCACCAGGTCAGAATTCAAGTCCACATAGTTTCTTTCCAATGTCCTATCCAAGAGTATCTCTCTATATAAATACGTTTGTAACGCGTCCATCGCCATCCCATCCGCAACAGGAGGGCCGACTGAGCAGCTGTGATGGGTGCGCACACGGGTGACAGCGCATTACAAAGGAATTTATATATTAGAGTAGGTTCCTCTTCCCTCTTAGATTGTAAGCTCACGGGAACCGGACCCTCAGATTGTAAACTCGTGGGACCCCTCAGATTGTAAACTCGTGGGACCCCTTAGATTGTAAGATCATGTGGCCCCTTAGATTGTAAGCTCATGTGGCCCCTTAGAGTGTAATCTCATGTGGCCCCTTAGATTGTAAACTCATGGGGCCCCTTAGATTGTGTTGGGCTTGGGCGGGCATTTTTTTTGTAGCGTATACATTATGCATATATTTAATGGCACATGGTATGCATGGCATGGCAGGCTGGTATTTAGGCACACTGGTATTATGAGACACTGGTATTATGGCTGGCAGACTGGCATTATGGCTGGCAGACTGGCATTGTACATGGCAGACTGGCATTGTCCATGGCAGACTGGCATTGTGCATGGCAGACTGGTAATATGGCTGGCAGACTGGTAATATGGCTGGCGAACTGGTAATATGGCTGGCAGACTGGTATTGTGCATGGCAGACTGGTAATATGGCTGGCGAACTGGTAATATGGCTGGCGAAGTGGTAATATGGCTGGCAGACTGGTAATATGTCTGGCAGACTGGTATTGTGCATGGCAGACTGGTAATATGGCTGGCGAACTGGTATTGTGCATGGCAGACTGGTAATATGGCTGCCGGACTGGTAATATGGCTGCTGGACTGGTAATATGGCTGCCGGACTGGTAATATGGCAGACTGGTAATATGGCTGCCGGACTGGTAATATGGCTGCTGGACTGGTAATTTGGCTGCCGGACTGGTAATATGGCTGGCAGACTGGTAATATGGCTGGCAGACTGGTTTTATGGCTGGCAGACTGGTTTTGTGCATGGCAGACTGGTAATATGGCTGGCAACTGGTATTGTGCATGACAGACTGGTAATGTGCATGGCAGACTGGTATTGTGCATGGCAGACTGGTAATGTGCATTGCAGACTGGTAATATGGCTGGCAGACTGGTAATATGGCTGGGAACTGGTATTGTGCATGGCAGACTGGTAATATGCATGGCAGACTGGTAATATGCATGGCAGACTGGTATTGTGCATGGCACACTGGAAATATGCATGGCAGACTGGTATTGTGCATGGCAGACTGGTAATATGCATGGCAGACTGGTATTGTGCATGGCAGACTGGTATTGTGCATGGTAGACTGGTAATATGCATGGCAGACTGGTAATATGTCTGGGAACTGGTATTGTGCATGGCAGACTGGTATTGTGCATGGCAGACTGGTAATATGCATGGCAGACTGGTATGTGCATGGCAGACTGGTATTGTGCATGGCAGACTGGTAATATGCTGGAACTGGTATTGTGCATGGCAGACTGGTATTGTGCATGGCAGACTGGTAATATGCATGGCAGACTGGTATTGTGCATGGCAGACTGGTAATATGGCTGGGAACTGGTATTGTGCATGGCAGACTGGTATTGTGCATGGCAGACTGGTAATATGCATGGCAGACTGGTATTTTGCATGGCAGACTGGTATTGTGCATGGCAGACTGGTATTGTGCATGGCAGGCATGGCAGACTGGTAATATGGCAGGCCGGGCACGGAGGAGATGCAGGCCGGGCGCGGAGGAGATGGAGGCCGGCAAGGAGGAGATGGAGGCCGGCAAGGAGGAGATAGAGGCCAGGAAGGAGGAGATGGAGGCCGGGCACGGAGGAGATGCAGAAAACAAATCCGATCCATTGGAGAGGCGCTGTGCTGTGCGCCTCTCCAATGGATCGGATTTGTTTTGTCCCTCTCGCACACCGGCTGTGCGCGTGCCACGGCCGTTGGATGCGCGCGCAGCCAACCGCCGCAGGTTGCGCGCGCATGCGCAGTAGGGTTTTGGCAACGGACACGCCAGCCCTTATTGTCTTATAGGATAGATAGGAATGGCCAATATATCGGTGATCCTCTGTCCCATCCCTCTTACTCCCATTTAAACTTTTGTCCCATTCCTCTCACCTCTCATTATGCCTCTGCCCTATGGATAAAAAAAGGGAACTCTGTTGTGAATAGAGTATACCTTTAGGCCACGGTCACACTAGCGCACACAAACACGGAGGGAACGTCTGTGAGAATTGGCATTCTCACCGCTCGGATGCCCGTGTGGCCACCTCACTGAGCGCACGTTAGTGCACTCAGCCCTACAAAGAGCGAGCCTCTGGCAAGTGAAGGTTGTAACACGGCTCCATTACGACCTTCAAATGCTGGCGGCCGGGAACTGGCACAAGGCCAGCCGGAGGGACCTGGCATGGCAGAAGGCACAAGTACTCGTGAAAATGCCTGGTATCGACACCGATACTAGTATTGGTATTGGTGCATCCCTAGTTTGAATCATAAAATGTAGAAAAATTCATTTACATGCTGAAAATTATTGAAATCCAAACAGAAATTTACACTTTGACAGTTTTACTGAAGCATTCGGGCGTGACATTACATATACACACAGAATGACATCATTTGAATCTGCTGAGCTAGCTGGAATAAACGATACATAATTTGTCTGGGTTCTACATTAAACCGTGACTTCAAATATCGTTAAATTTTATGAGCCAAAAAATGGTCAAAATGAGCCTAGCACACAGGAGTGAAATGGTTAAGTTAAAACAGAAGTCTTTTTTAGCCCCTGCCGAAACCACATCCACAGATTACATGGGATCACTTTTGGATTAGCGAAATGATTGCTTGTGTGGCATTGGATTGTATGATGCTGAGAGAGGCTGAGTGTGTTGAAAGTGAGTATATGTGGCTGGCTGAGTCAGATGGGGATGAGCATGTATTTAAATGATCAGAAAAGTCCAATAATATTGTATGCTTTCCCCTTGTTTCCATTAAACACTGCCTTTGTTGAAAGAAAAGCTTTAACTGTGATCTAAGTAATAAATATTTGATGAATGGCTCCTCATGATAGCAGCTCTGCGTACACTGTACAGGAACTAACAGGGTTATTCAGAGAGATGAAAACCAGGAGAATGACTGGAGAAGTGAAAATTCTAGGTCAAAATAGCTGAAAAGTGAGAGAAATGGGAGAATTTTTCTGGTTTGGCTATTTTGACCTAGAATTTTCACTTCTTCAGTCATTCTCCTGGTTTTCACCACTCTCTGAATAACCCTGAGAATCTCATATCGAAGGACAGGGCCAGATTGTTCCCAGTCTCACTCTGCTCCCAGCTAGAAGTGGCAATTGGACAACCCATCTCGTTGTGTCCATAGGACTCCATGGGGGGGGGGTTGTGCTTCCAGCCACAAACCCACAGAGTAATCGTGGAGGGAGACTGTGAACTATTTGTTCACCCTTTTTGCGTCCAGGAGAGGCCACCTTTCTTTCTGCGGGATGAGAGGTGGATATCGGTTTTATTGAGGGGGGGATTAGGAGGTGATGCGTTTGCAGAATCATTTAGCACCAGCTCTTAGGTGTAGCTAAAATTTTGCCTTGGTCTTTCCAATGGTACCAATCATGACCCTCTAGCTGCCATCGATCGGGAGATAAGGGGGTCCAATGGAACCCCATATCTCCACCATAGTGTTACCTCCCGAACTGATGTCATCGCGTCCATAAGCGATGACTTCAGTAGGTGGGGGGAGACCCCAGAGGCTTGGCTGACATCCAAAATGTCAGCCATCTCCAGGACAGACCCGTGATCCGGAGCTGCCTCCCTAAGGGGTTAAAGAGAAGCACCCCTTGAAAGGGCAGTCTGTGCCCTTTCCAGAGGTGCCTCTCTTTCTCCTGTAGCATCAGTGATGGGGAGTGAGAGGGGTCCAAAAGGACTCCCCCTCTACTTCAGGCACTCTCAGGGAGGGGAGTGCCTGAAACTGACATCACTGCGCGCCGCGCGATAATGTCAGTACACTGGTCGGGATCCCAGAGGCGGGGCTGACATCTAAGAAGCCAGCCTGCACCGGAAGACCACAGCGATTGGCCAAAATAACAGCTGACCACTGACTGCAATGTGAGAACGCGCTCAGTACGTCGTCCTCATGCTCAGCGTGATCAAGACGATGCACGGAGCGTGTCCTCTGCAGCCAAGTGGTTAAACCTGTCGAACTGAATCCTGGAAATCAGGGCATTTCACTGAAACTTCGGTGCGGTTCAGTATTCTCTGAATAGATTAACCATTACTTCTCTATGGGGCAATTTCGCTGCTGCCAAAGATTGCCGAATTGCACCATATTTCGCCAGTATTTGGCGAATTGACAGGTTTGTGAATAGATCTAGATTATAAATTCCCACGGGAATAGGGCCCTCATGTCCTCCTGTACCTGTTGGCAGCAATACTGACCTCCTCCTGTATGTATTGTAGAATTGTCCTGGCGCTTAATAAATAATAATAATAGACAAACTGACCTGAAATTGCACGTACGATGAATTCACTGTTTGGACCCTTTCGGTGGCAAGTTCGGGGCTTTGTGAATAACCCCTACAGAGTCTGACAGATACAGACACTAGAAGTCACACATATTGACAAGTAAACAAACACCGTTCTATATTGCTGTCACTGTCACCATTGGGAGGCTATTCTATGTAGCTACTACCTTTTCTATATCAATGTTACTGCCAGTCCCAAACCTACTCCAGGCCCAGGCGGTAGCCCAGCCTACTCCCAGGTGGTAACCCAGTCTACTCCAGACCCAGGTGGCCACTCAGCCTACTCAAGACCCAAGCGGCTGCAGGTTCTAATTGATTGCCCATCGTCTGCCGGGCCTACAACCTCGGCACCACATATGCATTGGAACTATCAGGGTTATTCAAAGAGATTCGAAAAGTCACCGCACGTTCGGTGACTTTTCGTTCCCTGTACTTCGGGGCGATTCGGCGATCCTAGTTTGCCGACCCTGCGGTGTATTCAGCAAGCACCGCAGCGCCCCCCGCAGTGCAGGGAAAAGTTGCCGCAAACCCGCCGAACACTCACCGAACATTCACCGAAACCCGCAGAAACAGCTGGATTAACCACGTTAAACATGCTGGAGAAACCCGACTAGCCGCCGATCACAGCGCAGAGCAGCCGCCGGAAAAAGCCAACGAGGTGTAAAAAACCCCCAGTACGCTTGAAAGAAAAAGCTTGCAAAAAACTACTGAACGAAAATGTCTGGAATTTACATATAAGATCCAATGAATGACAATAAAAAGGGCTGTTACAGAAAAATGAAAAATCGATGTAAAAAAAAAGGAAAAAAAAGTTTGCCAAAAAAATTCCATCAAAAATGCCTAAAAGATCCTAAAAAATCTATGACTAAAGAGACTTTTTACTGCAGAATATAATAATAAACGGCTTATTAGATATTGAATTAAAACGAATATTTTTAGCATTGAAGCCTATGGGATTCAGTGTCCGGTTACATTTTGGGGCCAGATCGGCTCTCTTTGAATAACCCTGTATGTGTCCTAATGTTGGTATCGAGTCAATCATTAACTATCTGGTACTAGCGACCATTTATTTGTCGATGCTGTTTCAGGTCCATAAAGCTCTACCTATGCGTTCGATAATGCTCTACAACAGGGGTGTACAACCTTGGACCTCCAGCTGTTTTGGAACTACATTACCCACAAGGCTCTGTCGACTTAATGAGTGGCTGAGTATCATAGGAGATGTAGCTCTGAAACATCTGGAGGGCCACAGTTGGTCACCCCTGCTCTACAAATATTAAGGAGGGCATCATGTAGTTTTGAAAGATCTGTAGCGCAGAGATTCGCCATCAGTGGATTCATGGTTGCCCCAGTTAGCAAACGCATGAGTCAGGTAACAACGGGACAGAAAATCGACAGCTTCTGGCTAGGGTTCCCACCCGTACGGTTTTGACCCATACTGTCCGGGTTTCGAGTAATGTGTACGGGTTTCAGATTCCCTGCCATCCGGATACATGACTGTCTGCCTCCCACGTGTTTGCCGCGATCCTCTGGACCGAGCGGCTATTTAGCAGCTGCACAGCAGGAGGGGGTTTGTGCTGCTGCTTGATTAATCACTCGCAGGCTGCCTGTGTGCAAGTGATGAATGGAAGCTCCACCCCAGCTGTTGCTGATCAGCTGGACCCGGTGAGTGTAGCTGTGGGCCATTTCCCCCCTCCTCTACTACCTGGCTGTGCACCATCCAAGTGTCTCTGTCCCCTCCGTGGTGGCCCCTCCCCCACCATGCCAGCAGCAGCTCCTCTCTTGATATACAGGCATAGAGCTTGTAAAGGGAGGCCCTAGCTGTTTACAGTGTAAATACCAGTCTGCCATGCACAATACCAGTTTGCCAGCCATATTACCAGTCTGCCAGGAATGTTATCAGTCTGCCATGCACAATACCAGTCTGCCAGCCATATTACCAGTCTGCCATTCATAATACCAGTGTGTCAGCCATTTTACCAGTCTGCCATGCTTAGTACCAGTGTGCCAGCCATATTACCAGTCTGCCATGCACAATACCAGTGTGCCAGCCATATTACCAGTCTGTCATACATATTACCAGTCTGCCATGCATAATACCAGTGTGCCAGCCATATTACCAGTCTGCCATGCACAATACCAGTGTGCCAGCCATATTACCAGTCTGTCATACATATTACCAGTCTGCCATGCATAATATCAGTGTGCCTAAATACCAGCCTGACATGCCATGCATACCACGTGCCATTATGTAGTGGAAATAGGCTGGAAGATGGCCGCCATTATAAGCCAGGCGACCAGCTTGTTCAGAATATTGGTTCGTTTGAAAATAACTAGGCAAGTTTGTAGCTGAAACTAGAATGAGGTATACGTAGAAATTTAGGAATGTGTTTAGATTAGCAGAAAAAGCAATTAAAGCCCTATGAAAGATCTCTGCTCTTCCTGGCACGGAGGAGAAAAGCGAAGTAGATACTCCAAGGTCGTTGGGGCCCGCAGAAAGACAAAGGAGTATAGAGATCAGACCAGGTGCCATCTGTAACAAGTAATTGTAGGTTTTAGGGAGGGGGCGCAGCCCGGAACAGTGAGAGCAACTAATTATGATTCACTGAAACTAACATGAAGCTTGCCAATTTACAGCCAATTTAATGGAATGTTTTTGTATTAGCCAAAGGGAGGTATTAACCCATGTGAGGTGGGAGAGTGTCATTGGGAGGTGGGCTAATTGGGATGTACCTAATTATGTATTTGGGGTATAAGATTGGATGTCACGAGGGACTCGGGGCTCATTCTTGCGATTGAATCCTGTTTGAGCATCTGTTGTGATATCACAATAAAGTTTGCCTTTCCTGAAGAGACTCGTGTTCAGAGAATCCTTGCTCGTGTCCGGTCGTGAGCGAACCCGTCTGATTCCGGTTACATTTCTGGGGGCTCCGTTGCCAGGATACGGGCCCTTACCGGCATGGCAACGACTGCTGAACACTGTAGCGGTTGACTGCAGGTGCGAGTGATCCCGCTGGTTGGGCGTCCGTTGAAGGTGAGCTGACATCTGCAGGCGCCAAGCAGGATTTCCTGTTCAGTGGACCTCATCTCGTCTCAAACGGACCCCCAGCCCGGGAACACTGGGACACCCCTGAGTCCGAGGAAACAGCGAACAGTGCGGCGATAGGTAAAGTGTCTTCTATGTTTGTATGTCTAATGGAATGGAAATACCGGTATAAAGGGAAACGTCCGAGTTTCAGCAGAAGAGATTATCGAAGCAAATCCACTACCAGGCCACACATCCGCACAACTGGCTGAAATAACAGCCCTAACCAGAGCTCTAGAAATCTCCGAAGGCAAAAGGGTGAATATCTACACTGATTCCAAGTACGCCTTCATGACAGTCCATGCACATGGTGCACTTTACAAAGAAAGAGGCCTACTTACTTCTTCAGGACAACAAATAAAGTATGCGGCTGAAATCGCAGCCCTTCTAGAAGCTGTATGGAAACCAAGTGCTGTCAGTATTATGCACTGTCGTGGCCACCAGAAAGGTCATGATGAAATCCCGAAAGGCAACAGGCACGCAGACCAGGCCGCAAAAGCTGCTGCGAAACCATTGTTGACAATTGATCAAGCCAAAGTCCTGCTCTGCAAGCAAGAGGACCAACCTACCATGCCAAACTACGAATTCTATATGAATTGGAGAAAATTTGAATCTGGAGGCGAATTTATTGAAATTGTTTTGCACAAATGGTACAATGACTATGAACTATTCGAACTCAATTATAATTATATCCAATGGTTTTTCCCAATCTGGTCCCAAGGCCGAAATTTCTACTCCACTCCTCTGAACCCTTAAAAGACATGTTTTATGATTAACACCTCAGAAGTTCAGCAAAGACTCCGCAGAGTATACAAAATGATGCTGAAATTCTTCGGCGTAAAAGTAATGGGGGAGTATGGAGAAGATACAAAAGAAACCGAAGTTGAACGAGCAGAAAATTCGAGAGAATGAACCGCAAAGACTTTGATGTCCAAACTGTGCCAAGAGATGCCATTAGGCTGGTTGGATGTGCTGCCGATAGTCCTATTGCACATTAGGTGCAGGCCCACCCCCCAATTGAAGCTAAGTCCGTACGAACTTATGTTCGGGCGGCCTACCCCTCTGATTAATGGACTAAGGGGGGACCTTCGGGCATTGGGGAAAACTAAACTAAATGATCAGGTTGTACTGTTAGGTAAATCAATGCAGAAATTGACGGAAATGGAACTGTTTTTTTTGTTTTTGAAATTCCGGTGGGGAGGGATTGGGTTTATGTGACTGTGAAAAGAATTGCCCAAGGGATTTTGATATTTGTGGCACTGATTTTGTATTTTGCAAATTTGATTTATGGACTGTCACGTGAAACATGCCCCAAGTGCCCAAGCACCACCAAAAATTCGGAATGGTACACACCCGGTGATGGAGAACCGTACCATGTGGAGACAAAAGCGAGAGGCGCTATCTGGAACCCAGCTGAAAGGACACTTACTTGTGCAATTTAAATATGACTATGCTAAAAAGTTTGGGCAAACCACGTGTTGGGTGTGTAGTAGATTGCACCCAGAGACAATTTATATATCATTCGCCTCTGTCCCAATGAATTTGAGTATGTTTGCATCAGAAAATGTTACAGTACAGACAGTTGATATGTCAAGAGAGAAACCAGAACCATTCAGTCCTGGGCATCCCATAATAGGACCAGTGTACCAACCGGAGTGGTGTTTTCAATTAGGCCCAGATAAGGAGATAAATAACGGGGGTGGGTTATGTTATTCAAGTGAGTTCAACTGGACATCATACATTTACACATTTAATACAAAGGAGCAGTCAAATTTTCTATGCATACGATGTAGAAAGCGCACAAGCAAACAGGAGGAGGTGATTGCGAATGTGATGAATGGGAGGCAGAGTGCACTGGATATGATGAAACGACTGAGACAACTGATGATAGAAATATCAAAGGGAACACTACATTTGTCACCATTTATAGTGAAAGGAGGGTACCAGGTGTGCTGTGAAAGAGTGTGTTACATATGGGTACCACCTACAGTAACGGGAATGTTATTTGGCTTAATTGATCCCAATCCAGAGGGTGAGGGGAGAAGACACTAATTCAGACACAATACTTCACCCTAGGTATCCACTGGTGTTTGAAAGACAGAAGAGAGAGTTGTTTAAGAAAGCGGATCGAGTATGGGCTTGGCTTCCGGCCTGGACTGGATGGGGAAGAGAGTTGATGGCAAGAATGAACAGTTATGCCAGTTTGATGGATGAGATTTTGAATAAGACTAGTTGGGATATCCAGTGGTTGAATCTGGAAGTATGAGAGATACGAAAGGTGCAAATGATACACAACATGGCACTGGAACAGATTAGTGCAGCTCTGAATGGGTTGTGTGAGATGACGATGCACTATGAATGTTGCACATTCATCTAGAATGCTACACATGATGTCCCTGACTACTATCAGGTAATTCAAGATCACCAAGAAAAGGTAGCACAGTTGCAGGACACAGCAAGGAGAATCGCTGCTGAAGGCTGGAATCCACTTCGTGGGTTCGGAGCAATTGGAGATTGGTTTGGATCCATTCTGAGATTTATTTCACAGATTGGATCTATGATTCTGATGGTAGTGGTGATCTTGGTTGTAGGGGTACTACTGTACCGTATAGGGCTTTGCCTATGGCCGCTATGCAAGAGGGCACTGACACCCAGCCTGACATGCCATGCATACCACGTGCCATTATGTAGTGGAAATAGGCTGGAAGATGGCCGCCATTATAAGCCAGGCGACCATCTTGTTCAGAATATTGGTTCGTTTGAAAATAACTAGGCAAGTTTGTAGCTGAAACTAGAATGAGGTATACATAGAAATTTAGGAATGTGTTTAGATTAGCAGAAAAAGCATTTAAAGCCCTATGAAAGATCTCTGCTCTTCCTGGCACGGAGGAGAAAAGTGAAGTAGATACTCCAAGGTCGTTGGGGCCCGCAGAAAGACAAAGGAGTATAGAGATCAGACCAGGTGCCATCTGTAACAAGTAATTGTAGGTTTTAAGGAGGGGGGCGCAGCCCGGAACAGTGAGAGCAAATAATTATGATTCACTGAAACTAACATGAAGTTTGCCAATTTACAGCCAATTTAATGGAATGTTTTTGTATTAGCCAAAGGGAGGTATTAACCCACGTGGGGTGGGAGAGTGTCATCGGGAGGTGGGCTAATTGGGATGTACCTAATTATGTATTTGGGTATAAGATTGGATGTCACGAGGGACTCGGGGCTCATTCTTGCGATTGAATCCTGTTTGAGCATCTGTTGTGATATCACAATAAAGTTTTCCTTTCCTGAAGAGACTCGTGTTCAGACAATCCTTGCTCGTGTCCGGTCCGGCCTCGTCTTGAGTGAACCCGTCTGATTCCGGTTACAATTATATATAAGCATAAAGTAAATATACACATAATGTATACGCTACAAAAAAAATGGCCACCCAAGCCCAACACTAGAATGTTCGGGTTTGGCTTAAAGAAATGGTGGCAACCCTACCTCTGGCTCCTACATTAATGGTTTATTCTACGAAAACCTTTATAAAAAGCCTTTGCCTGGCTCCTAAAACACATGGCTGGCTCCTAGGTTTCCCTTTTGGCACCTGAGTTTCCCATAAGGCAGAGCTCCGCAACATTAGCCCTCCAGATGCTTTGGAACTACATTTCGCAGGAGGCTCAGCCAACCTGATGATAGAGCATCATGGGACATGTAGTTTTAAAGCATGTAGAGGGCCGCGGGTTGCTGAGTAATAGGGGGGGGGGGTTCAAGCCCAGCCGTGAGGCCACGCCGTACCGCGACTCTTTTGTGCTTGAACGTTATTCAACGTGTCAGCACATTTTTTCAAAGCACCCATTGTGTGCCTCACAAAAAAGGATCGGAGCCCTCCTGATTCGCCAAGACAGACGTCGATCATCGAAACACCGCCTTCTTTTCTACCCCGGACGCCATGTCGCTATAGCTTTTGAATGACTGACGTCTCACTCGACCTATCGGATCACGAGAACCTGCCCTGCGGCAGCGGCTCTTGAAAGAACGCCGTAACCTTCGATTGGTTCGACGCGTTCGAGACCACGCCCCGAATGGCCGAGGTGGGGGGGGGGAGATCCTGAATGACAGTTTGACGTCTTGGTGCAGCCACCCATCTCCCTCCCTCCCTCCTCCCACACAGGCCTAACCCGCAGCAGCCGTCCCGCCGGGCCGTACGCGCTTTGTCTCGCCCTGCCCCTTTTCCCCACAGAGCGGGCGGATCTGGGAGGGGACAGGCCGGGAGCGCTCACGTACGGCTGGCTTGGAAGGCGTCCGCTGTAGGCCCAGTGCGCGTCCCCGCCGCCTCCTCCTCCTCAAGCCGCTCGCTGTATCGACTCGGGCTCGCGGCTGCGGCTGGACGGGCGGGATCTGAGGCGCTAGGCCCGAGCAGGCGCCTGAGAGAAGCCGAGCTTTCTACCGCCCGGACAGGCGAAAACGCGTACAGCCGCCATCATGGCCAGCGCCTCCTACCACATCTCCAACCTGCTGGAGAAGATGACATCCAGCGACAAGGACTTCAGGTGAGGCGGGGGCAGAGCGTGAGGTAACGGGCCTGTGCGAGGCGCTGCAGAAGCCGCGGCCTAGCTGCTCCGCCCCCCCGGCACGACCAGGCCGCCTCCTCTCTGGCGGCACCGGAGAAGCCCGGGTGGGTCGGGGAGCTGCTCGACAGCAGGCCCGGGGGCCGGACATTCCTGCCGGAGAGACCTGCCATGACCGCCTCACACAGGACACCCACCGTGCTAGGGGGTTAAATAATCACCCCCCCCTCTTCTTGGGGTTAAATAAACCCCTTTGCTTGGGGATAAATAATAGCACCCCTGTGTAGTGGTGATAGTGCACCCCTATAATCCATATATGAGGCTACCTGGCTCAGGTCCCCTGCCCAATGGCAAGCTGAATAATCATGTCTCCTGTGCCAGGGCTTGTATATCCAGGGGCCAAGCGGCCGCCAAACCCCCGAGCCTTAAGCCTGGTTCCTAAACCACTGGAAAACTCGCAAAGTGCCAGTGTTTGCCGATATTGCAGCGCCAACAATCCTCAAAGCTGAAAGCCATGTTGCAGGAGGAGACGTAGCGCAGCCTCTGCTGTCACTCCTAGGGTTCCAGCCACATGGAATGCTGCCTTCTGCCGACTCTGCAATACTAGGGATTGTTGCCGGGATTTGTAGCATCAATAGCCCTTTTTTTAGTGTTGCCTCCCGAGTTATGCTGAACAAAATCTACGCACAACCTTGGCCTAGCTCCTAGCACTTTGTTGGGCACCTACGTTTTCTTACTGGCTCACGGGTTCATATGTTTATCCGGCTGGGGTGTCGTGCTTCTGTAAACCGAGGGATATCGTATTGCTCAGTAGTTTTGATAAGTTGCTGTGTTAGCATGCAATCAGCTGCCCGGGTGAGAGGAGCGGCGCCCTGTAGGATGGCTCTTCTGCTCACCCCTGTCAGCCCGGCGGCGGGCCACTGGAAGAGACAGAAAGTATAGCTTTGATAGAAGCGGAGTGATTCCCGGCTTGTGTTGACCGTGTCAGATGAACTTCATGCATCACAATTCATTCTACGTTTTAAAGTTATGTCCAGGGCTTAAAAAAAAATTCAAAGTACCCACAGGTTCCTAGAATTCATCCAAATCCTGAAATTGTGGGTTTATTCTGCACAATTCCTTAGACGTTTTGGCATCTAGGTTTGATTGTCGGTGATATCCTCCCTGCCGCACGCAGCTCTTCCTCTACTTCTCAGGGAGGGTCTCACGAACCCGGAAGTTCCCAAGTTCATCCTGCGAAAGTTGCCTTTTCTAAAAGACTTGAGTATCGTAGGGAACTAAAATTGCTCACCGCAATTCGGAGCTAGGCGCGTGCGCACCTCCGATCCATTTAGGACTGAAATAACTAATTGATGGGTCTGTGTACAGCACACACTGTTTAGAGTCCGACTTGAACATTAATAACCTCAGATGCTACTTTAAAGATTTTTTTTGTTTTTTGAGTATTTTACCAGGAAGGATACATTGAGATTTCTCTCATTTTCAAGTATGTCCTGGGTGGCGAGTATGTACCGTTAGGTGTCTTGCCCAAGGACACTTGCTGGAGAGGTGCTCTTGCCAGGATCGAACATGTGTCTCCAGTCTCTCTCCACGCAGAGCAGTGATGATTGCAGAAGATGTGCTGCTGCCGCCCTACTCCATATGATATAGTTCTACAGTAAATCAGACCTAACAACTTTCTTTTTGGTTTACAAAAGTAGCAGAACTATAGCACAGACCCTGGGGCACTGCCACTGGAGGAGCTGTACTGCCAGTGTGTTATCTTTACTTGGAACTGGAGTTCTGTGCCAACACCCTCCCTGCTTGCCTCTCTGGTCAAGAGCTGCCACCCTCCTTTTTGGTTTGGTCCGTTTACCTAAACTCCATCTCACACTAGGGTCTGGTCTCTTGCCCAAACTCCCTCTGACACTCGGGTCCAGTCCCTTTCCCAAAATCCACTCCCTACCGCCTCCCTCGTTTTATGAAGTTCTTTTAAAGGTACACTACCCCTCCTGAGCACTTTAGCTTGTTAAAGTGGAGTGCCCCCCTTCTCGATGGAGTTGCCCTCCTTCTTGCCCCATTTTGCGTGCTGTCATGTCTGTTCAAGAAGCGTTTGTTCGGGGAGAAAGCAGACACTGGTTTGAGCTGCGCATGCAGCATCAAAACATCACTGACAAGGCACTTGTGTACCTTTTTGTGTTACGCTAGATACGCATTTTGCTTATGTATGTATGAACATTACACTATGCAAATTGCATAAGAAACAAAGAGGGATTGGTGACGTGACTGGTATCAGAGATAGTGACATCGGTATTCTCACTGCATGCTGACATCGCAGGTGTAACCGTTAGTGCTGCACCTGACTATTAACTTTTATTTGATCATTGGATACAAAGTTTTTTGTTTGACTACAGTATGAAAAAATCTAAACATGGAATAGATTTACCTGAAAACCAAAAAATAAGTGCACATCATATATAAAAATTAAAAACTATATTGGTAAAATGCACTCACGAAGGACATATTAATATACACCTATCAGTGTCTAACCAGCATTAAACCACCCCAAGATCTCTCCAAGACGTACAGAATGCTTGAACTTAAAGGAACACCCTGTTAAAATCTACTGTCTACCTTTACACAATTTGCGTTGTATGTACAGTAGCAAGAAAAAGTATGTGAACCCTTTGGGATTACGTGGAGTTTTGCATGAATTGGTCATAAAATGTGCTCTGATCTTCATTTAAGTCACAACAATTTGAAAAACACAGTTTGCTTAAAATAATACAACACAAACCTATGTTTTCATGTGTTTATTGAACATAACATGTAAACATTCACAGTGCAGGGTGGAAAAAAGTATGTGAACCCCTAGCCTAATGACTTCTCCAAGAGCTAATTGAAGCCAGGAGTGAGCCAACCTTGAGTCCAATCAGTGTGATATTATTGGATGTGTTGCTGAAAGCTGTCCTGCCCTTTTAAAAACACACACCAGTTTTGGGTTTACTGGTTACAAGAAGCACTGCCTGATGTGGAAAAGAGCTCTCAGAAGACCTACGATCAAGAATTGCTGACTTGCGTGAAGCTGGAAAGGGTTACAAAAGTATCGCCTAAAGCCTTGATGTTCATGTGTCCACGGTAAGACAGACTGTCTACAAATGAAGAAAGTTCAGCACTGTTGCTACTCTCCCTAGGCGTGGTCGTCCTGTAAAGATGACTGCAAGAGCACAGCGCAGAATGCTTAATGAGGTAAAGAAGAATCCTAGAGTGTCAGCTGAAGACTTACAGAAATCTCTGGCACATGCTAACATTTTTGTTGACACATCTACAATAAGGAAAACCATAATGGAGTACATGGGAGGACAGCACGGAGGAAGCCATTGCTGTCCAAAAAGAATATTGCAGCACGTTTTGAAATTTTGCAAAAGAGCACCTGGATGTGCCACAGCACTAGTGGCAAAATATTCTGTGGACAGATGAGTTGTTTGGGAAAAAAACACACAACACTATGTGTGGCGAAAAAAAGGCACAGCACACCAACATCAAGACCTCATCCCCACTGTAAAACATGGCGGAGTGAGTATCATGTTTTGGGGCTGCTTTGCTACCTCCAGGGCCTGGACGGATTGTTGTCATTGATGGAAAAATGAATTCCAGAGTTTAACAAGACATTTTGCAGGAAAACGTAAGACCATCTGTCCGCCAACTGAAGCTCCGCAGAGGATGGGTGATGCAACAGGACAATGACCCAAAGCATACAAGTAATTCAACAAAAGAATGGCTTCAACAAAACAAAATACGCCTTCTGGAGTGGCCCAGTCAGAGTCCTGACCTCAACCTGATTTGAAATGCTGTGGCATGACCTTAAGGCCGGGTGCACACTAGACTAGATAAGACGTTTTTTGTAACGCGCGTTAAAAAAAAAAAACCTCGTACCCGACGCTCGTCCACGCCCCCTTGCGTTATCTTCCCTAGGAGGATAGCGGAGCACCCGTCGACGTGAATCCTAGCGTTCTAGAATGGCGATGCGCTAGGATTCGCGTCGACGGGTGCTCCGCTATCCTCCTATGGAAGATAACGCAAGGGGGGTAGACGAGTGTCGAGTACGAGGATTTTTTTTTTAACGCGCGTTAGTGCGTTACAAAAAACGTCTAGTGTGCAGCCGGCCTAAGAGAGCGATTCACACCAGACATCAAGAATATTGCTACACTGAAAGTTTTGTGGAGTGGTCCAAAATTACTCCAGATCGTTGTGCAGGTTTGATCTGCAACTACAGGAAACGTTTGAGGTTATTGCTGCCAGAGGAGGGTCAACCAGATATTAAGTCCAAAGGTTCACATACTTTTTCCACCCTGCACTGTGAATGTTTACATGTTCTGTTCAATAAAAACATGAAAAACGTGTTTTATTATTTTAAGCAGACTGTTTTTCAAATTGTTGTGACTTAGATGAAGATCAGAGCACATTTTATTTCATGCAAAACTCCACTTAATCCCAAAGGGTTCACATACTTTTTCTTGCAACTGTACACTACATACGTAAATTGCGTACGTTCTGTACACATGGCCTGATTTTTCTCCCCAAACGAATGCTGCTACAAGCGTACGGATACACATGATTATGTCAAAACACAAAGCTAAGTGAGTAGGGGGACACTCCACACAGCTTGTACACTTTTATCTTTCAAAATCCTTTCATAAACCGTGACGGGATGAATCCAAGGTGGGATGTAGTGAGTTTGAGAAATGGTCAGAACCGAACGTGGAAGGGAGGTTGGAGGAAGGAGCTGGACCAAAGAGGGAGGGTGGGACTCCAGCTCCAAATAAGAACGCCCCTCCAGCCAGTGTCAGTACCCCAGGGTCTATTCTGTAGTTCTGCAACTGTTGAAACCAGAATAAAAACAAACTGGGTTATGTCTGTCATAACCCTAGAACTAAATCATACAGCGCAAAGCCGCGACACATCTTCTGCAAGCATCTGTGGTTACTAATGTTTAACCCAGTCTAACTAAACAGTGTGTGCTGTACACAAGTCGATTTTTAATCGATCACAGGTTGTCAACTAGTCTCATTATGGGTTTTAGTTGTTTCAACCATAATAACCGGGAAATTCTAATTTCTGGACTGCTGGTGACGATGGGTAAAGGTGGAAGAAAGTAGGGATAGACTGATCATTTATTTTCAGGGCTGATACCGATTATCGACAGCTTTTTTTTTTGGCCAATAGCCAATATTTGGTGCTGATATTCTGTAAATTTTAAAGTTGTGAAAATAACAGCACAAATCTGACACTATGCCATGAACTCATTGGGCCAAATTACATACTTGGTGCTCACCTGCGTGAGCGTTAACGTTAGCCCAAGTAGTTGCTGCAAATTTCAATCCAAATGCTAAGTAACCCGTTTGCGTTTGGTACCTTGCTTTTCTCTGCGAGAGGTTACTGTACTTTGCACTACCTATACTTTACGTTCACCATGTTAAGTCCTAACGCTGATTATCGTCCGGCCGCGGTTTACAAAAAGTTAACCAGAGCCAGGACTTGGTTTTAACACCGGCCAAAAAATGATTTGTATACTCGCCTCCTGTCCCACGGCAAGGACCGTGGTTCTGTCCGCTTCCTCAGTCCGGCGGGAGCTGGGAAAGACTGGGGGGATAAAGTCATACTTAGCCTAAAATCCACTTGTTTCCAGCTTTTTTTTTATTTTTTTTATACTCCCCTCCCTCCTCTTCCGCTCCCGTCCTTCTTGCTTCTTCTTGCCTTCTGGTTTACGTGAGAAGCGCACATGCACGCCTCTCACATAAGCCAGCGAATCGGCAGGCTTCCTCCCCGGCTCCCTCTGAGGATTAGTGTTGCGCACAAGAGGATGCGTGCAACACTAACCCTCAGCTGCTGCGCCAGCTACTGCAGCGAGTTGGAGACGTCATCGCGCTGAAAGCGTGATGACGTCTCCTACTCGGCATAAGCGGGAAATATGATTCCCGCTCTGCTGACTGACAGCTGGGAGGGCGGAGTAAACTCCTCCACCTCTCTCAGCTGTTTTCAGCTTTTTCTGCCGAGCGGAGGGAGGGGAGACAGAGGGCGGCATACTCCAGGTATCATGGCCACCTAAAATAGCTTAGGTGGTCATGTTGCCTAGAGTATCCCTTTAACAACCTCATAGACTATAATGGCTCTGGCAAGTTTACACCAGCCCTGGTTAAGTTAACCCTAGTTCTGCAACTAACGATTATTCTCATAATCGATTAGTTGGCTTATTTTTTTTATTTCGATTAATCGATGCATCGGATAAAAAAAATTTCCTTTTTATGTAAAAAAATAACCAACGCCTCCCCCTTTTTTTCATAAGCAATTTGCGTAGAGTACGTAACTTTCATAAGTACATATGCAAATTGCGTATCTTGCGTACTTTTCACACCCAAGGTGAGTGCTTGGTCAGAGGGATGGGTTGATGCTACATGCACAGCTTAAGCCCATGTTTGCGTTCTCAAATGACTGTGGCTACAAGCACTTGGTCATAGATGATGATGTCAGCATGAAATCGGCGTTAATAAGCTAAAGTAGCCAGGGGGCGTAGAGTGTCCCTTTTTTAAATAATTTTGTGAACAGACTGAGTGGGAGGAGGGACTGGAGGTGGAAGGGAGTGACTTTGCTCAAGTGACTTGACCTGAGTGTGAGAGGGAGTGGGTATGGGCAAAAACGAGATCTGAGTTTGGGGAAAGGGACCAGACCAAAGGGAGGGAAGGCAGTTCCCGACCAAAAAGGGTGTGGCAGGGAGGGTGGGGTGGTGGCACAGGACTCCAGCTTCAAGTAAGGCTAAAACACAGACATACAGCTCCTTCACCCAGTGACCGTATCCTATTGTTTGTGTTATAGTTCTGCTACTGTTGTAAACGGAATAAAAACAAACTGGTTGTGTCTGACATAACCCTAGAACTAAATCGTACCAAGTAAAGCAGTGGCACCTCTTCTCCAAACAGCTCCGAAGCTGAAGTTATGTTTAACCCAGTGTGAGTCTAAACAGTGTGTGTGTGCTGTACACAGGATGCTTAATCGACACCGATTAATCGATGATTACAATAGTTGTCAATGATTTCCATTATCGATTTGTCGATTTAGTTTCAGCCCTTGTTAGCACTGACTCTAATATTGCCCCACATATTTTGGAATTACATCTGCCATGATGCTCAGCTTCTCATTAGGTTGTTAGAGCCTCATGGGAAATGCAGTTACAAAACATCTGGAGGTCCCAGGTTGCTGACCCCTGCTGTAGGAAATAGACCCTGCATCTCCTGTATAGGGAATTCCCTGCCAGATGGGATTGAAGCCCCATTTCTGTTTTCATCACGCTCATGCGCAATACGGTCAGTGAGCATTGGTTGTTCTGCAGTGAGGGCTTACAGCCTGATGTGGGAGAAGCCCCGAGTTCGCACAGTTCTGTGGGATCTTGCTTGTCGCAGCTGCAGTGAGACAACTTGTCCAAATATCGGTATTTTATTTGCCGATATCAGTAATTTTTCGGAATATTGGCAGCTGATAATCCGCAAAACCCAATATATCTGTCTATACCTAGAAGAAAGTCCTGCACTATAGCCAGGTTTATAGGAGAGTGGGAGGGGCTCCTCACATCCTGACCATTTTATGAATGTAAAGTGGTCAGGATGTATAGTGTTCCTGTGGAATCGCATTGTAGCCCGGACCATCTGTCAACCTGTGCCAAAGGGTTTCTCTGTCCCTCTTTGTGTCTCTAGCTGATGCCTCTACATTCTTCTGTAAGATCTGTAGTCATGTTTTTTTGAATAATAGTTGATCGCTAAGGGTCTTGGTCACATTATATATGAAGGAAATCCATATTAAGAGCGCGCGCACACACACACACACACTCTCTTCATAAAAGTAAAATCAATGTAGACCTTTAAAGTCAATTTAATGGTGAAATTCAATTGATTGTCAGTTTATTTTGTTCACCTTATGGTTCATTATATAGGATTCAAATCATCCCTGTCGTCTGTCAGGGGCCGATACTAGTCAGGAACGCTTGACATGCTGGCTGATCTCCCCATTGCGTATGAAGGCATGTGCTAATAGATCCTGAGTTTTGCCCATGTGATTCTGCAAATTGAAACAAGTAAATTTCTCATACACTTTCTCCAAATGTATCCAGTCATTCCTGTTTTGAGTACCTGGCCAACATGTGAGCTTTAACTACAGTTACATCCCTGCTTCCCCTTCTGCCATGCACTACATTGTGAGCTGTTACTTCTGAGGCCTTTTTTTAAGGGCTTCTGCGTCACACTGGCTGTGTCAGGAAGAGTTATTAGTGAACTCCTTTGTTCCCGTCCCCTTTTAATGTCCAGTATGTACATTTTAAGTATATATCTATCTTAAATCTTGTTTTACAGTTTTGATGTTCGATGCAGGCATGTTGCCCTTTTAGTCCACATTGGGTAAATGTAGCTAGAGTTCAGTATGTGCAAACCCTCTGTTTCCCTCATCTCCACCTAATAGAAGAGCAAGCCTCTGCATTCAGATTTAACCTGGGAAGAAAAAGAATCCGGTGACTTTCTCCACGCTAATCCCAATGGAGCGTTGGCCTATTGGAGGAATGCACTTGTGGTGAAGCTGAGCGATGAGTTTTCGGCTCCCGTTCGAGGTAGCCCTGCTGTCATGCTTAGCTGGAAGGTTTTTAGATGACAGCAGCGAAATAAGGGGACCGGAACATCTTGCATATCAAACTTTGCACCTTGTAGATTTGATGTGAAGGATGGGTTGGAAAAAATGTGTGACTAGAGATGTCAGCCCAGCTCTCCATCTATATAACTGTATTGGTAAGACTCATCAGAATTATTCAGCGGGTACTGTGGTATACTGATAGCTTAGATTTGCCAATGAAAAGTTGTAGCCGGTGTAAGAAAGTTTCATGTTGTGGTTCAGTCACTGTAATCTGTATGTCAGGGCTGACAAGGTGCTAACTAATATATATGTACAGTTGCAAGAAAAAGTATGTGAACCCTTTGGGATTACATGGAGTTTTGCATGAATTGGTCACAAAATGTGCTCTGATCTTCATCTAAGTCACAACAATTTGAAAAACACAATCTGCTTAAAATAACAATGTTTGCGTTGTATTTTCATTGAACAGAACATGTAAACATTCACAGTGCAGATGTGGAAAAAGTATGTGAACTTTTGGACTTAATAACTGGTTGACCCTCCTTTGGCAGCAATAACCTCAACCAAACGTTTCCTGTAGTTGCAGATCAGACCTGCACAACGATCTGGAGTAATTTTGGACCACTCCTCTTCACAAAACTGTTTCAGTGTAGCAATATTCTTGGGATGTCTGGTGTGAATCGCTCTCTTAAGGTCATGCCACAGCATTTCAATCGGGTTGAGGTCAGGACTCTGACTGGGCCACTCCAGAAGGCGTATTTTGTTTTGTTGAAGCCATTCTTTTGTTGAATTTCTTGTATGCTTTGGGTCATTGTCCTGTTGCATCACCCATCCTCTGCGGAGCTTCAGTTGGCGGACATATGGTCTTACGTTTTTCTGCAAAATATCTTGATAAACTCTGGAATTCATTTTTCCATCAATGACAACAATCCGTCCAGGTCCTGGGGCAAACCATGATGCTACCTCCGCCATGTTTTACAGTGGGGATGAGGTTTGATGTTGGTGTGCTGTGCTTTTTTTTCTCCACACATAGTGTTGTGTGTTTTTTCCAAACGACTAAATTTTGGTTTCATCTGTCCACAGAATATTTTGCCTGTAGTGCTGTGGAATTCCAGGTGCTCTTTTGCAAACTTCAAACGTGCTGCAATATTCTTTTTGGACAGCAATGACTTCCTCCGTGCTGTCCTCCCATGTACTCCATTCTTGTTTAATGTTTTCCTTATTGTAGATATGTCAACAAAAATGTTAGCATGTGCCAGAGATTTCTGTAAGTCTTTAGCTGACACTCTAGGATTCTTCTTTACCTCATTAACCCCTTAGTGACTGGGCGGTTTTACACAAATCCGTCTTTTAGTGACCGCTGCTGTTTTTTTTGTTTTTTTTATATTTCAGAATTTTTATTTTGAAAGAATGTCATGAGTACAATCAGCTATTGAAAACAGATGAAGTAATACAAAAACAATAGTCAAAATGGGGTTAGCAGTACGACGTCTTAGGAAAAGAAATAAAAAGAATGAAGGGTACGCAAACCATACCAACCGCATGCCAGCAATGGTGTAAGGAGAGGGAGAAAAAGAAGAGAAAAAGGTGGGGGGGGGGTAGTGAAAAACAAAATAAATTTGGAGAGGGAACGGCAACTGCCTGTATTGTGACTTTCCTGGCTCGCTCCCGGGGGAGGCCGTGGAAGGGTATTGTCACGAGGCCCAGGTGCCCAAGGGCCAAGTATGGCAACCAGAGCCATGGTAGGTACCATAGTGGCGCGCCTCTGGACATCCCGACGTGCCAAAACAAAAAAAAAGGGGGGTGGGGGGAATTAAAGAAAACACCATCGCCGGCATGGCAGAGGCCCATGAGGGAGCAAGGTGACAGCAGTGTGAGACATAAGTCCTCGTGACAAAGTCTCAAATGTGTCCCCAGCCGGGGAATGACAGCGGGAAAAAGTAAAATAAAATGGTGGTCGAAGCGTCTCTGAGTCAAAGAAAGGGAAGGAGAGGGGAGAACTCGCAGGGCCAAATATCAGAATCAAAAAGAAACATCAGCGGTAAAACTCAGCTTGCGAAAGGACAAACAAAATTTTTCTAAAATAAAAATCTCAGCTTGGAGTGGGAAACAAAAATCAAACAATCTCAGCTTAAGTAAAGGGGGGTGGGTGTACATCCCCATACAGGGGGTCTCATCAGAAGTCATCGGGTGGGAGGTAAAAGGATGGGGGGTTCTCACATGGAAAGTCATCATAGTTATAAAGGTGGGGAGAAACGAAACTAATATACTCGGAATAAACGGGCAGCTGAAGTAAAAATCACCAGAGGGGTCAGCAGAAAAATGAATAGAACAGGGGGTACGAAAAGTCTCAGCATGTGGGCAAAACAAGAGTTCCTATAAAAGAAACAGTAGGTCATCGTCGAAAAGGCTTGGCAGGGAAAATAGAGGGCAGCTCTCAGCCTGTGTCCCGAAATGGAGGCATCTGCGAGGCGGGCGAGGCAGAGTTGACAAGGTCTGTCAGCGAGGGACAAGGCCTGTGAATTAAGTAGGCCCGCTCCCGCACCACCCCATTGGTCTCCAGCGTCGCAGGGTAAGGCCGCAGGCGGTACCCGGGCGATGGACAGCAGAAGAGGGCCAAGCAGCATCCCGTTTACTGAACCTCGATCAAAAACCCCAGGTATCACCTTATCCAGCACGTGTCCCAGCGGCCCAAACACAACCGGTAGCTCAGGGCCATCCTGTGGGATCTTCGCAACAGTCCTCTGGGTAATTGGCAGGATCTGTGACTCCGGGTCACCACCCGCAGATCGCCGGGTTCCACCAAGGCCGCACCGCCGTGCACAGTAGCCTCCCGCTGGTAGCCTCCAGGTTCGGCTGCAGTCGGAGGATCCGCACCTCTGCAGCTCCGTAAGACCTCAGTGAAACGCCGCATAACACCACGTGACAGCGGGCGTTCGTCGTCTTCCATCTCCTGCAATAGGGCCTCCAGGCATGTGAAAGCGGCTTCCATGCCGAGCCCGGAGGGGAGTGCTCGAACACCGATCTGTCCGCCCGTGTGCACTCCAGTCGTCCCTTCCACCAGGTCCGTCATAAGGGCCGGGAGACGGGGGCCCACCGTCCCCCCAGCCTGTGTCAGCGAGGGTGGGAGTAGGTGTCGGGGCCGACAGAAGCGCCTCTAGGTGGGGCAAGATGGTCGCTCAGGCAACTTGCAGGCCAGCAATCGATCAGGGCACCCGGTCCAGGAGCAGCAGGATCAGCAGCGCAGTCGCTGGTGGTGGCCAGGATCCCCAGAGCCAAGGGGGGGAGGGCACAGATGAGACCTCCGAGGCAACACAGTGTGGAAGCAGAGTAAGCCCTGAAACAGGCCTCAAAATGGCCACCGGCAGCATCCAGCCGCTGCAAAACAGCTGGCAAGAGCACGTCTCCTGTCCGGAGGGGGGGCAAAACGGGCTCCGGACCACTTATCTCCGAAGACCGGCCACTCAGGGGTTACAGAATCCAAAGAGTTTGCACAAAAAAGTCAGCTGAAAGTCTCAAAAGAAGCAGGCAGAGACGGAGCTCCACCAAAGCACGTCTTGTCCCTCTCACAGCCCGACCGCTGCTGTTTTTACGTTTCTGCGCTGTTAGTGTTTAGGTCAAATTTTCCTCTTACTCGTTTATTCAACCCACACATATTATACACCCTTTTTCCCACCATTAAATGGACTTTCTAGAAATACCATTATTTCCATCATATCCAATAATTTACTATAAAAAAAAATGGTAAAAACACACTTTTTTGTAATTTAATCCCCAAAATCTACAACCACCCAAAACGACCCCAGCTAAATAAGTTCAAAATTTTGTCCTGAGACTAGAAATACCCTATTTTTACATGCGTTTGCTTTTTAACCCCTTCACTGCTGAGACAGTTCACCTATGTGCGCTGCGCTCATTCTGACCATTTTGTGCTAATTATTTTTAGATGACAGCCTAGGTCCTATTTAATTAAACCCCCCCCCCCAGACAAATTTTTTTTTTAAAAAAAACCATTTTTTTTTTTTTTTTTTTTTATTTTTTTTTAAAACCAAACCTGGCCATAATCAGGCCTTTCAAATGATGGCAAATATGACCATCTAGCTGCCATGGATCGGGAGATAAAGGGATCCTTAGGATCCCCTTATCTCTACATGGCAGCTAGAGGGTTAACTGACCCACTGACATCCTCACACATATGGTGAGGTTGTCAGTGGGTGGGGGGGACCTGGAGGCTTGGCTGACATCCAAGATGTCAGCCCCCCTCCAGGTTTGAATCGCGTTTTGGCGCCGCAGCGTGATCCGGCGGCGAAATGGTTAATGCCATACACCGCTGGAAAGGGGAGGCTCTCCCCTCTCCAGCGGTGCAAACGGCATCTCCCTAGCTTCAATGGTTGGGGAGATAGAGGGCTCCGAAGGAGCCCCCCCCTCCCCTCCATTGAAAAGCATGGGGACGCCTGCTGATGATGTCACCACGCAGCGTGGCGACGTCATCAGCCTCGCCTGCCCATGTAAATCACATGGGCAGGCTTCCTCCCTGCCAGATCGCCGTGGGATCCGGCGAGGGAGGTGAGTATCGGGCGGGAGGGGGATTAGGCGCCGCTGACATACCCTGTATGTCCGCGGGTCTAAGGGAGACCCGAGTACAGGACGTACAGGATACGTCAGAGGTCATTAAGGGGTTAAGCATGCTGCGCTGTGCTCTTATAGTCATCTTTACAGGATGACCACGCCTAGGGAGAGTAGCAACAGTGCTGAACTTTCTTCATTTGTAGACAGTCTGTCTTACCGTGGACACATGAACATCAAGGCTTTAGGAGATACTTTTGTAACCCTTTCCAGCTTCATGCAAGTCAGCAATTCTTGATCGTAGGTCTTCTGAGAGCTCTTTTCTGCGAGGCATGGTTCACATCAGGCAGTGCTTCTTGAAACCAGTGAACCCAAAACTGGTGTGTTTTTAAAGGGCAGGACAGCATTCAGCAACACATCCAATAATATCACACTGATTGGACTCAAGGTTGTCTCACTCCTGGCTCCAATTAGCTTTTGGAGAAGTCATTAGGCTAGGGGTTCACATACTTTTTCCACCCTGCACTGTGAATGTTTACATGTTCTGTTCAATAAACACATGAAAACATATATGTTTGTGTTGTGTTATTTTAAGCAGACTTTGTTTTTCAAATTGTGACTTAAATGAAGATCAGAGCACATTTTATGACCAATTCATGCAAAACTCCATGTAATCCCAAAGGGTTCACATACTTTTTCTTGCAACTGTATATGATCCTACGTGGAACAGATGGCTTTTTAACCTGGGATTGTCCTTTTAACATCTAGTGATTTTGGCTGTCTGCTTAATGGGTCCTAGGGATGTATGTTTTGATAAATGACTTGGAGGAAAACGTAATACATATTTTAATGGTAGGTCTTGTGTATTGACAGATTTTGTGTCTCTTATGTAAACTCAACTTTGCAGGTTCATGGCAACTAATGACTTGATGACAGAGCTTCAGAAGGACTCCATCAAGCTGGATGATGACAGCGAAAGGAAAGTGGTGAAGATGATTTTAAAGCTATTGGAAGATAAGAATGGGGAAGTTCAGAACCTGGCTGTGAAATGGTAAGAAACATTGTACTCTCACTTTGCAATCAGATGTAGTGGACTTCATGAAACATAAGGAATACTCCGTAAACCCTTTTGTGACACTGAAGCTTAACTATGGTGAACATTTGCTTTCACAGAAGCAAAATTCAACACCTGCAGGTGTGAAGTTGCCGCAAACAACTGACAGGACCAATTTTATTCTTCCATAAAATGAATACATTGCTGTTCTCCATTCAGCACAGTCTGTTTTCTCAACACCAGTCAATACAGTTTGGCCATTTTTAAAGTGGTGCTCTTCACTGAACGCCGATGGAAACAATCGAGACAACTTTAACTGAAATTATAGAGAAATTTACAGTACATAACTTTGGCAGAAACCACGGTGTCACCACCAGGGAAAATTGTATCGAATTGCACTTAACTGCCTCAAAATTATGGTGGATGTTCCCTAAATAATGACTTGGCCATACTTTATGCACTGTGCTTGCCCAGTTAAAATCACTGTTCTTTCAATGGAAGTGATTAGCTGTTGTAGTCAAGTGACTCTTATCCATGCAGTATCTTTCCAACTCATGGATGTAACTTTGAACTTAAAGATCAATTTGTTATCTCGTCCCTTGATGGGATGTCACAAACTGGGACTTAACTTTGTTCCAGACTCTCTAGCAAATTTTATACATTGATTAAACTGTCTGATGTGCTTGTGGTTTAAATTGATGGCTAAACATCTTTCTGGCACTTTGTATAAATGCCTATTGAATAAACTGACTTGTTTGGCACTTGACTGCTTTGCTTTAACAGAATATTGGCAGAATGTTTCACAATTTCGACAGCCAGAAGTGTTGAGCAGATTTCTTTCGTTGGAGTAATGAATGCTCATGCAATTCCTTGCCTGCAATTTATGAATTTATGCGCAAATTCATGTTCTGAACATTACTTTCTTCCAGTCTTGGTCCCCTTGTCAGCAAAGTAAAGGAGTATCAAGTGGAGACGATTGTGGATACCCTCTGTACCAACATGCTTTCAGATAAGGAACAGTTGCGTGATATATCGAGCATTGGGTTGAAGACTGTAATTGGAGAGCTTCCAGCAGCGTCAAGTGGTAAGACCTCACTTAAAAACCGAATCAACCTTCTTTTGAGGTGATTTCCAGATAGAATGTGCGCATGGTTATGCCCTTGGAATAGCGGAACAAGCATGCTTTCTGTTCACTCCAAGACATAAACTTCTCATAATTGCTCGTCTAAACATATTTGTCGACGTTCATGTTTTTTTCCATACCGCTCATGCACAATATTTATGGGAAGGAGCAGCGCAGATAGCAATACAGGGTTCCTGTCCCTATTCTGCCAGTGTTTTGCATAATACCCAACAGATGGTCCCCACACAGCTGTGGAAAATAAATTTGCCGTCATCTTGTCAATGTTCTGCTAAAATCGGCTTCAAGAACCCAGTTTGCATTTGAAGCATTAACTGGCACTGCAATATGGAGAGGGGACTTCACTAAAGTAAGGGTCAATACCTTTCAAATTTCAGAACATGGTAATTCCCTCCCCCCCCCCCCCCCCACATTCTTAAACTAAACTAAACTGGACTAAGACTCCTACAATCATTTGAAAGCAACAGATGGCCAGAGAATTGTGGAAGTTGTAATTCAACCGGCTGGGTGGAGTAGAGGTAACATCACTGCTCTGCATGGAGAGAGCCTGTGGAGTCATGGGTTCGATCCCAGTGAGCAACCTCTCCAGTAAGTGTCCTTGGGCAAGACGCCTAACGATACATACTCACCACCCAGGACATACTTGAAACGAGAGAAATCTCAATGTATCCTTCCTGGTAAAATCCTTTCTCAAAAAAATTAACCCATCTGGTGCCTAGAGTTTGAGATTCCTGCTTCAGAAGCTTCTGTATTCTTCCTGCATCTCTAAAACTTCATGTGTCTTAAGAGGTTCTGCACTGTTCACATTGATGGCAACGGCTGCTATTGGCAACGACACAAACGGCTTAATGTTGTATTTCATTTCCCAATTTTATAGGATCTGCTCTTGCTGCTAACGTCTGCAAAAAGATCACTGGACGCCTGACAAGTGCTATAGCAAAGCAGGAAGATGTGTCTGTCCAGCTTGAAGCCTTGGACATTATGGCTGATATGCTTAGCAGGTGAGCCTTATATGTTTGTAGAAGAACTAATTGGACACCACATAATGCTTACTTACAAAAGTGCTATACAACTGTTTCCCTTAAAATACAATTGGTTTTGCCATATATAGCCGGATTGGTTTGCTCATTGCTTCTAACACCTAGTGGGCGCTGTGAGCTGGCTTGGATTTGTTGTCTGGAAACGATTTTTTCCTACGCCTTACTAAAAAGAAGCAGCGTTTTGATATACATTACCCACCGTAATTATTTATGATTCTATATGCAGTTGAGCCAAGAATTTGTTTTTGATACTTTTGAGCTTTTTTTTTTTCTTCTGTCAAGTGGTTGTGGTGAATGACTTTCTTCATTTTGAGGTCTTTAGCCAAAGGACAGTAAAGGCTAAATGTGGCTCCTGCAGATGTTTGAAAACTATGGGCTTTATTCCAACCTTGGTGTAAATTTCCTAGAGCCATTGTAGTCTATGGAGGTTATTCACTAACCTCCGAATTGCACCGAAATGTGAATTTCACCGTATTTGCAATTTCATGAAGTTGTTGATTCACCAAATACAGGCAAATTGACAGTAAAAATACAGCGCATTTTGCTGCAATTTTGACGTCCCCACAATCGTCCCATTGGTAATTATCAATTACTCTTTTCACAGAACGCCGAATTGCACCAAAATTCTGGCGACATGCCCTGATTTTCGGTGTTCCAATTCAGCATGTTTAAACAGGTGAATTCAATACGGTTTAGTGTAATAAATGGAATATCGAATTTTCTTTTTTTCCAAAAACCCTTATTTTCAAAATACTTTTTTTGTACTTAAGAAGTAATAAGATATATATATCTTCTTATTTTTTTTTTATATTTTTTTTTATAGGACTTCTTTTATTAGACACATTTTTACATTTTCATTGGTATAGGCTCCTTTCTAGAATAAGAGCACTTTTGTTTTTTTTTCTTCATTCGCAGATACAATTTCATCAGAATTCGTCAGTGACTCAATGTTCGGCGAAATGCGGTGACTATTTGATAGTGAGTTCACTGTATTTTCAGCAAAATGGAATGAAAATGGAGTGAGCCAAAATTGGCCTAAAATGCAAAGCACCGAAACTGTATTCAGTTTCAGTGCTTTGTGAATAGACCCTCTAATGAGGTGCTGAGTTTACACCAGGATGTGGAATAGAAACATAGAAAACATAGAAAAATGTCGGCAGATAAGAACCTTTCGGCCCATCTAGTCTTCCCAATTACATGGATACTTGACCTGGATTTATCTTTTGTTTAGGATAGCCTTATGCCTATCCCATGCTTGCTTAAATTCAATTACTGTTTTGGCCTCTACCACTTCTACTGGAAGGCTGTTCCATGTATCCACCACCCTCTCATTAAAATAATGCTTTCTGATGTTACTTTTAAACCTTTGCCCCTCTAATCTAAGACTGTCCTCTTGTTTTGCTATTTTGTTTCCTTTTAAATATACTCCCTTCCTCTACCTTGTGGATTCCCTTTACGTATTTAAATGTTTCTATCATATCTCCTCTGTCTCGTCTTTTTTCCAAGCTGTACATGTTAAGATCATTAAGCCTTTCCTGGTAACTTTTCTCCTTCAAGCCGTACACCATTTTAGTAGCCCTTCTCTGAACTCTCTCTAAGATGTCTATATCCTTCTGGAGATACGGTCTCCAGTACTGCACACAGTACTCCAAGTGAGGTCTCACCAGTGCTCTGTACAGTGGCATGAGCACTTCCCTTTTCCTACTGCTAATACCTCTCCCTACACAACCAAGCATTCTGCTAGCATTTCCTGCTGCTCTATTACATTGACTACTTAACCTTAGATCATCTGAAATAATGACCCCTAAATCCCTTTCCTCAGATGTTGAGGTTAGGACTGTATCAAATATTCTATATTCAGCCCTTGGGTTTTTACGTCCCAGGTGCATTATCTTGCACTTATCCAGATTAAAACTCAATTGCCACAACTCCGACCATTTTTGTAGTTTACCTAAATCATTTGTCATTTGGCTGATCCCTCCAGGAACGTCAACCCTGTTGCAAATCTTTGTGTCATCAGCAAAAAGACATACTTTTCCATTAATACCTTCTGCAATATCACTAATAAAAATATTAAAGAGAATGGGTCCAAGTACTGACCCCTGAGGTACCCCACTGGTAACAAGACCTTGCGCCGAATAAACTCCATTTACCACAATAGGGCATATACATCACATTTCAAGGTGCTCGACTTGTCTTGAGTCAGAGTGCATAATGGGGTATATAGTTTTGAAACCCCTGTGATTGATAGGTTGGCTTCATGGTCCAGGGATGACACTGAAGTATAAACTGTTCATTCGAGCACTACCGAACTGATTCTGATTATCTGGGGTTTGCTTTATTTTTTTCTAACTTGGATTAATTTTCTTTTTCTTCCCAGACAGGGTGGGCTGCTAGTTAATTTTCATCCTTCAATTCTAAGCTGTCTGCTTCCACAATTGACAAGCCCAAGACTTGCCGTAAGAAAAAGAACAATTATTGCCCTTGGCCATCTTGTTATGAGCTGCGGCAATTTAGTGTTCATAGATCTCATTGAGCATCTTTTGGCAGAGTTGTCTAAAAATGATTCCATGTCCACGACCAGAACGTACATTCAGTGCATCGCTGCAATTAGTAGGCAAGCGGGTCACAGAATAGGTAAGCAACCTTTTTATTTCTATTATGATCTTCTGCATGAATAAACTGTGCTCAGTTTTTTGTTTTGTTTTTGTGTATTAGGTGAATATCTGGAGAAAATAATACCTCTGGTGGTTAAATTCTGCAATATTGATGATGATGAGCTGCGAGAATACTGTATTCAAGCTTTTGAATCTTTTGTAAGAAGGTAAATTAAATGTCATGGCCTTTCCCACTTTCGACATGAAATATCTGTGGAGTGATATTGGTGGAGTCTACGTGCAATATACATGTTAACAAATTCCATTTCATACAGTTTTTTTTTTTTTTTTTATATCAAAAACTTCAATTATTCCACCCATGATCAGTCAAAAATCATTGTCGGTCAATGAGCTATTCGTACACTTTCCCCTAGGTGTTCTAAAGGTATTCATGCCGACCAATACATTCATGGAAATGGAGTTTAAGGCTGGGGTCAGACGAACGCAGTGCGAACGTGCGTTCAGCCGCACTTTATCATGGCCGTAGTAGCAGCAAATGACAGCCAATATACAAAGTACGGCCGCACGAAAGTTCAGCCGCGTAACGCAAGCGGCAAACTAATGCATTTTTTCGAACGTAGAACCGCTAGTACTGACGCACAGAGTGCGCTGCGTCGGGATAGCGGCGTGTGTGCATGATTAGGAGACGTCAGACGCTGCACATGTCCGGCCAACCTCACATCCATTTGTTTTTAATAGCTGTCAAAAATCACGGCCGTAATTGCGCATCGTATGACTGCTATTGTGTCTTCCGTGAATAAGCGCATCTGGATGCGCTTTTTGACGGTTGACGTGAAAAAATGTGTTCGTCTGACCCTATCCTAACACACAAAGGGCAGCTGAATTCTCCTTTTTGAATAATCACTTCGTTAAAATCTTTTGATTTAAAGACTTGAAATTTGAAGGAAAAACAAATGCCTGCTTGGAAGATCTGATGTACTGTAGATACTTGCGTATACCGCTAGATTTTGGTGACACAAATTTACCTGTAAAATTAGAGGGGTCGCGTTCTATTCAAGAGATCTGCATCGCGTGTAAAAAAAAAAAAAAAAACTTGACTTGCTCAGGGATCCCAAGATCTCCTGGAAGTTCCGGTAGTCTCCCTGAATTTAATGGGGCTCCTAACACCCGCAAACACTTCGTTAACTTCCGTATTCGGGTGAGGTTGGATCCATCACGGCCAGAGGGCACATCCAGTTTAGGCCAATCACGCCGGGAGGTGTAGTTTTCCGACCTCCAGCAGGCAGGCTCATTCACCGCATTGTCTGCCAATTGCCAGCCCCATCCTGACATCACTGCAGATGCACTGCGCGATTCTCCTCACATTCTGAACGTGAGGAGAATCGTGCGGTGTCTGTGCAGTGATGTCAGGAGCTCGTTCGGAGGGGCTTGCTATTGGCAGACGACGTGGTGGATGAGCCTGCCTGCTGAAGCCGGAGGTCAGAAAATGACACCTTGGCGTACGGACTACAGGTGACTGCATTGGTACCTCGTTTCGCCAGCCATCTTATCGCAAGTAAAGATTGGTGGCCGGCAGCTTCATACTTTGTAACAACTAAAATCGTTCTAGAGCAGAGTACCCTGGCCTGAGGGGGGAGCCTGCTGACTGTATTAAGAGAACCTCAAAGGATTTTAATTGTTTACCGACACGTGTACTTTTATAATTTTGCTCCTCGCGTTATATTCGAGTCTTAAGTATGCTCTAATTTCCATAATAAATCTCTATCCATCACGTTCTATTCGGGTCGCGTTATACTCGAGTATCTACGGGTATTTATTTTCAAGGGATAAACCTACCTTGAGAGGTATTGCATATGTGTGAAGGTTCATTTTATAGGTGCGTATATATTAACGGTCATTATGTTTGCAGAGAATGGAGCAGTGTGCTAGTGTGATTGCACTTTAGCTATGATACCGGTCCTCTTAAAGCAAATGTCACAAAGTCCTTGCTCGGTGGGGGAGGGGTGTTAAATTGAGGTAGGATAAGCAAATCTTCTAAATTTTTACAACCTAGCAGTCATTTTTCTTTCCTCTGAATCTTAGCTAGTGCAGAGCAGCATAGCTCCTGGAAGGTTGCATGCATGTCAATGAAGCAGATCACCTTACGGTGATGGCACACTTTGTTGTCTTGCCAGCATCTGGGAACTGTTTGTCAAGGTTGGAAGAATTCCCGTCTGAGGCTGCTGCGTCAACAGCTTCTGCCAGATTCCTCCATCCAAACGGCCATGTTTGGTATGACACCTGTTAATGCAGAATAAATAGGAAACCTCACGTTTTTATATGAAAGACTATTTGAGCTTGCAATCTGACAATCCATACACGTTTCTGCATTAAAGGGGAACACTATATTACAGACTATTGATCTGTAAGACTTTCTAATATTGTCCTAATGTGACATACCATCAGGTTGCTGAGCATTGCCTCTCTGTGGGCTTGCGGGTTTTGCTTTAAAGAAATTGTAGTACTGATATTCAATAATAAGGGGGTTAAGCCATAATCATTGTAGGTTGCATTTATTCTTTCTTGTAATGTTTGTTATTCCATTGGTTTCTCTTAACAGTATGACTCTTTATTGTAGGTGCCCTAAGGAAGTCTATCCTCATGTATCGACTATAATAAACATATGTCTAAAGTACCTGACATATGACCCAAATTACAATTACGATGATGAGGACGAAGATGAAAATGCTATGGATGCCGATGGCGCAGATGATGATGATCAAGGTTCGCTTTAAAAATGTTAATTCCAATTTACAGCACTTCAGGCATACGTTTTGTGCAATGGATACATATATTTGAAGTTCTAAACTCCCGCTCTCGTTTTTGGAAAAGATAAAGTGGGATTGCTTTTATTTAAATATTGATATTTCTGGAACTGTAACTTCTTACGGCCGTGGGACGTACTATGTCAACCCAGGTGGGCCTTGAAGCCGTGGGATGGCATAGCATGCCCTGCTGTCTTCAATGGGCCTCTGTGCTCCTGCCCACCAGTTGGCGCGTGGCACCTGCAGTTGGAGCTGCGGGACTGCCTGAACTCAGGCTGTGCCCCTGCAGCCAATGGCATGCATCCGCTGCATAGGTAGGCGGAGGGGCCCGCCGCAGCAGCCGGCCAGTGGGGTGTACAATGCCATGGCGCTAGGCACAACCTGCCTGGCGGCAAGGGGTTAGTTGTTTCCAGGATAAGAGATTCTAGATTGCTGGTGCAGAACCTGAATCCAAAAGTTCAGATGTGTTGGATCAAGAATAAGTCTGAAGTAGGAAGAGGTTTGATGGCTAGTCACATTACCTTAGATTTCAATGGATGATCTTGACATCATGGTCTTTAAATCTGTATAAGCCAAAGGGGCACATCCTTCCACATGTATTTACTCGTTAATCCACGCATACTGCTGTGCACTTTAACACCTTACCGCTGGACGGGTTCTGCCTCGTGGGTGGGTCTTGACGCTGGCAGGACGTACTTGCGTTCTATATCTTGGTGTAAGATCATGTTGTACGTATTCTCTTTTCATTCGCTCTACATTTTTTATTTTGTATTGTGAACTAAAGGACAAAAAACAATATTAGTTCCTCTTTGGATCTTCAGGCATTGGAGTGTTTTTATTTAACCATTAAGTTATCAGAACATTTAATCAAAACAGATTCTGAGGAACACCATCAAAAGCAGCTTCTGTCTTCACGACAAATTACTTGGACTTACTCTATCCTATCCTAGAAGGACGCGGTTACCTACATTTGAGGGGAGCCAGAAACGGAGACACACAAGCTACACCTTCCTTTTTTATCAGATGGTTATTAATGCGCTGGTTATTAGTGCAGATGAGTTTGCGTAGTCCTCTCAGTGTTCAGAAGCAAAAGGGAGCTTTGCTGTAAACTTAAATGGGCATTGTTTGATCATCTCACTTGATTGCCTTTTTATATTTCATCTGAGATTTTTTTAACAAATGTCTCAAGATTTCTAATTGTGTTCTAGGCAGTGATGATGAGTACAGCGATGATGATGATATGAGCTGGAAGGTGAGACGGGCCGCGGCTAAGTGCTTGGACGCTGTAGTGAGCACTCGACATGAAATGCTGCCAGAATTCTACAAGACGGTGTCTCCTGCGCTAATCGCACGCTTCAAGGAACGTGAAGAGAATGTGAAAGCTGACGTTTTTCATGCATACCTCTCGCTCCTTAAACAGACCCGACCAGTTCAAAGCTGGCTTTGTGATCCTGATGCGATGGAGCAGGGAGAAACTCCGCTGACAATGCTGCAGAGTCAGGTCAGCATTAAAATGATCACTGAACCCCCACCCCCACCCCGTCTCATATTCTTGTAGTGGCCAGGTCTTGGGTTTCTTAGCTTTTACAAAAAGAAAGGGTTAATGAGCGACCTCAGGATTTTAAACTGGGAAAATCTAGAACATAACTTTAACTCTATAAAGAGTGCCATACTGCTTTATTGAAGAGGCCCAACAAAACATCTGTAAATCACACAAATTGGTGGATAACTAGTTTAAACCACAAGTGAATTCATACAAATAAACTAGTTGTGCACCTGTTTTTTGTGTGATTTACAGATGTTTCGTTAAGCGTCTTCTTCAATAAGCAGAATGGCACCCTTTAAAGATATGGAGTAAAAGTTACGTTCTAGAATTCCCGCACTTAAAATCCTGAGATCTATCATTAACACTTTTTTTTTTTTTTTTTTTTTGTTTGGGTTACCTCCAAATATAACCAGTTCTTGATTGACATGTAGTTGTATCCTTTTTAAAGGTTGCATCTTTAGGTTTTTGGCATTCTTTTCCTATACAGCAGTTTAAGCGTTCTTGGCTTTCTGTACAGTTACAATCACTTAAATAGCGCCAACAGATTCCGTAGCTTTACAATGGCGAAGCACAAACACGAGACATAATAATTATACATTAGGAAGAGATGGCCCTGCCTGTAGGATAATTGCCACTGTGTGTCTGTCATTGAAAGGCACATTGTTTTTGGTGCGTTGTAAGGAAACAAATTGATAGCACGTGGAACACCAGATGGGCATCTGTCCTCAACGGTAAAGCACACCACAAAAAGCATACCTTAACCATTTTCAAAGTGTTGGTATTTTTACAAAGTAGTTTTCACCCTTATTCTATGGGTGTGTCCCCCCCCCCCCCCACCCTACCCCTCATTCATCTTATACTCACAGCAGCCTGAAGATCATTGTATACAAGCTTTAATTTGTCGCCCCCTCTCATGAGGTCAGGTGTGGAGATTTTCAACTTCTGGTTTCATGTCTGCAATCAAAAAAAAATACTGCCTGTGTACATGTGCCATTAGAGACACTCCTATAGTCGCTCTTTTGTTGCGCCTGATAAATATAAGAGGAAAGCCTTCGAATAAGATTAATTTTGCAAATCCTTCATGCCGTCTCAGTGCATCAACGATTGGTCAGTCTGTGTCCTTTACAAATGGGCTTTCTAAATTGCCTGTGAACTCAGTGCAGTGGCTTTTGTAATTGACAAAGCATCCCGGTTTTATAATCCCTTCTCAATGTCAGACGACAGATGTATATCGTGGCTTATTTGATGCAGTTGCACACCTAAAGGTATAATTTGCAACTGTTGAGCAGATCAATGAAATCTACATCCCTCAAATCAGGGATTGCCACATATCAAATATACAAGCCAATTCCAGATTTGTGTAGAAAATCCAGACTTTGTACCAAAGGTTAAATTCTAGGAAGCCAGCGAGGCTTTGCCTTGAACCCATACTAGAAGAGATTTCTAGGATATACTTTTGATTTGCCATTATTTCAGTCACTTGCTAGTCCATTGAGGACTCAGTGGATGAATATAAAAAGTCAAATAGCTAAATATTTATAATAAACCTTTTTTTTTTTTTTAAGTTTCTGAATGATAAAAATACGTGATACGGTAAAATCTGCAGCATCGCTCCTGAATGTTTTAAAATTTATGCCAGGGTTGTTAATTTCTACTTTCTGTGTTATTACTGCTGCCATCTCCATGTTTGTGGTTCCCCTACCATTAGGTCCCGAATATTGTAAAAGCTCTTCATAAACAAATGAAAGAAAAGAGTGTGAAGACTCGGCAGTGCTGTTTTAATATGCTGACGGAGTTGGTTAACGTGTTGCCTGGGGCCTTGACGCAGCACATCCCAGTACTTGTGCCAGGTAAGAACATAATCTGAGATTTATTTTCTTAGGCTAGCATCAGACAAACGCAGTCATCACA
This sequence comes from Leptobrachium leishanense, assembly GCA_009667805.1. Lineage (NCBI taxonomy): Eukaryota > Metazoa > Chordata > Amphibia > Anura > Megophryidae > Leptobrachium > Leptobrachium leishanense. The sequence goes on from CM019065.1 coordinate 349,028,368, forward strand.
TCCGTGTCACCAAACAGTTTAACGTTCGTTGTAGCATTGATTTGTGATCAAGAGTCCAACATACGAAGTACGCACGCACGCAGGTGGCAACAGACGCCATTTAGGCCTCTACGTAAAACCGCTACGACGGATGCCCAGAGTGCGCCGCGTTTGCGTGATGAGGCGACATCAGGCGCAGCTCATTTGCATCGTCAATCACATTGATGCTCAGAAGTGTTTTTTTTTTTTTTTTGGTCTGGCTGACTACCCATTTCCCATAGTTCCCTGTTTTCTACATCCATCAATTTTTTTTATTTTTTTTAAGGACCGTGTGGTGTCTACAGTATCGTCCGTCAGTACGTCCGTCCGTTATGCACGTACGTAGAGTGCGCTCAGACTGCGTTTGTCTGACATTAGCCTTAGTCCTTAAGTTGTTTTTCTTTTCACAACTTTTTACTTTGTGCCTCTTTAGTTCTCTGATTGCAAAGTCTTATTACTGCTGGCAATCTTTGAATATTTTTAAGCACTGTTTTGCATCTATCATTGCAGTGAGTTGTATGTAATTTCTGTCTTTGCTACATGGGATATCACTGCGCTACATTCGTTTATGTGGGTACGAGCTGCTCTCGGGAAACGGTTATGAAAGGATTAATAGAAAAAGCCATCTGAACCATAATGTCTAACTGTATCAAAGAATATTGGTTAAACGAATGGCCAACGATTCCCAGAAATTCTCAACGCAGTAGATGGCCAGAGAATCAAGGGGGTTAGGGGGGGGCACTAGTATTCATGTGGGGTAATTGTTTTGGTTAATAATCCATCAGACTCCACAATGTTTCTGCAACAGGAGTGTGTTCGGCAGGGATTATTAGAGTGAGTGCCTCTTATCCGAAATGCTTTTGCATATAATGAGATTTTCAGAGATGGAACCCAGGTCTCAAGATGAAATTTGTTTCGTATAGAGATAGCCTGAAGGCCTCATATACAATATTAATAATTTCGTCCCTATCACATGTCACTTGTGAAATTTTCTACTTCTCTTCATATCAAAACCTTTTGGCATTCTGGATAAAGAAATACTTATTGCCTCATTTTCTCACCCGACACCCTGCTTTTAGCCTAGAGTGTACCTTTTATCAATACTCCAATAATCACCAATGATGTTGTGTAGGTTTTCTTTGTCACTTTGTTTGCCTGAATGATGGTTTTGTCTTCTTTCGTAGGGATCATCTTTTCATTAAATGACAAGTCAAGTTCTTCTAACCTGAAGATAGATGCTTTATCATGTCTATACGTAATCCTCAGCAACCATTCTCCGCAAGTCTTCCATCCCCATGTACAAGCGCTGGTGTCACCAGTGGTCATCTCTGTTGGTGATCCTTTCTACAAAATCACGTCCGAAGCACTGTTGGTCACACAACAACTCGTAAAAGTAATTCGGCCACTGGACCAGACTTCTTCATTCGATGCCTCCCCATACATAAAGGACTTGTTTACGTGTACAATCAAAAGATTAAAAGCTGCCGATATCGACCAAGAAGTGAAAGAACGTGCTATCTCTTGCATGGGCCAGATCATATGCAGTCTTGGTGATAACTTGGGTAGTGATCTCCCGAGTACCCTGCAAATTTTCCTCGAGAGGCTAAAGAACGAGATTACACGCCTCACCACCGTAAAGGCTCTAACACTGATAGCCGGGTCTCCTTTAAAAATAGATTTGAGACCAATCTTGGGAGAAGGCGTGCCCATCCTCGCCTCTTTTCTGCGAAAGAACCAGAGAGCGTTAAAGCTGGGGACCCTTTCCGCTTTAGATATCTTAATAAAGAATTACAGCGACAGCCTGACTGCATCAATGATTGATGCTGTGCTGGATGAGCTTCCACCGCTGATCAGTGAAAGTGATATGCATGTTTCACAGATGGCTATAAGCTTTCTCACAACGTTGGCTAAAGTCTACCCATCATCCCTTTCCAAGATTAGTGGATCAATCCTCAATGAGCTCATTGGGTTGGTGAGGTCTCCATTGCTCCAAGGAGGAGCACTTAGTGCTATGCTAGAATTTTTCCAAGCTTTAGTCTTGACGGGGACTTCAACTTTAGGCTATATGGACTTGTTACGCATGTTGACAGGTCCAGTTTATGCACAAAACGCCACTCTCACCCACAAACAATCATACTATTCAATTGCCAAATGTGTAGCTGCACTCACCCGGGCATGCCCTAAAGAAGGACCAGCCGTGGTGGGCCAATTCATCCAGGATGTAAAGAACTCAAGGTCCACAGATTCCATTCGGCTGCTGGCCTTGCTGTCTCTAGGTGAAGTCGGACATCATATCGATCTGAGTGGACAGCTCGAGCTAAAATCTGTTATACTGGAAGCCTTTTCATCTCCTAGTGAAGAAGTGAAATCCGCAGCCTCTTACGCGTTGGGAAGCATCAGTGTAGGCAACCTTCCCGAATACCTGCCCTTTGTGTTACAAGAGATAACTAGTCAGCCAAAAAGACAATATCTTTTACTCCATTCTCTCAAGGAAATAATAGGCTCCGCATCAGTGTCTGGCCTCAAGCCGTACGTAGAGAATATCTGGTGTTTACTTCTAAAGCATTCTGAATGTGCCGAGGAAGGAACCAGGAACGTGGTGGCCGAATGCCTTGGCAAACTTACCCTAATAGATCCAGAAACACTTCTGCCACGACTTAAAGGATATTTGGCTGCAGGTATGTTTTAATATTTGGTGTTAAATATGTAAATAAGACATTTTAACTTGCAAAATATTCTATGTGACCAGTGGGTTTATATATTCAGTATGTATGTCTTCTACTGGTCACCTGTTTCATTATTTTGAATATTGTTTAGATGTAAGATCATTCTAAGACACGACTGTTTGCTTATGGTTTTTGATTTAATTTTCACAAAGTTTTCATATAAGAGGTTTTCATAACCTTTCATAACATCACATATTTAGTATTTTTCCTAAACTAGGAAACGGATGTAATTATTTTTGAGTGGGTGTAATTTAACTCCAACCTGTTTTTTGTATGGTTTCTGCAGGGTCATCGTACGCCCGCAGCTCTGTAGTAACCGCTGTTAAGTTCACCATTTCTGATCATCCACAGCCCATTGACCCACTTCTTAAGAATTGCATTGGTAAGTCAGAAAGTGTGCCGGGCAGTGCAAAGATAAGTACAGAATAACTTAGAATTTTTTTTTTTTCCCAGCAGAAGGAAGGTTGTTGTTGTTTTGGATCAAAGTGTACTTGATCTCTAACCTTCAGCCCACCCACAGATGCTGCTGAACTACAACTCACATCATCCGCTCTCGCATTTGAATATTTTGATAACCAACATCGGGGGGGGGGGGGGGTGCTGGAGTTAGAGATCCCAACTTCACACAATTTATGACACAATCTGTTGTATTTAATTCCTTAGTCTAGAATTAACATCAGACATGTTTTCAAAGCTGCATATGTGTAGCTATATGTTCCTGTATTCAGGCCCCGTTCACAGCGTGCGACATGAAAACCGCATTTTTCCACGTGATTTTCATATTCGCGACAATGCTCAATGTCGCTGTTATGCACGATATTACAAAACACCACAAATGCAAATCGCACAAAAAATGGGTCTTGTACCAGCTACAGCGACATGCGACATTGCACGACAAGATGTGAACAGCTTCATTGAAATGCATTGGAGAAGCTACATAAATCGCAGTGGGAACGGGGCCTAAATATGTCCTTATCAAGACAATGCTTCTGCCTGCCCCAAGATGCAGAATCTCAATCTTTAAAGACCGTTGCACTTATTTTCGCTGCTCAGAAATCTTTTTCACAAGCTTTTTCCACTCTGAAGATGTCCATGCAATAGATTCCCATATTGTCGTGTGATCAGTTGGCAGTGCAACTCCATTGACTGCTCCCAATAAGAGGAATCGCCTCCCTACTGGTCCTGCTGTATTCTCTTCTTGTTCTCTAGACAAGTGCCTTTTTAAAGTGAGGCTGCATGCTAATTGCTTCATAACTTTAGCTATTTTCAGACCAGCGGGTTGTATGATGGCATGCCTGAATCCTACTACCTCCAAGAGTTTTAAACTTCTCTGCGTTGCTAAAGCCAGTCCAAGGTCTACTCTGATAGACCAAGGTGGTTTAGACAGCAGCATGTGGAGTTGGTTATATTGTGGTCTCGGGTTCAGATACCTGATGTAGCCCTGACATTATTCTCTTCAATGGGCTGCCTCCTGATGTCGGTTAAAAGTCTTATTGAGGCTAGCGGAGAACAAGAAGTCTGTCCCAGGTCCAGACCTTACGTTTTCACAACTTGCAGAACAAGCCTTAAGAAAAACTTCTACATCTGATAAAAGGGCTGCACTGATTTAGCCTTTATATCCTATTGATTTCTCGGGACCTGCTGCTCGTAAGATTCTGAAGTTCCAAGGTGGACTTGCCAGTATGTGAATCCACAATCTACAAAAATTTTAGCCGTCTGGTGTATAAAATTTTCTGACTCAAAATTGCCTCATGCAAGGTATTTATTTTTGTGCTTGGGAATTGTAGCACTTCATATAGCATTATAATTAGGGATGCACCGATACCACTTTTTTAAGACCGAGTACGAGTACAGATACTTTTGTTCAAGTACTCACCGATACCAATTACCGATACTTTTATTTTATGTCATGTGACGCTTTCCAATAAGAACAGACCTCCTATAAAGCCCCCAGGTCTCATGGATTTGCCCCAGCTCATGGATATTGCCCCAGCTCATGGATATCCTGACCCCAGCTCATGGATAATTGCCCCCCAGCTCATGGATAATTGCCCCCCAGCTCATGGATAATTGCCCCCCAGCTCATGGATAATTGCCCCCCAGCTCATGGATAATTGCCCCCCAGCTCATGGATAATTGCCCCCCAGCTCATGGATATGCCCCCCTTGCTCATGGATATGCCCCCTTGCTCATGGATATGCCCCCTTGCTCATGGATATGCCCCCCTTGCTCATGGATATGCCCCCCTTGCTCATGGATATGCCCCCTTGCTCATGGATATGCCCCCTTGCTCATGGATATGCCCCCCTTGCTCATGGATATGCCCCCTTGCTCATGGATATGCCCCCTTGCTCATGGATATGCCCCCCTTGCTCATGGATATGCCCCCCTTGCTCATGGATATGCCCCCTTGCTCATGGATATGCCCCCCATGCTCATGGATATGCCCCCCTTGCTCATACTTACCTTCCTTCAGCGCCGCCGGGAAAGTCTTCACGCGCGCTCCTTGGAAGGACCCCAGCCGCGACCACGTGGGACCATGTGATCGCGGCTGGGGTCCTTCCAACGAGCGCACGCGCGCGGGAACTTTCCCGGCGTCGCTGAAGGAAGGTAAGTATGAGCGGAGAGCAGCTGCAGGGCCTGTCCGAATGCTCTATCTGCATTCGGACAGGCCCTGCAGCTGCTCACTTTGTTTAATACTTACCTTCCTTCAGCGACGCCGGGAAAGTTCCCGCGCGCGCGCGCGCTGGAAGGACCCCAGCCGCGATCACATGGTCCCACGTGGTCGCGGCTGGGGTCCTTCCAAGGAGCGCGCGCGAAGACTTTACCGGCGGCGCTGAAGGAAGGTAAGTATTAAACAAAGTGAGCAGCTGCAGGGCCTGTCCGAATGCCGATAGAGCATTCGGACAGCCGCCGCAGCCCCTCGGATACCGGCAAGCCGGCTCAATGCCGGCTTCCGGTATCGGAAAAAAATATCGGGGGTACTGCACTAGTACCAAGTACTCCTGCAGTACCCGGTATCGGCACCGATACCGATACTAGTATCGGTATCGGTGCAACCCTAATTATGATTGTAGCTGTTGATCCCTACCCTGTTTGCCATTTTGACATTAAGATTTTTGGCTACGGGATGAGATTTGATCATGTGCAGGCACATAGATTTTATGGCATGTTTACCAGTTCCTCACCTTAATCATGGCTGATCCAGTTACTTCTGAGGTGTGAGCACGGACTTGGGAATTGTTTTAGACCCTTTTTTCCCCCCTAACTGCTTGCTGTTGAATTTCCTGGCCTCCGTGACGGCAGTGTTTGGTAATACAGATAGGTGATCTATATAACGATTGTCAAGCCAGCTGCCCGGCTTCCAATGAGGCACCCATCAGCGGAGGGCAGTCCTACAGGACTGTTTCTTGCTCAGAGCTGTCACTCTCTCGTGAAGCATGGGAAGTGAGGTACTGCAAAGCCTTAACGGGTAATAACTCCTTTTTACATTATGTGTTGGCAAAAAAAATGCAGATTATAAAGGGAGTGATTCCCTATCAAATGAGCCGAAATTGTTTTTGTGATGGCAGGTGCACGTTACAGGACATGAAAACCATCTGTAAACACTGGTGATTAACAATGGAAAAGGATAGATACCTTAAGTAATTTCAGTTTTATGAATATTGTGTATTTGTTAGTATAAGGCATTATCAGGAAATCTTTTTACTGTACTGGATTCTAATGTTTTGAGATGTCTAGACATACAAGCTGTGGAATATGTCATGTATTCTGGTGATGTGTTGTTCGTTTATGTACATTAAAGGTTAATGAACTTGGTAAAGAGAAGGCCTCTAATTCTTCATTCCTTGCAGGTGATTTCCTGAAGACGTTGGAGGATCCAGATTTAAATGTTCGCCGAGTAGCGCTCGTGACCTTCAACTCTGCAGCTCACAACAAGCCATCGCTAATCCGTGATCTGCTTGACTCTGTGCTTCCCCATTTGTACAATGAAACAAAAGTGCGAAAAGAGCTAATAAGAGAGGTTAGTAAAGACATATTAATGTGCACATTTGTTCTGACGTTCCTGTGAGCTGAACTTCATATAAACCCTGTAATTGCAGGTTGAAATGGGCCCTTTTAAGCATACAGTTGACGATGGTCTGGACATCCGGAAAGCAGCTTTTGAATGTATGTACACTCTTCTAGACAGCTGTCTTGACAGACTGGATATCTTTGAATTTCTGAACCACGTTGAAGATGGTTTAAAGGATCATTATGACATAAAGGTAAATTTTAATGAATCCTTATGTTTTAAAGGTTCTCGGTCCAGTTTGTCATTTAATTGATCTTAATAGTTTAATTCTGGGACATCATTTACGTCATGGGTAACTGGTTTATCAAGTCATGTACCCACACTTATTGGCTGAGAAACATATTTAAGGATATATGCAGATCACAATTCGGGACTAATCTCTCGTCACCCAGTTGAGGGCATTTCTCCCATAACCCTATATCTCTTTTGATTGTTTGAAAGCCTGCCCTCGTATTGTAGAACATTAAAACAAGGAAATGTTCCTTATCCTATTGAACTGCGTAAGTTGCACCTAGAGTTTGATTCATTCTGTGTGCATGGATGAAAGGATTCACTGCAGTAAAGAAACTTTGTACATCGCATCCGATACCATAAACCATGCCTCAAGTTATAGTGGTTATGGTGTTTCAGTGTCCCTGAAGCAGCCTTTCAGAAATGGGCTTCGTTTTGAGAAAATCCCTGCAAGTACCCCGGTGCTTCAAAGTCTGGCTATAGATGAAATTACTCGAACACTGCTTTTTATTCCTATGTCACCAATGTCTAATGCACATGTTTAATTATTTCATATCTATATTTAGATGCTAACTTTCTTGATGTTGGTAAGACTTTCCACGCTGTGTCCAAGTGCAGTCCTGCAGAGGTTGGATAGACTTGTAGAACCCTTACGTGCTACATGTACAACAAAAGTAAGGCTTTGCTGAATGACATTGTTATCTGCACAGTGTGGTTTTATGACTGTTAGACTGTGTTCTTTATTTCAAGGCCTGCAGTCTTTTCTTCCAATGAATGATGTTTGTAATTGAAACAAGGAAAATAAGTGTGTGTGTCTCCACAAACCTGGTTGGCCCTGCAGAGTTAATCATGGGGTGTGTGTCTCATTCCTGTCGCCAGATGCCCTGGCCATGTAATGTAATTCCACTCTGTTTAGCCACTCTTGACAGTGGAACAGCTGAGTAAGGTTAATAAATCACATGTCCTATCATCTCCTGCTCATTTTTTAGCAAATAAAATAGCATGCAGGGAATCCTGTGATGGCCAGTTAATGGAACACCAACATTTATCACTACCATGTTACGTATGTTGTATAGTCTGAGGGTTTATGAAAATAGAGCAGTGTTATGTCTATGGGTCACGTTATTGTGACCCTCCGTAATTATGATTTTCACAAAGCTCTCTACAGTGGATTGATGTTTTAACTTGTTAAATTACTGTTCTATACCACCCATTGTACAGTTCCACAGAATAGATTGCCTTTTAATAGTTGCGATTTATATACACAGGTAAAAGCAAACTCTGTGAAACAAGAATTTGAGAAGCAGGATGAGCTGAAGCGATCTGCGATGCGAGCCGTGGCAGCACTTCTAACCATTCCTGAAGCTGAGAAAAGCCCCTTGATGAGTGAATTCCAGTCACAGATCAGCTCAAACCCAGAGCTTGCAGCCATCTTTGAAAGTATTCAGAAAGATACGACGTCCTCAAACATGGAATCCATGGACACAACATAAATATCCATCTTAAGGAGAGCCAGTAACGTTGAACGATATAATGCACTGAAATGACAGGTTATAAGTAAGGCAAGAGAATAAGTCTAAATTTCAAGCTTCACAATGTTCCACTTTCTGTCAATTTTTTTTTTTTTCAAGGAGACTGTTTCAGCTTTAATCCCATTGTTGCTCCCCCTCCCCCCTTTTCTTTCTAGCGTTTGTTCCAGGAATTTTTATTTCCATAATCCACGGGTTATCCGTTCATTCATTTTAAAAGATGGATGTAGCTTAGAATTTATGGGGTATGGAAATAAGGTCCAGTATCAGTTTTCCCAGTAACCTTTAAAAAGTGAACTGTTACAAATGGACCATGAACATTTTCTTTTTCTTTTGTTACAGCTTCTCCTTTTATATTTTTTTTTCCCCCTTTTGACTCCTCTACATAAATGGCTTCTGGCTTGCTGATTGATCAAAGTCTTTGTAATATTTTTTTACATTGTATCTCATTGACAATTTCCCATTTAAACTGTGGTGTTAGGACTCTATCCCTAATCTGCACATAGTTTGCATGACTGGGTTCACAGATATAAAACGTCTGTAAAATAGCATGCCTTTTTACTACAGCTGTATAGCTCTGTCCATGCACATGACAAATTGACAGGGAAATAAGTGTGCATATACTGAACGGAATGAATTAATTTCTATGAAAAACTGCCTTTTTTCGTCCCATGGTACTGTTGCAGTACCCCCTGTAGTACAGCAACTCCCGCTTCATTCATTAAGCAGTTTTACATTTCAGGTTTGCTCATTTGATGCTTAAGTGGAAACCAGTTGTGTAGAACAAAACAGTTGCTTAAATGAGAAAAAAACAAAACCTAAATATAATTTTGGTAATTGGATATTTTGGGTCCATGTGTATCTTTTTGTGTTTTTTTTTTTTTTTACTTTATAATGGCAATAGTGGAAACAATTTAACAGCACTTACTGGTCACACAAACAAGTGGGTTTATTTTATTAAATGCTCGTGTAGTTTCTTTACTCAAAAGGTGTACCTGTTAAAAAAATACAGGGAGAACTTCGGCTCATGTTTAAAAAAAAAAATTAAAATTAATGTATGGATTTTGATCTAAATAGGTGCTTATACAGACAAGACGCCGGCACTGGTGTACGCATAGGTATTTGAATGCTTCTGTGGGAACTTTTCCAGATTTGACAACATATAAAGAGCAAAATCAAAATACAATACGGACAGAAGTGTGTGATGTTTCTAATTCTTGCCTTGCACACATGCTTTATGATTAGGAACACGAGTCCAAGAAATGATTTGCTGGTGTGGGTTTGCATGGCATACACTCCCACACGGAAATTCTCACTTTTAAATTGCTGCGTTGCAATTCTGTCATTTCTAGAAGGTTCTATGCATTGCTTCCTGGTTTGTAAATGAAGCTGAATTCTGGATAAAATTTTATATTTATGGCTCGTCACAGTCAATCTTTTAATTTTGTCGTGTGGGGATGCAACTGTTGTTTTCGTCTAGTTTGCCAATTATTTTGACTAAATCACTTAAAAATTACGTGGTTTTTAAAAATTGAAGGAATATAATGTAAATATCAACCACTGCCACCCCCCCTTTTCATAAGCAATTATGAACTAAAAAAACACTACTACGAGCACCCCGATAGACCTGACAATGTCAGCACAACAGTTGGATGAGAATGGGGGGGGGGGGGTTGTGTGTAACTCCACACAGCCTGACCACTTAAGTAAGCTAAAGTGCTCGGGCTGCGTGGAGTTTTCCTTAAACTGTGGGAGGATGGTCTGTAGGTGGGAGGTATTGAGTTCGGGTGAGAGTCTGCTCCGGAGTTTAATGTGAAGGGAAAGGACCAAAAGAGGGATGCCAGTTCCACACCAGAGAGGGTGGGGTGGTGGCACAGGGCTCCAGTTTAGAGCTGGTTTTTAATCCTTACTTCAATAATCCTAACACGTCAGACAACAAGAACAAAAATCTTACACCTTACGTACCCAGACATCTTGGGCTGGAATCCCTATCAGCGGCAGGTCCTGCATGGTATTCGTGGCCTGTCACAGATCCGAACCGTGCTCCAGTGAATATCTCTCCCCTGATTCCTATAGTGGTTGAGCAAACTGGCTGTGGCAAAAGAGACTATACGCTCAATGCAATCTGGAGTATGTCGTAATCTGTCTGATGGGACCCATTGATGACAATCTGGCCAGTCTCGTGATTGCTCAGCTCATGTTCCTGCAATCAGCGGCAAGAAACCCATCCACATGTATATCAACAGCCCAGGGGGATCGGTGACGTCAGGCCTGGCTATATGACACCATGCAGTACATACTATCTGCATGTGGGGCAGGTAGCCAGCATGGGGTCCCTCCTCGCCGCCAGGACCAACGGGATGCGACACTCTCTGCCAAACTCCAGAATCATGATCCACCAGCCGGCCAGAGGACCAGGGACCAGGCCACAGACATTGCTATCCAGGCGGAGGAGATCCTGAAGCTGAAGAAGCAGATTAATGAAATATACGCCAAACACACGCAGCAGCCCCTCTCTTTTGATCGAGTCTGTCATGGAGAGGGATCGCTACATGAGTCCTACGGAAGCCCAGGAGTTCGGCATCCTAGATAAGGTGCTGGTGCACCTGCCCCAGGACGGTGAAGATGAGCCAGAGCTGATCACGAAGCACGACGGGCAGTCTCCACCGACAGCGCATAACCCTGCCACCATCACCTCTCCCAGCGCTGCTGACGACTCTGCATATTTTGGATGCTGTTAAGACAGACCCCTGTACACTTAGAAATGCAGACAAAAGCCATGCTAACCCTTTTACGAGCCCCGGGTGAGCATCAGGTAGCAGACCTTTTTCAGGAGCGCATAGGTTTAAAAGCTAAACTGGACACCACCTACTACGTCGGTGCTAGAAGGAAAGCACAAATGGGTAAACTGACCGGTTTTCGAAGAAGAAAAAAAACACCGCTCTACAACTTCTCCACCCAGTGGCAGTACCCTAGGGTCTATCTAGGCTATAGTTTTGCTATTGGTGTAAACTAAATAAAATCAGACTGGTTACGTCTACAGTAACCCTAGAACCAAATCCTACAGAATAAAGCATCCGGCACGTCTTCTCGACAGTGGCGTCTGAGATTTAATCTGTCTGTACAGCACACATTGTTTAGCGTCCGTCTGAGTTTAACGCTAGTGAAAATAGTTGTCAATGGATTAGTTGTTTAAACCCTGTCATGCAACGTTTCCATACATACTGGAAGTTTCAGGAGATTGTAGAAGTCCCAATACCGTGAGAAACCTTTAGCAATTTGTGGCAATACGAACACATTAGCTTTTTACACCATTCCTGCTTTTCTTGTTTGAAGAGTTCATTTTATGTTCCACTCTGGATACCTTTTTTTTTTTTTATGGAACAGTGTAGATATTCTCATGGTTTAAGCAGTGTTCGCATTTTGGACTTACAAAACTGACCCAGGAGAACAAATTAGATATTAAAAGGAGTAATTACAGAAGTCTTGAGCTGCTGTATTAATACTTTCCCAGGATTTCAGAGATGCATGCGCTTTTCTTTCTTTGAAACCTTTTATTCCTACAGGCCCTAAACCTATTTGGTATTTAAAATCATCTGGATACATGATCTGTAATGCAGCCATTCTTCAGAAGAATAAAATGTAATTACATTGAATTTAGCTGTCATTTCCTCAATAGTTTACAGAAATATTTGGCCCAACAGGCAGTGTCAGCTGCACACGTAATGGTTTATGATGGCCAAATCAACAGTGACAGCTGCTGCGCGTGTAGCTATCGGCTGAAAGTTCTGATGGTACATGGCAGTGATGCCACAAAAATGCATAAAAATATGAAACTCATTACGGATAATGACCAATGCTAGCAGTAACCATATATACAAACAGCAGGAAAACGGCAAGAGATTAATCTTGAATTGAGTCTTTTAACCCCTTTGTTGCTGGATAGGTGGTGCCTGGCAGCCTCTCCATTGGCCCGTTGATGCAGGCTGTGCATTATTGGCCGCAGGGGGTCAGCCTGAGTTCAGGCCGTCCCGCAGCAGCCAATGGCTAAAGTTCACATTTAATTTTTTCCCCACATCTGCCTATACATTGTTTGCAGGGCTGTGGCATGCCGCATGTTGTGCGTCCTTGGAGTTGTTTGACTGGAGGGCAGGAGAACACAGTGGTGGCTGTCTGGTCCCAAAATCCTTAGACTAGCTGCCTTTTAGATGACCCTGAGCTTGCCCCCCCCCCCCCCCACCTTCTGTCTCTGATCCGATACTATCAACCTTTCCATGCAGTACAGATTTCCCATGTGATTGTCAGACAAATATAGTTTTGGAGTATTGCTCACATCCTTGCTTTCTGAACACCCCACCCTGAGCCAGACGGGGCCGAGCCATCAACGCTTTCGAAATCTAATCCCTCCCAAGAAATCGAGGGAAGTGATAAAAATGGCCGCCTCCATGAGAAGAGTAGGAGCTACAGAAACTTCAAACTTCATTGGAAGCTGTAAAATGTTCACTGGTTTAAGCTACATAAAAAAAAAATGGCTGATACACTTTATAAGACTACTCTTTTATGCAATCAAACATTGAAGTGGAGCACTTAGAGTATTAAAGAAGTCAAATAGATTTTTAGAAGGGTTTATTCTGCTTCTTCAAACAACAAATTCTGAGGTTGACTTTGTTCTTATTTAAGCAAAACAAATCCTGGCCACCTCCAAGAAGGGGAACGGGTTGGCATTGCGTTGGCAACGCGCCTGCATTCCTTTATGCCACTATGGCCTTTTTGTCGTCTATACCTGATCTTTTCTTCTGCTAAAATGTGTGCAGCTGGTACAGCTATAAATTTTGGATATAATTGCATCATGATATATGCTGAGTAATGCAATCAAATTTGCCTTCAACTTTATTATTCATAAAGAAACAGCGGCATCCGTGATGCCAGCTGACATGAAGATGGCTTAGCGCTCCAAACCATTGAGGTTCACACGTGGTAAACAGCTGCAGTGTTTCAATCGCTTTCCAGGTCCTTTTCAGGCGTGAAACTTTAATGCCCCTTCTTTAAGTTACGATTTTCCAACCGTTGAAAGGAGGTGGGATTTATTGCTAATACAGGTTTCAAGTGACGATGCTCACCCATTATCAAACTCCATATCATTTTATTGTGGTTTTCCTGCTGGGATTTAGATTTTCCCTTTTTTTTTTTTCTTTTTTCTTTTCCCGTTTGCTTCATTTACACTTTTTTTTTTTCTTATTTTATTAAATCCAGCTTAGTTTGAAAATGAAAATATAATATATATATAATCTCTTTTATGAAGTGAATTTGGCGTGTGCAGTTTTTTAATGCTGGGGTTATTTGTTATATTTTGGTTAGGTATATCCTTTTGGTAAAATTTGCGATTTTCTGTTTCGAAATCCATTCGTTAAGTTTTCATAGCTGGATATTTTCTGTTTTTTGCATAAATTGAAAATTGGCAAAATATTTAAACAAAATTTACGTTCTTTTCATATTACAATGAGCAGACACTTAGACACAATGCTAAATGCAGAACCAAAAGTATTCGGTTAAAATCATCGTTATTTTGACCGTGGTGCTGTTTAAACTTTTAAAATAAGGAGCAAATTATTATTATTTATTTTGTTTTTTTGGCATTTTCTATATTTGAGTAAGTATGACAAAGGTAACGGTGTAAAAGAAGATTTGCAACTGAGTCCTAAGAGAAGGCAGCCGATTTGTTCTGCACATGCACCTCCAATCCATCGTTCTGCGCAGGCACTTGCTTAGATAAGTATGCAAGTTCCAGTGACTTGTTCAACAGGACGCTGCAAAAGGTACAAATTTAGGCTGGGGTCAGACTAACGCATTTTTATAACGGGTGTTTAGGCACACTTAATCACGGCCGCAGTAGCAGCAAATGACGGCCAATATACGAAGTCCGGCCGCGCAACGCAAGTGGAAAATGAACGCATTTTTTTGAGAAAGCCGAAACGCTAGTACTGACAGAGTGCTGCGGCGGCGTGTGTGCGTGATTAGGAGATTTCAGACGCTGCTAATGTCCAGCCTACATAACGTCCAGACGCAAAAAGTGTTTTATTGACAAACCATAAAAAATCACGCCCGAAAATGCGCGTCGTCTGACCGTTTTCACGCATTCCGTGAAAAAATACGTCAATGCGTTCGGATGCACTTTTTGACGGTCGCTGCAAATAATGCATTCGTTTAACCCTAGCCTTATACAGTCAGGTCCAGAAATATTGGGACATCGACACAATTCTAGCATCTTTGGCTCTATACACCACCACAATGGAGTTGGAATGAAACAAACACAATGTGCTTTAACTGCAGACTGCCAGCTTTAATTTGAGGGTATGTACATCCAACTCAGGTGAACGGTGTAGGACTTACAGCAGTTTGCAGATGTGCCTCTCACTTGTTAAGGGACCAAAAGTAATGGGACAATTGGCTTCTCGGCTGTTCCATGGCCAGGTGTGTGATATTCCCTCATTACCCCAATTACAATGTGCAGGTAAAAGGCCCAGAGTTCATTTCAAGTGTGCTATTTGCATTTGGAATCTGTTGCTGTCAACTCTCAAGATGAGATCCAAAGAGCTGTCACTATCAGTGAAGCAAGCCATCATTAGGCTGAAGAAACAAAACAAACCCATCAGAGAGATAGCAAGAACATTAGGCGTGGCCAAAATAACTGTTTGGAACATTCTCAAAAAGAAGGAACGCACCGGTGAGCTTGGCACCACGAAAAGACCTGGGAGACCACGGAAAACAACTGTGGTGGATGAATGAAGAATTCTTTCCCTGGTGAAGAAAACACCCTTCACAACAGTTGGCCAGATCAAGAACACTCTCCAGGAGGTAGGTGTATGTGTGTCAAAGTCAACAATCAAGAGAAGACTTCACCAGAGTGAATACAGAGGGTTCACCACAAGATGTAAACCATTGGTGAGCCTCAAAAACAGGAAGGCCAGATTAGAGTTTGCCAAACAACACCTAACAAAGCCTTCACAGTTCTGGAACAAGATCCTATGGACAGATGTGAGACCAAGATCAACTTGTACCAGAGTGATGGGAAGAGTATGGAGAAGGAAAGGAACTGCTCATGATCCTAAGCATACCACCTCATCAGTGAAGCGTGGTGGTAGTGTCATGGCGTGGGCATGTATGTCTGCCAATGGAGCAGGATGAATTCTGAAGTGTTTCGTGCAATATTATCTGCTCAAATTCAGCCAAATGCTGCAGAACTCATTGGACGGCGCTTCACAGTGCAGATGGACAATGACCCAAAACATACTGCAAAAGCAACCAAAGAGTTTTTAAAGGGACAGATTAGGAATGTTATGCAATGGCCAAGTCAATCACCTGACCTGAATCCCATTGAGCATGCATTTCACTTGCTGAAGACAAAACTGAAGGGAAAATGCCCCAAGAACAAGCAGAAACTGCAGACAGTTGCAGTAGAGGCCTGGCAGAGCATCACCAGGGATGAAACCCAGCGTCTGGTGATGTCTATGCGTTCCAGACTTCAGGCTGTGATTGACTGCAAAGGATTTGCAACCAAGTATTAAGAAGGGAAAGTTTGATTTATGATTATTATTCTGTCCCATTACCTTTGGTCCCATAACAAGTGGGAGGCACATCTGCAAACGCTGTAAGTCCTACACCGTTCACCTGAGTTGGATGTACATACCCTCAAATTAAAGCTGACAGTCTGCAGTTAAAGCACATTGTTTCATTCCAACTCCATTGTGGTGGTGTATAGAGCCAAAGATGTTAGAATTGTGTCGATGTCCCAATACTTCTGGACCTGACTACGTCAGGAGTGGAAAGGAGGTGTCTTCTGTTTGGGGTACTTTTTTTTTTTTTGAGAAAGGATTTTACCAGGAAGTATACATTGAGATTTCTCTCGTTTTCAAGTATGTTTTGGGTGGCGCTCCCCTGTTTTGCTTTGGGTGGGTTCTGTGAGGTGTAACTTGGTATAGATGAGGGTTTTTCCCCCCTCGGTATACGTTAATGGTTCGCTAAAAGGAAAATGAAATTAAGCAATGGAAAAGATTTACTCCTGTAAACACAAGTTCATGACAAACCATTTATTTTTTTTTTTTAGAGCGTATGCGACAAATGTTGCACAGCGCATGTGGAATGATGAAAAAGGATTTCTAGTTTGCCTGATTACTGTATGAATTGAATAGAAACCGTGAGCTTTGGAAAGGTTCTGCTGCTGATGTGTCATGAAATGGACAGCCAATGCAATTTTGTTGACAGACTTTGTAGTCCTTTCTAAATGACAATGCATCTTGTTCTTTTGAAAGCACTGCGAAAGAAGATTTTTGTTCAGCGGTGATGGATGTTGCCCTTCACTGCTGAGCCATTTCACGTCTTAAAAAAACATGTTTATTATTTTGTTTCTTTACGTTAAACATGGTCATGTTTGGTATCATTGGAAAGGCCATGCTCTGGCCTTTCTAATGATACCAAACAAGACCCTTCTAGCTGCCAACAGTCGGGAGATATCAGGGTTCATTTGAACCCCGATATCTCCACCCCATTTTTCCTTAGGAGTCAATGAGGACGTTTCCCACACATTCTCAGTAGTGTGAAAGGGTTAAACTATCCTTTCCTCATCTTCCGTCTCTCCGCTAGGGGTGTTACTTCAGCTCCCATTTCCTGTATATTCTGACTCCTCCCCACCCTCTACTCCACCCTTCAAAGTGTCACATGATCTACACCAGCTGCAAGTGAAAAAAACGGGGAAATGCTCAGGGCCTCGGACTGGGGGAACTGAGGAACTGAATATTAACCATCTCTGCAGCTGTGAAAGCAAGACACACCCGCTGGCCCGCTCACTCGCGCTTTTTCATGCTTTACTCACTGTCTTACACTATACTGCATAATATGGTCACTCACACTCTTCCATGTGCTGTCTCTCTTGCGCTCTCTTGCCGTTTTTCTTCCACGCTCTCTGCTTTACTATCTGTACTTTTTCTTAAAGGTACACTCTAGCAAAAAATCACCCCCCCTCCCCGTTTTTTAATCCTAACCTATCCCTATTCCCTTAATAAATAGTTTTTTTTTTTGTGTTTTTAACTTTAATACTTACCCTAAAATCCTCTTGTTTCCAGCACTGTTTTTTTTTTTTTTTTTTTTACTCCCCTCCCTCTTCCGCTCTCCCATCCTTCTTTCTTCTTCTTGCCTTCTGGTTTACGTGAGAAGCGCGCATGCGCGCCTCTCACGTAAGCCAGCCAATCGGCAGGCTCCCTCCCGGGTCCCTCTGAGGATTAGTGTTGCGCGCAAGAGGATGCGCGCAACACTAACCCTCAGAGGGAGCCGCCAGCTTCTGCGGTGAGTAGGAGACGTCTCCTACTCGGCAAAAGTCGGCAGAAGCGGGAAATATGATTCCCGCTCTGCTGACTGACAGCTGGGAGGGCGGATTAAAGTTCTCCGCCTCTCTCAGCTGTTTTCAGCTTTTTGAGCTGAACCGCGGAGGGAGGGGGGACAGAGGGCAGGATGCTCCAGGCATCCTGACCACCTAAAATAGCTTAGGTGGTCATGTTGCCTAGAGTATCCCTTTTAAGTCTTTTTTTTTTTTTCTCTTCCTGTATCTTTCTCTGCTGTCTCCACTGTACAGCACTACGGAACTTGTTAGCGCTTTATAAAATAAATTGTAACTGTCTGTAATGGTCTCGTTTTCTCCGTTGACTTCTTTCCTTCTCTCTGTTGTGATTTGTTACGAATGAAAATAAATGCTGTGACATTGCATAAAAGTATTACCGCCGTCCAACCAAATAGAATGTGTTAACACCCTGCAGTAATATCGCCTAGTCTCCTGTCACCTTTCTGCCTCTGTTTGCTGATGTCCACCATCGTCTACTCCTTGACAGGGAAAGTAGCAGCAGAAATTCACACAATGCTGTGAGCAAAGACAAAGATCACTGCTGATGTCTGGGGCTCTTGAAGGCTGAGTAATCAATAGAAATAACTCTAAACTACTTTTTAACAAAGTAGGGGCTCTATTACATTCTCTGCGCAAATTCGTCCACGCAGCACAATTTTTTTGCGCGCAGCGTTAAGCGTTATTGTGCGAAAATTAACAGTGGTATTACGATCCGAACGCATTTTCTCATCCGTCAAAACATAACATTCGTAAAAATGACGCGCAAAACGAAGAGTAATATGCGTGCAGTAACGTAGCGCACGTAAATCAGTGTACAGACTGGCTGAATCCCGCGAAAAAAATCAATCAGAATTAAGAACCTTAATTGACATCAATATACCTTAATTGACTCACTTAAGTTTTTGCGCCTGTCAAAGTAAATCTGAGTATATATGCTGCAGCAATAAAAAAACACGCACAAATTCACAATTTTATTGTTTGGGTATGTGTAGAATGTGTAACTATACTTTGCTGTATTTTTTTTTTTTTCGTGCTGGTATTTTTCGTTTCAGCCAGAACCTTCCGATTTGCAGTTACCACCAACTTTTCAAAGACGTTAAAATTATGCGCGCAAACGTCATTCGTAAAAATATGCGCATCGATTGAAAAACCATCCGCGCACAAGCAAATTTGCGCTCACAATGTTAAGTATAGGACGCGCACAGTTCATCACGCTCGCACAGGTCCATCCGCGTTAAATGATAACGCGCATCGTTTGCGTGAACGTTGTAATACGACGTTCTTCGCAAAGGGTTTTGCCCCTCGCGTTAATGCGTTTTTGCGCACGTGCACTCTTTTGCTCGAAGAATGTAATAGGGCACTAGATGTATTAAACCCAATTTTCATACCTTTTTAAAGCAAGGTTAGTGTGCTCCTTTATGGAGAAACAGAATTCTTGGTTTTTAGCTCTCTCCAGCCACCCCATATTACTGTAAAATAGCAGCCCCAAACCTAAAAAAAAAAAAAAAGCCAAAAACATTGCTGTTGCATTTCAACATCCAGTTCTTGGGTCACTCACTACTTCACAGGGATAAGAGTAAGGGGGTTATAATGACTTTTTTGTCAGCTGCATTCCTAATAATCACATTATGATCACTACTATGCCCCATAAGCAGGAAATCTGACCATTTTCATTCTTTATCACATTTACTGTATCAGACACAAAGGCCATTGTTCCCTTTATGCTGATAATACAGACCCCTAGTGAAATGGTGTAAGATAAAGGACGCCATCT
The DNA here is from genome assembly GCA_009667805.1 of Leptobrachium leishanense. Taxonomy (NCBI): domain Eukaryota; kingdom Metazoa; phylum Chordata; class Amphibia; order Anura; family Megophryidae; genus Leptobrachium; species Leptobrachium leishanense. Next base: position 349,048,112 of record CM019065.1, read on the forward strand.
AGAGTTCAGAACCTTTCATTCAACAATATTTCTGTAAAGGATAACTGGAAAATATTAGAAATTCTTCAGTCATTGCTGATCTAATTAAAACAAAAATAATGTAAATCTGTGTATCTCTATTTGTTAAACTAGAATCCAATGTGTCAAATGTTATAACTTTTCAACAAAAATAACTTGTTATTGTACGGCGTAAGCACTTACTGTAACCCACTAGAATGCTCCTTTAATTTGGCATAGGGAATAGGAAGACCTAATACTACACAAAATATCATGGTAATGCAAACACAATGATTTTTACTCCATTGAATGAAAGCATGATTTATTTTTTATATGTTTTGCTCATTGTAACAGAAGCCACACTCCTACATTTAATGATAAACAATATTTTCTGGTTTAGTACTTGTGAGTTAAAATGTGTGCATTAGTTTCTATTCCATGCATAAGGAGGATCTTCACATTTTCTGCTGCTTATTGAGGTTGTTTGGGTTAGCTGCTGGTCTTCGGAGATAAGCAGCTACGAACGGGCAGTTTATTAAGAGTATTAGGTTCAGCTTTGCTGCTGGGTATGAAAAAACATTATAAAATGTTTATTACACTTCCATTCCTAGTGACATATTCATAAATGACTATAAATGTACATATTAAATGCCAGTATTATGAAGGCAAACTGGGATGAGATGACCTCTGTGTGCGGCCGTGCCCTTACAGTGCAATCTTGTAATCACCATTTGGAATAATTCATTCCCTCCACCAAGTGTATATGAACTGGATTTGTTTTATGTAGGCATTGTATTTCTAGTTTCTTTTTCACAGTGATTTTACATTGTTAAGGCCCAAATACTTTGGGCGAAGTGGTTCATTATGACAGTCGTGCAGGGGTGCCAATATTTTTGGCCATCACTAATGTATATGTTACGTTTAAAGCCCGAAGTGCGGTTCATTTAGGATTACCCAGGTGATCCTGACATTATCCAGACATCTTTAGCAAAAGTCCGAAGTGAAATGAATTTTCAGACTTTATCTGGGTAATCTGCAAAGTATCCAGAGGCCTCTGGGTTCTCCGGTTTTCTGCTGTGTTTCACCCGGGTAAAACGCACATTACCCTAGTGTGATGTGCATGAAACATCGGACTTTGTCCGGGTAAACTGCAAAGTATCCAAACGCCTCTGGGTACTCCGCTTTTCTTGGGTTTTCAGCAGGTTACAGTTGACTGAATTCTGAGGGTTACCTGGATAAAGCTGCAAACTGTTACCGGACAAGAAAATTGAGTTTTTGATATTTTTAGCCAAATTGTATCCAGTCACATACCACACTAAGGCCGGGTTCACACTTCAGCGTTTTTCAAACGTGTGCAATATGCGTGGTTTTTTTATGCGCGAACGCGCATACGAAAAACATGCAATGGCCGCGAACGCGCTGCTATACGCCCCAAAGAAGCTCCCTTACTTCTTTGGGCGTCGGATGTTTTACAGCGCTTTCCTGCGTGCTGTAAAACTTCCAGGTCTGGACCAGCCCCATAGGAAATCATGGAATTTCCAGGGTTGAGAGTTTTACAGCGCGCTGGAAAACGCTGTAAGGCTGGGGTCAGACGAACGCATTTTTAACGTGCATTTAGGCGCACTTAATCACGGCCGCACTAGCAGCAAATGACGGCCAATATACGAAGTCCAGCCGCACGAAAGTCCGGCCGCGCAACGCAAGTGGAAAATGAACGCATTTTTTCGAGAACGCAGAACCGCTAGTACGGACGTACAGAGTGCGCTGCAGCGGCATAGCGGCGTGTGTGAGTGATTAGGAGACGTCAGACACTGCTAATTTCCGGCCTGCATAACGTCCAGACGCAAAAAGTGTTTTATTGACAATCCGTAAAAAAAAAATCACGCACGAAAATGCATGTCTGACTGTTTTCGCGCATTCCGTGAAAAAATACGTCAATGCGTTCGGATGCACTTTTTGACGGTCGCTGCGAATAATGCGTTCGTTTGACCCTAGCCTAAAACGCTGAGGTGTGAACGGGGCCTAAATAACTGTCATGTAACTGCGTTAATTGTCTGAAAATTAATTTATGAAGATAAAGATATTCTATAAAGGGTAACCTGATGGTTATTATGTGCTTATATATCATTTATAAAACATATGACACATATCATGTAACTCTTTCACATTCATATATTTAATAAGAAACCTATCCTGTTACTCTGTATATTCATTATATCCTTAATAATACATTTTAATGTTTGTCTTTTGCCATTTCCATTGATAATATCCATAGATTATAGGAAAATTCACTGTTACCCAAGCGGGGTTGAATGCTCTGCAGATTACCCAGGTGAAGCTGTGGATAGTCCTCAGATTACACGGGTTAAGCTTAAGGTCGGCGTCAGACGAACGCAGTGAACACGTCCGTGTTGCTGCACAGTTTAACGTCCATCGTAGCATAGAATCATGAGCAACAGAGACCCACATATTAAGTGCGTCCGCAGCGAACAGCGCACACACAATGCACGTGGCAAACGGACGCAAGTTAGGCAAGAATGTAAAACCTCTAGAACAGACGCGCAGAGTGCGCCACGTCCGCGTAGCGTTGTGTGTGTGATGGAACGAAGTCAGACGGACCGCATTTGCGACGTCCAGCTCCTTGACGCACACAATGGCTTTTCATATCGTATCAATTTTTATCATCTTTCATATTTTATTTCCCATAGTTCCCTTTTTCCTACATCCGTCAAGAAAAACGGACCATGTGGTGTCTACAGCATCTTCCTGCTGTCTGTCCGTTCTGCACGCACGCAGAGTGCGCTCAGACTGCGCTCGTCTCACCTTAGCCTCAGACTTTTCTCTGAACGATAACGAAATTCGGTTTTAACCAAACAGGGTTGGATATAGTCTGCAGATCATACGGGTAAAGTGCGGGTTTCTCACCTTTTCAGACCGTTACCCAAGGGCAGTTGGTTAGTCCTAAGATTACCCGGGTAAAGTCCGAATTTTTTATTTTTTTGCAGCTTTACCAGGTGGTTTTGGGTAATGTCAGGATTAACCGCACTTTGGGATTTAACCGTAACATAGATATATACATACATGCGTATGATCTTTGTGCTGCCTTGCAGGAGGAGGCAAGGAGGAATCAGGGATTTATGCCCCATCACAGGGAGAGGCGAGGAGGAGTAAGGTCATAGTGCCCCCTCGCAGGGGGAAGACGAGGAGTCGAGCCTCTGTGTCCCCTGTCGAGGTTTTACTGTGGATACACCATATGGATGAGGATCCCAAAATGGAGCGCTCAATGCCACATGTCTGTTGAGGACTTTACTCTGAACTACTAATTTATGGTGGACTTCTCTAGGGGGACATAATACCGATGTGTGGACTATTGCTGCTATTTTTGGGGATTTATGTGTTGTTTTAAATTATCTGTGTACAGAAAAAACTTTTTAGAGTTTTGCCACCAGGCGGCACCAGACACACAAGTTTATTTTTATTTTAAAACAAAGAGAGTTGTTTCAAACTTGTAGGTAGTTCCGAATCACCAGAGAGAATCAACCAACTTTCCTTAACCATTTGTTGCATACTATTGGAAGCTGAAGGGTAAGTTGTTGAAAAAATAAGTCTCTGTATCTTTTCTTCCTGTCTCTGTCTGACACCTCCTGTATTGCCTTTTCCAGTGTCCGCTTTGAATATCCACGTTCCCAGAATCTATCCAACATCTCTCCCACCTGCTTATCAATTTTTCTTTGCTCTAAGTTATTCCTATATACACTTAGGAATTGTGTGGAAGATGGTACCCACCATCAATTTGCTTCCCCATCATCTCCCTGTCACATTTTCCCTGGTTTTGGCCACGCCCCCTGGTGATGAGAGATAAAAAAAACCACTTTACACGCTGTAGAATGATTGAAAATTCAAATTGTATTGCATATTTTTGTTATTATATTCAGACAGGGCATTATGTATACATATAATAAATGATATATTATGAATCGGCCGAGTCTGCCCAAAAGAACGATATGTAATTTGTCTGGATCGTATAAATAAAATGTGGCTTTAAATCGCGTTTAAACATGATGAGCGAAACTGGTAAAAATGAGCTCAGCACAGAGGTGTGAAATGGCTCAGCAGCGAAGGGGTTAAGGATAAATACACTGAATTGGGAAAAATAATCTCCTGCTTAGCTCCTTTGGCAGCTGCATATAATGCTATTTTGACCTAAGATTTGCAGTTGTACAAAAATTAGACTTTCAGGCTAATTAAAAGAGATTCGAAAAGTCACCGCACATTAGGTGACTTTTCGTTCTCTTCAATGCGGTTCCTTTTGCCGATCCCATTTCGGTGACCCTGCGGTGAATTCAGCAAACACCACAGGGTCCCCGAATTGCAGGGAAAAGCTGCCGCAAACATGACGAAAACTAACCGCAAAACCCAGCGAATACACGCCGAAAACCCCCAAAAACATCTGGATTAACCTGCCGAAAACCCGAACAGGAGCCGATCGCAGCCTCCGACACAGCAGAGGAGGCAGTGAATAAATTAGGAAAACAGTTTGTATGAATGTGTGAAAAGTGAAACGCTGTTTGCAAAGAAACTACTGAGCGAAAATGTCTGAAATTTACATATGAGGTCCAGGGAATGATAATAAAAAGGGCTGTTACAGAAAAAATAAGTAAACTTAAAAAAAAAAAAAAAATCCAGAAAAATGCTTAAAATATCCTAAAAAATCTATAAATAGACTTTTTACTGCAGAATTTTTTAATGAACAGTTTATTAGATATTGAATTAAAATGGAAATATTTTTAACATTGAAGCCTATGGGATTCTCCTGAATAAACTTGCCGAATTAAACCACCGAATGGCAGGGCATTTCGGGAACCTTTCACTGCTGGTTTGTGTTACCTGAATAGCCGAAGCTGCTTTTTCATGGAGATTTCACTGCCCTCGAACAGGCACCGTATCTTCAGGCAATTCGCCAGGATTTGGCGAATTGCCTGCTCTGGATAGCCGAATGGCCAAGAAAGGTAACCGAACGCTGATTTTCAGCGTTTGGTTACCTTTCTCAAGCAATTCGGATCTCTTTGAATAACCCTGTATGCAAATCCAATCCAGATACCTGGGTTTATCCACCCAGGACATACTTGAAAACGAGAGAAATCTCAATGTATCCTTCCTGGTAAAATCCTTTATAAATAAATAAATCTCCTTGTACATCTTGCTATGGGTAGGTTGTGCTACCGGACTGGTCTGTAAAATGGGAATTGTATTATAGATACATAATGCTTCGGTGACATCTAGAGGCCTCTTATTGTATCTGGGTTCTCTACAAATTTCTGAGCACACAGCCTGGTTCTTATCGCATATTCACACTACGCCTGCATCGTGTTAGTCTAAGTTTAAATTATTCAACAGCCTTACAACAGTCTCGCCTGCAAAGTGAAATTCCAGTCGCTAGTCCCAGAGACAATCCATAAGGCTAGGGTCAGACTAACGCATTTTTCGCAGCGACCGTCAAAAAGTGCGTCCGAACGCATTGCCGTACTTTTTCACGGAATACGCGAAAACGGTCATACGATGCGCATTTTCGTGCGTGATTTTTTACGGATCCAAACCAGGAAACTTTGGGTGTCTGGACGTTATGTTGGCCGGACATGAGCAGGGTCTGACGTCTCCAAATCACGCACACACGCCGCTAGTGGACGCAGCGCACTCTGTACGTCCGTACTAGCGGTTCTGCGTTCTCGAAAAAATGCGTTCATTTTCCACTTGCGTTGCGCAGCCGGACGTTCGTGCGACCGTACTTCGTATATTGGCCGTTATTGCCCGTCATTTGCTGCTAGTGCGGCCGTGATTAAGTGCGCCTAAACGCACATTAAAAATTCACTAGTCTGACCCTAGCCTAAAAATCAACATTCCAGCCCATGTTATAACACCAGGAGGTTTCCTGACCCTGCCTCCCGTTACTACTAAACATGTGTCTTTACCCCTTCACTACCAAGTGCTTTTCGTTGAATGATTTTTATCATAGCATTTATTTGAAACGTGATGCGAAACTAACAATTACATATAGGGTAAAATAGACAATAATAAAAATGTTCAGATCTGCTTATTTGTAGTGATCACAATGAGATAATATCAGTAATAGATAGTAGCAAAGAACCTTTGTATCTGCACTGTACAGGGATTTTCAGTCATTATAGCCACCTGAATCTTACCCATGTACAGCAGTAAGTGACACCAAAGCTCTCCCTGGCTGTTGTAATACAGCAGTAAAGTGTTTAAACTTTTTGTTAGTGTGAGGTTTGGGGCTGCCGATTGCAGCTGGTTTTATAGTAATACAGGGTGACTGGGGAGAAGAACAAAAAATTTATATTTCTTCCTATGAGCCACACTAATCTCGCTTTAAAAGGGTATGCAAATGGAGTTTTGATATGCTAATGATTGCTTTTTCAATGTATTACAATGTAAAGTCAAGTTAGCTAGATTTTGGTAAAGGACGGGTTAAGGCTGATAGATTCCATTGAGATCTAATAGCTCATTTCTAGATCTAGCTGGAGCTTAACTTATTCATGTTTATTGTATAGTAAACCACATACATGCAGCAGTACATGGATACAACCATATGTAAACAGGAAAAACGGTACCGTAGGTAAAAAAGGGGGGGTAAAGGTAATTAACATTAGATCTGGAGCACTGGTGTGCGCAGTGCGTTACATTAGGGTGTGCACCCTGGAATATTTATTAATTGAAAACTTATGTTTAGAAAATTTTGCACAAAATGCAAATTTTTCATTAGAAATAACAAGCCTGTAATCAGTCAGACGCACAGGGTTATTCATAGAGAATTGAAAAGGCACCACACGTTCGTTGACTTTTCGCTCTCTTCAATTCGGTGCGATTTGGCGATCCCATTTCGGCGACCCTGCGGTGTATTCAGCAAGCACCACAGGGCCGTCGCAGTATAGGGAAAAGGCGCCGCAAACCCACCGAACAATCACCACAAAACCTGGCGAACGCACACCGAAACCCACAAAAAACATCTGGATTTACTCCGCCGAACACCCCGGAGAAACCCAAGCAGCCGCCGATCACAGAGCAGAGCAGCCGCCGGAAAAAGCCGACACTGCAGACGTATGGAGTGAAAAAAAAAACGTACGCTTGAATGTTTGAAAAGTGAAACGCTGTTTGCAAAGAAACTACAGAACGAAAATGTCTGAAATTTACACATAAGATCCAATGAATGATAATAAAAAGGGCTGTTACAGAAAAAAGAAAAAAAGGTTTAACCACTTGGCTGCTATGGACGCGCTCAGCTCGTCCAGCCAAGTGGTTCTGTGCTATGGACGCGCTCAGGCTAGGGTCAGACGAACGCAGTGCAAACGCGCGTGCAGCCGCACTTTATTACGGCCGTAGTAGCAGCAAATGACGTCCAATGACGGGCAATATACGAAGTACGGCTGCACGAAAGTGCGGCCACGCAACGCAAGCGGCAAACAAACGCATTTTTTTGAGAACTTCAAACTGCTAGTATGGACATACAGAGTGCGCTGCGTCCGCTAGCGGCGTGTGTGTGTAATTAGGAGACGTCAGACGCTGCTGATGTCCGGCCTACATAACGTCCAGACGCAAAAAGGGTTTTATTGATGATCCGTACAAAATCACGGACGACAATGCGCATCGTATGACCGCTATCGCGTATTCCATGAAAAAATACGTCCATTCGTTCGAACGCACTTTTTCACGGACGACGCGAAAAATGCGTTCGTCTGACCCTAGCCTCAAGCGTCCATGCACAGGAGGCAGCAATCTGCCGGGATTCCGGCCGATTGCTGCGCCCCCCAGTGCGGGCTGACATCTTGGATGTCAGCCCAGCACTCCGGGACCCCGGCGGGGACATTAGATGTCATCGCAGCAGCGCGTTGACATCTAATTCAGGCGCCCCCCCCCGCGTGTGCGGAGGAGGCGCCTGAAAGGGAGGGGGGGAGGTCCTTCGGACCTCTCTCCCGATCGCCGGGGGCCACAGGGTTAAGGCAGGCACTGTTTGGAAGGGCACAGCCTGCCCTTCCAAACGGTGGCTGACATTAACCCCTGGGGAGCCGGATCGTGATCCTCTCCTGGAGCTGGCCTACATCTTGGATGTCGGCCAAGCCTCCGGGAACTCCCCCTGAGGACTGGCGTCATCGTGCATAGCACGATGACGCCAGTCCTGGAGTTAACCCCTAGCTGCCAGCAATGGTGGAGATAGGGGTTCCAATGAACCCCCTATCTCCCGATCCCTGGCAGCTAGGGGCTAGGAGTTAATCGGCCAGAGCATGGCCTTTCCAACGATACCATGACCATGTAAAAAGTTTTTTTTTTTTTTTAAAAATTATAAAAAAAAATTAACAATTTTTTTTGTTTTGTTAATGCAGCAATATTGTTCCCATTTCAATTATAATGTGAACAATGATGCTGCACTAACGATTTTTGTATGCGGTGCGTTTGTTAAAAATAGCAACATTTTCCCCAAAAACAAATGTAATGAGTCCCCATTTCTAATTTTTTTTAACAAGCGCACCCCATAGAAAATATAACCGCAAATGCTCACATGTTAAAATGTGAAAAAAACAACTTTACACATTGTAAATTATTGAAATTTTATTGCATTTTTTGTTATAATATACAGACAGGACATGACATATACATATAATAATGACACATTATGAATCTGCCGAGTCTGACGGAAAGAACGATATATAATATGTCTGGGTCATATATTAAAATATGGCTTCAAAACGCGGTTAAACATGATGAGCGAAAGCGGTAAAAATGACCTCAGCACAAAGGTTTGAAATGCCTCAGCAGCGAAAGGGTTAAAAAAAAACAAAAAGAAAAATTTTTGGAAAAAAATACTGAAAAATGCCTAGAAGATCCTAACAAAATCTATAAATAAAGAGACTTTTTACTGTAGAATATTATAATCAACGGTTTATTAGATATTGGATTAAAACGGGAATATTTTGAACATTGAAGCCTATGGGATTCGCCTGAATAAACCTGTCGAATTAAACCACCGAACAGCAGGGCAATTCGGCAACTTTTCACTGCTGGTTTTTATTCTCTGAATAGACAAAGCATTGCTTCTCTATGGGGATTTCACTGCCCTCAAACAGGCACCGAACAGGCACCGTATGTGCAGGCAATTCGCCAACATTTGGCAAACTGCCTGCTCTCTGAATAGCCGAATGGCCAGGAGAGGTAACCGTACGCTGAATTTCACTGTTCGGTTCCCTTTCGGCTACAATTCGGATCTCTTTGAATAAACCTGACAGTCAGTATTTTTGCTATTTATCATGAAACCAATAAGGGACATATAAAATGTGAATGTAGGAGGTGGAAGAGGTCCTCTTCTCTACATTAGGGTGTGCCTGGGCACAACAAGCACACCCCCTGCGCACGTCTATGATCTGGAGACTTAAAACATTTCTCAGGTTGCTCAAACTTGACTTCGATTACAGGCCAGGTGCCGTGGTACAAACTGTATCAGTAACACAATAAAACAGTGTATCTTCATGAGATTGAGATGGTTTCCTCAGTAGTAACGGAGCTTTAGTGGATCTAGCCCACTGACTCCTAGTGAGTTAGCAGGTCCTCTACTATTCCAATTGCAGCTCGGTTTGCGTAGCAGCATACTGAACATTTATGGCCTAAATAATGATCAAGCCTAAAGGATAAACAAATACAGGAAAAAAATTAAAAATCAGCAAATTTTCATTATTTTAATGTTGTAACGATCTGAGAAAAACAATTTTTGTACAAAATTTCAATTTTTCCCTGTATTTAATTGTTAACTTGGGATCCCACGTTTAAAATAAATGTTATGATTTTTTTTTCAAGTAGAAGGCTTGGTAGTGAAAGAGTTAAATAAGGTAAAATCACCAAGGGCTGGAGTTCCTAAGGTTTCATTTTTAAAGATGCAGTCGTATCTTTAGGGAATCCAGCGCTTGGTGATTTTATCTTTTTAGGGCTGAGAGCAGGGAACTTTAGTGACTCTCGTTCACGGAGTCGCTGGCAAACACTAGAAGATCCGTGACTGATTCGCAGTCAATTGGAATCGAGTAGCTCATCTCTCAGGTACAGTTCTCGAGCTGATTCTCTTCACTAGATGGCAGTCTTGCATTAAAACAGATGCTAAGATGCCCTCGGAGCATTTCATGGCATATTTATTTATTTTATTTATTTGCAAAGGATTTTACCAGGAAGGATACATTGAGATTTCTCTCGTTTTCAAGTATGTCCTGGGTTCAAGAACATTGAAATTTTACCGTTGTTACAGAAATACAAAGTAATAAATGCATCCAAAGCTAGTTTCCAAAGTGCTGTGCAACAGAGACATACAGGGTTATTCAGAGAGAGGTGAAAACCAGGAGAATGACTGGAGAAGTGAAAACTCTAGGTTCAAATAGCCAAACCAGAAAAATTCTCCCATTTAATCTCACTTTCCAAATTGGCTATTTGGTCTAGCTTGTTCATTCTCCTGGCAATTCTCCAGGTTTCCACCGTTCTCTGAATAACCCTGATAGTGTACCCGACATCTGGCTTTTTTTTTTTTTTTTTTTAGTTTTGTTGTAGCTTAATTAAACCAGTAAACATTTTTAGTTTGCAACTACCAATGGAGTTTTTGTAGCTAATAATCTGACTGCTCTGGTTTTATTTCCTCTCGTTTATTTATTTATAAAGTATTTTACCAGGATACAGTGAGATTTCACTCGTTTTCAAGTATGTCCTGGATTCAAGAACATTGAATTGTTACAGTTGTTACAGAAATAATGGGATGGATTAAACTTTTAAAGCTGTGTGATTGACAGCTCAGCCCAGGATGGCTCAGAGGGGGGTGTTCAGATAAAAAGAATGCTTCTAATATTAACTCTGAAAGTCTGAAATGTTTTTCCCCATCCCACTGCTGAGCACCAGTGCAAACACAAACACACATTTACAAGTATATTTATATACCTCCCTTTCCCCAAAAATGATACTCGTTTAGCTGACAGTAGCAGGGAGAATCACAGTACTGAAGGGAAGGGACCTTATCAAGCATCCAGCATCTCTATCTGTTCAGAAGATCTCTGAGCCATTTGCAAATGTTCTAAGTCTGTATTGATTTTTAGTTCAGCTGGCAGCTCTGGGGGCGTGATCTCCTGCTGTGAGAGCCATAAATAACTCGCAAGGGAAACACTTGTGGCATGCCGCAGCTCGGACAGCAAACAGGAAGCTCAGGGAGATTTCTTTTCATTGGCTTTTTGAAAGCAGTTGTCAGCTGTTTGGCTTACACAATGTATAGGTAGACTTGGGAGATCTTTCAAATGAGCTAAAGTTGCGTAGGGCATGATTGGTGCACTGTAGCATACAATGCTTCACAATCTATTAGCATTTCAGTCTATTAATGTTTAGGTCATGATACAGATGTCTCTAAGTGGCTCTTGATGGACACTTTCTGCATATAATGCTGTAGTGTGTTAGACGCGCTCTCAGGAGAAGCGTCTTCTTATCTGGTTGGTACCGTATTGCAGATAGTCGATACACTGCCTTGTCATATAACAAATACAACAAATGTGTGCTCCCAGGAGAGGAAAAATGTTGTTTTTTTCTTTTTAATATATATATATATATAAAAAAGCAATACGTATCCTTAGACTTCTACAGCGGCCTCCTCCTTAGGCATGATGAAACAGCAAAAAAAGAGAGAATTGAAGTCTGTAAAGGATAAAATGAGATGACCATAGCATAATACTGTTATTGTGAGTATTTAGGCCCCTGCTAGGACCACACTTACAAAAAGCAGAAAGTATTCAAGCCCGTCAAAAGTGCACGCCAGCTTCTTATCCTCACCACCCGGCAGCAATTATAACTCCTTCTCTCCGGTGAGACAGCTGTTTTGGCATACAATAGTAATTACCATACAGAAGCCTTTAGTGGTGGATCCGGCAGCCTTGGGCAGGATATACAGCAACCTCAGGACTCCGGCAGCGTTAGGATAAAATTAGGACATGATTCGCAATGAATAAAAGTAAAAAGTGTGTTTATTTAAATAAAACACATCCAACATGTTTCGTTAGTCTAAGCTAACTTCATATAACACTCTGCAAAACAGCATTCTGTTGCTGGGAAAGTAAGCAGCATATGGTGAGAGGAACACTACGTCTGTTGTAGTCTCCTCATTCACTGACAAGAATGATACAGGAAAACACAAGATCAGAAAATATTATATCCCGCTCTCTATTGGCGCTCGTGGAATAACTGCATCTTACCGTAATATGTGCGGTGTTTGAGGGATTCCACAGCAGATACAGCTGTACGCTGCACATGCAGGGGCGGACTGACCCATCGGGCACTGCCCAAGGGCCCGGATGGGAGGGGGGCCCTGATTGGCTCTGCTGCCCCTGCAGGACGCTCCACGCCTGTTCTGTGTCTTGGTGCAGGCTGCAGAGGGGGAGCGGAAGGAAAGCTAGGGTTATTTTCCTCAACCCTATGCCCTGCTATAGTTCAGCGAGGGCACTGCTTCCCGTAGCAGCATCCTGTCAGCTGACACCACATCCTGTCAGCTGACAGCAACCAGGAGGACCCAGACTGCCTGCACGCAGCTGTAGGGAGTGCTGGGCCCCCTGAGAGGCCATCATGCAGCTTCATCATGCAGCACTGCAGATCCCAGCAGAAGACAAGCCCCGTTAAATGCTTGACCTGAGTGGTGAGTACACACACACCCCCATCTCATTCATTACACCCCCATTCATTAAACCCCCATCTCATTCATTACACCCCCCTCTCATTCATTACACCCCCCTCTCATTCATTACACCCCCCTCTCATTACACCCCCTCTCATTACACCCCCCTCTCATTCATTACACCCCCTCTCATTCATTACACCCCCATTCATTAAACCCCGATCTCATTCATTACACTGAAGTGGAAATAGGCTGGAAGACGGCCGCCATTGTACACAGGCGGCCATCTTGTTCAGAATATTGGTTCACTTGTATATAACTAGACAGGTTTGTAGCTGAGACTAGAATGAGGTATATGTAGAAACTTAGGAATGCGTTTAGATTAGCAGAAAAGCAATTAAAGCTTTATGAAAGATCTCTGTCTGTTCCTGGCACGGAGGAGAAAAGCGACTCCAAGGTCGTTGGGGCCCGCGGAAAGACGAAGGAGTATAGAAGACCGGGCCCCATGCCATCTGAATAAATATAGCCGATAGGGAGGGAGGCACTGCCCGGAGAAAGACAGCACAAACAAATCACAGACTGTCAAACTAACGAGAAGTGTATCAATTTATAGTTATATGTGGAATGTTCTTTGTGTTCGAATTAATGATGGGAGGTATTAACCCACGTGGGGTGGGATAGAGTGTCATAGGGAGGTGGGCTAATGGGGATGTATCTAATTATGTATTTGGGGCATAAAACCTCATGTCTCTGTGTAATCGGGGCTCACTCTAAGCGATTCAATCCTGTGTGAGCACTTGTGTGACGACACAATAAACTCTTGCCTTTCCTGAAGAGACTCGTGTTTGGACAATCCTTGCTTGTGTCTGGTCCGGCGCCGTTAATGAAGTGAACCTGTCTGACTCCGGCTACAACACCCCCCTCTCATTCATTACACCCCCTCTCATTCATTACACCCCCTCTCATTCATTACACCCCCTCTCATTCATTACACACACCCCTATCCCACCCCATTGCATACACATACACCCTCATCACACACACATACACCCTGTCATCACATACACACACACACACCCTCATGTGGGTGTTGTATGTATGTTACAGGTGCTTTATGTGGGTGTGACTTGTGTATGTAAGGCCGGGTGCACACGGGACGTTTTCTTTAACGCACATTACGTGCGTTAAAGAAAACCAGCGTCGCACTCGACGCCCGCCCAACCCTCCTTGCGCGATCTCCCATAGGAGGATAGCGGAGCCCCGTCGATGCGAATCCTAGCGCATCATCACTGTCGATGCGCTAGGATGTGCGTTGACGGGGCTGCGTGATCCTCCTATGGGAGATCGCGCGAGGAGGGTTGGGCGGGCGTCGAGTGCGACGCTGGTTTTCTTTAACGCACGTAATGTGCGTTAAAGAAAACGTCCCGTGTTCACCCGGGATTAGGGGCACAAGGGGGACCCTGTGCTCTCCTTTTGCACAGGGGCCCCATCAGTTATCAGTCTGCCCCTGTGCACATGTATCTTAACTCCCAGCAAAGAGAATTGAAACGCCATGTAAATAGTGTATTGTAGATGTAGGCCAGGGCTCCCATACTCTGCCCCACCTCAGATGTTTCTGAAGTACAGGTTGGGCACCCCTTATCCTTGAATTCTAAAATCAAGAAGTCTCTGAAAACTGTAGTTTTTGGAGCCGTTTGTATTTTAGTGATTCCAGATGAGGGGCACTCCGCATGGTCACCCCCGCTCGGGAACTTGACTTCTGTGACGGATCTGTAATATTCCAATTGAATATTATCGGCGCATCGCTAGCGAGATATCAGATAAAATATCACGTTTATATCTGTGCTATTCCCAATAACCAGGCAACACAGGTTTTGAGATCATCCGAACAGGTTCTATTTTGTTACAGAGATGCAGCTTCTCTTATACATATAAACGATCACATAAACATAATGGGATTAACAAGAACAATGGAGAGTGCTAGACATTCCATCACTGGGAAAACACAGTATTTCACATATACAGCAAAAAGGGTACATTTAATGGGGGAATTCAGCAGCTTCCCGGGGGCGCAGCAAGGTGGTTCAAGTATTCCCGGGAAGCCCAGAATCTCAAGCATATGTAGTCCAAAAGGCACCTCAATAGCACCAAAGGGGGCCGATCGCCACTGTGCGGCAGTTTGAGGTCCCAAACTTGGGGTTCCCCTGGGAGCTTCCCCTCAAGCTTCGATGGGTAGCAGCCGATAGTGTTCCGTAGGTTGTCCCTAAAGAGTGCCCTGTTCCCATGAAGGGGACCGGAATGGCTAGGCCCAGAAGTTTGTGCCTCCAGACACTGGGGTCAACTCTGGAAAAGGGAATCCTGGGGACAGTGGGAAAATCCGTGGGAGTCCCAACAGAGCAAACTAGTCTGGTGCATGAAGGGAACAACGGAGTAATGTTACAATCCAGGGGAAAACACAAAGGGGGAAATGTTTTACAAGGGGAGAAAAAGTTCTACATTTCTGGTGGTATCCAGGTCCGTGTCAACTTCCAAGCGTTACAGCAGACCGCAGCACACGCTAAAACCCTCTAGGTAGCTCCAGCAAGTGACATGCTACTTGGAGTCTCAGTGACTGGATGTCCACAAAGGCACGCTGCAGAGCGCTCCCACATTTCTACACACTGGGAGTTGCAGCAGGAAGGTGAACACGGCTCTCCCGCCGTAATCTCCTTCCTTTGAAACATGGATTCTCCTGGATTCCGAAATCCAAAAGAAACCGAAATCTAGAATGCCCGGGGTCCCAAGCATTCTGCATAACAGGTGCCGTGTGCTCATCCTGGCCGGCTATCACATTCAAAAGAATTCTTGCAATTGTGGCAATAAACATCAGGGGGGCCAGAGTTTGAGATCCCCAATTTAGACTATAAAATTAAGACCCAGCCTCTTGAACATCAGTGCAACGTAAGACCCAGCCTCTTGTGACACCGGTGGATGTACTTTGGTGATATTAAAGTGGGGAACTCCATTTAACTTCAACTGAGCCAATGGTGGAAACTACAATGAAATCTACAATAAAGGGGTCATTAATTAACCTCCGAATTGGACCCAAATTGCACCAAATGGTTAAATTTACCGTTCAATGCAATATCAGGTCTATTCACTATGTTGTCAATTTGCCAAATACAGCCAAATTGACTGTGAAATGCGGTGCAGTTTGCTGCAATTCGGCAGTGGTCAGTAGCACCAAAATTGCCCCTTAGAAGACTATCGTGTCTTCTATTCACAGAATGCCAAATTGCGCTGAGATTTCGGTGAAATGTTTTTCGGGGTGTCAACTCGACAGGTTTTAACCTCCCTGGCGGTCTAATTTTTTCAAAATTTTGTATCTAAAAGTGTCTCAATTTTTTTTTAAAGGAAATGTGTTTTTGTACATAGTTAGCCTGTAATAATTAGGAATCACACACTGATATCCGTGCAATCAAGAGTCCTTACTGGTAAAATCCTTTATAAATAAATAATAATAATAAAAAAATAGTAAATACACTGAGTCCGATAAAGTTTAAAACACAAAATAATAATTTATTATCCCAAAAATAATTATCCAAAATAATGCAAATAAATGATATTCAATAAAATACAAGAAAAAACACTGAAATCTGTCTGAAAACAAGGGTGAGATTATGTATGGTCTGTTTCTTATCCTTTGGTGCCACCTAGTGGCCGTTCATAAACATTGCACATTGGAAAACAGTGTATTATATATTTTTTAACTTTCCTGCCTGGTTCCGCCCCCCTGCATCGTGTGACTCGCAGGGAGCCTTACCAGGAAGCAAGTTGCCGGGATCACACTGTGGGGACAGCCAGGGAGCACAGGAGGAGGTGCGTATCCAGCCCGAGTGTGGCTCGGGGTTACCGTTCGCGGTAGTGAAATTTAACCCCGAGTCACACTCGGGAATACCACTAGGGAGGTTAACAGGCAAATTCCATAGGTTTCAATGTAAAAAAATAATGGGCCATATTACATAGTTGGTGCTACCTTAACCAGAGCTGTTGTAAACTGAAAACCTCCATAGGCTATAATGGCTCTGGGAAGTTTACAACAGCTCTGGTTAAGTTAGCACCAACATTGTAATACTGCCCAATATCTTTTAAAAAAAAAAAATTACGACTATTTATTCTTTTTATTTTTTTGCAAAATCTCTTTTTAGTTATTTATTTTTTAAAAGACCTTTTTGTATCCGTTAGGCAACATTTTTTTTTTTTATATATATATTAAAAGCCATTTTATATTTATTTATTAATTTTATAGGACTTCTCTAATTATTTGCCCACATTTTTTATTGATTTAAGCTCCTATTAGGAGAATAGGAGACTTCCTTTTTGCTTTCTTTCGGCATTTCAGTGGAATTCGTCGATGCCAAATCGGTTCAATTCAACAGTTATCGGCGCAATTTGGTGCTTTTCGTTGACGTTCGATAACTGCTTTGGCGACTCCAATTTCGAAAAAAAATATGGTAACCATTTACTAGATAGGGTATTGCGCTGTATTTTTGGCGAAATGGAATCGAAATTGCTTTGTGAATAGACCCTGAAATAATTTTGGCAGAACCTACAGTGCAAACCCCATTGAAAACTACGGCAAGAAATATACTGAACAACAGCATCATGGGAAAAAACAGAAAAAAGTACAGAAAACTACGGTGGCAGTTCTTTAAGGCTGCGGTCACAAGAGCGTACTGAGTGCGTCCGTGCGACCGCTCCTCCCATCGTCTGTCGCAGCTTTTTGCTGGCTCTATGGGGAGGGCCACAAGGTGTAGCATGCGCACTAGTTGCACGCGCTACACTGGTCGTGATTTCAGCCTCCCTGTCAAAAAGCTACGACGGATGTAGGACAGGGCTACAAAGCGCGATCCTCCATTGGAGGATTGCGCTTTGTAGCGCTGAGCGGACTAGCTGTGCTCAGCGAGGTGGCCACACAGGCGTCAGAGTGGAAGGAACGTCCACTCACAGAGTGAGAGAGTGGAACGTCCGTTCTTTGCTCTCTGAACGCCCGTGTGACCGCAGCCTAAACAGTGAATTCACTGTAGTTTCATCGTGCTTGACGATGACCCATCGTAGTGTCTTGCCATTCACTAGACTCAATCCACTGTGAAAGAATAGTGGTTAGTATCCAGCCCCTGTAGTATATAGAGCAGACAAAAATAGGTTTATACCGATAAGATGTTTAACGTAAAACATAACACATGTTAAGACACTCACTCGACTTAATGCTTAAAATAACATCTTGATTTACAGACCATTCAGTCTGAAATGTAAGCCGTGGCCGTCTCCTCTAAGTTTAGTAAGGGCTTCTGATGCACAAATAGTAAAGGGAAACAAAGAAATGTAAATCTATAAAAAATGCTACAGCCTGACGGCGCGTTAAGGAACCTGTTTATGGTGCAGGGACAATATAAAGTGAAATTATGTAACCCCGCTATGATATAGTCAATCTATTTAAAGAGTAAAAATGGGACTAGAAAACCACTTCTCCTGTACTCCAGGATCCTCATGCATTAATGAAATATATGAATTGTAAAGGCAAATGGCACTTTTTGCATTAGACATGGAAACACAAAGAAAGCGGTGTGATGGTAACTTAAGACGTTATTCAGAGAGAGCCAATCTGGCCCCGAAATTGCACTGAACAGTGAATTTCTGCATACAGTGCAATTTCGTGGCCATTCGGCTGTTCAGTATACAGTTTGCCAAATTTTGGCAAATTGTCAGTGAAATACGGAGCCTGTTTGACGGCAGTGAAAACCCCTATAGAAAAGCAATGGTTAATCTATTCAGAGAACACCAAACAGCACCGAAATGTCAGGGAAGTGCCATGAGGTTTGCAGGGCTGGGTTTGCATCTCAGAAGCCTGTAGGTACAGAATGTGGTGCGCCCCTACCCCCACCCCCAAAAATTGAAACATGCCAAAATAAATTTTTCAATTTTCGTTATGGGGCTAACTAAATTTCTTTTTTTTAGAAAAAGCTTTTAAAAAACTGTAACTGTTTCTCTCTGCGCTCAAATAAAGAGAAGGAGCACAATCTGTTGCCTTAGTCGAGTTCGTGCAGCAGCATTGTTTGTTTTATATGTAAAAGCATATTTTGCCTCTGCCGTAGAACAGAGAAAAAAAAATATTTTTGCATTTACTTTTTTAAAATTCTTGATTTTTTTTATTTTTACACATTATATGTTGATGTTTGGAATCATTGTAAAGACCAGACTCTGACCTTTCCAATGACACCTCCCTTAACTTTGTGCGGTGACAATTCAGAGATGCAGGTTCCAAAGTCCCCCTGTCTCTCCTCACTGCAGTGCCTCGTCTAGATTGCCAATGAAACAATGCGTTGCATCATCGGCTCCACATTTGCTGGCAGTGTGGGAAATGAGAAGGTGAATTAGCACAATATCACTGTTATTTATTTATTTATTTATTTATTTATTTATAAAGGATTTTACCAGGAAGGATACATTGAGATTTCTCTCGTTTTCAAGTATGTCCTGGGTTCAAGAACATTGAAGTGTTACAGTTACAGAAATACAAAGTAATACAATGCAAGATATTAAAAAAACAACACAAATATACAGATTAACAGAAAATAAATATGTAGGAAATATAGTCACTAGGTTACATGTTTACAGGTGCATTCTGTATTGAGGTATGTTAGTAAGGAGCTTTTGAGTGACTTAAGACTGGGGGAAGATTTGATGGTGTCTGGGAGGTTATTCCATAATTGTGGTGCTCTGTAGGAAAATGAGGACCGAGCCACTGTCTTTTTGTATTGTGGTATTGCAAGTAAGGTGCTGTTCCTGGATCGGAGGTTATAAGATGAGGGAGCTGCTGGGGGAAGCAGTCTATTCAGGTAGGGTGGCAGCTTCCCAGAAATGCTCTTAAACACCAGGCTGGAAAGGTGAAGGGTGCGTCTGGATTCCAGCGATGGCCAGTTTAGCTCTTTTAACATGTCACAATGGTGAGTCATGTAGTTACATTGTAGTGCAAAGCGGCAGAATGAGTTATACAATGTAGTAAGTTTATGAAGGTGTGTTTGCGGGGCGGCTGCATACACTACATCTCCGTAATCAATAGCCGGCATAAGCATTTGCTGTACAATCTGCTTTCTTACCGCGGGACTCAGGCAGGATTTGTTTCTGTACAGGGCTCCTAGTTTGGGGTATAGTTTAGATGAGAGTTTTTCGATGTGGGAGCCAAAGGATAGATTAGGGTCCAACCACATACCTAGATATTTGAGAGAAGTGACTGTGGTCAGCATGCCATTTGATTTTGTTCCAACACATAGATGGGGATTTTGCAATTTGTGTAGTTTAGGTGCTGTTCCAAAGAGCATTGTTACAGTTTTGTCAGTATTTAAAAAAAAGTTTGTTGTTTTTGATCCACTTTTCTACCTCTGTGAATTGTTCTTGCAGCACGGCCTCCAGCTGCGGGAGATTTGGTTTGCTGGTATAGATCACAGTGTCATCTGCGTACATATGTACAGTTGAGGCTTTGCAGACGTTGGGTAGATCATTTATAAATATTGTGAATAGCAGGGGGCCTAGTATTGAGCCTTGGGGTACACCGCAAGTGACTGGGAGCAGGAGGGAGGAGCTGCCAGAAATTGACACATATTGTGATCGGTCGGATACATATGATTGAAACCAGGTTAGCGTGCGATCACCAATGCCAGAGTTTTTAAGTTTTTCTAACAAGATGCCATGGTCTACCGTGTCAAAGGCCTTGGCAAAATCAAGGAAGATGGCTCCAGTTAGGTTTCCTTGTTCCATCCCAGCTTGGATATCATTGCAGACTTTTAAAAGGGCGGTTGTAGTTGAGTGATTTGGACGAAAGCCTGGTTGATCCGGGGTTAAGTAGTTCCAATATTGATAATAATCACGTAATTGTGTGTAGACACATTTTTCCAAGACTTTTGACATTACAGGGAGCAACGATATCGGACGGTAGTTGGATACCAAAGTACTGTCACCACTTTTATGGATAGGTACCACTCTTGCAGTCTTCCAGAGCTTGGGTATGTATCCAGTCGCCAGTGACTTATTTATTAGGGTTGCGATAGGATTTGCAATTGCTGGCGCACTGATTTTCAGCAGCATTGCTGGTATTTGATCAGGTCCAGACTGGTATTTCATTTTTTGCTTACGGAGAAGTTTAGTAACGACACTGACAGGCACTGGTCTAAAACTGAATTCCTGTCTGATACAGGGACTTTGCACAGTTGGGGGGGCCTGACCTGCATGAGGCCTCTCTGATTGCATGTCATTTCCTAGCTTGGCAATCAAAGTGGTGGCACATCCAACAAAATAATCATTAAAGGCATTTGCTACATCAAGGGGGTGTTGCAGGGTTTGGTTGTTTACTTTGACAGCAGCTGGCTGGGAGTGGACTGGGGGTGCTTGTATGTTACTTATGGTTCTCCAAAAGTTTCTAGGGTTTGATATGTTATTGTTTAGATTTTCATTGAAGTAATGGGCTTTGGCCATTTTTGTTTGTTTTGTGCATTCATTCCGACATTTTCGGTATTCGTAGTGATCGTTCATGGAACCAGTACTCTTGAAATTCCAGTCAAAAGATTTTATTAATAAAAATAAGACTGCTCACGCTCGACGTGTTTCATCAAAAAGACTTCATCAGGGGCAATAACATGTGCAGTCATAAATACATGATTAAAAAATAAAAGTGTATTTTATTTTTTAATCATGTACTTATGACTGTGTCACGGGTGATCACGGGATACTGTGTTTTCAGAGTGGTGGGAACCCAGAGAGCGGAGTATGCCAGATCGTATGAGCCACTACACGAAGGGTGGAATGAATTGAACAACCTTATTCGTGATAGTAACCGAGACGTCGGGAGTGAGTAGGATAGACGTGGAGGCGCAGCTAGCAGAGGCTTGACACGGCGATCAGTAGGTAAACATAGGACACTGAGATGTAAGGATAATTTCATATGGGTTCGTAGTACTCACAGTAAGTTGGCACTCATGGTAGGTTGTGGTCCTGGAACAGATGAAGAGACTGTAGGCGTAGTGGTAAACTGAGGCCTCTGGAGCAGATGAGGAGACTGTATATGCTGCGGTATGTTGAGGTCTTTGGAGCAGGTGAGGAGACTGTAGATGCTGCGGTACGCTGAGGTCTTTGAAGCAGGTGAGGAGACTGTAGATGCTGCGGTACGCTGAGGTCTTTGGAGCAGGTGAGGAGACTGTAGATGCTGCGGTACGCTGAGGTCTTTGGAGCAGGTGAGGAGACTGTAGATGCTGCGGTACGCTGAGGTCTGGAGCAGGTGAGGAGACTGTAGATGCTGCGGTACGCTGAGGTCTTTGGAGCAGGTGAGGAGACTGTAGATGCTGCGGTACGCTGAGGTCTGGAGCAGGTGAGGAGACTGTAGATGCTGCGCTGTACGCTGAGGTCTTTGAAGCAGGTGAGGATACTGTAGATGCTGCGGTATGCTGAGGTCTTGGAGCAGGTGAGGAGACTGTAGATGCCGCGGTATGCTGAGATCTTGGAGCAGGTGAGGAGACTGTAGATGCCGCGGTATAGAGATCTTGGAGCAGGTGAGGAGACTGTAGATGCCGCGGTATACTGAGATCTTGGAGCAGGTGAGGAGGCTGTAGATGCTGCGGTATGCTGAGGCCCAAGAGCTGGCGAAGAGACTGTGAACGCTGCGGTATGCTTAAGAGAGATAGCTATACACAAGGCAGAGTGTATACAGTTCGGGTAGCAAACTCAATAATTGGGCGATACTCACAGTCCCGCGGTTTCTTTTAAGCTGGTCCCCGCCTTGTCTCAGTATCTGGCGTCTGACGTCATCTCTCGGCGCCGCGGTCATCTAACCTTTTCCCATAGCCTTCTTCGATGTGACGCGCCTGCGTGTGCCGGCCGTTGCCTAGCAACGAGGCGTCGGGGAGCAAACCGCGGCAATAACGCCGGCTGCTAGCAGGTTGTTAGCGATGGTATAGATGGCATCATGGATGGGTTTGGCGGCGGTCAGACGACACCAAGGGGCGATCCTGACAGGGCCCCCCACCAAGGCGACCTCTCCGAGGGCGATCAGGATGAGCAGCGTGGAAACGCCGGACGAGGGCAGGAGCGCGGACCTCACGATATGATACCCAGGAGTCATCCTCCGCACCATAGCCCTTCCAACGGATCAAGTATTCCAGATTACGTCGGTGCCATCGCGAATCCAGTATAAGTTCTACTTCATATTCATCGTCCGCTACGGTGGACACAGGTCCGGGAGTGGTCAGAACTCTGCTAGGAAATGGGTCAGGGGTCACAGCTTTCAGCAGGGACACGTGAAACACAGGATGTATCCTCAACGTAGGTGGCAGACGCAATTTGACGACCACAGGAGACAGTACCTTCTCAATAAAAAAGGGGCCGAGAAAACAGGGACCTAGTTTACGAGAAGGACAAGACAATTTCACGTTAGCTGATGACAACCATACCTTATCTCCTACATGATACACAGGGGCGGGCCTTCGGTGACGGTCTGCATAGAACTTGAACCTTCGTTGTGCCTTCAGTAGCTCGGCTCTGACAAGGCGATAGTTTCTATGAATATTTGACAATCGCTCATCAGCTTTCGGAACATTAGTTTCGAGGGGTGACCCTGGTAACATGGAAGGGTGATAACCAGAATTGATGAAGAAAGGTGTCATAGTCGTAGAGCGTTGTACCTGGTTGTTATAATTGAATTCGGCCAGTGGTAGGTACGAGGACCAGTCATGTTGGAGATAGGATATATAGCAGCGTAAGTACTGTTCAAGGATTCCGTTGGTACGTTCTGTCTGTCCATTAGCTTGAGGGTGGTATGCAGATGTTAGGGCTTGGGTGATATGTAAGCCTTTACAGAATGCTCTCCAGAAACGTGCCGTGAATTGCGTGCCTCTGTCGGTTGTGATGGTAGAAGGTAATCCATGAAGACGGAAGACTTCTCTGATAAAGACTGAGGCAGTTTCTGCCGCGGTAGGGAGGCCTACCAGGGGAATAAAATGTGCCATTTTCGTAAACCTATCCACCACCACCATGATGGTGTCATATGTTGCTGATTTGGGTAGTTCTACTATAAAGTCCATGGCTATATCAGACCAAGGGATAGAAGGTACGGGTAGTGGTTGTAGTAGTCCTTGAGGTCGGCGTCTTGATGCTTTCATACGTATACATGTAGGACAATTTATAACATACTCGGTAATGGTTTTGGACATGTGTGGCCACCAGAAAGATCTTTCAATTATATCAATGGTCTTATGGACGCCTCCATGGCCTCCTAAGGTAGAGTCGTGGAAATGTTGTAGTACTGTGGTCACTGCTAAAGGTGGTACGTATATTTTCTTTGGTGTAACAAGAATCCGTCTTTTTCTGTAAAAGATATTCCCATGGGGGCTTCCTGTAGAGAAGGGGTGTTATCAGTGATCACTTGCCATAGAGTTTTTTTTTGTGTCAAAAAACAGGTAAGTGGTAGTATGGTTCCATGTTCTCGGTTTATTTCCGGGTTGCCTATCCTAGATAGGGCATCAGCTTTTCCGTTTTTATTACCCGGCCTGTAGGTGATATATAAATCGAAACGGCTGAAAAAGAGGGCCCACCTGGCTTGTCGAGGTTTTAGTCTGCGAGCCTTCTGTAAATACTCTAGGTTTCTGTGGTCGGTGAATACAGTCACCGGATGGCGGGCGCCTTCGAGTAGATGTCTCCAATCTTCTAAAGCCATTTTAATGGCTAGGAGTTCTCTTTCACCTACATCGTAGTTGCGTTCAGCCGGGGATAGACTTTTGGAAAAATAACACACTGGATGTATTCGTCCGGTTTCTATCCGTCTTTGGGAGAGTATAGCCCCTACGGCGAATTCGGAGGCGTCTACTTCCATTATATAGGGGTATGTAGGGTCTGGTAAGGCTAATATGGGCGCTTCGGTGAACATTTTTTTTAACTTAAGGAAGGCTCGTTGTGCGTCTCCCATCCAGGCAAATACGACACCTTGTCTTGTTAGCATAGTGAGGGGGCGTATAACCTTTGAAAAATTTCTTATGAACTTCCGATAGAAGTTACAGAATCCTATGAAGCTTTGAACCCCCTTTTTATTTGCTGGGACTGGCCAGGTGGCTACAGCCTCGGTTTTAGCTGGATCCATGCGGATGTATCCTGGGCTAATAATGAATCCAAGAAACTCTATGTTATCGGTATCAAAAGTACATTTTTCGGCCTTGGCATATAGTCTGTGTTCCTGTAGTCTATGTAACACTGTTTTTACATGTGTTCGGTGAGCCTCCAGGTTTTCAGAATATATCAGTATGTCATCCAGGTATATGATAATATAGTTGTCTAGTATATCTCGGAAGATGTCGTTCAGGAAGCGCTGAAATGTGGCAGGAGCGTTGCATAGCCCATATGGCATTACCATATATTCGTAATGACCGTAGCGAGAACGGAAGGCAGTTTTCCATTCATCCCCTTCTTTGACGCGTACAAGGTTGTAGGCTCCTCGTAAATCAAGTTTCGTGAATACCGTAGCCATACGTAGACGATCCATTAACTCAGATATTAGGGGGAGAGGATATTTGTTTTTAACTGTGATAGCATTTAGGGCTCTGTAATCGACGCAGGGCCGAAGTCCTCCATCCTTCTTTCCCACAAAGAAAATAGGTGCTCCAGCCGGTGAGGTGGATGGTCGTATGAAACCTTTCTGTAGGTTTTCGTCAATGTATTCCTTTAGTACCAGCAATTCAGGCTCCGATAGGGGATATATCCTCCCGTATGGAACTGGTGCCCCGGGTAATAGATCTACGGAACAGTCGTATGGTCTGTGAGGGGGTAGAGCATCAGCACCTTTTTTCTCGAATACATGACTAAAGGATCGGTATGGTTCAGGTATCTCAATACACAGGGCTACGGTAGGTTTCATAGAGGTATGTAGATCTGTAGCCGGTACCGTATCGTCCGTTGCGAAGGTGACGGTACCAGAGGACCAATGTATAATGGGGTTGTTCTTGCATAACCAGTTGAGGCCTAGTACACCAGGAAATAGAGGAGAAGATACTATATCGAAGACGATGGTATCGTGATGGTCAGGGCCTAAAGACACCAGCAGTGGTTTGGTTTCTTTGGTAATCGGCCCAGATGTAGGGGAACTTCCGTCGAGCATTTGGATGGCATAAGAACGAGTCTTGGGGGTGATCGGAATCCCCAATGTAACAGCTGTTTTTTCGTCCAAGAAACAGCCGCTGGCTCCGGAATCAATCATGGCCCGTAAGGGAACGATGTGCTGGTCCCACTGTAATAACAAGGACACGATTAGGTGGGATGGTGTCACGGAACATAATCTAGGAGAGGCGACAGACGTGGTAGGCGGTATGTGCTCACCTGAACGATTGGCAGGCTTAGCTCGGCATTCTCTGACTTGATGGCCAGGACGCCCACAATACATGCAGAGGCCCAGGGATCGGCGTCTGGACTTTTCTGTCTCGGTTAAGGGACCTCGTATGACTCCGATTTGCATAGGTTCTTCTTCGCTGGCGGAAGCACTATGGTTAGGTACCGGGGGTGCGTGTACGTATCTTTTCACCGGAGCATGGGTGTGAGAAGCGGATTTTTCTGCCCTCCTTTCACGTAGTCTTCTGTCTATCTGTGTGCAGAGAACCATGGTAGCCTCCAGAGTAATGGGGACTCCAGTACGAGCTAATTCGTCCTTCAGTACTTCGGATAATCC
Organism: Leptobrachium leishanense; assembly: GCA_009667805.1. Taxonomy (NCBI): domain Eukaryota; kingdom Metazoa; phylum Chordata; class Amphibia; order Anura; family Megophryidae; genus Leptobrachium; species Leptobrachium leishanense. Next base: position 349,074,532 of record CM019065.1, read on the forward strand.
TTTTCTGAATTGTGCTAGCAGGGCAGGCTCGTTCCACTCCGAATCCAGGGCTAAATGTTTGAATTCTGTGATGTACTCTTCCACATCATCTTTTCCTTGTTTTAACAATTCAAGCGCTTGAGCCGCGGAGGTTAGACGATTAGGGTCTTCATACATGGCTTCGAGGGCACTATAGAAGGTGTTCCAGGTACGTAGCGAAGGGTGAGCGGTACGTAACAGGTGATGAGCCCATACCTGTGGTTTGCCAGTGAGGAGGGACATTACGGTCCTAATTTTCACGAAATCAGATGCATAAGTCCTTCGTTGGAGAGAGAACATGATTTGACACGACGTGATGAATAGTCGAAACTGTTTCCTATCCCCATCGAATTTATTAGGTGGAGATACATAGGGTTCAGGACCCGTAAGGGCGCCTTCAACAACGGATGGGGCTTCCGCGGAAGGGCCAACCGGTTCATCGGCATCTTGTGCTCGTTCCAACCGACTCAGGTGGGCTTGAATAGAGACCTGGTTGTTCTGTAGGTCTACAATGGAGTGGGTTAGGTTTGATAGCTGATTGGTTATGAGAGCTAGGGTATCTGGTATATCCGCGGGTTCCATGCGTAGGCCCAATTATTCTGTCACGGGTGATCACGGGATACTGTGTTTTCAGAGTGGTGGGAACCCAGAGAGCGGAGTATGCCAGATCGTATGAGCCACTACACGAAGGGTGGAATGAATTGAACAACCTTATTCGTGATAGTAACCGAGACGTCGGGAGTGAGTAGGATAGACGTGGAGGCGCAGCTAGCAGAGGCTTGACACGGCGATCAGTAGGTAAACATAGGATACTGAGATGTAAGGATAATTTCATATGGGTTCGTAGTACTCACAGTAAGTTGGCACTCGTGGTAGGTTGTGGTCCTGGAACAGATGAAGAGACTGTAGGCGTAGTGGTAAACTGAGGCCTCTGGAGCAGATGAGGAGACTGTATATGCTGCGGTATATTTGAGGTCTTTGGAGCAGGTGAGGAGACTGTAGGCGCTGCGGTACGCTGAGGTCTTTGAAGCAGGTGAGGAGACTGTAGATACTGCGGTACGCTGAGGTCTTTGGAGCAGGTGAGGAGACTGTAGATGCTGCGGTACGCTGAGGTCTTTGGAGCAGGTGAGGAGACTGTAGATGCTGCGGTACGCTGAGGTCTGGAGCAGGTGAGGAGGCTGTAGATGCTGCTGTACGCTGAGGTCTTTGGAGCAGGTGAGGAGACTGTAGATGCTGCGGTGCGCTGAGGTCTGGAGCAGGTGAGGAGGCTGTAGATGCTGCTGTACGCTGAGGTCTTTGAAGCAGGTGAGGATACTGTAGATGCCGCGATATGCTGAGGTCTTTGGAGCAGGTGAGGAGACTGTAGATGCCGCGGTATACTGAGATCTTGGAGCAGGTGAGGAGGCTGTAGATGCCGCGGTATACTGAGATCTTGGAGCAGGTGAGGAGACTGTAGATGCCGCGGTATACTGAGATCTTGGAGCAGGTGAGGAGGCTGTAGATGCTGCGGTACGCTGAGGCCCAAGAGCTGGCGAAGAGACTGTGAATGCTGCGGTATGCTTAAGGAGAGATAGCTATACACAAGGCAGAGTGTATACAGTTCGGGTAGCAAACTCAATAATTGGGCGATACTCACAGTCCCGCGGTTTCTTTTAAGCTGGTCCCCGCCTTGTCTCAGTATCTGGCGTCTGACGTCATCTCTCGGCGCCGCGGTCATCTAACCTTTTCCCATAGCCTTCTTCGATGTGACGCGCCTGTGTGTGCCGGCCGTTGCCTAGCAACGAGGCGTCGGGGAGCAAACCGCGGCAATAACGCCGGCTGCTAGCAGGTTGTTAGCGATGGTATAGATGGCATCATGGATGGGTTTGGCGGCGGTCAGACGACACCAAGGGGCGATCCTGACAGACTGCACATGTTATTGCTCCTGATGAAGTCTTTTTGACGAAACGCGTCGAGCCTGTAGGCACCTGCCTGCTCTGCCTAGTTATAAATCTGGCCCTGGATGTTCGGTGGTTTCATTCGGCAGGTTTATTCAGGAGAATCCCATAGGTTTCAAATATTCCCATTTTTATTCAATATCTAATAAACTGTTTATTCTTTTCATTTGCAGTAAAAAGTCACTTTATTTATTTTTCTTTAGGATCTCTTTTTTGGATTTTTTGGGGATTTTTGCGAGGAATTTTTTTACGTTTTTTATTTTTAAATGGTGTGTTAAATAATAAAATTCAGCTAATCAAATCAATGTCCTATTTATAATTACCATAATTGAAGTTTCAATAAACCGTTTTCTTCCCATATAGCAAACAAGGCAACAGCTGCGCGTAACACTGATCAGCGGAGATCAGAAAATTTGATTCCCCGAAGTACGGGTAATGACAGCACCAAAATGTCACTGACATTTTGGTGCTCTCTTAATACCCCCTTTAATCTTTTTTGCTGTCTCCCTCCTCTTCACCTAAAGAAATGTAATTTTTGAACTGATGCTCATTGTGCTAATGCATTTTATAGCTTGGTTTCCTAGGTACCTCAAACAAAATCTGCCTCACTCCCTCCTGGCCCAACCAATATCAAATAAATTTGGACATAAAACGTTACGATAAGACCAATATTCACAATTTATCCTTTTTTTTTATATCAATAACAATGTGATTTGGAATATAAACAAAGTATGTTATTTAAAGGGCCACTACCACCGAAAAATGAAATGTCCTTATTGTGTTTATTTTATGTTGCTGATATCTTACATGTGTTTTGTTTTTCTCTTCTATGGTTAGTTAAGAAAATATTTTACTGGGTGCATCCATTGTGTGATCTTTTGTGTTTTAAACTCGCACAGTATCTTTACATGACTTGCTCCTCATTTTGTGTGGTTTTGACCATAGAATGGACTCTATGGGTCGATCACTCAAATCATTGTATTGTGTGGGATGCATTTCAAGGACATCATCAGGGGTAGATTAGGCTAATGTCAGACGAACGCAGTCTGAGCGCACTCTGCGTGCGTGCATAACGGACAGACGTACTGACGGAAGATACTGTAGACACCACACGGTGATTTGCTAATGATTTCTTTTCAATGTATTACAATGCAAATTCGAGTTAACTCGATTTAAGGCTAATGTCAGACGAACACAGTCAGAGCGCACTCTGCATGCGTGCACAAGGACGGACATACTGATGGAAGATACTGTAGACACCACACGGTCCGTTTTTGTTAACGGACGTAGTAAAAAAAAAGGGAATTATGGGAAAAAAAATTATATGAAAAATTATAAAATTTGAAAAGGATATGAAAAGCCATTCTGTGCGTCAAGGTGCTGGATGTCGCAAATGCGCTGCGTCTGACATCTCATCACTCACACAGAACGTTACGCGGACGTGGCGCACGCTGCGCATCCATCTAGCGGTTTTCCGTTCTTGCCTTACTTGCTTCCTTTTGCCACGTGCGTTGCGCGTGCGCAGTTCGGTGCGCAGGTACTTCGTGTGTGGGTCTCTATTGATCATGAGTCTGTGCTACGGCAGACATTAAACTCTGCAGCAACACGGACGGGATCACTACGTTTGCCTGACACGGGCCTTAATAGGCACATAAGGTAGGGAGTCTTTTAGACTCCCTGTCTTATCTCTTTCAGCTGTTAGCTCTTATTTCAGGTAGCCTGGAAATCAGATCCCCTCCAGCCTTATCTAAACATTCACTCCTTCACTCATTGACTGTTAAGTACTGTAGAAGCTAAACCACAGCAGTAAAGAGAATCTTTTGCACAGATTTTGGTAACAGTTGCATCATGGGAAAAATCCACAGAATGGAAACAGGAGATGAAAAAAACTAACAGGGTTATTCAAAGAGAATTGAAAAGTCACCGCACGTTCGGTGACTTTTCGTTCTCTTCAATTCGGTGCGATTTGGCGATCCTATTTCGGCGACCCTGCGGTGTATTCAGCAAGCACCATAGGGCCGCTGTAATGCAGGGAAAAGTCACCAAAAACTCACCGCAAAACGAGGACGAACGCACACGAAATCCGCAAAAACATCTGGATTAACTCTGCCTAACACGACGGAGAAACCCGAGCAGGAGCCAATCACAGCGCAGAGCAGCCGCAAAAAGCCGACACCGCAGAGAAGGAGGTGAAGAAAAAAAAAACAGTACGCTTGAATGTTTGAAATGAAAAGTGAAACGTTGTTTGCAAAGAAACTACTGAGCGAATATGTATGAAATTTACATATGAGATCCAATGAATGATAATAAAAAGGGCTGTTACAGAAAAAAGAAAAGTTAAAAAAACAGAAAAAAATGTTTGCATAAAAATCCTAAAAGGTCCTAAAATAAATCTAAAAATAAAGAGACTTTTTACTGCAGAATATTATAATGAATGGTTTATTAGATATTGAATTAAAACGGGAATATTTTTAACTTTGATGCCTATGGCATTCGCCTGAATAAACCTGCCGAATTAAACCACCGAACAGCAGAGCAATTCAGCAACTTTTCACTGCTGGGTTTTGCTCTCTGAATAGACGAAGCATTGCTTCTCTGTGGGGATTTCACTGCCCTCGAACAGGCACCGTATGTGCAGGCAATTCGCCAGGATTTGGCGAATTGCCTGCTCTCTGGATAGCCGAATGGCCAGGAAAGTTAACCTTTCGTCAGCAATTCAGATCTCTTTGAATAACCCTGTAACTTTTCCCTTTTCACATGCAATTACTTCAGAGAAAATAAAACAGCAGCATGTGTTTTATAAAGTGGTTTTGTTTGTAATGCACAAGTAATCTAGTTACAGCTTATGTAGGTAATGATTTCTATCAAAATGTATCATTGCTGGGAGTTTCTTTTAATTTTCCAGTCTGTTATACACTTTAAATATATTGAATCTCTAGCAAGGACATTCAACCCCCTCCAATCTGTTGCTGTAGGCCCATGGCTAGTATGACATGGCCATACAAATGTTTTTTTTGCTCAAATGATCTGTGCCAAGAAATTATGATTCTAACAATAAGTAGAGTTTTACAGCAGGTTTTCGTGACATAGTAAATGCCCTGTAATTACACTGTGCTTTGCTGAAGCTGTACAAGCTGTATAATTAGTGACTCTCTATGTAGGGTGTAACTTATTGGCCTATTATGACTATTCTAGGAGTCGGCATTGTTATAGGGACCTGTATATACAGTATTTATGTATATTCACGTAGTCCTTAGCTCACAAGATAGTGTATTTTTTTCTATTCTTCACATCCTCACTGCTTGGAATGTCAGCCTAAATATGAAAAATAATATTGTTTTACTAAAAATATGTAAAAGATTCAAGAATACCTTCCCTTATTCATGCTTTGTTAAAGGGAGACTCTACTCACCCTAACTGTATTATTGGTTTAAAGTGGTTAGGATGGGGACTGCATGTTTGTGGCTTCCTAAATTATTATTATTATTATTATTATTCTTTATTTATAAAGCGCCAGCATATTCTGCAGCGCTGTACAATAAGCACAGTATAGACAGGGTTACAATACATTGAACAACATTTGACAAACAGTACAGGAGGAGATGAGGGCCCTATTCCCGTAGGAACTCACAATCTGGGAGGGTTGGGGTTGGAAACAGGAGGAGAGGACTGTAAGGTGAGAGTGATTGATGGTTGCATCAGTGAGTTGGGTGGTAGGCTTCCCTAAATAGGAATGTTTTAAGGGAGCGTTTGAAGGAAGAGAAGTTAGGGGAAAGTCTGACAGTACGAGGGAGAGCGTTCCAGAGAGTGGGGGCTGCGCGTGAGAAATCCTGCAGTCTATCATGGGAAGAGGTGATGCCGGGAGAAGCTAGGCGCAGGTCACTGTTTGACCTTAGGGAGCAGGCTGGGGTGTATTTGGTGATTAGTGAGGACAGGTAGTGGGGAGCTGAGTTAGTGAGGCTTTTGTAGGTAAGGATAAGGATTTCCAGACCGGTGGATTGGAAGGGGTGACCCAATTCCCTGGCCACCTCGTTCACCAGATATTACTCCCCTCGACTTCTTTCTATGGGGTTATGTTAAAGAAAATGATGGTTGAAGGTCATGTAGTTGTGGTGCCGCGTATTCAGTCAAAAGGTAAAGGTAAACATTTGCAGTAATTGATGTCTCGCCGAAGAAAAACGGGCCAATGATTCGATTGCACATGATCCCACACCACACATTCATCTTTGGACTATTTCGCTGAAGTTCCCTAAACATTTCCAGACCGGTGGATCAACCAGCCATCATTTTCCAGCAAGATGCTGCACCACCACATTGGGGACTGCATGTTCGTGGGTTCCTAAATTAAACCTTTCCAGACCGGGGGATTGGAAGGGGTGGCCCAATTCCCTGGCCACCTCGTTCACCAGATATCGCTCCCCTCGACTTCTTTCTATGGGGTTATGTTAAAGATATAGGGCACTATTACATTCTTCGTGCACAAATGTGCGCGTGCGCAAAAATGCATTAACGCGAGGGGAAAAACCCTTGGCGCTGAAGGTCAAATTACGACGTTCGCCCATACGATGCACGTTAACGTCTAACGCGAGTGACCCTGCGCGAACGCAAGTTCGTGCGCGCATCCCATACTTAACATTGTGAGCGCAAATGTGTTCGTACGCTGGTATGCGGATGGTATTACAATCGATGCGCAACTTTTTACAAACGACGTTTTCGTGCATAGTATTAATGTCTTTTAAAAGCTGGTGGTAACGGCAAATCTGAACGTTCTGGCTGAAACCAAATACACCAGCCCAAAAAAAAAAAATACAGCACAGTATAGTTACACATTCTGCACATACCCAAACAATAAAACAGAAGTTGTGCGTGTTTTTATTATTGCTGCAGCATATATACTCAGATTGATTTTGACAGGCGCTAAAACTGAACGGGAGAAAATTGTGGTTCTTAATTCTGATTGGCTGAATCGTGTGAAAAAACAGTCTGCCCACCGATTTCTGCGCGCAACGTTAATGCGCGTGCATTTTTGCGCATCTTTTTTACGCGCAATATTTTTTGACTGATGAGAAAATGCTCTCGGATCGTAATACCTGCGTTAATTTACGCGCGTTAATATTTAACGCTGCACGCAAAAAAATTGCACTGTGCGTACGAATTTGTGCGTTGAATGTAATAGAGCCCATGGTGTATGGAACAAAGGTAGGGGACATCACTAATCTAAAGCAGAGGATCACTGATGCCATTGCCACCATTGATGAGGGTTTGCTACAGCCAACATGGCAAGAAATCGAGTACCGTCTTGATGTGCTTCGTGCAACTAATGGCGCCCATATAGAGGTGTATTAAATGAGGCAAAAAAATATATATATACGTATCGTTTTGTAATAATTTTCACATATCTGTCTTTTCATTTGCCTTTGTAATAAATTTTTTAAATTGTAAAGAGACTTTATGGACACCCTGTAAATTATTATGCATGTAAAAATGTTGCGCATGAAGAAGGAAGGCCTAATTCTGAAACATACATTGAGGAATGGTAATATTTTGTCACTTGCATTTAGCATGTGGCATTATTAAAGTGGTATCCCTGCACCTGAGAAAATAAGCCTAAAATAATAATAATGTAACGTGCATATTAGTGCCCAGCCGTAGCAGGGTTAGCGCATGGACATGACTGGTAACTAAAGTACATGTGTTTAGGTCAGGAGTAACATCTAGTGGGGTTTGTTTCCCCCTGAATAAATTACTGGCATTTATGCTCCGTGTGTGGATCATGCCTTTTCTTTATATGTTTATCTGGATTCCAGCATCCGTGTTCGACGGTCGTCCCACAGAGCACCGTGGTATGGGCTCCCATCCTGTGTAGGCCGCTGCGCTCTTTGCTGTAGGTCAAGAGGAAGTCGCACTGTTCAGTACATTCATGAACTGCCAATGATATTGAAAGTCACTGGGTTAATGCGACGTTTGAGCGATTGTCCAGCCTGCTGCCTGCTTCTGCATGAGGCTGATATAGGGAGTAATAGAAGCTGCCAGATCCAGGGCAGTGCGATGGGAGCCTGGTGGTGAAATGTAGGGTAAGTAAATTTATGCTCAAGGGGTAAAATGCAAGGGGGGATAGGAGAGACTAACCTCCCTGGTGGTGTTCCCGAGTGTGTCTCGGGGTTAAATTTCAACGCTGAGAGCGGTAACCCCGAGACACACTCGGGCTGTATACATCACCTCTTCCTGCGCTCCCTCGATGACCCAGCAGTCTCCTCCGACATTCGCGGCGTTTTACTTCCTGGATTCCTTCTCGCGAGGAGGAAACCAGGAAGTAATGAGGTCGCGGTCGCCGGAGGAGACAGCTGGGGACATCGAGGGAGCGCAGGGAGAGGTGATGTATCCAGCGGCATCTCGAGTGTTGCTCGGGGTTACTGCTTCCAACATAGGAAATTAACCCCGAGCCACACTCGGGATGCCGCCGGGGGGGGGGGGGCAAAAAGAAAAAACTGACCGCTTTCATCGAAGAAGTTTCACAATAAATAGACCGCCAGGGAGGTTAATATTTGACCTCTCAGTTTTTCTCCAAGCTTCTCCCGTCCCCATTTTAACCTGAGAGCAGGGAGGACAAAGCACAGATGTTGATGCCAACAACTCCCAGAATTCCTTCAGTGCAATAGATGACCAGGGAATCATGGGTGTTGTAGTTCAGAAACATCTGTGGGGGCCGGAGTTTGACAGTCCTGCCTTAGAGTGTCCCATTAACCAAGGCTCTGGTAATGAAAAGAAGAAAAGAAAGAAGAAAGTAGTGGCTATTTTTTCATGCCTATTGGCTAATATACTGATGCCACTTGTTGCTGGTATGATACAAAATTATAAGAATGATGGAAAGAAATGACAACTGTACATAAGAACTAACAATTTACTTTATTAAACATATACAAATAAAACTAAGGCTGGGGTCAGACCAGCGCACTTTTAACGTGCGTTCTGGCGCACATAATTACGGCCGCACTAGCAGCAGATGACGGGCAATGACGGCCAATATACGATGTACGGCCGCACAAAAGTCCGGCCGTGCAACGCAAGTGGAATTTGAACGCATTTTTCTGAGAACGCTGAACCGCTAGTACTGACGTACTGAGTGCGCAGCTGCGGCATAGCGGCGTGTTTGCGTGATTAGGAGATGTCAGACACTGCTAATGTCCGGCCAACATAACGTCCAGACGCAAAAAGAGTTTTATTGCCGATCCGTACAAAATCACGCCCGAAAATGCACGTCGTCTGACCGTTTTTGCGCATTCCGTGAAAAAATACGTCAATGCGTTCGGACGCACTTTTTCACGTTTGCGGGGAAAAATGCTTTCGTCTGACCCTAGCCTTAATGTGTGGAAACAGTGGTTCACAACTGTTTTGAATATTTCCGGTGGGACCAAATGGCAGACTAGCCAATAAACCCGTAGGGTGAAACACTTGTTTGTTACTAGATCGTCAAACTCTATATACAGTCAGGTCCAGAAATATTGGGACATCGACACAATTCTAACATCTTTGACTCTATACACAACCACAACGGAGTTGGAATGAAACAAACACAATGTGCTTTAACTGCAGACAGTCAGCTTTAATTTGAGGGTATGTACATCCAACTCAGGTGAACGGTGTAGGACTTACAGCAGTTTGCAGATGTGCCTCCCACTTGTTAAGGGACCAAAAGTAATGGGACAATTGGCTTCTTAGCTGTTCCATGGCCAGGTGTGTGATATTCCCTCATTACCCCAATTACAATGTGCAGATAAAAGGCCCAGAGTTCATTTCAAGTGTGCTATTTGCATTTGGAATCTGTTGCTGTCAACTCTCAAGATGAGATCCAAAGAGCTGTCACTATCAGTGAAGCAAGCCATCATTAGGCTGAAGAAACAAAACAAATCCATCAGAGAGATAGCAAGAACATTAGGCGTGGCCAAAACAACTGTTTGGAACATTCTCAAAAAGAAGGAACGCACCGTGAGCTCAGCAACACCAAAAGACCGGGGAGACCACAGAAAACAACTGTGGTGGATGACCGAAGAATTCTTTCCCTGGTGAAGAAAACACCCTTCACAACAGTTGGCCAGATCAAGAACACTCTCCAGGAGGTAGGTGTATGTGTGTGAAAGTCAACAATCAAGAGAAGACTTCACCAGAGTGAATACAGAGGGTTCACCACAAGATGTAAACCATTGCTGAGCCTCAAAAACAGGCAGGCCAGATTAGAGTTTGCCAAACAACACCTAACAAAGCCTTCACAGTTCTGGAACAAGATCCTATGGACAGATGAGACCTAGATCAATTTGTACCAGAGTGATGGGAAGAGAAGAGTATGGAGAAGGAAAGGAACTGCTCATGATCCTAAGCATACCACCTCATCAGTGAAGCATGGTGGTGGTAGTGTCATGGTGTGGGCATGTATGGCTGCCAATGGAACTGGTTCTCTTGTATTTATTGATGATGTGACGGCTGACAAAAGCAGCAGGATGAATTCTGAAGTGTTTCGGGTAATATTATCTGCTCACATTCAGCCAAATGCTGCAGAACTCATTGGACGGTGCTTCACAGTGCAGATGGACAATGACCCAAAGCATACTGCAAAAGCAATCAAAGAGTTTTTGAAGGGACAGAAGTGGAATGTTATGCAATGGCCAAGTCAATCACCTGACCTGAATCCCATTGAGCATGCATTTCACTTTCTGAAGACAAAACTGAAGGTAAAATGCCCCAAGAACAAGCAGGAACTGAAGACAGTTGCAGTAGAGGCCTGGCAGAGCATCACCAGGGATGAAACCCAGCATCTGGTGATGTCTATGCGTTCCAGACTTCAGGCTGTGATTGACTGCAAAGGATTTGCAACCAAGTATTAAGAAGGGAAAGTTTGATTTATGATTATTATTCTGTCCCATTACCTTTGGTCCCTTAACAAGTGGGAGGCACATCTGCAAACTGCTGTAAGTCCTACACCGTTCACCTGAGTTGGATGTACATACCCTCAAATTAAAGCTGACAGTCTGCAGTTAAAGCACATTGTGTTTGTTTCATTCCAACTCCATTGTGGTGGTGTATAGAGCCAAAGATGTTACAATTGTGTCAATGTCCCAATATTTCTGGACCTGACTGTAAATACGACTGCAGGTGATTAAGTATGTCAATAAACCTAGATAGCTTTTAACAACCGATTTGCTAGTGCCCCCCTCCACCTAGGTAGCTATTAGCAATCGGAATAGCTCATTCATGTTGATTTGGTGTTCCATTAATTTGAAATCTCATCAATTGCAATAAATGGCAAACTCGATCGCTCAACAATAAATGTACCTACAGCTGGTCACAATAGCCATACCTCTTACATAATTATAATGATATACCGTACCGTGGTGGCTAATACACTTTGTGTCTAGTCATCAATGGATACATGAACATATGTAATTAATTAATCACACATGTAATATAAAGATGAAAGGTTAGATATTCATACCAGATATAGGAAATATAGGTGGACCACCCGCTCTTCATATATAGGATAGAGAGGATCTCTTGTTTCAAGGTTAATTTATGACGACGTAATTGAATTATATCATTGATAAAGTCCGTCATAAAAAATGTAATACTTGTGTAGCGCTGTGTTTAAAACCTTATTGTGGCAGTACCTATTTTTGGGCACCGGAGGGAGACAAGCGCGATAAGAGACACTGAACATTGGGACTACGTTTCCCGGCATGCTTTGCAAACAGAGACAGGAAGTGGGTGGGACACAGACGCTGTACATCCTGAGCCTCGTGGAGATAGCTGGCAGAGCGCGCCAGGGAGTGCATGAGAGAGGACACAGTGCTGCAGAGCGGAACCGTGACTAGGCCGGAGCGCAAGTGTGGCCTATCAGGATTCCAAGTGGGGTTATCCAGCCTTGCAAGAAGGAGCCCTAGCTATCCACAGACATTACCCAAGCTGCTATCAAGACAAGCAGAGGACCCCGAGTAAGGAGTACCGCAAGTCCATTGGATGGGAGAGCAGGCGGTAGCTGGACAAGTCCGGGCCGGAGCAAAGAAAGCCTGACCACAGATCCAGTAGCCGGTATCCCAGCAAGGCATCAAGCGGAGAGACGTCCTGGGTCAGCGGAGCCTTGGTGATCGAGCGGATGGGTGAGAGGCCTCCAAGGCCGGTTTTACAAAGTCAAGAAAGCACGCTGTTGTTTATTTCTAAAACCCACAGGGCCCCAACTTGACTAGTCGAAGACATCGTTTAAGAGATTCACTGGCCAGTTGAATAGTACCCGGGTACCATAACACACACATACACTCACAGTTTGGGACTTAACCTGTTCGGGACTCACTCCCTAGTATCCGAAAAAGGGGCAAAGATTGCATCTTATTTTGTTTTCCACTGCGCGTTTCTCGAATTACGAAATATTGTATTCTCTTTCCGCTGCGCGTTTCTCGTAATTACGAAGCATTGTACTTTTCTGTTCGGTCACGCATTTTTCAGAAATACGAAGCCTCGTATTTCTTTTTCCGCTGCGCGTTTACCGCGATACGAAATACTGTAAATATATCTATGAACACCGTGTCTCATTATATGCCTTTTACTTTAGTAAACTATATAATTTATAAAATCCACAACGGTGCTGGAGTATATTTATTCCCTAGTGCGGGGAGACTGACCCGTGGTTCATTTTCAACGGCTCCTCCGGGAGTGAGCGCTACACGTGGGGGCTCATTTCCGGGATCCAGTCTCTGGAAAAACCACATCTAAAGGGTTAAATATGGATCCAGACACTGTTGCCGAATGGTGTGAGGAGCACAGTAGTCAGTTAGAATGTTGTATAGTCATGGATATTCCCGCAGACACTTGGGCCGAAGATCAGATTCGCCAGGCCGTGGCCGCGCTGACACCAGACCATCGGGGGTTAATCCTGGACATTAAAAAGAACACAGATACCTCTCACACGTATGTTCTTTTTGAATGGAGAAAGGGTGTTCCAGTGTGTTTTCAGGGCGCGAGCATGAAGCTGACCGATGAGGTGGAAGTCCAACTGATGCAGCCAAGTGCGCCACGTGGCGAATCCGCAAGTGTTCCTGCGCCCAGTCCGTTGGCCATGGTCGGGCCTGAATTCATAGTGGCTATCGGAGATTTGCTGGCTAAGTGTCAGAGAACAAGCCCTCCGCACACTAACTTCGGTTATCGACGGTTGAGAAATTTTACAGGAAACGTACCAACTCCGGTGGGAAAAGAAACCTTTGAGGAATGGGTGGAACAGGCGATGCAGGCTCTGGATGAGTGGGACATCCCTGAAGCTCAGAAAAAGCAAAGGATCACCGAGAGTTTAAAGGGACCTGCGTCAGAAGCGGTGAGAAACCTAAAACTGAGTAGAAAAGACTGTACTGCTTTAGATTATTTAAACGTTTTGGAGGAAGTTTTTGGGCGAACAGAAAAGGCCGCAGAGCTTGTATATCAGTATGAACACACCTATCAGCGGAAAGGTGAGAGAATGACCGAATACATGAGGCGCCTAGATAAGATTCTGCACCAGATACTCCTCAAGAAAGGGGCCGAGCCGGCCGAAGTGGATAAGATCCGAATAAAACAGATCCTGAGGGGCTCTCAACCTCTAGATCCAGTGATGCTGCAGCTGAGAAGCAGAGCAGGTAATCAAGAACTGAAGTACCTGGAACTGATCCAAGCTGTCAGAGAGGAGGAGGCTTTGCTGGAGGAAAAATCCTTCAGGCGAGGGGAAAGAGCTTACGCACAACCTGTAAGGCATAACGACGGTCTGCAGCCTGAAAGCGACTCGCTGGATACTTACGGGTCCGACGTGGACGAGCAAGAGCACCTGATCGCTTTTAAATCCACTGAGAGGGCTGCTAAAGAATTAAACCTCTCTGAACGTGGTGAGCTGCACAAAACTGTTAAGAAAGTACAGGAAGCTCAAGCTGAATTGCAGCAGGCGCACGCAGAACTGTGCCGAGTGTTGATGAAGGTGACAGAGATGCAGGCAGAGATGCAGACGTTCCTTACAGGCATGCAGACAACCGGAGTTGCTGTGGCGTCTAGCCAAGGTCCTTTAACTGAATCACAACAGGCGACTGCGTCTCCACTTTCTACGAAGAGATGTTTCGGTTGTGGAGAAATGGGCCACTTCCGCGCACAATGCAAAGACCGAAAGCCTGAGAAGAATAGAGTTGATGAGTTGTTAAAAGCCTTAGAAGGACTGTTATCTACCTCACTGGCGGGAAACGCCAGAGGGCACCATTGAAGGAGCAACCTAGGTGCCCGAATGTTGAACCCCGCTCCAAAAATCAAGCCAGGACTAAGAGGGCGAGAGGGCCCAAAGTCGGGCCAACTGCTGAGCCTGCCAGGACTGAAAGAGTCACTCCCTTAGCATCCGGACCTACGTCATGGGGAAGCAATGCACACCCAAAACCTACACGGACCAAGAAAAAGGCCAGGGTACAGCAAACTGGGTCTAAGTGTCCGGATACCGCCACCAAGTTTCCTGACCAACTGATTGGTCCTTCTCCTATTGTGCCAATCCAAGTGGAGGGAGTTTACACTAAAGCTCTGTTGGATTCAGGGGCTCAAGTGACATTGATCTACCGAGACTTCTACGAGAAAAACTTGAAGCACATTCCTCTACAGAAATTGAAGGATCTGGAAATCTGGGGTATCGGAACTGAGAGACTCCCTTATGACGGGTATCTACAGGTGAAGTTGGAGATCGGATCCGAAGTCATCGGACAGTCCGGAGGTTGTGATGCATTGGCCATTGTGTGTCCTCGACCCTCAGGTGCAAACAGAAGTTCCATGATAGTGGGGACGAATACGGATTTGGTGCGGCGTCTCCTGACACCTATCGTATTGGAAGAAGGTTCTACTCAAGGAGTACACCCAATGTTACGTCCAGTCTATCAGAGGATGGTCGAAGAACAGAAGGCACCTGCTGAAGTGGGGCGCCTATGGAGATTAGAAGGAACAGAGAAGGTTCTGCAAGCAGGAGAAGTAGCGAGTTTCCGGGCTTCAGTCAAGTTGAACGGATCGCAACCAGGCCCCTATGTGATGCTGGAAACCGATTTTAATCATGGGAGTGAAACCGGAGTCGAAGTAATCCCTGAAATAATCTCCACTAAAGCTCTGAAAAGAACACGAGGAAGAGTCTCAGTCAGCGTGTGCAATGTGTCTGATTCTCCAGTAGTCCTTAAAGCACGAATGCCTATTGGGCAAGTAGAGTCCGCTACGCCCCTCTCCACCGATTTAGGAGGGGGAGTGGATAAAGAGATTCCAGATGAAAGATTCTACCCCAAGGACGCTCCCATTTCATCCGAATGGAAGAAACGTCTTCAGTCTCAAGTTCTAAAGTGGAGAGAATTGTTCTCGAAAGATGAGTTCGACGTAGGCCTAGCTAAAAGTACTGAACACCGCATTCGATTACAAGAAGAAAGCCGTTTCGCGAAAGGTCAAGGCGAGTTCCGTTGGGAGACTTGGATGATCTGCGAGAACAGCTGAATGAATTGCAAAGAACCAAGGTGATTCAAGAGTCCAGGAGTCCATACGCATCTCCAATAGTGATGGTCCGGAAGAAGAACGGTTCTGTCCGCCTATGCATAGACTACCGCACGTTGAACCGGAGAACCATCCCAGACCAATATGCTACTCCTCGGATAGAAGATGCCTTACAGTGTTTGTCTGGAGCAAAATGGTTTAGCGTGCTAGACCTGCGAAGCAGGTATCACCAGATACCAATGCATCCCGAAGACAAAGAGAAAACTGCGTTCATCTGTCCACTGGGGTTCTTTGAATTTAACAGAATGCCTCAAGGCCTTACGGGGGCTCCAGCCACGTTCCAATGGTTAATGGAGAAGACAGTCGGGGACATGAATCTGATCAAAGTATTAGTGTACCTGGATGACATAATCGTGTTCGGGAAGACTCTGGAAGAGCATGAGCAACGTTTGGAGAAGGTCTTGAAGAGGCTCCATGAAGAGGGATTGAAACTGTCCCTGGAGAAATGCCAATTCTGTCTACCGTCTGTTACGTATCTGGGACATGTGGTCTCAGCAGAAGGTGTTTCGACAGATCCTCGGAAGTTGGAGGCCGTAGCTTCTTGGCCCAGACCCAGAAACGTCACTGAACTTAGATCTTTCTTGGGGTTCTGTTCATATTATCGAAGATTTGTAGGAGGATTCGCAAAAATAGCTCAACCACTGAACAAACTCCTACAGAAGGAAAACACTGAAGAAGGCTGCAAGGCCTCTGACCGAAATCCGTCAGCTCCAGGACCAAGGAAAGCTCGAGAGTCCATACAGGGCGAATGGACTAGTCAATGTGAAGGTGCTTTCTTGAAGCTGAAAGAGAGTCTAACTCAAGCTCCTGTTTTGGCCTACGCGGACCCTCACAAGCCGTATGAGTTACATGTGGATGCCAGCAGAGAAGGTCTAGGAGGAGTCCTGTATCAGGAGTATGGTGGATTGCTGAGGCCTGTAGCGTACGTGAGCAGGAGCCTTACGCCTTCAGAAAAGAACTATCCTACCCACAAGCTGGAGTTCCTAGCCTTAAAGTGGGCAGTGGTGGACAAGTTAAAGGACTATCTGTATGGAGCCGAGTTTGTGATAAAAACGGATAACAATCCTCTTACCTACGTTCTTACTACTGCGAAACTGGACGCAACGGGACATCGGTGGTTGGCCGCTCTGTCAGGGTTTCGGTTCAGCCTGAAGTATCGCCCTGGGGTGAATAATCGAGATGCTGATGCTTTATCGAGAAGACCCTACACTGCAGAATGGACTCAGTTAACTCCGGACGGGGTGCAAGCTTTGTGTCAAGGAGCAGAGCGCCGGGTCAAGGGAGGGATTGAAGCGGAGGCCATAGGAGTCATGGCTGCGGCTGTTCCTGAGTTCTATTGCAACCCTACGCAATTGAGGGATGAAAGTCTACCTACCTTTTTCGAAACAGGACCTGAAAGCTGATCAGTCCAGAGACCCTTTAATTGCATTGACCATAAAGGCCCTAACTGCGAACCAGCGGGAAATTCTGCTGACCAATTCCCCGGATGGAGCCAGATTGGTCTACAAAGAGTGGGAACGGTTGAAGATGCTGGATGGGGTGGTCTACCGAAGGGGCCCCTCAACCAATGCTGAAGAGACTCAACAGCTATTCCTTCCCACTAAGCATAGAGAGAGTGTGCTGCGATCGCTACATGATGAGCATGGACATTTGGGTGCTGAAAGAACTTTTAAGCTGGTGCGAGACAGATTCTATTGGCCTTGCATGAGAGCTGAAGTGGAAAGTTACTGCCATTCCTGTCTGAGGTGTATTCAGAGGAAGACTCTACCGACCCGAACCGCTCCAATGAGCCATCTACAGAGTCAGGGACCCATGGATTTGGTGTGCATTGATTTCCTGTGCTTAGAGCCGGATGCTAGTGGGCAAGGGAATATTCTAATAGTGACTGATCATTTCACTCGTTACGCCAAGCTTTTTCTACGAAGGATCAACGCGCTCCGACAGTAGCCAAGGTTCTGATGGAAAAGTTCTTTGTTCACTACGGCCTGCCAAGGAGAATACACTCTGATCAGGGTAGAGACTTTGAAAGCCGACTTGTTGGGCAATTGTTGGAACTGTTGGGCATCCAAAAGACCCGAACTACACCCTATCACCCTCAAGGTGATGCTCAGCCTGAAAGGTTTTATCGCACGCTGCTGAATATGCTGGGGACTTTGTCAACCATAGAGAAGCAGAGTTGGAGTCGTCACATAGCTACTCTGGTGCATGCATATAACAGTACGGAGAGTGATGCAACTGGATACTCACCGTACCGCCTTATGTTCGGAAGAGAAGCCCAACTGCCGGTTGATCTGGCTTTTGGGTTATCTCTAGACCAGACATCGGTAGCCTCCCATAGAAACTACGTGGATAGACTCCGGAAGAATCTGGCTTCTGCGTTTGAACAGGCCCGTTTGACCTCAGGAAACAGGGAGCAAAGGAACAAAAGGAATTATGACTTGAAAGTTCGGATACAAGATCTACAACCCGGTGATAGAGTTTTGTTGAAGAACTTGGGTGCTGCTGCGAGGCACAAGTTGGCGGATAGATGGAGTTCTCAAGTCTACATTGTCTGCAAGCAACTGCCGGGTCTGCCGGTGTATCAGGTCTGGCCGGATGGAAAGGCTGGGCCTCTTAAGAACTGGCACCGGAATCATTTGTTACCTTTGAGAGAGGCCGTGAGGATACCAGTTGGGGACGAACTTCCTCTGCCAAATCCGCCTGCTCCACGTTTGCCTCCTGTTACTCGGTCTCAGCAGACCCGGGTTGTCGAAGAGAGCGAAAGGGACAGTGAGGAAGAGAGTTTCTGTCTGGACTGGATGCGTTCACCGGAGCCTGAAGAGAGTATCTCAGGTTCCTGAACGATGGGAGAGTAATTTGAGGCCTGAAGCTCCTGAATTTCAGTTAGAAGTCCCTGAGACTGTTGAAATCCCTGAAGCTCTTGAATTTCAGTTGGAAGTCCCTGAGACTGCTGGAGTCCCTGTAGCTCCTGAAGCTGAATCTTATGATTATAGTTCTATGCCTTCACTGGAGGGATCATACTCTGAAGAAACGTCTGCTCCAGTGGAAGAAAGAAGGACTGAGCCAGCACCTATAGTACTTCCACCTGAAGAGGAACTGATTGAGCCAGAACCAAAACGCTCTGTTCGACCGCCCAGCGACTCACCTACGACTCACCAGGACATAGCACTGAAGAGGCCATCACCACAGTGCAGAGGTTGCCCGAAGTGTCTGCTATGTTAGCTGAGGTAGCACAAAACATGAGTCAACTTGAAGAAGTGTATCTAACCCACTGTATGTTTGCTGCCAACCCTGTATATGTTATCTAATTGTATCAAAATGTAAATGTAACTGTTGTACCTCCTTGGAGAGACCCAAGAGTTCTAGGAGGGGGAGAGTGTAGCGCTGTGTTTAAAACCTTATTGTGGCAGTACCTATTTTTGGCCACCGGAGGGAGACAAGCGCGATAAGACACTGAACATTGGGACTACGTTTCCCGGCATGCTTTGCAAACAGAGACAGGAAGTGGGTGGGACACAGACGCTGTACATCCTGAGCCTCGTGGAGATAGGTGGCAGAGCGCGCCAGGGAGTGCATGAGAGAGGACACAGTGCTGCAGAGCGGAACCGTGACTAGGCCGGAGCGCAAGTGTGGCCTATCAGGATTCCAAGTGGGGTTATCCAGCCTTGCAAGAAGGAGCCCTAGTTAACCACAGACATTACCCAAGCTGCTATCAAGACAAGCAGAGGACCCCGAGTAAGGAGTACCGCAAGTCCATTGGATGGGAGAGCAGGCGGTAGCTGGACAAGTCCAGGCCGGAGCAAAGAAAGCCTGACCACAGATCCAGTAGCCGGTATCCCAGCAAGGCATCAAGCGGAGAGACGTCCTGGGTCAGCGGAGCCTTGGTGATCGAGCGGATGGGTGAGAGGCCTCCAAGGCCGGTTTTACAAAGTCAAGAAAGCACGCTGTTGTTTATTTCTAAAACCCACAGGGCCCCAACTTGACTAGTCGAAGACATCGTTTAAGAGATTCACTGGCCAGTTGAATAGTACCCGGGTACCATAACACACACATACACTCACAGTTTGGGACTTAACCTGTTCGGGACTCACTCCCTAGTATCCGAAAAAGGGGCAAAGATTGCATCTTATTTTGTTTTCCGCTGCGCGTTTCTCGAATTACGAAATATTGTATTCTCTTTCCGCTGCGCGTTTCTCGTAATTACGAAGCATTGTACTTTTCTGTTCGGTCGCTCATTTTTCAGAAATACGAAGCCTCGTATTTCTTTTTCCGCTGCGCGTTTACCGCGATACGAAATACTGTAAATATATCTACGAACACCGTGTCTCATTATATGCCTTTTACTTTAGTAAACTATATAATTTATAAAATCCACAACGGTGCTGGAGTATATTTATTCCCTAGTGCGGGGAGACTGACCCGTGGTTCATTTTCAGTGGCTCCTCCGGGAGTGAGCGCTACACTTGAATAATTGAACCTTTCAGTCAAGTCAAGAATGCGGGTCTTGACACGTCACCACTATTGGTCATAACAGTAGTAGAGGATATTGTGACCAGATTAGTTGCTAAATTTTAGGCAAAGCCGCACCGAAATTTGTTTAGCAATCTAGAGAACAATAATAGTTGTATAAACTACCATACCAAAATAGGCTTCCATCAATATTAGAGTGTGTCTAACAGGTGACTAAACCTTTATTAAGCCGGCTTAATAAAGGTTTAATCACCTGTTAGGCTATCATCAATATTAGAGTGTGTCTATTTTGGTACGGTAGTATATACTGTACAACTATTATTGTTCTCTAGATTGCTAAACAAATATACATACATACAGAAAAAATTGAGTATGGGCGCGACGCCATTTTTTCTGTATGTATGTATATTATGCTTGTAACACCAGTTTGTCGTTTTGCAGCTGTTCCTTTTTCCATGTTTTTAACCCCAAATGGGAAGTGTTTGGTGCGTGTATAAATAAAACCCACCATCTTTCTGCCTCTCCTTAGCTGAAAAGCAGCAGGAGGGGCATGGAGCTGCTCAGTAGAGCGGCCTTTGGTACATTGGTTAGGTACTCACTCTACAAAGAGGTGCCTTGAAGGGGCGAGTGAGCTTACGTTGCAATGGCCATTGAAACAAACTAAAACCTCATAGTGTTTTGTTGTACATTGAAATACATAGGAACGAGCGCAGATGACACCTTTTTCCCTTATAGTTTCCATATGTCTCGGAATCCAGCTCTCAGTGTAGCAACATCAAGAAGATATCACATTCCCATTGCAAACATGTAATTAATTAGCAACGAATTGTCACAGAAATATAAAATAATGCCGGTCTGACAAACCTGGTTTCCAGTCAGTGTTAAAAGTCTTACGTTTTCCCAATGGTTCTCGAATCTGAACCTCCTCCGGACCTATTTAAGTTCTGTAGGATCAGGTGGCCAGAAGTGGATTATGCAGCATCTTTCAGCACTTGGATCTTATAGGACTGCTGCAGCTTCTTCAAGGCCAAAGGCAGCACGAGATTCTCAGAAAGCAATATCCGCACATTCCCGTTATAGAAGCGGGCTGGATGGCATGAAGTCATAAAGCAGTCAAGTTTAACTTATGAGTGATTCCCCTCTCAACGTGTGTCACTTTGTACAAGACAAACAGCTGAAGGAAGTCAATCTGGAATCAATTATGTCTCATTACACCCATCTATAAATACAGGTCGAAGAATATCATTTCACGACTACATTGTGTCCTTTCTTTGTTATGAATGAGCGGAGTTATTAAAGTAATGATAAAAAAATAAATGCAAGGACTGGTTGAAGAAAATGCGCGTCATGCTCTACATTACAGCCTAACTTCTGTGCATAAATTTAGATATTAAAAACTCAAAACCATCTTCCTAACCGCTATAATCTGGAAGAGCAACCACAGCTTGCCTGGTACCTAATGTGGTGTCATGAAGATGGAGTGTGAAGATAAGCCTGGGGAAGGGAAATAAGCTGTCAGTTCATATAAAAACACTGTCCACAATCATCAATATGTAACATTAGAATGGATCTGTGTCCATTGTATTTCCTGTGGACTTTATGATTCAGCAAGTTCTCGAGGGCTCTGAGAACGAACAACATCACAAGGTTTGTGAGGGTCCTTAGAATGGGCAGCAGCTTTAGTGGCCTGATCTAAAGTGGATCCTCGCTCAGGTCTCACAAGATTTTAGCTCAATGGTGCCATTAAAGAAGGGGCTGAACCATATGCAAATCAGTTTGCCATCACCCAAAAAGAAAGGCCAGCACTGAAATGCCAAGGAAGTCTCTGCACGAGAGGAACCGCTGCCCTCGTTGATCGTTTCGGCCTTGTTTGGCCTCATTAGGAGGACATAGCTGATAACGCTCTAGGCACGTCAAGCAAGGGGTCTACATCTGGATTTCCCTGTATACTACGAGTGAGCAAAGTCTGAGAGGGCCCTGATTTTCTGATTCAGTCCATATATTCACACACACACACACAAACACACGTGTTTTTGAGCTTTTGGGTGCACACTCGAATGCAATAAGCTGTGCATGCCTATGAGTCTAGCTGTGTTTCAACCACATGACAAAACCAAGGGACAAACTAAATGCATTCTGTTTGCATTTTAAGGGAACAGTGTAAGCAACATAACAACATTAGCTTACTAAAGCAGTATGGTACATGAATCCTCTAGTATTCAAAACCATTTTGTTGTTTTTTCCAGGATTCCAAAACAGACTGGAACTCTACCTAGATGCCATGTCAATTAGAGAGCCAATGAATTATCATGTCCTGGCTTTCACTCCCAAAAAAGTTAATTGAGGTCATGTGACATTATCCTTCAGGTACTTGAAGAAGATAGATTACATCCCTTTTGTTACTTACTGTTTTTTTGGGGAAATGTAAAGCAACATTTTGGATCGCTAAGAGCCTGGGGCTGGAGACAGGCACTGAGAGAGCTGGAACCTTGCTTTACATTGCCTTAACCTCCCTGGCGGTCTAATTTTTTCAAACTTTTGTGTCTAAAAGCATTTCAATTTTTTTGGAAAGGAAATTTGTTGTTTTATATAGTAAGCCTGTATTCCGTAGGAATAACTCACTGAAATCCATGCAAACAAGCGTCAAGTGTGGAGTCATGGGTTCGATCCCAGCGAGCACCTCTCCAGTAAGTGTCCTTGGGCAAGACACCTAACGGTACATACTCGCCACCCAGGACATACTTGAAAACAAGAGAAATCTTAATGTATCCTTCCTGGTAAAATCCTTTCTCAAAAAAAAAAAAAGTAAACACATGGAGTCAGATAAAGTTTGAAATACGAAATAATAATTTATTATCCCAAAAATAATTATTCAAAATAATGCAAATAAATTATATTCAATAATAAAATCAAACCAAAAACAGTGAAGTCTTTCAGAAAACAAGGGTGCAATATTAGTCTCTGCATATTGCCTCAGTGTAAACATCCTTGGTATGATATATTATTTCAATTATGTACACTCTTATTTATACAGCAACATTTATAATGCATACAGTCTATCAATAATTATATTTTCATATAAGAGATATTCATGTGTATGGTCTGTTTCTGAGCTGTTAGTGCCACCTAGTGGCTGTTCATGACAACTGCATGTTAGGAACTTTTCAGTGAAATATTTTTTTCACATTTTGCTGCCTGGTCCCACCCCCCTGCATCTCGTGACTCGCAGGGAGCCTTACCAGGAAGCAAGTCGCCACGATCACACTGTGGGGGACAGCGAGGGAGCGCAGGATGCAGTAAGTATACAGCCCGAGTGTGGCTCGGGGTTACCGTTCACAGTAGCGAAATTTAACCCCGAGTCACACTCGGGAATACCACCAGCGAGGTTAATCAACTGCTGAGCTTGATGCTGTTGGGTGTGCCTGGGCTTTCTTTGAAACTTGTGGATCACTGTGGCAGTGCTTTCTCTGTGGCCTGGTGGCACCCAGCAAGCATGGAGAAGGTTTGTTGGTCAGGTGTGCAGTCCCTGTGTGTTTTGTACATCCACTTTTTTGACTTTCAGGTCTATTCGCTAAAGGGTTAACTCAGGAGAATGACTGGAGAAGTGAAAATTCTAGGTCAAAATAGCCAAACCAGAAAAATTCTCCCATTTATCTCACTTTCCAAATTGGCTATTTGGTCTAGATTGTTCTCTTCTCCTGCCAATTGTCCAGAGTTTCACCCTTTAGTGAATATACCTGTATGTGTGCAGTCCCTGTGTGTTCTGTACATCTATTTTCATGACATGTAGTAATATACACATTGTGATGAGCACAGGGTGTGAAAAAACACACTATCAGGGTTTTTCAGAGAGAGGTGAAAACCAGGAGAATGACTGGAGAAGTGAAAATTCTAGGTCAAAAATAGCCAAACCAGAAAAATTGTCCCATTTATCTTACTTTCCAAATCGGCTATTTTGACCTTGAATTATCACTTCTCCAACCATTCTCCTGGTTTTCACCTCTCTCTGAATAACCTTGTATAGGTAGCTTATCAAGATGAGTATCGAGATGAACAGTCTTGATTAAGTAATTGATTTCCCTTCTGCAATAGCTCAGTGTCACAGGGCAGCAGCTTCCCTGTGCTCCCCCTCTGTATGAAGCAATAATGTGTCTTGTGAAAAACCCAGTGATTCTGCTAACGCAATGTACATATAGTTAAATTGTGCAATGTGTCTGTTTGAAGAATTTATGTGTGAGTGTGCATCAATATATGTTTGTGTAATTGTGTTATTTGCATTGGTGTTCCTCTGCGGTCAGCAGTGTTACTCAACCCTGGTCCTCAAAGCCCTCTAACAGGTCAGGTTTTAAGGATTACCTTGGGGAAATGAACTGAATGCTGCAATCACTGAGCAGCAAATCATATCACCTGTGCTGTGCTGTGCTGCAAACCTGGCTTTTTAGTTGCTTCTGCGGAAAATGGTTGAGAAACACTGGTATAAAGCTTTTGATTGGACAATAATAATCAGGCCTCAGAGGAATGCTGACATTACAGTGTATCCTGTTAAAGTTCCGGTATCTGCAGTTATCATTTTTTGGGGCTTTATTTTATCACTGTACATTAGACTTCGATGCTCCATCTCTCTTTTCTCTCCTTCTGACCCTCCCACATTTTAAACCGGTTTAGCCTCACACCCTTTCCTTTTGTCCTCAGATTTTACCACCTCCATTAACTCCTCAGAAAATGTGTTCCCTTTCAATACCAATTCTTATGAAAAGTAATCGCTACTTACCTCTACATATGTTTTTGAGGCCTACCTACGCTGGCAGATTCTGACAGGGTTATTCAAAGCGATCCGAATTGCTGGCGAAAGGTAACCGAACAGTGAAATTCAGCGTACAGTTACCTTTCCTGGCCATTCGGCTATTCAGAGAGCAGGCAGTTCGCCAAATGTTGGCGAATTGCCTGCACATACGGTGCCTGTTCGGGGGCAGTGAAATCCCCATAGAGTAGCACTGCTTCGTCTATTCAGAGAACAAAAACCAGCAGTGAAAAGTTGCCAAATTGCCCTGCTGTTCAGTGGTTTCATTCGCCAGGTTTATTCAAGTGAATCCCATAGGCTTCAATGTTAAAAATATTCCCGTTTTAATTCAATATCTAATAAACCGTTGATTATAATATTCTGCAGTAAAAAGTCTCTTTATTTTTAGATTTTTTTAGGATCTTTTAGGCATTTCTCGGGATTTTTTTTTAACCCTTTCGCTGCAGAGGCATTTCACGCCTCTGTGCTGAGCTCATTTTTACCGGTTTCGCTCATCATGTTTAACCGCGTTTTTAAGCCTTATTTTAATATATCACCCAGACATATTATATATCGTTCTTTCTGGCAGACTCGGCAGATTCATAATATGTCATTATTATATGTATACGTTATGTCCTGTCTGTATATTATAACAAAAAATGCAATAAAATTAGAATTTTCAATAATTTACAATGTGTAAAGTGTTTTTTTTCCACATTTTAACAAGCGAGCATTTGCGGTTATATTTTCTATGAGGTGCGCTTGTTAAAAAAATTAGAAATGGGGACTCGTTACCTTTTTTGGGGGGGAAATTTCGCTAATTTTAACAAACGCACCGCATACAAAAATCGTTAGTGCAGCATCATTGTTCACATTATAATTGAAATGGGAAAAATATTGGTGCATTAACAAATCCAAAAAAAACTTCTTTTTTTTTTTTATTATTTTTTTAATATTGTTTTATTTTTATTCATTTTTTTTTTTTTAATTTTTACATGGTCATGTTTCGTATCGTTGAAAAGGCCATGCTCTGGCTGATCCAACAGTACCAAACCTTAATCCCTAGCTGCCACGGATCGGAAGATAGGGGGTTCATCTCCACCATTGGTGGCAGTTAGGGGTTAACTCCAGGACTGGCATCATCGTTTATCTGGCGGCTGCTCTGCTCTGTGATCGGCTCCTGCTCTGGTTTCTCCGGCGTGTTCGGCAGGGTTAATCCAGAGGTTTTTGCGGGTTTCGGTGTGCGTTCGCCGTGTTTTGTGGTGAGGGTTCGTCAGGTTGGCGGCAGCTTTTCCCTGCACTACGACGGCCCTGTGGTGCTTGCTGAATACACTGCAGGATCGCTGAAATGGGATTGCCAAATTGCACCGAATTGAAGAGAACGAAAAGTCACTGAACGAGCGGTGACTTTTTGATTCTCTTTGAATAACCCTGTTAATTATCCCTTCATCAATAAACCCGCTTCCAAACTTGATGGTTGGCTGATCTCTGGCTTACCTCAAACATCAATCACCAGCAATGAAAGCCGAAAATATAGAACCATGGGGGATCTGCGTGAAGTCGTGTACAAATGATATGACTAGGGGTCTTATCATCCTTCACAAAGTAAAAGATGAATGCCAACCATTTAGCAAATGAAGGTATCAAGAGACCCAGAGACTGCTAAACTTGGAGGTAACACGCTAGCAGACGTGTTCAGAGAAGTGAAGTACCGTGACTGTGTATAGGTCAGAAATATGAGGACCGGGCATTTAGACATGCCTTGCATACAGCAATGCTATGAATGGCATCTAACATTAATAAGCTGTTCAACATGTGGTTAATAAAAACCACAAATTTTATAAACAAACACTAATGGGGATTTTCTCGCTAAACAGTAAATTCTGGTGATTTAAAGCGAGAAAGTAGAGAATCTTTCATGAAACAGGTGAGTTTTCAGTATGAGATTTATTCCAAGCTCATTTACATTTAATTTAATATATTACATACTTTATATCAGGGATCTCAAACTCTGCCCCCCCCAGATGTTTCTGAACTGCAACTCCCATGATCCTCTGGCCATCTATTGCATTCAAGGAATTCTGGGAA
Source organism: Leptobrachium leishanense (assembly GCA_009667805.1). Taxonomy (NCBI): domain Eukaryota; kingdom Metazoa; phylum Chordata; class Amphibia; order Anura; family Megophryidae; genus Leptobrachium; species Leptobrachium leishanense. The sequence continues at coordinate 349,101,388 of CM019065.1, forward strand.
CTCTGTGCGGCCAGAGTTTGAGATCCCTGCTGTATATGAATTAGCTCACGAAAATGTGTACAAAATTCTGAATCTAAACATAATCTTATGCATAATAGCAGCTGTAGTTAAACTCCTGGTACCCGGGGCCCTATTCCAATCCTGCGCGAGCTCTAGAGCTGCTGGAGGCGCGATGCCCGAGCAGCACGCATGCAGCACAATTGGAATAGGGCTCCAGGCATTTTCGAACTACATTTCCCATGATACTCACACTCATGCACACAACAAGAGGCATGTGGAACTGTATTTTAGTTTAGAAACAAGGATGCCCTTATGTTTTTTTCCTCCCAATAAGCTAAATATATAATATATTTTAATCTATTTTCATTGATTCGTGGGTTACACATAAATTCTGTCACAACACTGGATTATCTCAAATTAAACATAGCAAACATAGGTTCTTATCTGCCGACATTTTTCTTTTGGCCCATCTAGTCTGCCCAATTACATGGATACTTTACCTGGATTTATCTTTTGTTTAGGATAGCCTTATGCCTATCCCATGCTTGCTTAAATTCAATTACTGTTTTGGCCTCTACCACTTCTACTGGAAGGCTGTTCCATGTATCCACCACCCTCTCAGTAAAATAATGCTTCCTGATGTTACTTTTAAACCTTTGCCCCTCTAATCTAAGACTATGTCCTCTTGTTTTGCTATTTTGTTTCCTTTTAAATATACTCCCTTCCTCTACCTTGTGGATTCCCTTTACGTATTTAAATGTTTCTATCATATCTCCTCTGTCTCGTCTTTTTTCCAAGCTGTACATGTTAAAATCATTAAGCCTTTCCTGGTAACTTTTCTCCTTCAAGCCATACACCATTTTAGTAGCCCTTCTCTGAACTCTCTCTAAGATGTCTATATCCTTCTGGAGATACGGTCTCCAGTACTGCACACAGTACTCCAAGTGAGGTCTCACCAGTGCTCTGTACAGTGGCATGAGCACTTCCCTTTTCCTACTGCTAATACCTCTCCCTACACAACCAAGCATTCTGCCAGCAGAGTATCCCGTTATCTAAAATTCTTGGGACCAGAAGGGTTTCGGATTTTGGGATATTTGCATATAATTACGAGATATCTCGGGGATGGGACCTAAGTCTAAATATGAGAATCATTATGGCTCACATACACCTTATACACACACAGCCTTAAGGTCATTTTATACAATATTTGTAATAATTTTGTCCCTGTCACGTGAGGTCACGGGTGGAATTCCCCAGTTGTGGGGTCATATCAGTGCTCTATATTTCTTTCAAATTTTTGAGTATTTCAGTTTCTAGATCAGGGATATCCAGCCATTATTACAGTATACAGGGGTCTAATCCTAAAAAAATAAGTGTGGGAACTCTCCAAGACCCCCCCCCCCCAATTAACCAGTGACATGTCGCACTTAAGCCATCATTCATATTTTATTTAAAGATTAAATATAATGTTAAGCTGTGTTTAAAGGGACACTTTTCCCAATTATTTTTTTCTCTCTTTAGGTTTTTTACTTTTCTCCTTCATCGCTCGCAGCTTCTCCTCTGCGGCTCAGCGGCTCCCGAACCTGGAAGTCCCTGAAGCTTTCTAACAAAATTTGTGGTCCTGCACAACTTGCCTAGCATAGGAACCATAAATTGCGCAGCGCAATGGGACTTGCACACTTTACGTATGCAAGTTCCATAGCGCCTGCACAGAACGGTGGATCGAAGCTGTGTGCATGCGCATATCTGATCCATCAGCTGCCTCTCTGAGACTGACCACTACAGTGATTGGTCTCAGAGAGAGTGAAGTCAGCGTGCTCTCTGCAGGCCGACGTCACTGGTGACACTCTGCAAACCGACAGCTGGGATATTGAAAAATCCTGGCTGCTGGTGACGCTTGGTGGGGTGGAAGGAACTCCTCCACTTCACCCTGCTTTTCTGCCAGATCGGAGCAGCTGGGGAGGGGGGGCACTCTACTCACCCTGACCACTTTACTTGTCCTAACCACTTTAAAACTATAGAGTGTCCCTTTTAGGGAATCCTTATGATAGTTGTTAGGAGATTATAGAGGATTTTAACCTCCTAGGCTCAAAATAAACTGATACCCAGATGACGTTCAAAAGGATATGGATTTCTACCTGTGGCAATGATAAAACTTGACTTTTATTGAAATTATCGAAGAAACCAACTTTGCATTGCAAGATGGTTCAGACATGTTCACAAACAACGTAACAACAAATAATATTGAAATATAAAATTCAAACACATCTGTGACGGAATGGGGTGTTATCCGTCTGCGGGTGTGCTCCAATCCGACCCCCTCTTGATGGCGTCAGGCCCGACTACCGAGTGTCATGGCACTCGGCATCTCGAGCGGCCTGAGATGACCCTGGCGTTACTTGGCGAGATGGTGCTGCCGAATTAAGTTGACCCGTTCTGCGTAGTGGGGAGCTTGGAGACCTCAGAGTGTCTCCTGCACTGTGATTTTAGCGATGAAATGACGACACCAAACGGGGCTGTATGCTTCAAGTCAAACGCAGTTGAACTGACTTTTTACTCAAATGGGACACGCATTTAAACATCTCACACATAAAGGAGACATGCCCAGGCTTGAATGGGAACTTAATTTGCATACAATGGCATGCTTGCATCATCAGATTACACACACACACAGAGCTAATGTATACAGAAATTAGCATACAATTGAATTTCAACACAGCCTTTCACTCCTAGCAACCAAGGGGAAATATAATACCTTTAAATGCATCACACAATTACACATCTGAATCCACACTCATACAATACAGGATACATGGTAATACATCACACCAATAAAACCACATCTAGAAAAGGTATAACTGTTCATTTCAACACGCAAAACCGAAAGAGTCTGAAATAAAGAAAAAGGTCTTTGAAATGTCCCAGGCTGTTAGTTCTGGGGCTCGCTGGTCAGAGCCCCTATGTCCGTTCCATGACATTCCTCCCCCCTTCAAACGAGTCCGACGGACCCGGTTGGACCCACATGGGTCAAATAGGGGAAGTCGGGGAGCTTGGATCTCCGGGTTCCCGGGCCGATTGCCGGGATAGACCGTCGGCATTCCTGTTCTGTGGCCCGGGCAGGTATTGGATAGAAAAGTTAAAAGGTTGGAGGGCCAGGCTCCACCGCAACAGGCGGCCGTTCTCCCCCGCCACCCGGTTGAGCCACACCAGGGGGTTGTGATCCGTCATTACGGTGAAGGACCGCCCGTACACATACGGCTGGAACTTTCGCAGGGCCCAAACCAAGGCCAGACATTCTTTCTCGACCGCTGCGTATCCCACCTCCCGGGGTAGGAGTTTGCGGCTGATGTAAGCCACCGGATGATCCCCCCCGTCGTCCCCCACTTGGCTTAGTACGGCTCCCAGTCCGAACATCGATGCGTCTGTATGGACAATGAAGCATTTGTTATTATTGGGAGCTGCCAAGAGGGGTGCTTGGGTTAGGGCGGTCTTCAGTTGTTGGAAGGCGGTTTCGCACTCCGGGGACCACAGGACTTGGCGGGGCAGGGTTTTCTTAGTCAGGTCGGTCAGGGGTTTGGCGAGGGCGCCATAGTTGGGAACGAATTTCCGGTAGTACCCTGCCGTGCCCAAGAAAGCGAGGACCTGAGTCTTGGTGATGGGGGTGGGCCACTCCAGAATGGCTTCTATCTTGGCCGGTTCTCGACGCTGGGTTCCCCGACCCACCCGGTGGCCGAGGTACTGTACCTCAGACATCCCTATCCTACACTTCGCGGGTTTAAGGGTCAGGTTGGCGTCCCTTATCCGAGCGAATACCACCCCCAGATGGTGAAGGTGTTCCTCCCAAGTCTGGCTGTAGATGGCGATGTCGTCCAGGTACGTGCAAGCGAATTCCTGGAGGCCATCGAGGAGGCGATCGATCAGCCGCTGAAAAGTGGCCGGGGCGTTCTTCATCCCGAACGGCATGACCCGAAACTGGTACAGGCCGAACGGGGTGATGAAGGCCGACTTGGGGGTCGCCTCCTCTGCAAGGGGAATCTGCCAGTACCCCTTGCACAGATCTACCGTGGTCAAGAAATGGCCCTGGGAGATCTGATCCAACAGCTCGTCGACTCGGGGCATGGGGTAAGCATCAGTGACAGTGCAGTCATTGAGCCTCCGGTAGTCGACACAAAACCGGGTGGTACCATCCTTTTTGGGGACCAGGACTACGGGCGAGGCCCATGGACTGGCAGAGGGCTCGATAACTCCCAGCTCCAGCATCTCCCGGATTTCAGCCCGCATGGATTCGCGTACTGCCTGCGGGAGTCTGTATGCCGGTTGCCGAAGGGGACGCTTGCCGGGGGTTTCCACCTGGTGCACGGCCTGGCTGGTGTAGCCAGGGAGTGCGGAGAAGAGCTCCTGGTGCTCTTGGAGCAGCTGCCTAGCCTGCTCCTGCTTATGGGGACCCAACCCTTCCCCTAGCTGCACTTGTTCCACCCCTGAGGGCCGACCGTCTATCCCGGGGAGGTCTACCAGGGGGAACTGTTCTGCCTCCTCGGTCGCAGGAGCGCAGATGGCAGATACCGTCTCAGGGCGCTCGTGGTATGCCTTCAGCATATTGACATGGAACGTCCGCTGGATCCTGGTGTCGGTACAGCTGACAACCACGTAGGTGGTCTCTCCCACTTGGGTGACCACCCGATAGGGGCCCTGCCAGGACGCCTGCAGCTTGTTCTGCCGCTGTGGTTTCAACACCAGGACCTTCTGCCCCACGAGAAACGAGCGGCTGCGGGCAGAGCGGTCGTACCATGCCTTCTGCTGGGCCTGGGCTGCCTGCATGTTCCCCTGAACCATCACCGTGAGTTCGGTCAAGTGCTCTCGGAGCTCCAGGACGTAACTCACGGCGGGGAGCCCTTCGGCTTCCTGTCCCCCCTCCCACTGCGCCCGGACTAAGTCTAGGGGGCCTCGCACCCATCGCCCGTACAGGAGTTCGAAGGGGGAGAACCCGGTCGACTCTTGGGGGACCTCCCGGTAGGAGGCAAATAACAGGTGGGGTAGGTATTTCTCCCAGTCTTTCCTCTCTTGGGTGTAAGCGCGGATGAGCTGTTTCAGGGTCCCATTAAACCGCTCGCACAGCCCGTTCGTCTGCGGGTGGTATGGGGCGCTGTGAAGCGCCTTAACCCCGCACAGACGCCAGAGCTGTTGGGTTAGCTCAGCGGTGAATTGGGAGCCCTGATCAGACAAGATTTCCTGAGGAAATCCTACCCTAGAGAACACCTGTAGGAGGCCATCGGCGACGGTGTCTGCCTGAATGTTAGACAGGGCCACCACCTCGGGGTATCGGGTGGCGTAGTCCACCACGGTGAGAATATATCTCTTCCCGGTGGCGCTGGGGCGGGGTAAGGGACCAATTATGTCTACCGCCACCCGACTAAAGGGTTCTTGAATGATGGGCATTGGGTGAAGGGGGGCTTTCGGGTGGTCCCCAGTTTTCCCCGTTTTCTGGCAGGTCGGGCAGGTGCGGCAGTACTCCCGGACATCCTCACTAAGGCGAGGCCACAAGAATGCTCGGGTTATCCGGTGTCGGGTCTTGGCCATTCCTAGATGGCCGGCGAGGGGAATGTCGTGGGCCAGTCTCAGGAGTTCCTTTCTGGGGGCCTGCGGTACTACTAGCTGTTTGTGGGGAGCCCGTGGTTTCTGAGCGTCTCCCCTATTGGTGTACCGATACAGTAGCCCATCTTCCCACTCAATGCTGTCGTCTTGTCCGTCGCCGGGACTCTGGCCGGCCCGGTCGCGGTACCTTTCTAGGATGGGGTCAGTCTGGGTCTGGTGCCGGAGGGTGGCTGGAGAGCTCCACGTGAGGGGGTGGTCCGGGGGAGGAGGTGTGGGTTCGTCCGGTCGGGGGGGAAGGTCTGGGAGGCTTGGGAGGTCGGAGAGGTCTGGTTGGTCTCACCTGGGTCCCGACCGGAGTGCCTTGGTCGATCCGGTGGCTTTGTTGCCGGGTGGTCACTGGGGCGGCCGCGTCCGTGGCGTAGGCTGATACCAAGCGTCCAGGTCGTTCCCCAGGAGGATTTCTCCGGTAGTTGGTCGAGTAACCCCACCCGCACGGATCCCTCCCCCAACCCCCAATCCAAATGGACTCGGGCGGTAGCGAGTCGGAGCACCTTGCCTCCGGCTACGCGAACAGCGATGGTGCGGTCCAGCCGGTCCTTTCGGGGAATCATGTGAGGCCGGACAAGCGTAATGGTAGCGCCGGAGTCGCGGAGACCTTTGGCGGCCCGCCCGTTAATCCATACCGCCTGTCTGTGGTGTTGGCGGTTGTCGGCGGATGCAGCCTGCACGGGATCGGCCTCATGCAGCATCCCCCATTCCTCCTGTGGGTCCCAGTATGGGGATTCCTCCTGGTAACAATGAGCCGCGGGTGGGGCTCGGATGGGGCCCTGCGGAAGGGGCGGCTGGTTGGGGCAGTTCTGGCGGTAGTGGCCCATCTGGCCGCACCCATAACAACGGATGGTAGCCGTGGAAGGGGCCCGGTTTGGGACCCGGGGTGCGGGCCAGCGTGTTGTTGGCTCCGGCCGGGGAGGTGGGGGTGTGGCACGGGGAGGTGGTAGGGTGGATCGGGAGGGTGGAGGTCGTTCCCCCCCGTGGGACGTGCGCGTGTCCGTATACTCATCGGCCCAGGTGGCCGCTTGCTGCACCGTCTGGGGCTTCTTGTCACTCACCCACTCCCGCACGGCCGGGGCGGTGTGGTCGAAAAACTGCTCGAGAAGGAACAGCTGAGTGACTTCTTCGAGGGTTCGAGCCTTGCTTCCAGCAAACCAGGTCTTCATGTCCCGTTGCAGCCGGTGCGCCCACTCCACATGGGTAGTACCGTGGGGCCGCCGGGAATTTCGGAATTTCATCCGGCTGGCTTCGGGGGTGATGGCAAAACGGGCCAGCAGGGTTTGTTTCACCTGTTCGTAGTCCCGGGCTTCTTCGTCTGGGACAGTCCTGTAGGCCTCCGCAGCCCGCCCTGTTAGTTTACACGCCAGGATCCCAACCCAAGCGGCCTGTTGAACCTCGTGTAGTTGGCACGAGCGTTCAAAGTCCTGGAGGAAACTTCCTATTTCCTCCTCTGCCTCGTTGAAGCTCTTGAAGGCCTGGAAGGGCACCTTCCGTGCCGTTGGTCTTTCCCAGTTGGGGTTTCCTCCCTGTTGGTACTGGATTTCCGCCAGCCATATCTCATGTTGGCGCACCCGCTCCTGCTCTTCTTCATGGGTGATGTCCCGGACGAAGTGCTGGAAGGTGGCTTCTGTCGGCGCAGCTCCGCAAGCCGCTGCCCGCTGCTGTACCTTCCTCTGTAAGGAGTTTTCAGGGCTGGACGCCTGAGCTACGATCTGTGGTGAGGTTGCGGGCAGGTCCCTGGTCTGCTGATCCAGGGCCGCCAATTCTTCGACCAGGGCATCCTTGCTCTTTGAGCCCACGGTTCCTCCACGGTCCTCCAGCATGCCCCGCAGTGTGTCCCGTTTATAATTGGCATATGCTGCCATGATGAGGATCTTCTGGGGGTGCAGAGAGCTATCCTCACCGCTTGCCACCAATGTGACGGAATGGGGTGTTATCCGTCTGCGGGTGTGCTCCAATCCGACCCCCTCTTGATGGCGTCAGGCCCGACTACCGAGTGTCACGGCACTCGGCGTCTCGAGCGGCCTGAGATGACCCTGGCGTTACTTGGCGAGATGGTGCTGCCGAATTAAGTTGACCCGATCTGCGTAGTGGGGAGCTTGGAGACCGCAGAGTGTCTCCTGCACGGTGATTTTAGCAATGAAATGACGACACCAAACGGGGCTGTATGCTTCAAGTCAAACGCAGTTGAACTGACTTTTTACTCAAATGGGACACGCATTTAAACATCTCACACACAAAGGAGACATGCCCAGGCTTGAATGGGAACTTAATTTGCATACAATGGCATGCTTGCATCATCATATTACACACACACACAGAGCTAATGTACACAGAAATTAGCATACAATTGAATTTCAACACAGCCTTTCACTCCTAGCAACCAAGGGGAAATATAATACCTTTAAATGCATCACACAATTACACATCTGAATCCACACTCATACAATACAGGATACATGGTAATACATCACACCAATAAAACCACATCTAGAAAAGGTATAACTGTTCATTTCAACACGCAAAACCGAAAGAGTCTGAAATAAAGAAAAAGGTCTTTGAAATGTCCCAGGCTGTTAGTTCTGGGGCTCGCTGGTCAGAGCCCCTATGTCCGTTCCATGACAACATCCAATGTGTATGAAATGGGCAAAGCATTCTCTTGGTGCTCCACAACGTTGATGTATATGTATAGTTCTTTTAGGCTAGGGTCAGACGAACGCAGCGCGAACGCGCGTGCAGCCACACTTTATCACGGCCGTAGTAGCAGCAAATGACGGCCAATGTACGAAGTACGGGCGCACAAAAGTGCGGCCGCGCAAAGCAAGCGGCAAACAAACAATTTTTTTTCGAGAACGTGATACCGCTGGTACTGACGTACAGAGTGCGCTGCGTCCGCTAGCGGCGTGTGTGCGTGATTAGGAGATGTCAGACGCTGCTCATGTCTGGCCAACATAATGTCCAGACGCAAAAAGGGTTTTATTGATGATCCGTACAAAATCACGGACGAAAATGCGCATCGTATGACCGCTATCGCGTATTCTGTGAAAAAATACATCCATTCGGTCGAACGCACTTTTTTCACGGACGACGCGAAAAATGCGTTAGTCTGACCCTAGCCTTATCAGGATAGGCCCATATCAATATAAAACCAGCAGTGAGGGTTAATGGAAAAAACAGCAAATAAACGTAAATACGTAGTTTGCTAGTGAAGACTCCTAAGGGATGGCTCCTCTTCATCCATCAATAATACATAAATAAGAATATAAGGAGTCTCACTGTAAGACAAATGAAAAAAAACATAGGGCAGAACTGCACATATAAATGATACAGAAACCCCTGCTCATATAACATGCTCACAGGATATTCATGCAATAAGGGCACATCAATCAATATACTCAGCCGCTGTAATTCGCCTGTAGACCTGTGGTGTAGCTGGAAACCGCTGGTGCAGGATACAACAAAAAGGCTAGACTAAATAAAAGTATTAAAATCAAATTTCAAAGGACATAAACGCTGACGCATTTAGTTACATACAAGTAACTTCGTTACATACAAGTACACGCACCCGACGCGCGTTTTGCCCATTAAAGGCTCGTCAGGAGTGCTCAAATAAACTGAAAATTGTGCTCCTATTTAAACCCATTTGGTGCCCACCTCTTATGGTTAATTAACAAAATATTAACAAAAATTAACAAATATCACATGCTCTCTTATGTACTTTGATATGGGCCTATCCTGATAAAAGAATTATACATCAACGTTGTGGAGCACCAAGGGATTGCTTTGTCTGTTTCATACACAGTGGATGTGTTTGAATTTTATCAGGGTTTTTCAAAGAGATCCGAATTCTTGTGGCCGAAAGGTAACTGAACAGTGAAATTCAGCGTTCGGTTACCTTTCTTGGCCATTCGGCTATTCAGAGAGCAGGCAGTTCTCCAAATGTTGGCGAATTGCCTGCACATACGGTGCCTTTTCGTGGGCAGTGAAATCTCCATAGAGAAGCAATGCTTCGTCTATTCAGAAAACAAAAACCAGCAGTGAAAGGTTCCCGAATTGCCCTGCTGTTCGGTGGTTTCATTCGACAGGTTTATTCAGGAGAATCCCATTGGCTTCAATGTTAAAAATATTCCCGTTTTTTAATTCAATATCTAATAAACCGTTGATTATAATATTCTGCAGTAAAAAGTCTCTTTATTTATAGATTTTTTAGAATCTTTTAGGCATTTCTCGGGATTTTTTTACGATTTTTTTTTTTCCGTTTTTTTTCCAAATCGTTTTTTCTTTTTTCTGTAACAGCCCTTTTTATTATCATTCATTGGATCTTATATGGAAATTTCAGACATTTTCGTTCTGTAGTTTCGTTACAAACAGCGTTTCACTTTTCAAACATTCAAGCGTACTGTTTTTTTTTTCACTCCATTCGTCTGCGGTGTCGGCTTTTTCCGGCGCTGCTTTGCGCTGTGATCGGCGGCTGCTTGGGTTTCTCCGGTGTGTTCGGCGGGGTTAATCCAGATGTTTTTGCGGATTTCGGTGTGCGTTCGCCATTTTTTGCAGTGAGTGTTCGGCAGGTTTGCGGCGGCTTTTCCCTGCACTACGACGGCCCTATGGTGCTTGCTGAATACACCGCAGGGTCACCGAAATTGGATCGCAGAATCGCACCGAATTGAAGAGAACGAAAAGTCACCGAACGTGCGGTGACTTTTCGATTCTCTTTGAATAACCCTGTTAATTTCAATATTATTTGTTGTTACGTTGTTTGTGAAGCATGTCTGAACCATCTTGCAATGCAAAGTTGGTTTCTTAAATGATTTCAAGAAAAGTCAAGTTTTAACATTGCCACAGGTAGAAATCCATCTTCTTTTGAACTTCATTTGGATATCAGTTTATTGTAAACTAGACATAAATTCACATGTACAACTAAAATTATTTTTTTTATTCAGTTATGATATATTTCTGAAATGCTGAAGCTGCTATACAACGTGGACCACAATTTATCACTGCTGGCAAAAAATCAACTAGCAGCAAGAAAAGAAGCACCTCTATGAAACCAAATTGATTATTGCAGAAGACTCTATGATACTTGAAAGTAGACACGTCTATTTTTTGAGAAAGAATTTTACCAGGAAGGATACATTGAGATTTCTCTCGTTTTCAAGTATGTCCTGGGTGACGGGTATGTACCATTAGGTGTCTTGCCCAAGGACACTTACTGGAGAGGTGCTCTTGCTGGGATCGAACCCATGATCTCCATAGGCTCTCTCCACGCAGAGCAGTGATATTACCTCTACTCTACCCAGCCAGTACAATTTGGTCTAGATTGTTCTCTTCTCCTGCCAGTTCTCCTGAGTTTCACCTATAGTGAATAGACCCTATAGTCAAAATCCAAAAGCACCTGCGGGAGCCATAGATAGAGTTTACTCGATCTGGTCTTACTCTGTAACAAAGCAAAGGAATTTAGTTTATTGCAAAAAAAATTGTTTGCAAGTGGGCTCTAGAACCTGCCCCTTAATCTGACATAACAGCCGATGCGTTAAAATTGTTTGCAAAGCTTTGAGCTCTATTTCGCTTTCAAGGAAACTCGGGAGACCAAGTCGTAAAGTAGACGGAGTAGCGCTTTTTGGCCAGCAGAGGGAGTCCACTCCCTGCTGTCAATGATGGTTTACTGATAGTGGAATTGTAAAGTAGAGATACCTCTTTACTTTTTGTTATTTTGTGGGTAATGGAAAGTGATTTTCCATAAAACCAGTGGGTCCTGCCAGTGGATTTATGGAAATTCACTTGGCAGCGAAGGGGTTAAAATGCTCACATAGATAATAGAGGCATCTACTTTAGAGGTGAATTCCTTAATACCAGCAACTTGGAATCTTTCAATAAAGGGGATTTGGAATGAAAAGCATTCTCCAATAGAGCAGATGCATTGCAAAGTGTAACGGTATAGGGGGGGGGTAGAACTCTACAAAATAAGTATATGAATATTATAAAAACAGACTTCTCTTTGTATGCAATAACCTCCAAATTTAGACGCATTTCATGAAGATGAGGATGAAGGTTGAAGTTCTTATGATAATGTGGAGTAACTGAATAATTATATATACTTTGGGACAGTTATGTTTCATTACACTAGTATCTGTCTTACAGAGAAGTCAGGTTACACATTCAGAAGCCAAGCTCCAAAAATAACTCTGCCGCTACATAGTTTCAGCAATGCACCGTACAGAATAGAGGTCTATTTTTTTCCCAGGAGGTAAACACCATGGCAGATGTCCAAAATGATGTCGACTCTATTGAGTGATACATTTAGGGTAATAACATATATTTGTTGTGCATTGAAATAGAAGAGACGTTGTAGTTTCCTGTTGCAGGCAATTAACTTACATATGTTTTCCCAGAGCGGTTTCCTACATAAATTCTCCAGCACTGCTCGTAAGTGACTTCATGTTTTTATGGTTTATAAACATTTAAAAGGACATTATAGCCCAGGGCTTTCAAACTCACGACCCCGCAGATGTTGATGCCTAAACCTCCCAGAATTTGTTCAATGCACTAGATCAGTGGTTCCCAACCGCGGTCCTCAAGTACCCGCTAACAGGCCAGGTTTGCAGATATCTGAAGCACAGCACAGGTGATATGATTTGCTGCTCAGGGATTGCAGGATTCAGTCTGCATTTCCCCAAGGTGATCCTTAAAATCTGGCCTGTAAGGGGTACTTGAGGACCGCTGTTGGGAACCACTGCACTAGATGGCTGGGAAATCATGAGAGATGTAGTTCAGAAATATCTGGGGCCAGAGTTTGACAGCCCTGCTCTAGCCACCATAACAATTTCATCTCCCTGTAATGGTCATGGTGCAAAGACCCTGGTCCCGCTGTTTAGTTTTTATCAACATGGCCTTTAAAGCTGGTATCATACATCTGCAGGGAAACCTGTCATTCAGATCCAGAGAATTACATTTCCCGGATAATATACAAAATGGACCCAAAATATCATGGTACATGTGTGCTGAGATCAAATACAAAAACAGACAAGTGTTACACGGCTACAGTATTAAGGTGGCTACATTTATTGTGGATCGCAGAACTTCACATCTTCTGAGGAAAGATGTGCTCAGATCAGGAAGTAGCTCAGCCAATCAAGATCATCCTACTTTTTTTTTTTTATGTTGGCTTGACTCATCGCTCTCTAAACCGCTCGATCTAGTCTCATCCTAAAAAGGCAGTGGTTCGCAACCCTGGTCCTCAGGTCCCCCTAACAGGCCAGGTTTTAGGGATTTCTTTGGGGAAATACAGACTGAATCCTGCAATCACTGAGCAGCAAATCATATCACCTGTGCTGTGCTTCAGATATCTCGCAAACCTGGCCTATTAGGGGAACCTGAGGACCGGGGTTGGGAAACACTGCTATGAGGGAAAAACATGTGACAATGCTGCTAGCAGGAGAACAGAGGCATAGGGTGCACAGGGGTGTTCCTGGTGTGTCCGGGCACTGACGGCATCTCTGATTACAGGCTTGTTTTCTATTGAAAAATGTGCATTTTGTGCAAAATCTAAACTTGCGTTTTCAATTAATAAAGGTTCCAAGGGTACAGACCCTAATGTAACGAACTGCTCATACTAGCAAACATAAGAGATTATCAGCTCAGTTACAATTTGGTTAACTGGAGCTGGAATCGTGAAGGTTCCTCCACGCAGGCCTAACTGAAGCTTCATCTCAGTGTGTCTGCAGTGTCTGCAGTTGCATGGAATGACGCCATGTGCAGCAAAGCATCTGGGACCCCATTACATCATGGCCTAAACATAAAATACACATATTTATGGTGCATGGGATGTCTACATTAACCCCTAAAACCTCCAAAGTCGAGTTATCTCGATTTGCATTACAATACATTGTAAAGCAATCATTAGCATATTAAAACCCCATTTTCAGACCTTTTCAAAGCCACATTAGTGTGAGGAAACAAATTCCACGGTCTTATCTCTATTCAGACACCCTGCAGAGATCTAACACAAGCTACATATAACAGCCCCAAAACTCACTGTAACAAAAGGTTCAAATACATTGTTGTTGCAGTGCAACAGCCTGGGAGAGGGGGCAGAATACAGGGAGGGCTCTGGGGTCACTCACTTCTGTACAGGGATAAGATTCAGGGGGTTATAATGACTGAAAATCCCTGTATAGTACAGATACAAGGTGTTACTGTAATTTCCATACACAGGCATTATGTCACATACAGATATTATTTTTAGATTGTTTGGAAGCTGCATTGCTAATAATCTCATTTTGATCACTACAAATCCCTAAAAGCAAAATATCTGTTTGTTTTTATTATTTATGTTTATCACATGTACTGGATCTGTCACAAAGGCCATTTCTGCCGGTATGCTGATAATGCAGACCCCGTGTGACATTTTGCCACATAAGAGATGCCATCTAGAGGTGAAAATCTTTCATTCCAACTATATTTCTCTAAGGCTGGGGTCAGACAAATGCATTTTTCACTTCTACCGTCAAAAAGTGCGTTGATGCGTCCGAACGCATTTTTCCACGGAATACGCGATAGCAGTCACACGATGCGCAATTTCGGCTGTGATTTTTTACGGATCCAAACCAGGAAACCTTGGGTGTCTGGACGTTATGTTGGCCAGATATGAGCAGTGTATGACACGTATGACATGCCACTATGCGGACGCAGCGCACTCTGTACGTCAGTACTAGCGGTTCGACGTTCTTGCAAAAATGCGTTTGTTTGCCGCTTGCGTTGCGCGGCCGAACTTTCGTGCGGCCATACTTCGTGTGTGGGCCTGCATTTGACGTCATTTGCTGCTACCACGGCCGTAATAAAGTGCGGCTAAACGCACGTTCGCGCTGCGTTCGTCTGACCCCAGCCTAATGGATAAAAGAATACATAAAAAATAAAAAAATGAGGGAATTTACATTATTTTACATTTTTAACTATCTCAGAAGAACAATGTATGTGCACAATTTCTACTTTACCCTATATTTAATTGCTAATTTTTTCATTTATGTTTCAAATAAGTGTTATGATAAAAAAAATTCAACAAAACTGGCTTGGTAGTGACGGGGTTAACAACCTTCTGTAGTGAGGTGTACAGCAGAAGCGAGCTTTCCCTCTCTACACATCTGGCGCTATATCTTCCGGGATGATTCTATGATGTTATTCCAGTGTATGTGCGCTGTGTTTTTTTGTTTTTTTTTACTCACAGGCGTGAGCATTCATGGGTCACTCATGGTATGTGCGCCGAATGCTAGATTGTGATAGAAAAATCTAATTTCAACAAACCATTTTTGTAATGGAGGGTTATTATTTGAAAAGTTATTATTACAGCATGTCTTTCATTCCCGACTGACAGCTTCTCTTTATAAAATGCCATAAACATTTCCGGAGCAGTAATGTGCATCACCATAATAAAGAACAATCAATTCAAGCTGCCAGCTCTCTGCACATCATGTATATATATATATATATAAAATGGCTATAGAATGGCACTCCACTTCCTTTAAATAGCAAGAAAATATATCTTCAAGCCCATGTAATCTCATACCACCATATATATTCAATGTATAGCAAAAAACAGCATGCACTCATGACAGGTGTGTTCAAAGAAAGGTGAAACTCAGGAGAATTGGCAGGAAAAGTGAAAATTCTAGGTCAAAATAGTCAAACCAGAAAAATTCTCCCATTTAATCTCACTTTCCAAATCGGATATTTGGTCTAGATTGTTCCCTTCTCCTGCCAGTTCTCCTGGTTTTCACCTTTTTCTGAATAACCCTGATAGTCTTCTTTAAATTCCTTTTACACCTTTTATTCAATATTTCATAACGTGCAGTCGCCTCAGTAAGGAAAGGCTCTGCTGAGACGAAACGTCGACTATATGCTATGTAATAATGAATAAAGATGTAAAAGGATTTGATGAAAACCCGTGGGTGTATAATGGTTTTTGCTATGCATTGAACATATATATATATAATTCAGTGTGAGGTAATATTGTCCAAGAGAATGATAAAGGTGTAAAAATCACATCACAATACTTAACACATTATTATTATGTTATCTCTCCCTTTTGTACAGCGCCACGGAACTTGTTGGCGCTTTATAAATGCTTGTAACTGTATTTATAGAACACCAAGAGATTCCACGACACTGTATGAAGTCGCACATCCGTACAGAGTCATATGAACAAACGTGTAATAATACATTTGAACAAGACATAAATTAATACGGGAGGAATAGAGGACCCTGTTCCCATGGGAACTTACAATTTAGACGGTCAAAGGGGTTAAAGAGACACGTGGGCAGGGAAGTGATGAAGTGCTTGGCAGCTGGTGCTACGAGGAGTGTGCCGGTTGTTATAACATAGGGAGATTGGATTTCACACAATATTCATCACTACATGAAGTAAAAAAAAATTGAACTTGGGGAGCAGGCTCAGATGATATTTGCTGGTCTCCGCTGCTACCGGGTATATCTGTACATACAGGTGAAACTCAAAAAATTAGAATATCGTGCAAAAGTTCATTTATTTCGGTAATGCAACTTAAAAGGTGAAACTAATATATGAGACTCATTACATGCAAAGCAAGATCGTTCAAGCCGTGATTTGTCATAATTGGGATGATTATGGTTACAGCTCATGAAAACCCCAAATCCACAATCTCAGAAAATGAGAATATTACATGCAATCAATAAAACAAGGATTGTACATAGAACAATATGGCACCTCTGAAAAGTATAAGCTGCATATGTACTCAGTACTTGGTTTGGGCCTCAATGCGGCATTGTGGTATGGAAGCGATCAGCCTGTGGCACTGCTGAGGTGTTATGGAAGACCAGGATGCTTCAATAGCGGCCTTCAGCTCTTCTGCATTGTTCTGTCTCATGTCACTCGTCTTTCTCTTGGCAATGCCTCATAGATTCTCTACGGGGTTCAGGTCAGGCGAGTTTGCCGGCCAATCAAGCACAGTAATCCCACGGTCATTGAACCAGGTTTTGGTGCTTTTGGCAGTGTGGGCAGGTGCCAAGTCCTGCTGGAAAATTAAGTCAGCATCCTCATAAAGCTCATCTGCGGAAGGAAACATGAAGTGCTCCAAAATCTCCTGGTAGACGGCTGCGTTGACCCTGGACTTAATGAAGCACAGTGGACCAACACCAGCAGATGACATGGCTCCCCAAATCAACACAGACTGTGGAAACTTCACACTGGACTTCAAGCATCTTGCAGTGTGTGCCTCTCCATTCTTCCTCCATACTCTGGGTCCTTGGTTTCCAAATGAGATGCAAAAGTTGCTCTCATCAGAAAAGAGGACTTTAGAGCCACTGAGCAACAGACCAGGTCTGTTTTTCTTTAGCCCAGGTAAGACGCTTCTGACGTTGTTTGTTGTTCAGGAGCGGCTTGACAAGAGGAATACGACATTTGAAGCCCATGTCCAGGATCCGTCTGTGTGTGGTGACTCTTGATGCACTGACTCCAGCCTCAGTCCACTCCTTGTGAAAGTCCCCAACACGTTTGAATGGCCTTTTCCTGACAATCCTCTCCAGGCTGCAGTCATCCCTGCTGCTTGTGCACCTTTTTCTGCCACACTTTTCCCTTCCACATAACTTTCTATTAATGTGCTTTGATACAGCACTTCCAACTTCTTTTGCAATTACCTTTTCGAGGCGTTCCCTCCTTATGGAGGGTGTCAATGATGGTTTTCTGCACAGCTGTCAGGTCAGCAGTCTTTTCCATGATTGTGATGCCTACTGAACCAGACTGAGAGACCATTTAAAGGTTCAGGAACCCTTTGCTGGTGTTATGGCTTAATTAGCTGATTAGAGTGGGACACTTTGAGCCTAGAATATTGCACCTTTTCACAATATTCTAATTTTCTGAGATTGTGAATTTGGGGTTTTCATGAGCTTTAAGTCATAATCATCACAATTATGACAAATTACGGTTTGAACTATCTCATATATTAGTTTCACCTTTTTAAGTTGCATTACTGAAATAAATGAACTTTTGCACGATATTCTAATTTTTTGAGTTTCACCTGTATAATAACCAACTTTATTTGTGTAAATAGTGTATGTACAAGCTAAATTTAAAACAAAACAATTATTGTGCGAGTCAAAAAAAGGTATAATGAAAGGAAAGAAATATAGGAAAAATAGAAAAAAATGAGTACCAACCTTGACCAACCCCGGTTGGTACTCATTTTTTTCTAGTTTAGCTATTACTTTCTTTTCATTATGTACAGGGTTATTCAGAGAGAGGTGAAACTCAGGAGAATAACTGGAGAAGTGAAAATTCTAGGTCAATATAGCCAAACCAGAAAATTTCTCCCATTCATCTCACTTTCCAAATCAGCTATTTTGACCTAGTATTTTCATTTCTCCAGTCATTCTCCTGGTTTTCACCTCTCTCTGAATAACCCTGTACATAATGAAAATAAAGTAATATCAAAACTAGCAGGGTTATTCAGAGAAAGGTGAAAACCAGGAGAATGGCAGGAGAAGAGAACAATCTAGACCAAGTAGCCGATTTGGAAAGTGAGATAGGCGGCAGAATTTTTTTACCTAGAATTTTCACTTCTCCAGTCATTCTCCTGAGTTTCACCTCTCTCTGAATAACCCTGTAGAAAAAAATGAGTATCAACTGGGGTTGGTACAGGTTGGTACTCATTTTTTCTATTTTTTTCCTATTTCTTTTCATTATACCTTTTTTTACTCGCACAGTAATTGTTTTGTTTTATATTTGACTTGTACATACACTATTTACATGAATAAAGTTGGTTATTATATATGTACAGATATACCTGGTAGCAGGGAGACAAGCAAATATCATCTGAGCCTGCTCCCCAAGTTCAATTGTTTTTTACTTTTTGTGATCAATGAGGGTTTAGTCCCACCTAACCGGGTATTACTCCCACAAAATGAGGAACTGGTCGAGAGACCAGATCTTCACACAATTTTTTTATTTGATCATCACTACATGTTTAATAACACATGGAGCACTATACGTAACGGCAGATGTTATTAGCTCAATTTTGTCACATCCTATTCCCACCTTGCTGCTAAAGGAGGCGTTCCGACCTTAGCGACTCATGGTTTGCGGCGCTTACTGTACTCCACATCTCCCATACTTAACATGGGAAGCGCAAGTCGTTAAGAAATACAAGAATAGCGACCTATTCCAAGGTCATAAATAAACTTAACTAGGTGCAAACCAGGCACATTTAACACCTCCTAAAAGCTGGTGTTAACCTCATAACGATACATAAACCGTGGTATTTTCTTCCCTGAGCAGCTGAAGTCTATGGAGTTGTTAAGGCTCTGTTTAGGCTGGGGTCAGACGAACGCAGTTTTAACGTGCGTTTAGCCGCACGAAATCACGGCCGTGCTAGCAGCAAATGACGTCCAATGCCGGGGAACATACGACGAACGGCCGCACGAACGTTCGTCCGTGCAACGCAAGTGGCAAACGAACGCATTTTTTCGAGAACGTCAAACCGCTAGTACGGACGTACAGAGTGCGCTGCGGCCGCATAGCGGCGTGTTTGCGTGATTGGGAGACGTCAGACGCTGCTCATGTCCGGCCAACAAAACGTCCAGACGCAAAAAGGGTTTTATTGATGATCCGTACAAAATCACGGCTGTAAATGCGCATCGCATGACTGCTATCGCGTATTCCGTGAAAAAATACGTCCATTCGTTCGAACGCACTTTTTCACGGACAACGTGAAAAATGCGTTCATCTGACCTTAGCCTTAAGGTTACACCAGGGCTGAAATACAGACACAGGGGTTCAACCCTTTCACTGCGGACGATGCATGGGGGGTTCCTCGTGTGTCACTGCTGTGAGTGGCGTCTCCCAATTGGTGGTAGCTAGCGGGTCATGTTGTTTGGTATCATTGGAAAGGCCAGAGCATGATACCATACATGACCAGGTTAATTGTAAATAAATAAATAAATAAAGGAGGAATAATAAAAAAATAAAAAAAAGTGTTTTTATTTATTTATTAATGCAGCAGCATTGTTCACTTTCAATTCTAATGTGAACAATGATGCTACACTTATGAAAAATTCAGTTTTTTCAGCTTTAGCTAAAATCGTGTATTTTCTCAGAATAATAATGTAATGGGTTCCCATTTCAAATTTTTTTTAACAAGCATAACCCATAGAATATATAACCGCAGGGACTTGGATGATAAAATGTGAAAAAAATAATTTTGCACGCTGTAGATGATTGAAATTTGATTGGAAATTCCCTTTTTTTTTCCTTTAAAAAAAAAAAATTGTTATAGCAATATGAAAGGACATGACGTATTCATATAATAATGACATATTCTGAATCTGCCAAGTCTGCCTAAAAAAAAAGGATATATATATAATTTGTCAGGGTTCTACCATAAAACAAGGCTTCAAATCACGTTTAAACATGATGAGCGCAAAACGCTAAAAATGAGCTCAGCACGCAGAGGTGAAATGGCTCAGAAGTGAAGGGGTTAATTATCTGAGCCTGCATCCACTTTCAGTAATGCCAGCCGTTAATTTCATTGCTACAAACACTTTTTATCGTCTTGCTAAGAAATTTTAACGTCTTCAGCCACCTTTAGCGTCTTGACATGCATCAGGGTTGGAATACGGACGCTAAAGGTGAGACACTAATGGTTAACGGCTGGTGCACGATTTTTCCATTGGCGCCTGACTTTTAACGACAACCGTAGAGTATCCCTTAATTATTTCCCCTCTTCTATGATATAACAACAAATTGTTTCCCATGAGATTAGACGTGGGACTCAAACACAGCTTGATGATATTTTTAAAAGCACATAAACAGTTTACACTGACAAATACTCTGAGTATACCCTTAAGGGTATAGATTTAAATGTAATTTTCATGGGAAGTCTCTACTCGGCAAACCTTATTGTCTGCGTTAAGAACACAAGGATCAGGAAGATTGACCAATACAGTAATGGGTTTTCTGCCTTGCGGCGTTCAGGCAAGTTCTATGTCACTGGCTGCAACATGACTGTAGAATTACAAGCTCAGGCTGCTGCGTCTGACGACAATAAGTCTTGGTCAAGTTAAATGCCAGGAGTCAAAGGGTTAATGCTGGCAGCTTGAAGTTTTCCACTGTCGGGTCCAAAAGAGCATTATCCCTGGATACGCTATACATGCTTTACAGTAGGCTAATGCTTTAAGTAGCTTTTAGCTGAAAACTGTGGCTTTGTATAACAAGGTAAGAAACCAAGTAAACTCATTGCAACATTCATATTAGGACACAAAGTGTCTGGACTGAGCATAAAATGCACACAGAGACTGTACAACACATGGAGAAAGAGAATAATAATTACAAGAGGACACATGTGAGAACAATGTGAGCAAACCTCCAACCTCTGGAAGAGCAATAAGCAGGGTTTAGGAGCTTGGGGGACAGGACATACCCCCTGTCATCCTCATAGTCATTTACTCAGTGTGGGCCAGATACCAACTGGCAAATTAATAGAGAGTCACAGAAGGAATAAAGCCGTACAAGCCTTTTACCATTTGCGTCTCGCCATTAAAGTCCCTACGCTTGCTGTACAACTGTATCAGTAGCTGTGCTGTGCTGCCTGGAGCCAAGGATATATTACAGCACCCCCCAATAAATCATGCAGCGTGTATGAGCATATCACAGAGCTCCACAGCAATAACACTCACAGTAATGCGTGGTGTATATGAGCATATCACAGCTCCACAGCAATAAAACTCACAGTAACGCGCAATGTGTATGAGTGTATCACAGCGCACCATGGCAATAAAACTCTCAGTAATGTGCGGTGTGTATGAGCGTATCACAGAACGTCACAGCAATAAAGATCACGGTAATGTGCGGTGTGTATGAGCGTATCACGGAGCACCACAGCACTGAAACTCACAGTAACACGCGGTGTGTATGAGTATCACAGCTCACCATGGCAATAAAACTCACAGTAACATGCAACGTCTGTGAGCGTATCACAGAGTGCCACAGCAATAAAACTCACAGTAATGTGTGGTGTGTATGAGCGTATCACAGAGCACCACGGTTATAGAACCCACAGTAATGTGTGGTGTGTATGAGCGTATAACAGAGCGCCACAGCAATAAAGCTCACAGTAATGTGCGGTGTGTATGAGCTTATCACAGAGTACTACAGCAATAAAACTCACAGTAATGCGCGGTGTGTATGAGCGTATCATAGCGCACCATGGCAATAAAACTCACAGTAACGTGCAGCGTCTATGAGCGTATCACAGAGTGCCACAGCAATAAAACTCACAGTAATGTGCGGTGTGTATGAGCGTATCACAGAACCCCACTGTAATAAAACCCACAGTAATGTGTGGTGTGTATGAGCGGATAACAGAGTGCCACAGCAATAAAACTCACAGTAATGTGCGGTGTGTATGAGCGTATCGTAGAACCCCACTGTAATAAAACCCACATTAATGTGTGGTGTGTATAACAGAGCGCCACAGCAATAAAGCTCACAGTAATGTGCGGTGTGTATGATCTTATCACAGAGTACCACGGAAATAAAACTCACAGAAAAAAAACTTTGAGAAAGGCTGATTTCAGCCGAAACGCCTCAGGTTCCTAAATACAAGTTTGCTTTAGTTCACTGCTATTTGGAGTGCCTGGATCATCTATTTTAATTTGAACAGAAATGAAAACCTATCACATAGTAACAATGGGTGCGATATTTTGTAAGATTCAGTGCTCCAGGCCATGAAACTAGTCTAATTACGGGATAATCCCTCTCTGTGGGAGACATGCTGGCTCTATGAGGACCCCCTGTGCTGATCCAATGTGGATGGCAGGCCCGGACTGAAGACATTCTGATGTGTTTAATTGTGTGGGGTTTTTTTTGTGGGATTTTATTTCCTCAAAATTGATTTACCCTTCAAAATAATTATCTGAAAATCCCTGTACAGTACAGATACAAGGTGTTACTGTAATTTCCATACAAAGACATTAGGCCACATACAGTTATTATTTTTATATTCTATTGGTAGTTTTTGGAAGCCGCATTGCTAATAATCTCATTATCACTAGAAATTCCCACAAGCACGAGATCTAAATTTTTTTTATTATCCATCTATCATATTTACGGTATTTAACACAACGGCCATTTCTGCCCATGTGACATTGTGCTAGAGCATTCAGAATCTTTCATCCCAGCAATATTTCTGTAAGGTATAAACGAATACAGAAAAACTTTAAAAATGTAAATTTGCTAAATTTTATGTTTTAAGCTAGTATTTGTCACGCACGATGGCAGTACCACCAGGCACGCACCACCCTATACTTGCCCTCCGATCCTTGGAAGTGGTCGGTCTGTATATATATCCTATGAATATAACTCGCAGGAAGGTGAGGCCTTGGTTCCTGAGAGAAGCCCCTATATGCAGAGATGCAGGGTAAACTGCAAGGACAGGTGAAAGCAACAAAGGGTTAACAAAAGACCTCTGTACGGCAATACCAAAGATTCCCTGCACTGAAAGACCGGTCTTTAGGATAGCCGGATCTAATCTAAAGGAAAGTATTACCTTGAAGCCGTACAGAGTCTTTTGTTGTATACAGATGACAGGGTTTCCTGGAAACGGTACAGACAAGGAATATACAATAGAGTAGTCATAAAGAGGAAAGCCAAAGGTCATAACCAGAGAGAGTACGTCATACAGAATATAGGAATAGGAACCAGAAGGGAAGTCAGCCAAGCCAAAATCAGTAACTGGGGAATCTGAATGGAACATAAACAGCAAAACAAAATACAGCAATAGACAGAACTAAATACACAGAAGGAACTGACATAAACTGGAACAGAAATAATAGAGACAAAAACTGAAAAAGGATGAACAAACGGAGGATATCAGGACACAAGTGGCAAGGAGACCAGGCAAAGAAAAATGACCCAGCAATGTCCTATAGGTACATTGCTCTAATATAGGCAGGGGAATCAAGGCAAGGGTCAACAGGTGAGCAGCACACAGAACACCAATTAACCCCTGGGAGGCCACCCAGGAATTGGCAGCAACAGAAACACAAGGGAAAAAACACAATATACAAATACAGAGGGCAGGAAGACAGGTTTGCCAGCATAGAACGTGACAGTATTCATTGAATATGTTTCAGCATCAGCACCATGGTGAGCTCCATAGCTGTCCATGGTGCTGAAACATTTTCAATGAATACTATCAGGGTTATTCAAAGAGAATCGAAAAGTCACCGCACATTCAGTGACTTTTCGTTCCCTGCAATTCAGCATGATTCGGCGATCCTAGTTTGCCAACCCTGCGGTGTATTCAGTAAGCACCACAGGGCCGCCGTACTGCAGTGAAGACCCGTTGCAAACCCAACGAACACTCACTGCAAAACTCGTTGAACACTCACCAAACACTCACCGAAACCTGCAGAAAACAACTGGATTAACCCCGCCGAACACACCGGAGAAACCCGACTAGCCGCCGATCACAGCGCAGAGCAGCCGCCGGAAAAACCCGACATGCAGACGAATGAGATGGAAAAAAAATCAGTACGCTTGAAACTTTGAAATTTGAAACGCTGTTTGCAAAAAAACTACGAAAATGTCTGAAATTTAAATATAAGATCCAATGAATGATAATAAAAATGTCTGTTACAGAAAAATGAAAAAACAATAAAAAAAAGAATACATGTTGACAACAAATCCCCAAAAATGCATAAAAGATCCTAAAAAATCTGGAACTAAAGAGATTTTTTACTGCAGAATATAATAATAAACGGTTTATTAGATATTGGTTTAAAACGGGGATATTTTTAACATCGAAGCTTATGGGAATCGCCTGAATAAATCTGTCGAATGAAACCATCGAACAGCTGGGCATTTCGGCAACTTTTTCTTGCAGTTTTGTGTTCTCTAAATAGACAAAGCATTGCTTCTCTATGGGGATATCACTACCCTCGGACAGGCACCAAACAGGCACCGTATGTGCAGACAATTCGCCAAGATTTGGCGAACTGCCTGCTCTCTGAATAGCCGAATGGCCAGGAAAGGTAACCGTACGCTGAATATCACTGTTCGGTTATCTTTCGGCCACAATTCGGATTTCGTTGAATAACCCTGTATGTTTCAGATCAGCAGTTCAGGACCATGGACAGCTATGAAGCTAACCATGGTGCTGAAACATCATATCTATTCAATTCATTGCAGAACGGAAAAAAGCCTCATTTTAAAATAAATTAGGAACAATAAAATTTCACCGAGAAAATTCAAAAAAATGCCTAAATAATCCTAAAAAAATAAATAAACAAAGATACTTTTTGCTGCAAGTGAAAAGAATAAATGGTTTAAGAAATATTTAATAAAAACGTGATTTTTTTTTACATTGAAACCTATGGGCAAAAAAGACTCGTTTCTTTAAAATAAGTTAGGAAATGTAAAATTTCAAGCAAAAAATCGCAAAAAATGCCTAACAAAATCCTAAAAAAGAAATAAATAAAGAAACTTTTTGCCGCAGTTAAAAAAAATAAACTGGTATTTTCAATTTATTGGTAGTAATCTATTTCAAATTTTGAAATAACTAATAAAAGAACTAAATAACTCATAAAAACGAAATACAAATCAACCAAAATATGGAATAACACATAACAAAAAAAAGAAGTGATCCGAAAAACGAAGTATCGGCCGTCCGAAATAACAAATAACCCAAAAATACGAAATTACGTATAAAAAAAACAAAAACGAAGTCATCCGAAAAACTAAATAACCCATAAAAAAAGATAACAAAGCGATCCGAAAACAATACCCGGGGATCCGATATTTCAGATCGGTCCGAAATTACAAATCACAGTAAATTAGTGAACGACCTGTAACGATAAAAAGAAAAAACGGATTTAAATGAGCCTAAATGACTTGAAACGGAAAAAAAACAGGATGAAAAAATCTGAAACGAGACTAAACGAAAAAAAAAAACTGCTGTGCACATGTCTATCTAGATCTAAATTCATAAATTATAGAAAAATTGATAGATGGGTGGTTGGATCGATACTTATCATTATTTCTCAAACTAATCATAGGTGATTTCTTATTATAGGGTTTCCCAAACCTGTCCTCAGGACCCAATAACCGGCCGGATTTTAAGGATTCCCTTGGGGAAATGCAGACTGAATCCTGTAATCACTGTGCAGTAAATCATATCACCTGTGCTGAGCTTCACATATCTGGCAACCCCAGCATGACAGCAGGTCCTGAGGACAGGTTTGGGAAGCCCTGACTTATGATGTGCTTTTTAATTTTGTTTACTGATTGCTGTGTATCACTCTATCGGTCACCCCTGTATGAAAGAGGGCCGTAGTGTCATATTATAGGTAAATGCTCGTCCCTTTTACTTTTAAGCCTAAAATGTATAAAACATAACAAACATTATTAACAAAAGTGCTGTATTTTAATGCAAGCATTAAAGCAGAAAACTAACAAAAAAATGTAGCAGACCGTCATGTGTTCTTCTTATTTCCCCTTTTTATCTTTGACACTTTTTGTTGTAAGTTTCCCTTTAGAAAAACATGCATCATGGAAACCTGAATGAAACACGACCCAAACAGAGCCTGTTGGGTATTTTTTATGGGAACCCCAGGTGTGAGGTCTATGCAGGGCAACAGAAACAGGTTTTTCCAGCAGAGAACTCACTGGGTCTGATTACAATCAACCTCCAAAAGTATTCAGTTAGCAATGTCCTGGGAGAAAAGGTTTTTGTCTCCTGCCACAAAGACCAAGACTGGAAATAAACAAACAAGTCTCTGTGCTTGTTACAGTGCATGTAGTAACAGTAAGACTGTAAGATGAGTACACTATAGTAATGTAACACTATAACCTGCAAAAGGTGTCTGCTCATGAAGATAGAAACAATTAAAGCTAGATATATTGTACAATTTGTTGGCTATTAACCCCTTCACTACAAAGAGCTTTTTGTGAATTCTTTTAATCATAATGTTTATTTGAAGCATGGGATGTGAAGTTAACATGTAAATACAGTGTAAAATAGAAACTTTGCCTGGGGATAGTTAAAGTTAAATAATGTAAATTTCCTCGTTTTTAAATTTTTTCGTGTATTAATTTATCAAAAAATCATTAGTGAAGCATCATTGTTCACATTATAATTGAAATGTGAACAATAGTGCTGAATTAAAAAAAATAAAAAAGCACGTTTTTATTTTTTATTAATTATTTTTTTTATTATTATTTTTATTTTTTTACACTTTAATTTTACTAGTAATATGGTCATGTTTGATATCATTCTAAAGGTCATGATCAGGCCTTTCAAACGATACCCTACCTGACCACCTAGCTGCCACCGATAGGGGGGTTCTTTGAACCCCTTTATCTCCCAATCTCCACCATGGGATTTCCTTAGGAAATCCCTTGGCAGCTAGGGGTTCCCTGGTTAACTGACATCATCGGGCCACGCCTGATGACGTCAGTGGACATGGGGAGTTCCGGAGGTGGGGCTGCCATCCAAGATGGCGGCCCCCACCGGAAAAAGGCTGTGACCTGGCACCGATTGGTGCTGGGTCACAGCCGTGCCACCAAGGGGTTAATGCCATACATCCCTGGAAAGGCCAGGCTAAATAAATTCAATGCACACAGACTGAAGTAGTTTAAGTCATTGGTACTTTTAATTGTGATGATTTTTGTCACATTTAACAAAAACCCTCCAATTCACTACCTCAACAAATTATAATACTTCATAAGACCAATAAGAAAAATCATTTTTAGTGAAATGTTGGCCTCCTGGAAAGTATGTTTATTTACTGTAAATGTACTCAATACATGGTAGTGGCTCCTTTTGCTTTAATTACTGCCTTAATTGGCGTGGCATGGAGGTGATCAGTCTGTGGCACTGCTGAGGTGCTATGGAAGCCCGGGTTTCTTTGACAGTGGCCTTCAGCTCATCTGCATTTTTTGGTCTCTTGTTTCTCATTATCCTCTTGACAATAACCCATAGAATCTCTATGGGGTTCAGGTCTGGTGAGTTTGCTGGCCAGTCAAGCACACCAACACCATGGTCATTTAACCAACCTTTGGTCCTTTTGGCAGTGTGGGCAGGTGCCGACTGCCGAATCCTGCCGGAAAATGAAATCAGCATCTTTAAAAAGCTGGTCAGCAGAAGGAAGCATGAAGTGCTCTAAAATTTCTTGGTAAACGGGTGAAGTGACTTTGGTTTAAAAAAACACAGTGGACCAACACCAGCAGATGACATTGCACCCCAAATCATCACAGACTGGAAACTTAACACTGGACTTCAAGCAACTTGGGCTATGAGCTTCTCCACCCTTTCTCCAGACTCTAGGACCTTGGTTTTCAAATTAAATACAAAACTTGCTCTCATCAGAAAGAAGACTTTGGACCACTGGGCAACAGTCCAGTTCTTCTTCTCCTTAGCCGAGGTAAGGCACCTCTGACATTGTCTGTGGTTCGGGAGTGGCTTAACAAGAGGAATACAGCAACTGTAGCCAAATTCTTTGACATGTCTGTGTGTGGTGGCTCTTGATGCCTTGCCTCCAGTCTCAGTCCATTCCTTGTGAAGTTCACCCAAATTCTTGAATCGATTTTGCTTGACAAGTCTCTCAAGGCTGCGGTTCTCTTGGTTGGTTGTGCATCTTTTTCTTCCACACTTTTTCCTTTCATTCAACTTTCTGTTAACATGCTTGGATACAGCACTCTGTGAACAGCCAGCTTCTTTGGCAATGAATGTTTGTGGCTTACACTCCTTGTGAAGGGGGTCAATGATTGTCTTCTGGACGACTGTCAGATCAGCAGTCTTCCCCATGATTGTGTAGCCCAGTGAACCAAACTGAGAGACCATGTTGAAGGCTCAGGAAACCTTTGCAGGTGTTTTGAGTTGATTAGCCGATTGGCATGTCAACATATTCTAACAAAAATTGGTGGGTTTTTGTTAAATGTGAGCCAAATCCTCACAAGTAAAAGAACCAAAGACTTAAACTACTTCAGTCTGTGTGCATTGAATTTATTTAGTACACAAGTTTCATAATTTGAGTTGAATTAATTAAATAAATGAACTTTTCCACGATATTCTAATTTATTGAGATGCACCTGTACATTTAAACATTAGTAACAAAATAAGTGCAACATATCAACTGATAATTGGGGAGCATAAATCTCAGAGAATTCTCACACTTATTATTTTAGGACTAGATACATTTATATCTTACTAGAGGACTGTATCCAATAATGACTAATGCCATGCTCCACCAACGTATTATTAGTCCATAGAGGCACAAACCTTTGTCTTGTGTCACTATTTCAGTAAATTAGTTATTTTGCTGTTGTTACTCATTTACAAAAATCATACGAAACAAATGGCAGAGTTTATAGCAGGGTTTCGGCAACATCGGCCCTCCAGATATTTTGGAAGTTCATTTCCCACGAGTCTTTGCAAACCTAATGAGTGGCTGAGCATCATGGGAGATGTAGTTCCCTATCATCTGGAGGGCCAAGATTGCCGACCCCTTGTTTATACCATAAAGAACTTAAAATAAGTAGCATATTTCTGTATCACAATAAGTATAATTAGTTTTGTCAATTGTTACATTGTTGATATTTTATCTAATTATTGATCTATTGATAGATGAAAGACAACTGACCCCACGGCCAAGGCAGCAATGAGATGCCGCATGAACTTCAGATCTTGGCACAATTGATCTCATTTACGCTTCTCATCTAAGGCGAGCCTTATATACAAGTATAAAAACATATGTTTCTAATTTAAGAACCAATTAAAGCTTTATCCTACTCATTAAAAGCTTCCTTCAACGTTTTAAGCACAGTCTGTCTCGGATAAACCTAAAGAGGACATGTCTAGTCTGAACTGACAGGCAGGCTGCGTGTGATCTCCATATGCGGTGGTCCGATCTCCTCGTGGAAGATAACAGATTTGAAGAATGCAGTACACATTGTTATCAATGAATATTAATGCGCAAAGCTGTTAAGGAATCAAAGATGGCAAATGTTGTTTTCCTTCTTTGTTTTTCTACGATTGATGATTGGTTCTTTGGGCGCATTTAGTTTCAAACTTATTCAGGGTTATCTATTAGACTGGAAATTATAGTCGTTATTCATTTAGTTGTAAGTTATTCAAGGATAACAAGAAGAATTGAAAATCGCAGGATGGAGAAAAGTCAAGGAGAAAAAGTAAGATCAGAATTATGTCCCGGCTCTGCTACAGTGGCGACAATTTGCCGCTTTCTGAATAAGCCCCCCTATATGTAATTGACTAAGAAACTGAAAAATTGCTATATAAATAGTAATAATCTGCACCCAACACCTTTTAATGAAAAGTTTTGTTTATTTGTCTTTAAAAGGAAATACAATGCATATGAAGCATTAAACAATCAACAGTCATATAATAGAGAAGACATAAAAATAGCTAAGGTAACAAACGAAATAACATATGTCCCCGTAGTACAATTGAGAGGTTGCGGCATCTGTATATTGGGAACAATACAGGTGTTCGGTAGTAAAGTATCATATGGGAAAAGTCCAAGCCATAAGCAGTGCTAGTCTGAATAAATCTGATGATAATGAAAGGCTAATTGAAATAATGGTTCTATGTATTACCATAAATCCATCTCTGTGTCGAAGAGCAAACTTAGCAAGATGATCTGGAGTACTTGAGTAGTAACAAGTTCAACAGGAGAACATAAATCAGAAGAAAATGTACAACAAAAGAGAGAGGAGACAGACAATGATAGGGAAAGAAACCATAGAAGAAAAAGGAAAAGAGCGGGTAACGGGGTTGTGAACATACGGGAAGGACCTGGTGTGAATGAGACACTTCCAATCAATCACTTCAACTGTTCAGGAGTGTAGAATGGGCCCCGTCGCCTTCCTCTCCTGTGCCCGGTACCCCTCATCCACCTCAAGTGACTTTGTCCCGGCCAGTAGGCCTCGAAACTCTGCTGAGCAGCAATAGGTCGCCCAGTGATACCACACCTTGGTAAAATGTTGCGCTGCTGTCGTTGGCGACAAAGCCAGTTCTTCATTGGAACGCAGAATTTCCATTCTGTCACATAGCATTTTCAGAGAAGGTTTGGACGTGGATTTCCAGTAAATGGGAATCAATGATCTAGCTACCAAAAGTATACGAAGTAGTATGGAGTTTTTCAGAGCCTTAACGGCAAACGGAAGTTGTAGTAATAAGAAGGTGTTTGTGTAAAGTCTAGGTCAGTATCCGAGGTTTTAAGCACTAAATCATGTCGACTCCTCCAGAAAGGTTCAAGAGCTCTGCATTCCCACCATATGTGGAGGTAGGTACCTACTGCAGCGTTGCATCGCCAGCAGGTTGGGGAGTGAGATGCATCAAAAGTGGCCAATAATGCAGGTGTGCGATACCAGAAAACTAAAAATTTGTAGGAAGATTCCTGCAACTTGGAAATTGGCGAGCCGGAATGCGTCAAAGTCAGTGACTTCATCCAAGCTTCATCCGATAGGTGAATTCAAAGTTCGTTCCCAGCAGGCCATGAAGTCAGGGGGTTCATTATCTACTCTTCTCAGAATACTGTGAAGTGTACAGACACTATGCACTAATGGAGCTGCCTGTCTGCAGATGAATTTGAATGGAGTGAGTTGTCTGGTCAGAGATGTATTACTTTTCAAGTTGTGTAGAAAAGATTTGATTTGGTGATAGTTAAAGCGTAAGGCGAAAGAGGGTTCTGGTTGGCCTTGATCTTCCAACTGAGCAAACGTCCCATTTCGAAGAACGTGGAGTGCCCAAAGACAGGGAGAGTCAGAGAATCGGTCTACCAATGCAGGGAGTATCAAGATCGGAAGATCTGGATTATTGACCAATGGGAGAAGTGGTGAGGGATAGGGCGAACTTTACTCGAATGGTCTGCCAGATGTGCAACTTAATCCCTGGAAGAGTATTTGGGCGAGCTGACGATCTAGCTACTGCCCAAGATAACCACGGCAAGGTCCATAGGGGTTGGTTTGTAAGGTTATAAAAATATAAGCCAGTGTCCGGGAGAGCAAGACCACCGCACTGTTTTAGTTTGCAAAGCGTGCTGTACTTCAATCGCGGACGGCCTTGTGGCCAAATAATTTTGGTGAAGATTTTTCGTATCGTGTATCGTCTGATGGTACGATCGTGGGAGAAGGAGCGGTAGGACCTGATACAGGTATAGGAGATGCGGAAGAAAGTTCATTTTAATTACTCCGACTCTCCCCGTCCACGATAAATATTTAGGGTTCCATAGTGCTATGTCAGATTTAAACGCGTCTAGTAGGGGCATATAATTAAGTGTGATGAGTTTCGAGAAGTCCGGGGGCAATTTAATCCCTAAATAGGTGAGAAAGGATGTGCACCAGCGAAACTGGTATCTCTCAGTCAGAGTCTTACACCAGGATCTCGGGAGTTCGATTGCCAGTATTTCAGACTTAGTGTCGTTGACCTTAAAGTCCAATATGGAGCCATAACATTGTAATTCATTAAGGACCTCTAGCATGGATTCAACCAGCTCCAGTAGTAGGAACATAAGGTCATCTGCATAAGCAGAGACCTTATGCTCAAGGTGTTTACCCTGAAGACCCTTAATCTTACGGTTTTGTCTGACCGAGGACAAAAGTGGCTCCAAACTGAGAGCAAAGAGCAGTGAGGATAATGGACACCCTTGCCTTGTACCATTAAGGATCGGAAAAGGAGGTGTGAGGGCACCATTTACTTTAACCCGCGCCGTTAGTGTAGAGTAGAGGGCTCGAATACATTGTATAAAGTCCGCCCCAATTCCAAATCGTTGCAGAGTCCGAAACATAAAGGGCCCGAGTACTCTTTCGAAAGCCTTTTCGGCATCTGTTGACAGTAATAATAGTGGCGAAGACTGTTGGTTAGACTGGGCCAGGGTGTTAAGTACTCTAGTAGTTGCGTCCCTAGCTTAATGTGGATAAGTGCAAGATAATGCACCTGGGACGTAAAAACCCAAGGGCTGAATATAGAATATTTGATACAGTCCTAACCTCAACATCTGAGGAAAGGGATTTAGGGGTCATTATTTCAGAGGATCTAAGGGTAAGTAGTCAATGTAATAGAGCAGCAGGAAATGCTGGCAGAATGCTTGGTTGTGTAGGGAGAGGTATTAGCAGTAGGAAAAAGGAAGTGCTCATGCCACTGTACAGAGCACTGGTGAGACCTCACTTGGAGTACTGTGTGCAGTACTGGAGACCGTATCTCCAGAAGGATATAGACATCTTAGAGAGAGTTCAGAGAAGGGCTACTAAAATGGTGTACGGCTTGAAGGAGAAAAGTTACCAGGAAAGGCTTAATGATCTTAACATGTACAGCTTGGAAAAAAGACGAGACAGAGGTGATATGATAGATACATTTAAATACGTAAAGGGAATCCACAAGGTAGAGGAAGGGAGTATATTTAAAAGAAAACAAAGTAGCAAAACAAGAGGACATAATCTTAGATTAGAGGGGCAAAGGTTTAAAAGTAACATCAGGAAGCATTATTTTACTGAGAGGGTGGTGGATACATGGAACAGCCTTCCAGTTGAAGTGGTAGAGGCCAAAACAGTAATTGAATTTAAGCAAGCATGGGATAGGCATAAGGCTATCCTAAACAAAATATAAATCCAGGTAAAGTATCCATGTAATTGGGCAGACTAGATGGGCCGAAAGGTTCTTATCTGCCGACATTTTTCTATGTTTCTATGTTTCACGTCCAGGGATAAATCCGACCTGGTCCGAGTCTACAAGTTGCGGAAGAAAACATTTGAGTCGATTAGCTAAGATACGTGCCAGTAGCTTCATATCAGCATTCAATAAGGAAATGGGCCTATAGTTGCCACAGCAAGTGTGGTCCTTTCCAGGTTTCGGGATTAGCGTGACTGTGGCCATCAAAGAATGAGGATGGATGGAAGCCCCTGTTCGTATTGCGCCAAACAGATCCACCAGCGCGGGAAGCAATTCTCTAGTCCTTTTTTTATAGTATTCAACTGGCACTCCATCAGGGCCTGGGCTTTTCCCATTTTTTGTTGTTTTTAAAGCAGCCATTATTTCTTCTGAGGATATTTCGGTGATCAGAGAGTCCCGTTCAAGAGGATCAAGAGAACGTTTGATCGTCCGTGCTAGATAAGCATCTATATTCTCAGATGATGGAGGCTGTGTGCCAGTCTTCTCCAGGTCGTAGAGGTCTGTGAAGTAATGGAGAAAGGATTTCGAGATGTCCCTGGGATAGTCTTGAATGCACCCGTCTCCGATCTGATTTTGGGGATGTAAGATTTGGTGCGTCGGGTGCGGAGAATTCTCACCAGGAGGCACCCTGGCTTGTTCTCATGTAGTGCGAAATAAGATCTCGCACGCAGGGCTTGGAAACGGAGTGTAGTATTCAACATGTCATTTAAAGTCCACCGTGCCTGTAAGAGTCGTAAGTAAATAGCGGGATCATTGGTGGTTATATGATCCAGTTCTAACGTTCTGATGTCTGACATAAGAGTTTGAAGTTCTTTAGCCCTTGATTTCTTACGGGCTCTGCATTTGTTGATGAAAAACCCGCGTATGACCACCTTATGCGCTTCCCATATAACCGGGACAGGTGTATCTTGAGCTCGGTTCTTCATAAAGAACTTCTCAAGCGTAGCACTTAGTTCCTCCTTCAGCAAGGGGTCTCCCAGGATAGACATGTTAAGACGCCATTGTCTTTCTCGAGGGACAAAGAACGGAGATTGCAATGAGAGGGAGATTGGTGCGTGATCAGACCACGTAGTCGCTAGGATTTGTGCAGAAGTGGGAAGCGTTAGGTCCGCGTAGTGCATGAAAAAATAATCTATTCATGTGTGGACTGCATGGACTGGTGAATAAAACGAATAGTCTCTATCCGTGTTGTGCAATGCTCTCCAGACATCCACAAATCGATGTTCCTGTAGGGAGCGCCGTACGCTGCGTAGAACATAAGAGTGAGTGGCCGTAGAGCCCGTCGAGGAATCCATATGTGGATCCATTGCTACATTAAAGTCTCCTGCTAATACCATGATGCCATATTCAAATAATTCTAGTTTCCGAAGTATCCGCGTTAGGCAGGAGTGTTGTTTCCTGTTTGGTAAATATACATTAGCAAAAAAGTGTATTTACAGTCCAAAATCGTCCCTCGTACAAAGATGAATCTACCTCCTTCATCTACTTCTGTCTTCTCAACCACGAAAGGTACTTCCTTCGAGATTAAGATGGCAATGCCACGCGATTTGTAACAGAGTAGTTGCTAAAAAAGCTTACCGGGAAATTGGAGTCGACCAGAGACGGGACAGAGTCAGCTCGGAAATGGGTCTCCTCAGTGGCGTAACTAGAAACCTGAGGGCCCCGGTGCAAGAATCCATGAAGGGCCCCCCAACCCCCCCAAAAAAAGATCTATATTTTTACCTTTTTTTTCCTGCAATATAAAAAAGATAGTATTGCCCCCAGCTGACATGGATATATACTGTATATTGCCCCCAGCTCACATGGACATATATATTGCCCCCCAGCTCACATGGACATATATTGCCCCCAGGCCACACATGGATATATTGCCCCAGCTCACACATGGATATTTTTGCCCCCAGCTCATGGATATACTGCCCCAACACATGGATATACTGCCCCAGCACATGAATATACTGCCCCAGCACATGGATATACTGCCCCAGCTCATGGATATACAGCCCCAGCACATGGATATACAGCCCCAGCACATGGATATACTGCCCCAGCACATGGATATTCTGCCCCAGCACATGGATATTCTGCCCCAGAACATGGATATTCTGCCCCAGCACATGGATATACTGCCCCAGCTCATTGATATACTGCCCCAGCTCATGGATATACTGCCCCAGCACATGGATGTACTGCCCCAGCTCATGGATATATTCTGCCCCAGCTCATGGATATATTCTGCCCCCAGCTCATGGATATATTCTGCCCCAGCTCATGGATATATTCTGCCCCCAGCTCATGGATATATTCTGCCCCAGCTCATGGATATATTCTGCCCCAGCTCATGGATATATTCTGCCCCCAGCTCATGGATATATTCTGCCCCAGCTCATGGATATATTCTGCCCCAGCTCATGGATATATTCTGCCCCCAGCTCATGGATATATTCTGCCCCAGCTCATGGATATATTCTGCCCCAGCTCATGGATATATTCTGCCCCCAGCTCATGGATATATTCTGCCCCAGCTCATGGATATATTCTGCCCCATCTCATGGATATATTCTGCCCCCAGCTCATGGATATATTCTGCCCCAGTTCATGGATATATTCTGCCCCAGCTTTTATGGGTATATAGGGCCCCCCACTCACCTCAGGCTCCTCTGCTGCCGCCGTTGTTCCTCTATGTGGTGAGCGGCCGCTAAAAGCATGCAGCCTGGCCGCTCACCGGAAACCACCTGACCAGCGCAGCCGAGTTCTCGCGAGATCTCGTGCGCTGGTCAGCTAGTTCCCATCCCACGCGAGCGGCCAAGCTGCAAGCCAGCGGGCCGCTCGCAGGGAGGGGAACAGCCAGCGGCGCTGCTCCCAAATTCCGGCGCTTTTTGCCGGAATCTGGCGGCTGCGCTGGGCCCCCCTCCAGTGGCGGAATGCCAGGGCCCGGTTGCAACTGCGACCGCTGCGACCCTGGTACTTCCGCCACTGGGTCTCCTGGAGGAAGGCGACGGCCGTTGTGAGGAGCGAAGTTCTCTCAAAAGCCTTGTTCTTTTTTCAGGAATATTGAAGCCTCGGACATTTAGACTTCGTAATTGAAGATCTTGTGATCTATATGAGGGCTGCAATTGTGACATGATTAGTGTCGAAAGTCGTATAGGTGTGTCAGAGCAACCACCAGGTCAGGGAATACAGGTTTAAGGGGTCACAGACACCACGGAGTGGAATTTAAGAGAGAAAGTATGAAGAATTAAGGGAAGAAGGGGGGTGACGTTCAGAGAGGAGCAAAAAGGGTAAAGAAAAGGGATAAGAAAGATAAGGTCAGATGACGTGGGTAATTTGGCACAATAAAAGAAGTAGAGCACAGACGAGAAAGAGGGTCAATGTGCACCCGCTGAGGTAACCTCCACCACTACAAACCAGATGGTCGAGTAGGTAGGACTGCTGGTATGGGGAAATTGCACTTTACCTCCGTGGGGCGGCATTGGCCTGGGTAAAAATCAGATGAGCACTGGTGGTAGGTGGTAAAGGTGTTCAGTAACATGCAGCAATCTCGTCGGGCCACCTGCCCGACAGAGCCGACATAAGGGGCAACAATGCAGGTAGCGACTAGCACATTAACGGTCCAGATTTGTCGAACAAGTATTTTATGTTAAAAAAGAAAAAGGGGTGAGGGGCTAGACGGGTGGGTCGGGACCAGAGCGAGCAAGTTATAAAGTACACTGAGATCATATACAATCTAATGCGTAGTAGACTATAAAAGCCATATCTTTGGGTAGTTTTAGTAGAAATGCTTATGGAGGCTGATGAGGTACCCGGGGGTGGGGTGGGGGGGTGGATACCAACACCTTTTTAACACTTATTTTCTGTTTGACCAAACTCTCAGGGCACTGTGATCACTGAAGTGTACATTGATTGGCTGCAATGCCTATAGCGTCCCACTAACCCCTTCAATATCCCTATCTTGCTATAATGTATGTATTTTGATCTATATAAAGCATTAACATGGGGTCACTTCCAGTCTGTCGTGTGCCTTTACCCCCTTCTCTACCCTACACTTTCTGTTGAAATAATTGTTATCATAACATCGATTTGGAACATGGGATACGTCGATAACAATTAAATGTAGAGTAAAATAAAAATTCAATTAAAATATTTGCTCATTTTTAATTTTCCATGTATTCCTTCATACTTTACAGGAACTTTGTTGGAATGAAAGGTTCTAAATTCTAGATGGTGTACATTATCTTATACAATTTCACACAGGGTCTGCATTATCAGCATACAGGCAGAAAAGGCTTATGTGTGAAATACAGTAATTGAAATAAAGATATGTACAAAAAATGCTCAGATCTGCTGTAGTGATCAAAATGAGATTATTAGCAACGCAGCTTATAAAAATACAAAAGGAAAATAAAAATTATATCTGTATGTGGCATAATGCCTGTGTAAGGAATTTACAGTAACACAGTATATCTGTACTGTACAGGGCTTTTTAGTCATTTTAGTCCCATGAACCTTACCTCTGTGTAGCAGTGAGTGACTCGAGCTCTCCCTGTATTCTGCCCTCTCCCTGGCTGTTGTAATGAAGCAGCACAATTTGTTCATCTTTTTGTTAGAGTGAGGTTCGGAGCTGCTCTTAGCTTTTACAGTAATAGAGTGACTGGAGAGAGATAAAAGAAAAAAAATGTTTTCGCAGGGGGGGCACACTAATCTTGCTTTAAAAAGGTAAGCAAATGGGATTTGATATGCTAATGATAACTAGTTTTTGCATTGTAATAGATTGAAAAGCTAACGATTTTGGGAAGTGAAAGGATTAATTGATTTACTAGTTACTGGGTTGTATTCAATCCTTTACAGTTCATAAAGTTACCATACCCCAAAGAAACTACTGAGCTGAGCACATTAAGGCCGGGGTCTGACGAGCGTTCTTAAGAGCGGAAGGAACGTCTGTGAAAGTGGACGTTCCTTCCACTCTTCCACTCTGATGCCTGTCTGGCCACCTTGCTGAGTGCAGTTAGTGCGCTCAGCGCTGCAAGGCTCGATCCTCCTATGGAAGATCGCACTATGCAGCCCCATCGAACACGAGTCGTAGCGCTTCGACAGGGAGGTTTCCTGAACAGACGCATCACGCCTGCTGTAGCGCACACAATTTGTGCACGTGCTACAGCGTGTGGCCGGCCCCATCGAAACATCACAACGCTGTGACGGACGCCAGGAGTCACGTTAAACCTCCACTGGATTTTCATGTACATTGTAGAGGAGAGGGACTTTGTGAACCTTTCACTGATGGTTTTCAACTCAGGAGTCAGGACGCTCTAACAGGCCAGATTTTAAGGATTTCCTTGGAAATGCCGACTGAATCCTGCAATCTCCGAGCAGCAAATCCTATCACCTGTGCTGTGCTTCAGATATCTGGCAAACCTGACCTGTTAGTGGGTCCTGAGGACCAGGGTTGAGAAGCACTGGTTTAAACCCTCCTCTGAAATGATGCTGTACTGTCTGCACTCACATAACTCTCCATATTATATGTTAAATACAGCTGTCGAGCATTCAATGTGATCCAGGCATTTAAATACAGTGTGGGATGAAAAGCTACCCACACTGATTTTTTGTTAATTACATGGCATGCTTAATGAATTAATTCTATACATCTAGGCCTGAGTATGAATCGTGACATGTTTATAACTGATGGCAAATGTTGGATATACAAGACGTTTGATTCCTGCCTGAGATGTCGGATATAGAAAAAAAATATATAAAAAGCTGATACTTCCTTCTAGATAACAGTAACAAACACCCACCTTGTATGTTCTCAGCCAAACTCTGAAGACAGCTATTCTGACATCTTCTCCTCCTCCTCTGAACGTCGTGTCTGCCATCCTTCACAGAAACTGTAAAGGTACAAATTGCAATCTGGCCCCATGCGGAAGCAACAGGAAGGAGACTGTGTGTTCTTTGTTTATTTCTCTCCAGCAAATCTTGTCACGGAGCAGCAGTGTTCTTATTATAATGCTGCGGATAATAATAATAATAGCGTAGGAATGTGCTTTTTAGACAGGAATGGTACATTTCATTTCTTTTAGAAACCAGAGGGAATTTTTATATTGAGTTTTATTTTTTCATGGCACCAAAAACACAGCTTTGAATATGACAATTTAATGATTTCCAACGTTTTTAATCTTGGACATACAATACTACATAAGGGGTTATTCAGAGAGCACCGAAAATGTCACTGAGATTTCGGTGCTCTCCCGTTCCCTGCACTTCAGGGAATCAAATCAAATTCTCCGGCCCTGTGGTGAATTCAGCATTCACCGCAGAGTCTCCGAAGTGCACGGAAAAGCCGCCACAAAACTGCCGCTTTAAAAAAAAAAAATGCTGCAAAACCGCTAAAATTATCGGATCCAATTTGAAAAGCCGCCGTTATCGGATCTGATAATTTTGACGATTTTGCTGCGTTTTTTATTTTTAAATCCGCAGAAATTATCGGGTCAGATCCAATCTGATAAATGTTCGGATCCGATAAACCGCCGCAAACCTGCCAAATGCTTCTGGAAAAAGCCAACAATCCGCCAAACACACTGCCGACCAGCCGCCGGAAAAAGCAAGCAAGCCGACGAATGGGGTAAAAAAAAAAAAACGTTTGAAAGTGTCAAATTTGACACACTGTTTGCAAAAAAAAAAAATGGAATTAACATATACGGCCCTATGAATAATGATAAAAATGTCTGTTACAGGAAAAAAAAATCAGGACAAATGTTTTTGCGAAAAAATCCCAAAAAATGCCAGAAAAATCCTAAAAAAATAAAGACACTTTTTGCTGCAAATTATAAGAATAAAC
The DNA here is from genome assembly GCA_009667805.1 of Leptobrachium leishanense. Lineage (NCBI taxonomy): Eukaryota > Metazoa > Chordata > Amphibia > Anura > Megophryidae > Leptobrachium > Leptobrachium leishanense. The sequence goes on from CM019065.1 coordinate 349,141,570, forward strand.
GGTTCAATAGATATTGTATAAAAATGGGAATATTTTTAACATTGAAGCCTATGGGATTCACCTGATTAAACCTGCCGAATGAAACCACTGAACATCAGGGCATTTCACTGACATTTTGGTGCTGTTCAGTGTTCTGTGAATAGATTAACCTTTACTTCTCTATTGGGATTTCACTGCCTTTTTTTCTGAGTAGCCGAATGTCCGTGGAATTGCACTGTAAGGGGAAATTCCCAGTTCGGTGCAATTTCAGAGCCAGATCGGCTCTCTCTGAATAACCCCTATAGAGTAGCATCCTATGCAAGCCTGCCCTAGGAAGGCGTGAGCAGATCCTGCCGGTATCTGAGGATAAAAGGTTTGGCACCGGCTGAGCACTGGTGAGCAGGACAAGAACCCGATGTGCAGTAAAGTATGTACATAGAAAAAAAAGGTTGAGGTAAATTTGCACAATATAATGTACCAGGTGTTAAGCCGGCCCGGAGGACAGTCTATTGTTGTAGAGTGTGGTTTTCAGGAGTGTTTGCAGGAAATAAAAATCCACCCACACTAGGCAATGTGGACCCCCTGTGCGTTCTTTCCAATGTTTTTTTTCTTTATCGAGGTCTTCTTTTTCTGCCTAATTTGAATATATTTCTTTGTACACCACATTTTTTGTAACGCATGCATCACTTTCTGGTAATAAGCAGCCGTGTTCTCGTCCATCTTTGACTTTCAGGTTTCCACTCGTTGGCGGGAGGAGTTTTTCTAACTAGAGGGAGGGCTGAGTGAGCAGCTGTGATGGGTGCGCGCGCAGCCGGCGACGAACGCGTTACAAAGGCATTGATATATAGAGATATTGAAATACAAAGGCAGGGCAATACACAGAGGGGCAGACAAACAGTCTTTTGGTAGTTGATAGGGATATTGGGACACAGAGATATAGTAAACAAAGGATCTTGGAAGACACAAGTATCTATAAAGTAACCTTGTAAACACGGATAATCTTGAGAGCTTGGAGGGTCTTGGAAGTACAAGGGTATTGTGAGGGTCTGAAGAGCTGTCGAAACTTGGAAGCAGAGGAGCAGGCTGAGGGAACTGGTAAGTACACAGGTTGGTAGCAGATCTCAGGAGAAAACACAGGTAGGGCTTCGATGAAAGAGAACAAGGGCTTCAATGAAAGACCACTGGCTGGATGTAGGTATAGTCTATATATTGAAGACCAGCCAGCATTGATTAAACATGCGCTGCAAGAGAGCTGTAGTAGGAAAAAAGGCAGAATATAACTGACATCATATGAAAAGTGCTACTATATATAAAGTATGTATCACGGTGGGGTAGCACCGGTTTTGGCCCTTTTACGGCAACGACGGTGCAAAACCTGTCAGAGGTACCCAAACATTCAGACTCGAGCTGCCATTTCAGCAGCCATGGCTGAACAAGCCCAGTAACAGCGAAACGGTGAGGGATATCAGCCTGTGACAATTCTTTTTCAATTATTGGCTCCCTTTTACTGAATTACACAGTACGAAATAATTGGGAACATTCCCAATGTATTCCTTGTTGTAAAAAACTATTTGGCACGCAGTTGTCACCACCTGCTGGCCAAAAGGAGATACTGCAGCCCTGGTCTCCATGTAGTATCAGCTGGGGAGATATCATTCAGACACATTTCACACCTCAGGCATCATGCCCACCAGGCCAGCCAACAGGGGCCTCTTACTGACCCTCAGAATGGGGCCCCCCCATGATCCTCTCATCCCATAGGAAATCAATATTTACTGTGAATCGTGGTCACATTACAGAGTGTTAGTCCCAATTTCTTAAAATCACCCATATTGCTTGCACAACAGCACATTTAACATAAAAAAGTATCTATCTGGCTCAAATAATTTAAGACAGTATGAAATTCAAATTGTGATTAACCCTTTCGCTGCTGAGGCGTTTCACACCTCTGTGCTGAGGTCATTTTTACCGGTTTTGCTCATCATGTTTAAACGTGTTTTGAAGGCTTATTTTAGTATATGACCCAGACATATTATATATCGTTCTATCCGTCAGACTCGGCGGATTCATAATATGTCATTATTATATGTATACGTCATGTCCAACAAAAAATGCAATAAAATATGAATTTTCAATAATTTACAATGTGTAAAGTGGTTTTTTTTTCACATTTTAAGATGCGAGCAATTGCGGTTATATTTTGTATGGGGTGCGCTTGTTAAAAAAATTAGAGATGGGGTCTCGTTACATTTTTTTTGGGGAAAATTACACGATTTTTAACAAACGCACCGCATACAAAAATCGTTGGTGCAGGATCATTGTTCACATTATAATTGAAATATATATATATTTAAGAAAGGTTTAAAATTTGTGCCTGGGAATTATAGACCTGTGAGCTTAACATCTGTGGCTGGGAAAGTATTTGAGGGGTTACTAAGGGATAATATTCAGGAATTTATTGGGAGGTATAATGTAATTGGCAAAAATCAGCATGGTTTCATGAAACACAGATCATGTCAGACTAACCTAATTACGTTCTATGAGGAAGTAAGTAGAAGTATAGATCAGGGGGTCGCAGTGGATGTGATTTACTTAGATTTTGCCAAAGCTTTCGACACAGTTCCACACAAAAGGTTACTATTTAAATTGAGAAAAAATGGTCTAGATGAAAATACTTGTTCTTGGATAGAAAACTGGCTAAAAGATAGGGTACAGAGAGTGGTCATAAATGGTACATTTTCAAGATGGACACCAGTGGTAAGTGGTGTCCCTCAGGGGTCTGTTATAGGACCAATACTATTCAATTTATTTATAAATGACCTTGAGATAGGCATTGAAAGTCATGTATCAGTGTTTGCAGATGACACAAAACTAGGAAAAGTAATACAATGTGAGCAGGATGTTACTTCGCTGCAGAGGGATTTAGATAAATTGGGGGACTGGGCACTTAAATGGCAGATGAGATTTAATCTAGATAAATGCAAAGTTATGCACTTTGGAGTGAAGAACACGCAAGTAATTTATACCCTAAATGGTACGGAGTTAGGGAAATCCAAGCAGGAGAAGGATTTCGGAATAATCATAGACTTCAAACTAAGTAGCAATGTGCAATGTCAAACAGCAGCCGCCAAGGCAAGCAAAGTATTGGCATGCATTAAAAGGGGAGTTCACTCTCGGGATGAAAACATAATTTTGCCTCTGTATAAATCAATGGTCAGGCCGCACCTTGAATATGCCGTGCAATTTTGGGCACCTGTCTTAAAAAAAGATATTATAGCGTTAGAAAAAGTGCAGAGACGGGCAACTAAATTAATAAGGGGAATGGAAGGGTTAAGTTATGAGGAAAGACTAACAAGCTTAAACCTGTTTAGTTTAGAGAAACGGCGCCTTAGAGGGGATCTGATAACCTTATATAAATATATACGGGGCCATTATCAACCATTGTCTGATAACCTATTCATTAACAGGTCTATACATAGGACAAGGGGTCATCCATTTAGACTGGAAGAAAGAAAATTTAGCTTAAAGCATAGGAAGGGTTATTTTACGGTGAGAACAATAAAGTTGTGCAATTCTCTGCCTGTTAAGGTGGTTGGGTCAGAGTCTGTACAGACTTTTGAAAAACGACTGGATGACTTCCTGCAGACACAGAATATTAAGGGCTATAATATTTAATATGTGGGTAAAAGGTTCTTGATCCAAGGAGAAATCTGACTGCCATTCTGGGGTCAAGAAGGAATTTTTTCCCAGTATGTTGCATATTTCAGACTGGGTTTTTTGCCTTCTTTTGGATCAACAGCAGTAGGTTATGTGGGAGAGGCTGAACCCGATGGACGCATGTCTTTTTTCAGCCTATATAACTATGTAACTATGTAACTATGAAATGGGAACAATATTGCTGCATTAACAAAACAAAACAAAAAAAAAAAACTTGTTTGGTTTTTTTTTAGAATTTTTTTAAATATTTTTTTATTTTTATTTTTAATTTTTATTTTTTTAAAAAATCTTTTTTCACAGTGGTGTTTGGTATCGTTGGAACGGCCATGCTCTGGCCGATCCAACAGTACCAAACATTAACCCCTAGCTGCCACGGATCGGGAGATAGGGGGTTCATTGGAACCCCCTATCTCCACCGTTGGTGGCAGCTAGGGGTTAACTCCAGGACTGGCGTCATCGTGCATAGCATGATGACGCCAGTCCTCAGGGGGAGTTCCTGGAGGCTTGGCCGACATCCAAGATGTCGGCCAGCTCCGGGAAAGGATCACGAACCGGCGCTTTTCAGCGCCGATTCGTGATCCGGCTCCCCAGGGGCTAATGACAGCCACCGTTTGGAAGGGCAGGCTGTGCCCTTCCAAGCGGTGTCTGTATTAACTCCCTACTCCCCGGCGATCGGGAGGGAGAGAGGTCCGAAGGACCTCCCCCACCTCCCTTTCAGGCGCCTCCTCCGCACATGCGGTGGGGCGCCTGCATTAGATGTCATCACGTCGCCGCGATGACATCTAATGTCCCCGCCGGGGTCCCGGATTGATGGGCTGACATCCAAGATGTCAGCCCGCACCGGGGGGGCGCAGCAATCCGCCGGAATCCGGCGGATTGCTGCCTCCTGTGCTCGGATGCGCTCAGCGCGTCCGTAGCACAGGAGAACCACTTGGCTGGACGCGCTGAGCGCGTCCATAGCAGCCAAGTGGTTAAAAAATAATATGAATCAAGATCGTATTACAGAGTGTTGCTCCCAATACCTTAAAAATCACATAAAAATGTGCATTAGTACAAACAATGTAGCATAAAAGTATAATTATATTATTCCACTGGTTTAGCATATCAGAGCACTACAGCAATAGAACTCACAGTAATGTGCACTGTGATGAGCATATCAGAGCACTACAGCAATAGAACACTCACGGTAAAGGCAGAGAGTATGAACGTACACAGAATCCAAAGCAATGGACCTCTAATGGTAAAGGCAGGGAATATGAACATACACAGGATCCACAGCAATATACCTCTAAAGGTAAAGGGAATGAGTATGAATGTACACAGGAATCAACAGCAATAGACCTCTAATGGTAAAGGCAATGAGTATGAACCTACCCAGGATCCACAGGAATAGACTTTTGACGGTATAGGCAGGGGGGTCTATCCTTTATCATGTCCATCTCTCCACCTCCCTTTTCAGTCCATTTCACCTCCCCCTCCTCATTTCATTTCACCTCCCCCTCCTCTTTTCATTTCACCTCCCCCTCCTCTTTTCATTTCATCCCCCTCCTCCTCTTTTCATTTCATTTCAGCCCCTCCTTTGGTTTCATTTCAACCCCGCCCTCTGGTTTCTTTTAATTACCACCCCCCTGTTTTCATCCCCCTGCCGTTTTCATCCCCCATGTTTAATTACCTTCCTTGGTCATCACTCAGGTGCTCTCCTCCCCCTGCATCATTAGCGCTGGGAGGAAGTGACCTTATCTGATCACTTCCTCCAAGCGCCCAGAGTGCACAGGAGGAAGCCAGGAGTTGGGTGGAGCATGGGCTACAGACCTCTGATGAGCCCTCTCTGACATCATCAGAGGGGGCCCGCCAGCAGCCAAATTTGGGTCCCTGTTCGCCTGTGGCTGGACCCATGTAGGCCGCAGTACCTCCTCCGAGGCCTGCGGCCTAAAGTTAAAATAGTTGCCGCTGAGGGCGCCCCCCAGTCCCCAGGCCCCTTACAGCAACATGGGCTGTAATGCCCTGATGGCGGCCCTGATGCCCACAGTCCTAAAACCTTAGGGACATGTTCTGGAGTCCAAACATAAATTAACTTCTTTTGCAACTAATAAAATTACTTTGCACTGCTCCTGTGGAACACCATATCCATTATACTCAATATGGGGGCACCATGAAGTGCCTTGAAGATCGAGTATAGTTTGGTCTTGATAATGAAGGGGGTAAATGAAGGACACTAGAGACAGTTTTATTATTTATTTTATTTATTTATTTTATATCCATCACTCTCACTTTGCAGTCCATTACGCCCATCAGTCCATCACTCTCACCTTGCAGTCCATCACTCTCACCTTGCAGTCCATTACGCCAATCAGTCCATCACTCTCACCTTGCAGTCCATCACTCTCACCTTGCAGTCCATTACGCCCACCAGTCCATCACTCTCACCTTGCAGTCCATTACGCCCATCAGTCCATCACTCTCACCTTGCAGTAGGGATGTGCGTTTCGGGTTTCGGAATTTTGGAATTTTCACGAAATTTCCCGATTCGTGTTTTCGGATGCGGCCGAATTTCCGAAAATTTTTAGATCAGAAAATGGCAGATCTGAAAAGTTTCCGAGCCGAAACGAAATATTTTCGGAATTTTCGAATGGACTTGAAATGTGTCAAATCGAAATTTATTGCTTTGAAACGAGGAGAACAGACGTTCCAAAAAAAATGAAAATTTCCGAAGTTACGAAAAGTCGATACAAAAAATGAGCAAAGTGACACGAAATACGAAAAACGGTCGATATTCCGAAAACATGTATAATTCCGAAAAACGAAAATTTCCGAAATTACGAAAAGTCGATACAAAAACGAGCAAAGTGACACTAAAATACGAAAAATGGTCGATATCCCGAAAAAAAATATGTACACGAAAAACGAGTCGAGCCGAACCGAATCGAAACAGAAATCGGTCGAAACGAGCCGAATTGAAAAGTTTAAAAATCCGAAAAATCGAACCGAATCGAACCGAAAAAAAAAAATCGGTGCACAAGCCTACCTTGCAGTCCTCTCCTCCTGTTTCCAAGACCAAACCTTCTAGATTGTAAATTCCCCACGGGAATAGGGCCCTCGTTTCCTCCTGTACTGGTTTATAAAAGTTGTTCAATGTACTGTAACCCTGTCTATGTTGTGCCCACTGTACAGTGCTGCGGAATATATTTGCGCGTTATAAATAAAGAATAATAATAATATCGTACACATCTATATTACCAAATATAAAGCATTTCTTTTAGAGAGCAATGTCCCTTTAGATAACTAGCTGATTTTATCAGGGAGCAAACAGTATACACTAAGCTATTATTAAATATAAGTAGTTAAGGGAAGAAAACGCATCCTTCAAAACAGGCAGATTGACAAGAGCACAAAGCACGCGAAACTTAATCCTGCCGAGAGAAATCCACATCCATCAAAGAAAGCAGGGGATGTTTCTAAAAATGATTTCCAAATTCACAGGCTTTCTGTTTTTACCTTAGTGTTCCAGGAAAGTCATTAGAGTATTTACAGTTTATCCTTGTGGCGCTGACAAAACATCAATAAGGTCTTTTCGCAAGGACTCAGATGAAGTCTGACTAGCTGTCAAATCTCAAAATCGACTAAAACAAAGTTTAAACTGAAATGTTAAAAAGGACGGGTCATTCCAGGACTCTATGTCTAAAACCTTTGGCTACAGTGAAAATATACAGCATGGTAATGGTCTTTGGAGTTTTGAGAAAACCCCGATCCCCTGATTCTAAAACCAGGATCTCGCGGAACCCCATCAGTCCAGAATTTCAGAGTTTTTCAGTGTTTCTTTCTTAAAAAGGCATCCAAACAAACTGTGCCCTGTCAAAGATTCTTAGGACTGACTTAAGAAGCACTGCTGGGTGCCAAGTGTTAATTTTAGCTTTGGAAGGCATGAGATGCACAGCGAGAGACGAGCACACAGCTTTTATACGGTTATTTACACGTGCATCTCCCTTATTAACTACAGCTGACAGTTGAGTTATAACATGAACATCGAAGGGGTTATTCACTAAACAATATTGTTTTATTGCAATAACGGTGGATTTACATTGGTGATCTACGGTGAATTCACTATTTAGGGAAGTTCCACCATATCTCTCTGTAGCAGGGCTGGACTGGGACAAAAAAGAGGCCCTGGACTTCATCCAGACCGGCCCACTCCGATTAAGCAAACACGCAGGGCCGGATTAAGATCTCTATGATCTGGAGCTAAAGATTTTGTTTGGATTTTTTTGGCATTTAATTAAATGAAAACATATTTTATGTTAATTTAAATTGCGTGCAATTTCGGTGTTTTGTGTTTCGCCGCACTTCGGTGCTCTTCGGTGATTCCATTTCGCCGAAAATACAGTCAGGGTTATTCAGAGAGCACGAAAAGCTGGAGAATGACTGGAGAATGAAAAATTCTAGGTCAAAATAGCCGATTTGGTAAGTGAGATGAAAGGGAGAATTTTTCTGGTTTAGCTATTTTGACCTAGAATTTTTCATTCTCCAGTCATTCTCCTGCTTTTCACGCTCTCTGAATAACCCTGAGTGAATTCACTATTTAGTGAATGTTCACCGTGTTTTTCTGAAAATGGAGTCGCCGAAACAGTTATTGGACGATGGCAAAAACCGCCGAATTACGCCAATAACCACTGAATCGCGCCAAATTGGCAAGGGAAAATTCTACTGAACTGAAAAAATAAAAAACAAAAAAATACAAAAGGATCTTTTAAAAAAAAATAATAATAAAAAAAAAAATCACAAAATAAAGTGTTCATGCAAAATATAAAAAGAATGGTGTTTAAAAAAAGAAAGAAAAAAGTTGTTTTTTTCCCGGCTGGCGGACAGCCCAGGTGATCCCCAGGCTCGGCTAGTGGCCAGGACCAGGCGATCCCCTTATTTGGCCGGCGGCAACGTCCAGGTGATCCCCAGGCTCAGCCGGTGACCAGGCCCAGGCTTGGCTGGAGTACAGTTGTTTCTATGTTGTTTTTAGTGTAGTATTCTATATGATTTCCTCCATACTTTCTGGTGAAGTAGTTCAGTAAGATATAATCCTTTTTTCAGTTGAAGATGTCCAGCATTATTTTGATCATAGTTTCTGTCAGTGGTCAATAGAGATCGACACTTTCAAATTCCAAAGTATATTCATCATTTTTTTCGCTTTACAGTGGGACAATGGTAACTAGAGAATAGTTACAGTTGCAGTTTACTCTTTCCGTTGTACTATATCTTTACTGGTTGTATGGAATCTGGCAATGATAGCGGGGCGTACTATGCCACCAGTGGCGTAGCGTGGGTTGTCAGCGCCCGGGGCCAGCCAAGAATTGTGCGCCCCCCCAACCTGTGGACACGTTATCGATATTGCCCCAGCTCTCACATGGATATTGCCCCAGCTCACACATGGATTTGCCCCAGGCAGCTCACACATGAATATTGCTCCAGCTCACACATGAATATTGCCCCAGCTCACACATGGATTTGCCCCAGCTCACAGCACATGGATATGCCCCAGCTCATGGATTTGCCCCAGCTCATGGATTTGCCCCAGCACATGGATTTGCCCCAGCTCATGGATTTGCCCCAGCACATGGATTTGCCCCAGCACATGGATTTGCCCCAGCTCATGGATTTGCCCCAGCACATGGATTTGCCCCCCAGCACATGGATTTGCCCCAGCACATGGATATGCCCCAGCTCATGGATTTGCCCTAGCACATGGATATGCCCCAGGTCATGGATTTGCCCCAGGTCATGGATTTGCCCCAGCTCATGGATTTGCCCCAGCACATGGATATGCCCCAGCTCATGGATTTGCCCCAGCACATGGATTTGCCCCAGCTCATGGATTTGCCCCAGCACATGGATTTGCCCCCCAGCACATGGATTTGCCCCAGCACATGGATATGCCCCAGCACATGGATTTGCCCCAGCACATGGATTTGCCCCAGCACATGGATATGCCCCAGCTCATGGATTTGCCCCCCAGCTCATGGATTTGCCCCAGCTCATGGATATGCCCCAGCTCTCACCTGGATATTGCCCCAGCTCCCGGGCAGCGGGAGTGCCTGCCCGTCCCGGTCCTGAACAGCGTGCGAGTCCGTCCTGTTGAAGGGGAGGCGGCTGCGTGCGTGCGCAGGTCACGCGGTCCGGCCAGTCAGGTGGTACAGAGACTCCGTACCACCTGATTAGACGGACCACGTGACCTGCGGCTGCACGCAGCCGCCTCCCCTTCAACAGGACGGACTCACTGTTTAGGACCGGGCAGGCACTCCCGCTGCCCGGCATCTGGGTCCCCTCAACCCGCGGGCCCTTGGGCGGCGCCCGAGGGCCCAGCGGGTCAGTCGGGCCACAAGTTTTAGGGGCGCATAATTTCAAAAGAAATTATGCGCCCCTAACAAAACTGCGCCCGGGGCCACGGCCCCCCCTGCCCCCCCACGCTACGCCACTGTATGCCACCCTGCGGCTTCAAGGCCCACCCGCTACGGGGAGGGCATAGGATGCCCCACGACAGGAAAGGGTTAGCTAAACATATAAGAGAAAAACAAAGCACATGTAAGATATAGAAACATAGAAACATAGAAAAATGTCGGCAGATAAGAACCTTTCGGCCCATCTAGTCTGCCCAATTACATGGATACTTTACCTGGATTTATCTTTTGTTTAGGATAGCCTTATGCCTATCCCATGCTTGCTTAAATTCAATTACTGTTTTGGCTTCTACCACTTCAACTGGAAGACTGTTCCATGTATCCACCACCCTCTCAGTAAAATAATGCTTTCTGATGTTACTTTTAAAACTTTGCCCTTCTAATCTAAGACTATGTCCTCTTGTTTTGCTATTTTGTTTCCTTTTAAATATACTCCCTTCCTCTACCTTGTGGATTCCCTTTACGTATTTAAATGTTTCTATCATATCTCCTCTGTCTCGTCTTTTTTCCAAGCTGTACATGTTAAGATCATTAATCCTTTCCTGGTAACTTTTCTCCTTCAAGCCGTACACCATTTTAGTAGCCCTTCTGTGAACTCTGTCTAAGATGTCTATATCCTTCTGGGGATACGGTCTCCAGGACTGCACACAGTACTCCAAGTGAGGTCTCACCAGTGCTCTGTACAGTGGCATGAGCACTTCCCTTTTCCTACTGCTAATACCTCTCCCTACACAACCAAGCATTCTGCTAGCATTTCCTGCTGCTCTATTACATTCGGCGCATCTAGTACAATTAATATGTTAATAAATCAATGGATATGTAAAATCCATAAAATCTATTAAAAAACTCATAAACCGTAGCAGTAAAAAATGTATTAAAAATATATTATTAAGTCAATAAGGTGCATAGAGTAAAGTCCAGGTCAAATGTGCAAACAGTGCAAAAAAAGTGCTCAAGTATATATTAATGGAATACTCAAAAATGATGATGAAAAATGATGTGCTGATCTTCTTATAAGTGCTGGTGCTGAATCCTCATATCCGCCAGTAATCCTCAAAAAAGCACATCACAAGAAAGGATAATAGTGCAGACAGTCAAAATAGAATAGGCTCGAATTATAACCAAAATCCAAACCACTCACATTTATAGGAGCCCACAAGGTCCCGGCTCGAGGAGAAACAGCCTGCGGCCAAATATAGGGTGGCACTTCCCTTCTTTCTGTTCGTACTGGAGACTAAAAATAGAGAGAATCGGGAGACGGCACTCCATAGCGTAATGCTGCGTATATGTGAAAATGTGATAAAGGAAAAGATGAAGCACACTCACCGATTTTAGAGCCTCGTAATATCAGGCTCAATCTATGTCGCTCTGGGTCCTCTTAAGGTGGGAACCCAAACCTCTTTGCCTCCGCGGTGATGGATCCAAGATTCCAAGGAGAAAAAAAGGGGGTCGGAGAAAGGTGGCAAATATTGGAAAAATTTAATGGATAAATAAAATAAAATACAGGACAGAATCTACCGAGACGCGTTTCGGCTTAAAAAGCCTTCCTCAGTCGGTATAAAGGTAAATGTCCATAAAAAAGTCAGTACTGACTTTTTTATGGACATTTACCTTTATACCGACTGAGGAAGGCTTTTAAGCCGAAACGCGTCTCGGTAGATTCTGTCCTGTATTTTATTTATCTCCGACCCCCTTTTTTTCTCCTTGGAATCTTGGATCCATCACCGCGGAGGCAAAGAGGTTTGGGTTCCCACCTTAAGAGGACCCAGAGCGACATAGATTGAGCCTGATATTACGAGGCTCTAAAATCGGTGAGTGTGCTTCATCTTTTCCTTTATCACATTTTCACATATACGCAGCATTACGCTATGGGAGTGCCGTCTCCCGATTCTCTCTATTTTTAGTCTCCAGTACGAACAGAAAGAAGGGAAGTGCCACCCTATATTTGGCCGCAGGCTGTTTCTCCTCGAGCCGGGACCTTGTGGGCTCCTATAAATGTGAGTGGTTTGGATTTTGGTTATAATTCGAGCCTATTCTATTTTGACTGTCTGCACTATTATCCTTTCTTGTGATGTGCTTTTTTTGAGGATTACTGGCGGATATGAGGATTCAGCACCAGCACTTATAAGAAGATCAGCACATCATTTTTCATCATCATTTTTGAGTATTCCATTAATATATACTTGAGCACTTTTTTTGCACTGTTTGCACATTTGACCTGGACTTTACTCTATGCACCTTATTGACTTAATAATATATTTTTAATACATTTTTTACTGCTACGGTTTATGAGTTTTTTAATAGATTTTATGGATTTTACATATCCATTGATTTATTAACATATTAATTGTACTAGATGCGCCGTATGGATATTCGCCTTTTATCTTGTATTCTGACACATATTTTGGTTTTTTTATATGTGTTTTTACCATACTCTAGGCAGCATTGACTATTTATTAGCACTACACCCTGCACTTTAAATTAATTTATAAATAGGCGCCCACACTGTATAGTGTATATTTATATATACACACTTTTTGCTTTGCTCTATTACATTGACTACTTACCCTTAGATCCTCTGAAATAATGACCCCTAAATCCCTTTCCTCAGATGTTGAGGTTAGGACTGTATCAAATATTCTATATTCAGCCCTTGGGTTTTTACGTCCCAGGTGCATTATCTTGCACTTATCCACATTAAAACTCAATTGCCACAGCTCCGACCATTTTTTTAGTTTACCTAAATCATTTGTCATTTGGCTGATCCCTCCAGGAACGTCAACCCTGTTGCAAATCTTTGTGTCATCAGCAAAAAGACATACTTTTCCATTAATACCTTCTGCAATATCACTAATAAAAATATTAAAGAGAATGGGTCCAAGTACTGACCCCTGAGGTACCCCACTGGACATACTTAAAAACGAGCGAAATCTTAATGTATCCTTCCTGGTAAAATACTTTATAAATAAATATCAGGCAGCGCAATCAGCCTTTATCTGAGTTTTGTCACGGTGCAGGGTTGACCGTAGGGAAGAGCTGTACGGTTCGATCTGTTCGGTGTTCGATTCGAACATCGCCCGTTTGGCGAACATCAACCATTTTCGTGTGTTCGGTTCGTGTTCACCCACAATGGACCACAATGCACTTTTCCACTGGCCTGAAGCTTGTAATTGGCTACAGCCTTGCACCTGACCACAAGTCAGATGCAAGACTATGCCAATCACGGCTCAGAGTCCTGATTGTGCAAATTTTGCCTATCACTTGCCTTATCACTAATAAAAATATTAAAGAGAATGGGTCCAAGTACTGACCCCTGAGGTACCCCACTGGTAACAAGACCTTGCGCCGAATAAACTCCATTTACCACAACCCTCTGTTGCCTGTCACTCAGCTACTGCCTAATCCATTCAACAATATTGGAATCCCAGCTCAAAGATTGCAATTTGTTGATAAGCCTTCTATGCGGAACAGTATCAAAAGCCTTACTGAAATCTAAATAAGCAATGTCTACTGCACCACCTGTGTCTATTATTTTTGTTACCCAATCAAAAAAATCAATAAGATTAGTTTGGCATGATCTCCCTGAGGTAAACCCATGTTGTTTCTGATCCTGTAATCTATGTGTTTTTAGATGTTCAACAATCCTTTCCTTTAACATGGTTTCCATTAATTTCCCCACTACTGACGTAAGACTAACTGGCCTATAGTTCCCAGATTCCTCCCTACTACCCTTCTTGTGAATGGGCACAACATTTGCTAATTTCCAGTCTTCTGGGACGACTCCCATTAGCAAGGATTGGTTAAATAAATCTGTTAATGGTTTTGCTATTACATCACTGAGCTCTTTTAATAATTTAGGGTGGATCCCATCAGGCCCCATTGACTTATTTGTCTTTACTTTAGACAGCTGCTGTAGAACCTCCTCCTCTGTAAACTGATATGTAATTGTCTCGTTAGTGTTTCCTCCTAACTGAGGTCCCTTTCCTTCCTTTTCTTCTGCAAAGACTGAACAAAAATATTCATTGAGGCAGTCAGTGAGACTTTTATCCTCTTCTACATACCTTCCTTCCTTTGTTTTTAATCTAACTAATCCTTGTTTTACTTTTCTTTTTCTCGTTTATGTATCTAAAAAATGTTTTGTCCCCCTTTTTTACTGACTGAGCTATTTTCTCTTCTGCGTGTGCTTTGGAAACCCTTATAAATTGCTTTGCCTCTTTCTGCCTAATCTTATAGGTTTGCCTATCTTCTTCACTCTGAGTTGTTTTATAATTATTGAATGCTGTCTTTTTGTTCTTCACTATTTTTGGCCACTTCTGCAGAGTACCACAGTGGTTTCTTCCCTTTTTTGTTTTTGCTAACAAGTCGAATGCAATTGCCTGTGGCCTTCAATAATGCTTCCTTTAAATAATCCCATTTCTCCTGGACTCCCTTTAAACTCCTCCAGCCTGATAATGACTCCTTCACACAAAATCTCATTTTAGAAAAATCTGTTTTTTTAAAGTCTAAAACTTTTGTTTTTGTGTGGTGCGGCTCCATCCCTGTTCTTATATTAAACCATACTGACTGGTGATCACTAGATCCCAAACTTTCACCTACAACAACGTCCAATACCAAACCTCCATTTGTGAGTATTAAATCCAATATGGCCTCTTTACGGGTCGGCTCCTCAACTACTTGTGTTAGAGATAATCCCAGTAGGGAGTTTAGAATATTTGTACTCCTGGTGCACCCAGCTGTTTTGGTTTTCCAGTTCACATCAGGAAGATTAAAGTCCCCCATGATAATAACTTCCCCTTCATTGCCATTTTGGCTATTTCCTCAAGCAGCAGATTATCTAGCTCTTCTACTTGTCCAGGGGGTCTATAGATCACACCTGCACGAGCTACTGTATGATTGCCAAATGTTAGCGTCACCCAAACTGACTCTTATGTTCACCTCGCTCACTTTTATTTGGTTTGTTTTTATGTTGTTTTTCACATACAGGGCCACTCCTCCTCCTTTCCTACCTTCTCTGTCTTTTCTATATAAAGAGTACCCCGGTATTGTTATGTCCCAGTTATTTTTCTCACTGAACCATGTCTCAGTAACCGCAACTAAATCTACTTTTTCAGCTGCCATCATTGCCTCCAGTTCATTGATTTTATTGACTAAACTGCGAGCATTTATAGACACGACTCTGAGCTTGTCATTTTTTTCCCCGCATGTTGCTTGCACCCTCCGATTTAGTTTTAGGGGACAATCAGGCAGATTGTTTTTTACCCTTTTGTCCCCCCCTCCTAGTTTAAATATTTCTTTGCGAAACCTTTGAACTTCTCACTGAGAACATATGTTCCCCTATGAGTAAGATGCAAACCATCTTTTTTATACAGTTCCTTTCTGCTCCAATTAGAGCTATCATGGGACACAAAGCCAAATCCTTGCTATCAGCAACATAAAATAAACACAATAAGGACATTTCATTTTTTGGTGATAGTGGTATATACAGATAGTTACATAGTTACATAGTTACATAGTTATATAGGCTGAAAAAAGACATGCGTCCATCGGGTTCAGCCTCTCCCACATAACCTACTGCTGTTGATCCAAAAGAAGGCAAAAAACCCAGTCTGAATGCTTGCCAATATGCAACATACTGGGAAAAAATTCCTTCTTGACCCCAGATCATCTCCATCATCTCTGCTGTTAAGTGCTTTTGTAAAACGCTGCACTGTGATCTGTATTTCTTATTTAAGAATAAAGAGAGAATCCTCTGTCAGTATCCAGGGATTCTCCAATGCTACAAGGGTTTGTCACCACAAGGTCTTTGCACCAAAGCATTGATTTCAGTGTTTTTAAGCCTTTGAGTTTTAGAGGTGACTAAAGCTTTGTGCTGCAGTGGGCGATAAGACTTCAACAAGCAAGAAATATAATCTCATATCCAGGGCCGGTCCGTCAATGGGGCCGGATGGTGCCATGGCTCCAGGCAGCACTTTGCCAGGGGCAGCACTTTGGGCCTCAACTAGGCACACCACACATTACTGTGAGTTTTATTCCTGTGGAGTACAGCACTGTGATATGCTTATTAACACTGCACATTCTGTGAGCTTTATTGCTGTGGAGCTCTGTGATACGCTCATACACACCGCACATTACTGTGAATGTATCAGAGAGCTCCACAGCAATAAAACTCACAGTAATAGGCTGTGTGTATGAGTTGTACTGCTGTGGAACTCTGTGATACGCTCGTACACACCACACATTGTTGTGAGTTTTATTGCTGTGGAGATCTATGATACACTCACAATAATGTGTGCTGTGTATCACAGATCTCCACAGCAATAAAACTCACAATAATGTGCTGTGTGTATGAGTTTTATTGCTGTGGGACTCTGTGATACACTCATACACGAACCTGTTATTTTTTTTTCGGGGGGGGGGGATTTCATCCTTGGACCCAGGCAACACAGTGTCTTGGTCGGCCCTACTCCTATCTCATCAGACACCATCCTAGTTGACCATACATGCCACGCCAACTGCTGACCCTGCACACCTGCCTAGCGACACTGATGCACTGGATTCATTGTCCACGGGCATAGGTGTAGGAACTGGAGTGGGATGGAGAGAACTGATCAACCCCCCCCCCCACACACACACGCAATTTTTTCTTGTAGTTATGTACAGAGTGTGTATCTGGGATTATGAATTTGTTGTACTGATGGAATTGAGGTTTAGGAAACCAGCCTAAAGATGACATAGTCCAACTAACATGTCGTGGACTCGTGGAGGGTGAGAGCAGTAAAGCAATACACTGAGTTTTCTACTCGGCACTGGTTTAATTATATTATCAGGTCTATTCAAAGAAAGGTGAAAATCAGGAGAATGACTGGAGAAGTGAAAATTCTAGCTCAAAATAGCCAAACCAGAAAAATTCTCCCATTCATCTCACTTACAAAATCGGCTATTTGGTCTAGATTGTTCTCTTCCCCTGCTAATTCTCCTGGTTTTCACCTTTCTCTGAATAACCCTGTGTATGTCTTTACTCTTGGAGTCTTCTTTTAAGAAACGAGTTTGAAGAACATGTGTTTTGAACATCTCCTCTTTGCATCACCACCCGCGAGCTTATTGATAGACGCAGAGTAACATTAGAGAGTTCATAAACCCCCGTAAGGAGAAATGAAGTTTATTTAGCACGAGGCCAGCGTGCCATAAAAATGAGTGCAGTGTCTAACTACACCGTAACAGGAATCTCACCACTTGTGTTTTATTAATGGAGCGCTTAATGCCCCTGACTGATGGTTATTTTCTTGGTGATCATCACATTGCTCTTGGAATCATTATTACCAGATGTTAATTCATGAGTGCCAACGTCATTGCCAAAGTATTTTAGGCCAGAGCCATCTGTCATATACTAAAATTCATTGATGAAGCTTCTTCTGCAGCTATTTAATTTACTATAAACACTTTCAATGCTGTAGGATGGAATTAAAACATAACTTTTAATTGAAAAAAAATATCAAAGAAGAGAAAAGGAAAAAAAATAACAAACGTTGTGCAGCAACAATAAAATAAATAAACAAGATATGTGTATGTATACTAGTGAAAATGTATTGGTGTCACCAACCTTTCCAGCACATGTGTCACAACTCCCTGATCCCAACATGTCACAACCTATACTGCCGGTCTTTAGAATAGCCGGTAGATAGAATAGAGTCACGGGAAAAGCCAAAATCAAGATCCATAAGAGGTAGTCATAGAAGCCGAGGTTGAGAACCGGAGAGGTTAATCGTAAGGCAGATTCAGGAAGCAGAGGGATTAATCATAAGTCAGAGGAGAAAAGGGTCAATACCAAATACTCAGTAACACAACAAAACACACTCTCAGGCAATAGAAACCACGACAGGTCACCGGTATGAATGGATTCCCGGCATTTAAACCAGTGGGTGCATCCTATTGGACAGTGTCACAATGCTGTGCCCCGTCCTGTGTACTGTGTCATTCCCCAGTGCCCGCGAGAGCCAGCAATATATATTGGCCACCGGCAATCATCCAGCGAGGAAGTAGCTGCCAGTCGGCCGAGGCCGGAGGGACCAAGAGCCCCAACCAAGACAACATGTTGTCAGGATACAGGTTCCGGGGCGGTAGAGTGGAGCCACTATGCAATAAATCAGAGGCCTTGCAAAGCAGATATATATTTAGAAGGATTTATTATAAGGACACAGGCAAAATAACAGAATATAAAAGGGGGTTATGCAAAAAGGGAAATGATGAATAAACAACAACAATAGATAAACTGAAGATATGCAGATGAGGCAAGGATAAAAGGGTGATATATTAACGATGCAGATCCAGAACAGAAAGGAATATATATATATATATATATAAATAAATAAATAAAAAAAATGAAAGTTATGAAGTAAGAGGGAAACAGATATAACATATACAGATTACAGGTAATGGTATTTAAGCAGAGAAAAGATATATAGGTTATACAGAGAAAGACACATATAATCATAAGAGTTTAAGGAAAACAGGAGTACACTGAATAAATATATGCAAGACAGAAGATAATAAAGTAGTAATTTAGTCCTCAGAGTACACTCTGCATAGATGTCCAGGTAGGTAATGAAATAAATCCTTCTAATCCAGGGGAGTTTATAGGAGAAATCCAGGGAGAAACAATAAGTCCAGTAAGTAGAAAGAGGAGATCCAGCAGGTAGAAATGGGATCCAGAATTCAGGTAAGTAAGGAATGCACAAGTTCAGCTCCTAGCAGCTTGGAGGTTCCAAGTCAATGAGAAAGCATTGGGCTTCAGGTGTGGCCTGGTTTTATGCAGGGTGATCAGTGGAATTACACAACACCTGAGCGCTGCATGTTAGGAGGTGAATCTTAGTGATACTGCTGCAAATCCTATTACTATGCGGCAGCGCTATGCTTCTTATTACGCCGTCGGCGATTTTCCTTACACATGTTCTCCTATGCCCTTGCCAACCATCTCAGAATGGCTAATACCTGTATGGTGAAGTAACTCTGTTTTAGGATGTTATGCATGTTATACAAGATTAGTGTAGAATAGTTTGGTGACAATGTATATCCTTCCTCTATACGTCAGTCATGATACACTTCGTATGCAGTCTGACGCTGTTCTACACCACACTGAAATTTTGTTCTGCTAGTTTCAAAGACCATAATGCGGACCTTTTAGGAAACACAGTGATCATGTGTATTGAGTATTTAATGTGAGGAAAAAAATCTTGGACAAATAAAAAGATGGCACCACTCCAAAATAAATGATTCAAAAATAAAAAAAAATCAACGTATATCCCTATAAAAATGTAATAGACATTAGGAAAAATGTAATTTCTATTTACACTGTTTAGTTTCCCTTTTAGGAAATGCCGAAGTCGATAGTCATTGCAACAACAGAGATTTCCACTGTTGTTTGCAACAAAAGAAGACTACGGTGATTATTAAATGACTTACAGACGCAGATAAAAACAATATAATGATTAGAGGTGTGCACAGCTGGAAACTTTGTTTTGTTTCCTTTCAACATGATTTAGTTTTCACAATTTTATTTCACTTCGTTTCGTATATCGGATCACTAAAAACCCCATTGTAAATTGGGATCGATTCGATATCGATTCGAATTTCAGATCACTAAATAAAACTTCAATGAATCAAATCCTGCTGTTAAAAGGCAAGTTAGGGTTAAATATTGAGCTGTCCATTGACTTGTGTTGCTCACAACAGATTCAGCACCACATGTCAATTTACTGGGACAGAGTGCTTTGTGAAACAGTCAAACGAATCTGATTCGTTTCATAACGTTTTTGCCTTAGTACTTGTATGTAATGTAAGTTGCGATCGATACAATATTTGATATCAATTCGAATTTCGGATCACTAAATGAAAACCCCAATAAAACAAATCCTGCTCAGGAATAATTTAGTAAATGTTGCTCTTGTGAACCAGTATAACGAATCAATTTTGTTATATAACGTTTCTTTTTCATTTCAATTCAGATTAAATCAATTTGTTATTTCGGAAGTACTTCTAAAATACGAATTAACGAATTTTCAAATGAATTGCAATTCATTATGAAGAAAACACACACCTCTAATAATGATTAAGTCAACAGATCAGAAAAGATGTTCCAATTAGGATACCTCCAAATTTTTTGACACTCTTTGTTTTTCAGAAGCTTTTTATGGATTTATTGACAATTTTCAAATGCAATCGAATTCAAGCTTTTTAGAAAGCTATCGACTTTTAGGATTAGTGTCAGTGTTAGGTTTAGGTTATCATTTCTGCTCGTTTTAGGGTTACTTTTAGGGTCAACTACTCATTCTCCTTGTAGGTGGATTACCTTTTAAGAGGCATTTGATCATCTTCAAACATCACCATCACCACTCCTCCTTCCAATGCAGCAGTCTCAATGCTTTTAGTGGATTCTCTCCTCTGCCATCTCCACAATCTAGACACAGAAGAATCTCAGTATGGTGGGACAAAGCCTGCCAACCTGGACTCCTGGACTGTCCTGATGAAAGTGAAACAGTTGGAAGACCCCGAGGCATTAGGATTTCTTTTCTGGCGGGTTGACTGAGTCGGTCATGCAGGATGTGGGGAGTGAAGTTACAGGGCACTCACAGACCTTAGAGCAGGGGTCAGCAACCTTGGTCCTCAAGATATTTTGAAGCTACATCTCCAATGATGCTCAGCAAATTAATATATAGATTGAGCATCAGGGCTGCCATCAAAAATTTTGGGGCCCCCTTCCCTCAGCTGCCAATTTCCCTCAACTAATTAGAGATGAAAGACTTTGCCCCCTCTTCTGCTTAACTTATTTTACAGGAAGTGGCCTAAATACCGGGTGGTCTAGCAAGGGGATACAAAGTGTTCCTGTTGGGAGATCAATTGGTCTGCTCCTCTGCCTGGTGCAGACTGTACTTATTGACTCGTGAGTTCTCTTACTAGCCCCAGATGTTACAGCCCACCGGGAAATTTGTTGGTATCTTGGTGGGCCAGTCCTGGGTTGTATGGTGGTTCCCTTACATCTCTAGCACAGAGGCAAGCTGCACAAGGTTTGTCACAGGGCAGGGGCCCCCTGGAGCATCTGGGCCCCTAAACATGTGTATGGGCTGTCAAAACTGATGGCTGCCCTGTTGACCATCATGCGAAATGCAGTTCCAAACCATCGGGAGGGCTAAAGTTGCTGACATCTGCCCAAGAACCAGGTAACATTGTTACTTTCAATGACTCATGGAGAAACAGGCAGAGGTCCCGCCAATGACTAGTGTTTGCACTTTCCTTGCCAATTTTATGAATAACTATAAAGTGTTCAGAAAACAAGTTACGAATGAAAAGTGAATTCGCAGAGTTGCATAAAAACATGAAATCTACTCGCTGGATGAAACCCTTTCACTGAGCCAGGCTGCACATACATTCAGGCCACAAAGAGAATAATTTGTTGCTGTATCACGAGGATTGCTTTGAGCCGAGTCTAACAATGACAGTAATGCCAAGTCCGTGGCTAGCAACGGATCAACCTCCTGGGGCCTCACTGCACGCACTGCTTAAAACATACTCCATTTGAAAGTGGCGTTCACTGAACCGAACAGATGCTTCAATACAGACAGAACACAGCTCTCTGACAATCACAGCCCACAATAACTCTGTCTCTATGTCGCCTGATTTATTCTTGCATCCTTTAATGAAAGCGTATCATGCCCACCCTGTCCACTGTCTGTTTTTTCAAATCAGAAGGCCTATCCAATGCTACATAATCCCGCCTCGCGGGTTAAAGGCGATGGATTGCTCTTTCTTTTACTTCTCTCTACAGCCTTCCAAATTGCCAATGTTTGATTATTTGATGTAACTACGCTCGCCCCCTTCCAGTTGTTGCCACTGACAGCTTGTATTATTCTGTTTGGTATGATTCTTTTCTATATTTAAATACATGATTATCATGGCCCCTCTCTATACTGCTTTCATGCTGCACACTTGCATCTTGTCGGCTCTATATTTCACCGTTTAAAGACCTCTCAAGCTTTGGTCCTAACCAAATGTTTCTGAACTACAACTCCCATGATACTCTGGCCATCTGTTGCATTCAAAAAAACGTTGGGAATTTTAGGCCATAATCATGTGTGGGGGGGGGGAGCTTGAGGTCCCTAGTTTAAAGAATTAGAAAAATAGAAAATCTTGATTATTACATCATGCTTGGTGCGGCGGACAATCCACAAGCCATTATAAGATTGTCATTCAACAGCACCAAAGTCACTGGTTACCTGGTTCTTATCAACCCACAAATTGTAACCAACGCAATGCCACCACCCAGAACCTTAATTCCAGGGTACCTTGGGTTACCTCAAAATTATATTACAGTCTTTCCTACGAAGAAGTTCCACAATAGATTTTGTTGTTGTTGTTAGTAGTTGCAAAGTCGTGTCCGACCCATCACGACCCCATGGACAACGTTCCTCCAGGCCTTCTTGTCCTCTACCATCTTCTGGAGTCCATTTAACCTCACGCCTACTGCTTCAGTGACTCCATCCAGCCACCTCATTCTCTGCCCTTCCCTTATCCTTTTGCCCTCAATCTTTCCCAGCATTAGGCTCTTCTGCAGTGAGTCCTTCATTCTCATTAGGTGACCAAAGTACATCAATTTCATCTTCAGGATCTGGCCTTCTAAAGAGCAGTCAGGGTTAAACTCCCCTAGGACTGACTGGTTTGATCACTTTGCAGTCCAAGGGACTCGCAGGAGTCTTCTCCAGCACCATAGTTCAATACTTTGGCTCTCAGCCTTTCTTATGGTCCAACTTTCACAGCCACGCATTGCAACTGGGAAAACCATAGCCTTGACTATACTCACTTTTGTTGGCAGGGTGATGACTCTGCTCTTTAGTATGCTGCCTAGATTTGCCATAGCTTTCCTCCCCAGGAGCAAGCGTCTTTGACATTCTTGACTGTTAAAAGATGACCTTTTGGAGGTTTGAAGAGTCCCAAAAATTTAAGTTTACCTTACAACGTATAGGAAAATATGTAATTTCCCATCAACTGATTGCTGTCACTCAGAAGGTGGAGTGGTGATAACATAAGAGTGGAAGAGCCATCCTTTTGGTCGTTGCCAGAGGGCTATTGGTTGCTAAAGTGTTGCCTAATAAGACAGAGCAGCAACATCACCTCTGAGGACCAATCACAAAACTCTCCCCCGATTGCCCTCATTGTGCAATAGACATGATTCATCCTGGTGGTGCTCAGCTCTGGAAACTGTGAGCCGGTGATAGGTTCACTATATATATACTAGTGCTGGGTGATATCTTCGATTTAACCGAGGTTAGCCACGATTTTACTTTTGTGAAAATCAAGGACTATGGATTTGTTAACTGATGGTCACTCCAGCCAAGCATCTTCAGTCAACATCCGACAGGTACTGCAGGAGCCTGGTAAACCTGTTGGCTCTCCTCTGCCAAAGCTCTGCCGGAGCGTCCGTCAATTTAACAAATCGAAAGTCTTTGATTTTTGCAAGATTAAAATCGTGGTCAACCTCGATTTAAATTGGGTTAAATCGAGGATACCGCCCAGCTCTATTATATACCCACAAAAGGTAGCTTTTCCCAGTACCAGGCATGTCAACTGCCTACTCCCAACCGCACACGTACCGCCAACTGACAATGTCCAACTGCAGAAATGGGCAGTCTGGCTCAGTCTCGCAACACTGAAATAACATCATGCCTGCGTGCCATAACCCTCGGTGCAAAGTTACACCTACACATAGAAAGGGGGGAGGTATTTAACTAAAGAAAATATACATCAGGGGGCGTGGCTGGCTGCGCGAGGGAACAGACGTGGCTAAGTTGAGCTCCATCTGAAGCTGCTGTAAGCGATGGCTTTTGACCCGGTTTTCTTCTGAATTGCCCTCTTGGGTAGTCCCTGCGCGGCTGGCCATCGGGAGGAGTGCTCTGGAGCCGCTTAGGTCCCCCCCTCCAGAGCCCAGCGGAGATTGGGGCCTTGTTTCCCGGTGAGCGAGCTGGCCCGGTGGGACTTTTGAGGCCTAACTCCACGCACTAATCCGGGACATCCTCTGCTTCCCTTACCTCGATCTGTGGAACGGCACTGCCCAAGTGGCCAACGGTCGCGGGCTTGGAGGATGGAGGGCCCCCGTCCTCTGAACCCGACTGTTATCCCGGTGGCGGAGTTGGCGGAGGAGCGCGCAGAAAGTAGGCATCTGACGTGCACTTCTCCCGGCGGAGACATGGAGACTACCCTGGCGGACCTTAGGGGCTGCTCGGATTGGCTACTGGAGACCTGGGGGTGCCTGCTGCTGAGCGGATTCTGTAGGAGATTGACGGCAGGCTCTCATGATGGCAGAGGTCCGGGAAGGGAGGCCCTAGCTACAATCCAGGCAGAGAGGACCTCACCTGTCGGCCGAGAGGGACATCTTCCTGCTCTGGCGGTGGATCGGGAGGCTGGATACACGCGGGAGTCGGCCGTGCAGCAGGGTCTGGAGGAGGCCTCGGAGGGGTTCGTTACTGGTTCTTTGGCGCAGGTTGAGGAGAAATGGTTGTCTGGCGTGGTGGTCCGTTCCGGTGTGGAGAAGTGGCGCATACTGTGGTCCTCTTATGTGGCTCTGGCTGGGTCATCTTGGGGCCAGCTGATGCAACGGGACCTTTGTGAGGGGAAGGCACCCGATACAGCGGCCTGCCGGGCCATGAGGTTGGACACGGATGAGATGGACTATCCCGCTCCGATTGGGGTCACAGGCCGGCCCCCCTTGTGTGCCCCCCGACTTGATGCGTGTGTCTTCTCCTTCCCCTCCCCTGCAGGTTTACCCGCTGAGTAATTTTTGTTTTTTCTTGTTACCCTTTGACTGAGTTTTGGATGATTTTTTGAGGACAATCTGTTTTTATTTTTTCTCTTCTCGTGGCGCTTATCCTTGATTTTCTGAGACGCCCTTTCTGCTGCCCTTTTTTTGTAAAACGGGTTTTAAAAAAAACTAGTGCATTAAATAGCTGGAAATAATATATAAGGTAATATTAAAACGGTTTGTTACAGAATAAAAGAAGATGCCATGTAATAAAAAAATATCAGAATCAAAAATTCCACAAAAAATCCTAAAAAATAAATAAATAAAGAGACTTTTTGCTGCAAATGAAAAGAATAAATTGCTGAATAAATATTTTTTTAAAAATGGGGAATTTTTTTTACATTGAAACCTATGGGATTTTGTACGTTTGACCACTGAAAATCTGTGGAGGGAGCTGAAGGCTCGAGTTGCCTCGAAACCTTAATGACTTGGAGAGGATATGCAAAGAGGAGTGGGACAAAATCCCTCCTGAGATGTGTGCAAACCTGGTGGCCAACTACAAGAAACGTCTGACCTCTGTGATTGCCAACAAGGGTTTTGCCACTGAAGTGGAATCAGGCTGGAAGCTGGCCGCCATTATAAGCCAGGCGGCCATCTTGTTCAGAATATTGGTTCACTTGAAAATAACTAGGTAGGTTTTAGCTGAAACTAGATTGAAGTATACGTAGAAATTTAGGAATGTGTTAGATTAGCAGAAAAGCAATTAAAGTCTGAGAAAGATCTAGGCTGCTCCTGGCACGAAGGGACAGAATGAGGAGTGGATACACCAAGGTCACAGAGGCCCGCAGAGAGACAAAGAGAAGCATAGAAGATAGACCAGGCGTTACCCGCAACAAATAAACACAGGCGCTAGGGAGGCGAGCACAGCCCGGACTGAATGTAGTAGCTAATCACGATCTGTCGAAACTAACATGAAGTTTGCCAATTTACGGCCGATTTAATGGAATGTCTTTGTATTAGACTAAGGGAGGTATTAACCCACGTGGGGTGGGATAGTGTCACCGGGAGGTGGGTTAATTGGGATGTACCTAATTATGTATTTGGGGTATAAGACCCTTTGTCGGGGTGAATTCGGGGCTCAGTCTTTGCGATTCAATCCTGTCTGAGCATCTGTGATATCACAATAAAGTTTGCCTTTCCTGAAGAGACTCGTGTTCAGACAATCCTTGCTCGTGTCCGGTCCGGCCTCGTCCCGAGTGAACCAAGTGGATTCCGGTAACATTTCTGGGGGCTCGATAGCCGGGATGCGAGGCCCTTTGCCGGCACGGCAACGATTGCTGGACATTGTAGCGGTTGACTGCAGGTGCGAGTAATCCCGCTGGTTGGGCGTCCGTTGAAGGTGAGCTGACATCTACAGGTGCCAAGCAGGATTTCCTGTTCAGTGGACCTCGTCTCGTCCCAAACGGACCCCCGGCCCGGGAAGCTGGGACACCACCGAGTCTGAGGAAACAGCGAACAGCGCAGCGATAGGTAAAGTGTCTTCTATGTTTGTATGTCTAATGGAGATACTGGTATAAAGGGAAACGTCCGGCCATAGTCGGATAAGGAGACCCACGGCCACGGTCTCGTTGACATACCGAACCTGCCGCCGAAAGCACGGACAAGCAAAGGAGCCAGAGTGGCTAGCGCGTGTCTGGACCTGGGGGATCGGATGTTAACTAAATGGTAGTTCTGTATGTGAGGGAGAAGGGAGCCACGTGGAGTTGCATAGTCGTAGTCAGTGTTTGTAAATAGAGCTTCTGCACGTGGACAAAAGAAAGGAGGAGAGATTTCTGTGACTGGGCTGTGAGCCCTGAGTCAGTGCTAGTGCGTACGTCGTGTAGTGAAGAGGGCTCATTGGGGCCAGCGGTAGCTGCAGAGGTAGTGGTGCCGGGTGGGTAGATTACCCATAGGCAAATTGGAATTGCAGACGGGAGTGTAGTTATAGTACGGGGTGCACATAGTCACAAGCAGACAAGAGTTACAGTTCAATTAACGGGGTATAGGGAGCCAAAATGTCACGGTGGCCCATGTCCGGGGAAATGTTGCACCTGAGCCCCATGTCTGGGGAAATGTTGCACCTGAGCCCCATGTCTGGGGAAATGTTGCACCTGAGCCCCATGTCTGGGGAAATGTTGCACCTGAGCCCCATGTCTGGGGAAATGTTGCACCTGAGCCCCATGTCTGGGGAAATGTTGCACCTGAGCCCCATGTCTGGGGAAATGTTGCACCTTCGCCCCATGTCCAGGGAAATGTTGCACCTTTGCCCCATGTCTGGGGAAATGTTGCACCTGAGCCCCATGTCTGGGGAAATGTTGCACCTTCGCCCCATGTCCGGGGAAATGTTGCGGCCGTCACAGCAGCTGATATCCAGAAAGCCTTATTCCAGGGTACTGTGTACTACAGGACAGAGAATGGTGCTGCCCGCGAATCAGATGCAACATGCAGGAAGGACAACCAATCGCAGCAAATGACCAGCTATCCTATAGCAGAGCAGGGCGTCTCCTCTGAGCACCAATAGGTAGTGCTGTGGCTCTATTTAAAGGGCTTCCTTTCGCTTAGCAAGTTGCCCTAGCGTGGTTCCTGTTACTCCTAGTGCCTTGTTGTTATTTCTTGATTCCTATTCTGACTGATTTCCTGGTTTATACGATCCCGGCTTGTCTCGACTTCCCTGTATTCTGGCGCCCTGATTTCTGGCATAGTATAAATGGACCTCTATTTCCTTAACCCCTGCCTATGTGTGTTTTGTTGGTTTGCCCTGCTTAACCCGGCCATTATTAAGGACCAGCTAGCTAGAGCATTGTGGGTTACTTTATTCCGCAGGTTGTTTTTCTTTGCACTCCACCACATTATTTGTGTTCATCATTCTCAGTATTACTGACCATAACCCGGCCATTTCTAAGGACCGATTGGTCAAGGTCTGTTGGCTTACAGTCTGCAAGCGGGGTTACCCGATCCTGACACAAAAGGAGGGATGGTGTGCCCTCGGCTAGTAGAAAGAGTTGAATTGTTTATGTATTGTTTTGTGCTGAAAGTATCTGGTACAGTATGGGTTGTGAATGATTGCTGAGAGTGCTGTGAGTGATTGAGCGCCTACTCGCCTAGCGAGAAAGCAAACTTGAGAGTGGACTCCCAAGGTATGTTTCCGTCTCAGGCGACTGCAGACGGCTAATAGTACGTATCAGGTGGCGCGATGGTAGCCGCTGAATGGTAGGTGGTGGTTCTCTTAGTTCACATGGAGCATATGGAAAAGAAAGGAAACAAAACAATATATAGTGCAGATGGTACTGACACAACGACTGAATAGTGAGGTGTGCTGTATTCACTCACAAATTGGAGAGCCCAAACACTGGCTCTAAGTGGGTCAAGGCTTTTGGGTGTCTTAACTTCTCCGCTTCTCAAGGTGACCCACACCTTATATTGATTGGAGTAAGCTCATGGAAAATGGACATGAAAAGACAGCAGAAAGACTTCTATGTGCAGATCTTTTAGAACCCAAATGATATAAGTAGAATATGGTTGTTCAACTCATATTTGTAGGAGCTATAGACCAAGCTCTTGGTGTGCGCGCTTCAGGGTTTATTTAAGGTAAAGCCCAAAAAAACCTAAGAAGCCGCTCACTCCCAGGACCCTCAGGCTGGATCCCCTCTCTGGATTCACCAGGTGGATCTGCTGCCTCACAGGGCTCAGGACACAAAGTGGATGGAGCTACAGGAGATAAAAGGTTAATGAATGGCCTGATCACAGTGCTGTAGCTCCCTCCCTGTCCCTCAGTGCTGGATCCGGGCAACTCAAGATAGAGGATAATTTGCACCCTCCTAGAAGGACCGGTGACGTTGCGATGGTCACATGACCATCGCGACGTCACCGGTCCTTCTAGGAGGTTGCAAATTATCCTCTATCTTGAGTTGCCCGGATCCAGCACTGAGGGACAGGGAGGGAGCTACAGCACTGTGATCAGGCCATTCATTAACCTTTTATCTCCTGTAGCTCCATCCACTTTGTGTCCTGAGCCCTGTGAGGCAGCAGATCCACCTGGTGAATCCAGAGAGGGGATCCAGCCTGAGGGTCCTGGGAGTGAGCAGCTTCTTAGGTTTTTTTGGGCTTTACCTTAAATAAACCCTGAAGCGCGCACACCAAGAGCTTGGTCTATAGCTCCTACAAATATGAGTTGAACAACCATATTCTACTTATATCATTTGGGTTCTAAAAGATCTGCACATAGAAGTCTTTCTGCTGTCTTTTCATGTCCATTTTCCATGAGCTTACTCCAATCAATATAAGGTGTGGGTCACCTTGAGAAGCGGAGAAGTTCAGACACCCAAAAGCCTTGACCCACTTAGAGCCAGTGTTTGGGCTCTCCAATTTGTGAGTGAATACAGCACACCTCACTATTCAGTCGTTGTGTCAGTACCATCTGCACTATATATTGTTTTGTTTCCTTTCTTTTCCATATGCGCCATGTGAACTAAGAGAACCACCACCTACCATTCAGCGGCTACCATCGCGCCACCTGATACTAGACATGTGCATTCGTTTTAGTACTAAAACGATTTAGTCCGAATTTTGGGATAATTTAGTTTTAGTATGACTCAAGAGAAACGAAACTGCTCAGTACAAAAAACGAAAGAAACTAAAATAAAATGCAACTACATTTTAGTTTCAGTCCTTTTTGTGATATTACATTGATGAGTGAAGGAGACCAGCAATGAAGATCGCAACATCGCAACATCCGAAGTTCTGCACCCTCCAATACCAATGCAGTAGGATGTTCTATACAGAGAGTGGCATTAATTAATATGCAGGAGTATGTTCTATACATTATACAGAGAGGGGTATTAATGCAGGAGGATGTTATATACATTATACAGAGAAAGGTATAAATTGAGGAGAATGTTCTATACAGAGAGGGACATTAATGCAGGAGGATGTTATCTACATATATACAAAGAGGGGTATTAATTAACGCAGGAGGATGTTCTAAACATTATACAGAGAGAGCCTTTTTTTTTTTAGCCCTTTAAATCCAGTGGCTGTGAGCGCTGAGATCGGCTGCTTGTTATATTATCTCTCAGTACAATGTATCAGGCTCAGCTGTTACAGTAACTGACTGTAACAGCGCTCAGAGTTTCAGTAAAACAAGGAAATAATATTGTTCTAACCTCTTATATATAAAAATATTATTTACTAGTTTTACAGAACTCTGAGCGCTGTGATGAGCAGCAGTCAGTTACTGTAACAGCTTTGCCTGACACGGGGCAGTATTACAATGTTGGTGCTAACTTAACCAGAGCTGTTGTAAACTGAAAACCTCCATAGGCTATAATGGCTCTGGAAGGTTACAACAGCTCTGGTTAAGTTAGCACCAACTATGTAATATGGCCCACATTGTGCTCAAGAGAGATACTGTAACAAGCAGCGATCTCAGCCCTCTGAGGAGCCACCACTACAATAGTAATTGTATCCACTGGTTTTCGGATGAACGAAATTAGTTTTCATACTAAAGAACTGAAAACGAATTTCTTTAGCAACTAAATAAATTGCATTTTAGGACTAATCCATTAGTTCAAAACGAAATTTTGTGCTGTGCACATGTCTACCTGATACGTACTATTGTTCTATCACTTTTACTGGTTTGGGGGAAACCACAAAAAATCTGGTTGGCATTGGTTTGTTGGTGGCGGTACAAGTTTTTGGCGCCTGTCCATTTTTTCTTTGGACTGCAGACGGCTACTGACGAAGGAAGCAAATCCGATATATATGAATTGTTGACTGAGTACCAGACAGTAAATTTCAAGTGTTTTTGCTAAAAGTAATATCTGCATTGTGAGAAGGTTACTGTCCTTAAGAGTAACAATGGGTAACGGGTCATCCAAGCCCACTAAGGTGAAGAAGGGTGAGACGCCCTTGGGGTATATGGTGTGGAATTTTGAGGCACTGTATACAACACATGATTATGGTGTAGAGTTAACTAAAGAGAAATTAACATTAATGTGTACCACCGTATGGCCACTGCTAGTTCCAGACTGGCCAGAGCAGGGGTCAATGGACCCGGTGCTAATACAGAAAGTGCATTCCCAAGTAACCGGGAAATGTGGACATCCTGAACAGTACCCATATATAGATATATGGAGGTATTGTGTAAAAGATAAAAGTCATTTTATAATGATGGCGGGACGTAACAAGAAGCAAGTACCCCCAAATAGAGAAAATAAAAAGAAAAGGAAATCGGTATTAGTTAGTAAACAACCAGAGGAGATTGATTCCCTGTCCCCGCCCTATCCATCGTATTAGGGGGTAGCTAGAGAAGTTTTGCGTGCCGCGGTTGCGCGGGCGGAAGGGGGGGAGCGGACGGCAGCTACTGCCCTGCCGGCTTCCTCCGCTCAGGCAAGCGGTATTGCGGAAGAAGATGAGGGGGCAGTGGGTGGAGGAGACAGAGAGGTCCCACCAGGAAAGATTGCAATGCCCGATGGGAACGTATATAAACTAGTAACCCAAGAGGACAGTGATGATGAGGGCGAAGATGTAAGGCAAGGTGCTACCACTCGCGCAGCGAACAATATATATAAACCCCGAGACCCATATCAGCACAATCCCAGCAAAAGTAAGATGCAAATGCCCCTATGGGAGGTGCCAGGCCCTTTACTGGAAAACGGAGCACCTGGGCCAGTGCAATACACATATGTCCCATTTACAACGACAGATCTATTCAACTGGAAAACACACACACCACTGTATTCCACTAATCCCGCGGCAGTGGCCAGTATGATAGAGACAGTTATACTTACACATAACCCCACATGGGCAGATTGTCAGAAACTAATGCTGACAATGTTCACCACTGAGGAAAGAGCCCGAATAAATAGTAGCGCGCGGAAAATTCTACTTGCCCAAGCCGTAGAAGATGCCAGAGCCCAGCCAGAAGCGTGGGCAGAGGAACACTACCCCAAAACAGTTCCCAAATGGCCGTACAATACCGCTGCGGGTATTGCTCACTTGCAGACGTACCGGACAGCGGTAATAATGGGTGTAAAAGCGGGAGGGAAGAAACCCACAAACATGGGGAAAATAGCAGATTCTAAAGAAACTCGAAGTGCGTTTCTAGAAAGGTTACTAGATGCATACAGGATGTATAGTCCTATTGACCCTGAGGCAGTGGAAAATCAGAGGTTAATTAATTCTTCTTTTGTGGGACAGTCACAGAGAGACATACGGAATAAAATACAGAGATTAGATGGGTTTTTAGGGAAAGGTATTAGCGAATTAGTTGAAATTGCTAATAAAGTGTATCATAATCGGGATTTGGAAGAAAAGTGGGAGGAGATAAAGAGACAAAAAGGGCACACGGGTGTGGTTGGATATATGGGAAATGGAGGAAGAGGTGCCCCGGACAGAGGGAGAGCGAGAGGTCGGGGAGGCAGAGGTAGGAAAACCCCTAGGGAACCCCTGGGACCCAATCAGTGCGCCTGGTGCCGGGGTGAAGGTAACTGGAAAAATAATTGTCCGGCATTTTTGGCTAAATTTGGGGTGCCGGGGGAGGCTGGGGAATCGGGAGGTCAGGCCTCCAATGGTCAGGTAACAAACGGCAGATATGAGAGAAATGATGGTGCCGGTGCAGGGTTTGTTGGCTTGGCGGGAACATCATTTGAAGGGCAAGGTACATATTGACACAGACCTGGGCCCATCCCGCTCGGTAATCACGAGCCCACGGTCACTATGAGGGTGGGAAATAAAGATGAAATTTTTATGGTTGACACCGGTGCCGAATATTCTGTTGTAACAAAGCAAATTGCACCCCCAATGGGAAATGAAGTTGATATTGTGGGAGCAATGGGGGTGTCCGCTAAGTACCCCTTCCTTGCTTCACGAAAATGTAGTGTGGGTGGGCATAATGTTGAACATGAATTTTTGTATATGCCCGAATGTCCCATCCAGCTCCTGGGGTGGGATATCCTTTGCAAATTGCAAGCCCTAATTACATTTCTCCCCCGGGGGTCACGCTAGATTAGACCTGCCTGAGAGTGGCAGCTCTGCACGGCAGTACAGCCCAGCCAGCCAGCACACCCAACCTGTAAAAATTGCAGTAATTATGCCAAGAGAAGAAGAATGGCGCACGGCACCAACTCCGCCGGCCGACCTAGACCCGTACACACTACTTCTGGGAATCCCTGGAGTCTGGGCGGAGGAAAACCCGCCCGGATTAGCTGTAAATATTCCTCCAGTGTACGTCGATTTAAAACCTGGTGCAACGCCTGTAGCTTTAAGACAATACCATATCCCACAAAAAGCTAAGCAGAATATCCAGACACATTTGCAGAGACTTAAAGACCACGGTATATTGAAATTCTGCGTGTCACCGTGGAACACACCCCTGTTGCCAGTACTAAAAGAGGGCACACAAGAGTACCGCCCAGTCCAAGATTTACGAGCGGTTAACGAAGCCACAGTAACCTTACACCCTGTGGTCCCCAATCCATACAATTTATTGGCATTAATCCCCGGAAATACAAAATATTACACGGTGCTTGATTTAAAAGACGCTTTTTTTGTATCCGCCTGGCTCCAGCAAGCCAGCCCCTTTTTGCGTTTCAGTGGGAGGAATCTACCACGGGAGCGTGCTATCAGATGACCTGGACACGCCTCCCTCAAGGTTTCAAAAACTTGCCCACGATTTTTGGGTGCGCGCTCAGCCAGGACCTCCTGTCCTTCAATGCTCAGCCAGACAAAGTTGTTTTACTACAGTATGTGGATGATTTATTACTGGCTTCTTCCACAGAAAAAGACTGTCTCTCTGCCACAAAAGCCCTGCTACATCTGCTATGTCTTGCAGGTTGCAGAGTGTCCAAAAAGAAAGCACAAATATGCAAACAGACTGTGAAATATTTAGGTTTTCAATTAACAGGTACCAAGCGTGCCCTGGGGGCAGAGAGAAAAGAAGCAGTATGCCGAATACCCCAACCAAAGACAAGGAGACAAGTCCGTGAATTCTTAGGAGCTGCTGGCTTCTGCTGTCTGTGGATCCCCAACTTCGCAGATATTGCTAAGCCCCTCCATCAAGGCACCAAAGGTGGAGAGCATGACCCCTTCCTCTGGGAAGAAGAGCAAAGAGCAGCTTTCCTGAAATTAAAAACTTTATTAATGGAAGCTCCAGCACTGGGACTGCCGGATCACAGCAAGCCCTTCCAGCTGTACGTATATGAACACAATCGAACAGCTACAGGAGTGCTAATTCAGAATTTTGGCTCCTGGCCAAGGCCTGTGGCCTACCTCTCCAAGAAACTTGACCCTGTGGCCTGCGGCCTACCCCCATGCCTGAAAGCCGTGGCAGCCACCGCAATGCTGATAGCAGAAGCAGACAAGCTGACCCTTGGACAAGTTCTTCATGTCAAAGTGCCACATGCTGTAAAGGCCCTGCTTGATGTAAAAGGAAGCTACTGGTTCAGCAACAGCCGGATGACAAAGTACCAAGCTATGATGTGTGAGAATCCACGGGTTCATTTGGACCTCATCGCTACCCTGAACCCTGCTACTTTACTGCCTGACTGCGAAGAGGATCCAAATCATGAATGCCTCCAAGTCATGGAAGAAGTGTTCAGTAGCAGGCCAGATCTGAAAGACGTACCCCTAGACAAATACGATCTACAACTATTCACTGATGGTAGCAGTTACATGGATGATGAGAAGAAAGTCTCCGGCTATGCAGTCGTCTCAGCAGAAGAGATTATTGAAGCAAATTCTCTACCAGGCCATACATCTGCACAACTGGCTGAGATAACCGCTTTAACCAGGGCTCTGGAAATCTCCGAAGGCAAGAGAGTGAATATCTACACTGACTCCAAATACGCTTTCATGACAGTCCATGCACATGGTGCACTCTACAAAGAAAGAGGCCTACTTACTTCCTCAGGACAACAAATCAAGTATGCAGCTGAAATCATGGCCCTTCTAGAAGCTGTATGGAAACCAAGTGCTGTCAGTATTATGCACTGTCGTGGCCACCAGAAAGGTCATGATGAAATCCCAAAAGGCAACAAGCGCGCTGACCAGGCCGCAAAAGCGGCTGCAAAACCATTGCTAACAACTGATCAAGCTAAAGTCCTGCTCTGCAAGCAAGAGGCCCAACCTCCCATTCCAAACTACGAGTTCTACATGAATTGGAGAAAATTTGAACCCAAAGGCGAATTTATTGAAATTATTCTGCACAAATGGCACAATGATTACGAACTATTAGAACTCAATCATGATTATATCCAATGGCTTTTCCCAACCCGGTCCCAAGGCCGTAATTTCTACTCCACTCCTCTGAACCCTCAAGAGACACGTCTTATGATTAACACCTCAGAAGTTCAGCAAAGACTCCGCAGAGCATACGAAATGATGCTGAAATTCTTCGGCGTAAAATTAATGGGGGAGTATGGAGAAGATACAGAAGTAACCGAAGTTGAACGAGCAGAAAATTTTGCCTCACGTTTCGAAAACCTAACAACCAACCCTCATAATAATCTGAGGATTACACGAATACTGCTAAATTTGGGAGAATTGGGAGCAGAAGAATACCAAGCCCCATTGGTGAGGTTCTTCCTCAAGGAGATCCTTATCAAAAACAAACTGCCAAGAATGAAGAAAAGTGCGATGAACTTTTTCATACCAGCAGTAAGAGATTCACAGGAGAGACAAGATCTGCTGTTCTT
The DNA here is from genome assembly GCA_009667805.1 of Leptobrachium leishanense. Lineage (NCBI taxonomy): Eukaryota > Metazoa > Chordata > Amphibia > Anura > Megophryidae > Leptobrachium > Leptobrachium leishanense. Next base: position 349,177,224 of record CM019065.1, read on the forward strand.
TGCCTCGCGATATTATTTCCCAAAAGAAGAATTCATCTGGGGAAACCATGGAGAATTGGCACGAAACAAAGCAAAACCAGTGATGGCTGCACTTCTACCGGCGCCACTGAGTGAATGGACACCTGTGTATTCAGAGAAAGAGAAGAAATGGCTATCGGAAGAACAAGGCGGATATGGAGAAGACGGATGGTTCCAGTTGAAGAATGGACAAATAGTCCTACCAGCAACACTGGCGCCTGAGATTATAAGAATGCTCCATGCTAGTACCCATGGAGGAAGAGAAATGATGGAACAGCAATTGGAGCCACACTTCTACATGCCAGGACTGTCCGTAATCTGCAAAGCAATAGCCCAGCAGTGCGTGACATGTGCCAAAAATAATCCAAGAACAGGCCCGTCTCAACCTCCAGGGAAACAGACAATCGGATTATCTCCAATGGCATCATTACAGATAGACTTCACAGTGCTACCACCTTGCAAAGGATATAAATATCTACTGGTAATGGTGTGCACCCTGACAGGGTGGGTGGAAGCTTTCCCAACAAGAACGGAAAAGACAGTGGAAGTGGTGAAAAGTCTGATGAAGTAAATAATACCACGCTATGGACTTCCTCTCGAAATAGGGTCGGACAATGGCCCCGCATTCATACAGAACTGTTTACAGCAACTTGCCCGATTATTGGGTATCACCTGGAAGTTACATACAGCTTACAGGCCCCAAAGCTCGGGAAAGGTCGAGAGAATGAACCGTACCCTAAAGACTTTGATGTCCAAACTATACCAAGAGACGTCACTAGGCTGGTTGGATGTGCTGCCGATAGTTCTGTTGCACATTAGGTGCAGGCCAACCCCCCAATTGAAGCTAAGTCCGTACGAACTCATGTTTGGACGGCCTACCCCTCTGATTAATGGACTAAGGGGGGACCTTCGGGCATTGGGGGAAACTAAATTAAATGATCAGGTTGTACTGTCGGGTAAAGCAATGCAGAAATTAAATACTTGGGTGGGAGATAATATACCTCACTTTTTATGCCCCCCACTGCATAAGTATTGTCCAGGTGATTCAGTATGGGTGAAGGAGTGGAAAAATTATCCACTAGGCCCAAAATGGAGAGGTCCTTATGTTGTCCTGTTATCAACCCCTACAGCAGTAAAGGTTGCCGAGGTTGTCCCATGGATACATCACTCCAGACTGAAGGTAGCTGCAGCCAATCCCGAACCAGTATGGAAGGTTGTCACCAACGAGACCAATCCACTGAGGCTAAAGCTAACAAAGACCACAGTCATGAGCCCCTGAGAGATTCGACTGAGAGCATCCAAGATACTCAACATGCAGGTGTTTTGATGGATACAACAAGGTCTGATTATCCACTGATGAGGGATGCCGAAAGGGTTATTTTTAGGGGCCTGGCCCCGACCCGTGATCAACCGGAAATGTCTTTTGTTTTTGAAATTCCGGAGGGGAGGGATTGGGTTTATGTGACTGTGAAAAGAATTGCCCAAGGGTTTTTGACATGTGGGGCGATTTTGGTACTGATTTTGTTTCTTGCACATTTGATTCATGGACTATCAAGTGGAGCATGCCCCAGGTGCCCAAGCACCACCAAGGGAGTGGAAATCTCCCACATCTGGAATGGTACGCACCCGGTGATAGAGAACCGTACCATGTGGAGACAAAAATGAGAGGCGCTATCTGGAACCAACCCAAGAGGACATTTACTTGTGCAATTCAAATATAACTATGCTAAAAAGTCTGGGCAAACCGCATGCTGGGTGTGTAGTAGACTGCACCCAGAGACAATTCACATACCATTTGCCTCTGTTCCAATGAATTTGAGTATGTTTACACCAGGGAATGTCACAATACATGCTGTCGATGCACCAAAGGAAAAACCAGAATCATTCAGTCCCGGGTACCCCATAATAGGACCAGTGTATCCACCAGAATGGTGTTTCCAACTAGGGCCAGATAAAGAAACAGATAACGAGGGTGGGTTATGTAACTCAAGTCAGTTCAACTGGACATCATACATTTACATATTCAAAACAGGACAAAAGGCGAATTATCTATACATACGGTGCAGGCAACTCACTAGAGACCAAGAGGCAGAGATTGCGAATGTGACGAATGGGAGGCAAGGTGCAGTGGATATGATGAGACAATTGAGACAACTTGCGATAGAGATATCAAAGGGAACACTACATTCATCACCATTTATAGTGAAAGGAGGGTAACAGGTGTGCTGTGAAAGGGTGTGTTACACATGGGTACCACCTACAATAACGGGAATGTGTTATCTGGCTAAATTGATCCCAATCCAGAGGGTAAGGGGAGAAGACACTAATTCAGACACAACACTTCACCCTAGGTACCCACTGGTGTTTGAGAGACAGAAGAGGGAGCTATTCCAGAAAGCGGATCGAATATGGGCATGGCTTCCAGCATGGACTGGATGGGGAAGAGAGTTGATGGCAAGAATGAACAGTTATGCCAGTTTGATGGATGAGATTTTGAATAAGACAAGTATGGATATTCAGTTACTGAATCTGGAAGTACGGGAGATACGAAAGGTACAAATGATACATAATATGGCACTGGAGCAGATCAGTGCGGCTTTGACTGGATTGTGTGAGATGACGATGCACTACGAATGTTGCACTTTCATCAAGAACACTACACATGAAGTCCCTGACTATTACCAGGTAATCCAAGATCACCAGGAAAAGGTAGCACAGTTGCAGAACACAGCAAGGAGGATCGCTGCTGAAGGCTGGAATCCACTCCGTGGGTTCGGAGCAATCGGAGATTGGTTTGGATCCATCCTGAGATTTATTTCACAGATTGGATCCATGATTCTGATGGTGGTGGTGATCTTGATCGTAGGGACACTACTGTACCGCATAGGGCTCTGTCTCTGGCCACTATGCAAGAGGGCACTGACACCCACACAGACACAGAAGATACCACTGATTATCCCACAAGACATGTTCCCAACGAAAATAGGTCCCCCAAAGTATGAGGAATTTAAGAATAATAGTAGTGAGGTGTAATGGCTACAAGTCTCAGGAGAAGAACCTGAGGCTTGAGCCAAGGGGGGAATGAAGTGGAATCAGGCTGGAAGCTGGCCGCCATTATAAGCCAGGCGGCCATCTTGTTCAGAATATTGGTTCACTTGAAAATAACTAGGTAGGTTTTAGCTGAAACTAGATTGAAGTATACGTAGAAATTTAGGAATATGTTAGATTAGCAGAAAAGCAATTAAAGTCTGAGAAAGATCTAGGCTGCTCCTGGCACGAAGGGACAGAATGAGGAGTGGATACACCAAGGTCACAGAGGCCCGCAGAGAGACAAAGAGAAGCATAGAAGATAGACCAGGTGTTACCCGCAACAAATAAACACAGGTGCTAGGGAGGCGAGCACAGCCCGGACTGAATGTAGTAGCTAATCACGATCTGTCGAAACTAACATGAAGTTTGCCAATTTACGGCCAATTTAATGGAATGTCTTTGTATTAGACTAAGGGAGGTATTAACCCACGTGGGGTGGGATAGTGTCACCGGGAGGTGGGTTAATTGGGATGTACCTAATCATGTATTCGGGGTATAAGACCCTTTGTCGGGGTGAATTCGGGGCTCAGTCTTTGCGATTCAATCCTGTCTGAGCATCTGTGATATCACAATAAAGTTTGCCTTTCCTGAAGAGACTCGTGTTCAGACAATCCTTGCTCGTGTCCGGTCCGGCCTCGTCCCGAGTGAACCAAGTGGATTCCGGTAACACCACCAAGTACTAAGTCATGATTTTGTGAAGGGGATCAAATACCTATTTCACTCATTAAAATGCAAATCAATTTACAACTTTTTTGAAATGCGTTTTTATGGATGTTTTCCTTGTTATTTTGTCTCTCACTGTTAAAATAAACCTACCATTAAAATTATAGACTGATAATTTTTTTGCCCGTGGGCAAACGTACAAAATCAGCAGGGGAACAAATAATTTTTTCCCTCACTGTATGTATATATTTTTATTTTCCTGCTTCACTAACATTTTGGGGAATGGTCTGTGAGGATTTTTTGCAGGAAATTGCTGACTAGATGTGCAGTTTAAACCTATTAAACAGAATAATTTTGCTCTAAACTCTGTAGGTTTGCCAGATCAGCCATGATTTCCTGGAGGCATATTACCATTTAATGCAAATTCATCCAATTTAAATGCTACAGGGTGGAAATCAAGGCAGGTCACCTGGGATTACTTTATGATTCCTTAGGCTGGGGTCAGACGAACGCAGTGCGAACGTGCATTTAGACGCACTTTATTACGGCCGTGGTAGCAGCAAATGACGTCCAACGCAGGCCCACACATGAAGTACGGCCACACGAAAGTTCAGCCGCGCAACGCAAGCGGAAAACGAACGCATTTTCGCAAGAACGTCAAACCGCTAGTACTGACGTACAGAGTGCGCTGCGTCCGCATAGCAGCGTGTGTTTGTGTGTGATTAGGAGACGTCAGATGCTGCTCATGTCCGGCCAACATAACGTCCAGACACACAAAGTTTTCTGGTTTGGATCCTTAAAAAATCACGGCTGAATTTGCGCATCGTATGACCGCTATCGTGTCTTCAGTGAAAAAATGCGTTGGGACGCATCAACGCACTTTTTGACGGTAGACGTGAAAAATGCATTCGTCTGACACATGCCTTACCTGGGGCATATGGATTCTAAGTGCAGAGGGGTTGCATTTTTCATGCACTGCCCAGCAGCACAAATAATTTATATGTGTCTAGGAAAACCAGGCCAATATGACAACAGCCCTAGAGCCCTGTAGCCTACAAAATTTGAATCTACATCCCCCACATGGACAAGGTTCCAAGCTGTCGAGTAGTGCTACCGATAGGTAGGGTTGCAAGATCGGACATGTTTTCCTGACCATCAGCATGAATATATTATATGTGTCCAGGAAAACATGGCTGACCAGGCAGCCCTACCGATAGGATGTTTTCCTGTTCACATATCATTTATTCATGCTACCGGACAGTGGAACAAAAATGCAACCCCATAGCATGTAGACTTCATATGCTGCAGGTAAGAAATAAAAAAGGAATCCCAGGTGACCTGCCTTGATTCTCTTCCTCCAGCATCTGAATTATACATGTTGCAGGGCAGCACTTTTCCCTCCACTCTGCATGAAATAGTATGAAACGTGATGGAACTGACAACCCTATCTCTGATTAGTTGGAATTGCCCTCCGCGGGCATTACTGAACCTTGTGCCAGCCATACCCACCGTGCAATGTGAGGCCTAGTCAGTCCTCTTACAGGCCAATGGGGGGGGGGGGGTTCATGGGGCTTTGCAATATGGGTGCCAGATCGGCCATGTTTTCCAGGGCACACATTACTTTTTAATGCAGTGGGGAGCACTGGGTAAAAGTGTTGCCCTGCAACATGTAAAATTCATATGCTGCAGGAAGCAATTCAAGGCAGGTCACCTGGGATTCCTTTTTGATTTCTTACCTGCAGCATTTAGATTATACATGCTGCGGGGTGACATTTTTTCCATGCACTGACCTAGCAACCCTGCGTTGCATGGCTGCCATTGATACTTGACTCATCAAGGAGCCTCCGGGGAATAGGACATAAAAAACAGATTTCAGTCATGCCTGTTCCTGTTAAAAGAGGGGTTAGCGACCCTGGCCCTCCACACGTTTTGGAATTACATCCAGTGGCGTAGCGTGGGTTGTCAGCGCCCGGGGCAAGAATTGTGCGCCCCCCAACCTCTGGACACGGTAACACACCATGATTCCCTTCCACTCGCAGAGTATTGACCCCCTTACCCCACAAGCGCATGTATTGTATATTAACCACTTCAAAGCGGTAGACGCGCTCAGCGCGTCCAACCGCATTGGTACTTGGCTGCGGAGGACGCGCTGAGCGCGTCCTCCCTTTGCAGCCCGCGATCAGCCGGTATTCCGGCTGATCGCTCGGCCCCCCGGTGCGGGCTGACATCATCGATGTCAGCCCAACCTCCGGGACCCCGGCGGGCGCGATAGGCGTCATCGCGTATGCGTGATGACGTCTATTTCAGGCACCCCCCGCCATTGCAGGGAAGGTGCCTGAAGGGGAGGGGGGGAGGTCCTTCAGACCTCTCCCCCTCCCCATCCGTGCGGGCCAGCGATTAAAGGCAGGCACCGCCTGGAAGGGCACAGCCTGCCCTTCCAAGCGGTGGCTGTCTTTAACCCCGAGGGGGCTGGATCGCGATATGGCGCCAACATGCGCCGTATCGCGGTCCCCTCCCGGAGCTGGCCGACATCTTGGATGTCGGCCAAGCTTCCGGGATATCCCCCTAATGACTGGCGTCATCGCGCAGAGCGTGATGGCGCCAGTTTTTAAATTAACCCCTTGCTGTCACCTATAGTGGAGATAGGGGGTTCCAATGAACCCCCTATCTCCCGATCCGTGACAGCTAGGGGTTAATGTTTACTATCATTGGAACGGCCAGAGCATGGCATTTCCAATGATACCAAACATGACCATGAAAAAACTAAAAAAAAATTAAAAAACAAATAAAAATTAAAAAAAAACAATAAAAATTTTTTTTTTATTTTTTTTTAGATTTATTAGTGCAACAATATTGTTCCCATTTCAATTATAATGTGAACAATGATGCTGCACTAACAATTTTTTCTATGGGGGGGCATTTGCTAAAAAACACGGAATTTTCCCCAAAAAAAGTAACGATTCCTCATTTCTAATTTTTTTAACAAGCGCACCCCATAGAAAATATAACCGCAAACGATCGCATTTTAAAATGTGAAAAAAAACACTTTACACATTGTAAATTATTGAAAATTCAAATTTTATTGCATTTTTTGTTATAATATACAGACATGACATAACGTATACATATAATAATGACATATTATGAATCTGCCGAGTCTGCCGGAAAGAACGATATATAATATGTCTGGGTCATATACTAAAATAAGGCTTCAAAACGCGTTTAAACATGATGAGCGAAACCGGTAAAAATGAGCTCAGCACAGAGGTGGGAAAAGGCTCAGCAGCGAAAGGGTTAACAAAATACTGATATAATAAAAAAAAATGAAACACACATGCCCCCACGCTACCAGTCACCCTGTCCCAGTATACCCTAGCATAGTTCCACTCTCACACTCACTCTGTCCCAGCACCCCAGTCACTCCCTCTCTCCAAGTACCCCCAGTCACAGTCACTCTCTCCCAGCACCACCACTTTCTCCCAGTACCCCAGTCACTCTCTCCCAGTACCCCAGTCACTCTTTCTCTCACCAAGTACCCCCACATTCTCCCATACACCCAATCATTCTCTCCCCAAACCCCCAGTCACTCTCTCCCAGTACCCCCAATCACTCTCTCCCAGTATCCCCAGTCATTCTCTCCCGAACCTCCAGCCACACTCTCCCCATACCCCCTCACTGGTGTGTTGGTCACGCTGCTCTGGTGTCACACAGTGTTTCCTACCTGCGTGCAGTTGCTGGTGGCCCGGGCTGGGGGGGAACTGTCCAGGGGGCTTAGTGGGGACTGCATTTTAAATGTGCTTCAGGGCAGGCGCCTCCTTCCCTCCTGTTCAGTGGCTGCAGGGCTTCAAGGGGGGCTGACAAGCGTGGTACAGGGTGTTCCGTCGAATAATGCTGTGCTGCTTCACATGACTAATGTCAGCATTACGGAAGAGCCAGGACAGGCCCAGAATTTTCTGTTCTGGTCCTCTCTTCCAGACAGAGTGCTAAGTCACCGCCGGCGCCGCAAAACTGGCGACTACCTGTGCAAGGGCCTCTCACAGACACCAGCGTCCATGAGCAGACACCTTGCTGGTCCCTGCTGGAAAATATTAGTGGCTCAAACTTCATTTGAAATTTTGTGTCCCTAAGAAATTTGCGCCCGCTGCGACCGCCCCTGAGGCCCCCTCCCCACGTTATGCCACTGATTACATCTCCCATAAATTTGTGATAACCTGATGAGAGTATGAGCATCATGGGAGGTGTAGTTCTAAAATATCTGGAGAGCCAAGCTTGATGGCCCCCCCTGCTCTAACATCATTTAGTCCCGCCTACCCGCCCGCACGTCTTTGAAGCGTTAGAAAATCTGTGCACACAAGCTTTCTGCCCGCTGCCTAGCAACGCCCAGCCGCTTGGGCTAACACAGAGACCTGGAGACGAGCTGGGCCCTTCCTTCCTGCTCGCTCCGCCAATCGCCGGCCAGACAGGCAGACGTTCAGCCAATCCGCGTCCGCGCTTGATCCCTTGGGCACCCCCCGCGTTGCACGCCGCTCTCTTGTGGGTTTGTGGCGCCCCCTCTTTTTTTCACAGCCGGTGAGGGGCGGAGCCGGCGCGCAGGGGTAGGGGCGGAGGCTCCGGGCAGCCGGCTGTGTGTGTGTGTCTGCCTCCCTTGGGGAGCGGTAGAAGGAGGGGGCCGGGGCCGCCTTAGCGTGTACAGCTCGGGGATGCCGGGGCGCTCCCTATCTGCAGCTGATCGGAGAGGCCGGGAGATACATGAGATCGCCGGGGAGCAGCCGGACGCCTCACAGCCGAATTCATGACCCTTCTTCCCCCCTCCCCCACCGACATGTTAACAAGGAAAAGCGGTGTGGCTGCTGGCATTCACCCGGCCGGTAAGGGCAGAGCAGCATGGCACAGATGGGGGTTGTAAGCCAGAGCATAGGTGGGGAGACATGATGATGGCACCGGGTATACAGTGCCAGCACAATGAATGGCACCGGGTATACAGAGACTGGCACAATGAATGGCACCGGGTATACAGAGACTGGCACAATGAATGGCACCGGGTATACAGAGACTGGCACAATGAATGGCACTGGGTATACAGAGACTGGCACAATGAATGGCACCGGGTATACAGAGACTGGCACAATGAATGGCACCGGGTATACAGAGACTGGCACAATGAATGGCACCGGGTATACAGAGACTGGCACAATGAATGGCACTGGGTATACAGAGACTGGCACAATGAATGGCACTGGGTATACAGTGCCGGCACAATGAATGGCACCGGGTATACAGTGCCACAGGCATGATGCGTGGCACCAGGTATATTGTGTAAGTGGCACAATGTGTGGCACCGGGTATGCCGTGTCGGAGGTGTGACGTGTGGCACTGGGTATGCCGTGTCGGAGGTGTGACGTGTGGCACTGGGTATGCCGTGTCGGAGGCGTGACGTGTGGCACTGGGTATGCCGTGTTGGAGGCGTGACGTGTGGCACTGGGTATGCCGTGTCGGAGGCGTGACGTGTGGCACTGGGTATGCCGTGTCGGAGGCGTGACGTGTGGCACTGGGTATGCCGTGTCGGAGGCGTGACGTGTGGCACCGGGTATGGTGTCGGAGGCGTGACGTGTGGCACCGGGTATGCCGTGTCGGAGGCGTGACGTGTGGCACTGGGTATGCCGTGTCGGAGGCGTGACGTGTGGCACCGGGTATGCCGTGTCGGAGGCGTGACGTGTGGCACCGGGTATGCCGTGTCGGAGGCGTGACGTGTGGCACCGGGTATGCCGTGTCGGAGGCGTGACGTGTGGCACCGGGTATGCCGTGTCGGAGGCGTGACGTGTGGCACCGGGTATGCCGTGTCGGAGGCGTGACGTGTGGCACCGGGTATGCCGTGTCGGAGGCGTGACGTGTGGCACCGGGTATGCCATATCAGGGTACACCTTGTTGCTACCCGCATCCTGTCAGGCCACCCGCATCCTGTCAGGCCACACAAACTGTCAGTTTTTGGTTGTGGGGCTGATCCTTTGTGTGTTTTTGTATCCATGCTCGCTCATACATTCTGTTTCTGTGTTTCCTTCTCTTCATTCTCTCCCCCAGTCTCCCTGTGTGTGTTTTTTATATTTCCATACTCTTCCTGTTCTATTCTCCTCCATCCTTCCTGCGTTTCGCTGTTTACACGCCCGGCGTGCCCGTATTGTGCGATTCTTTGTGTCTACGCTGTGTTCGTGTCGGTTCCGCTGGGTGTTCTCCTCTACCGTCCGTGGGGAGAAACTGCCATAAATACTTAATTGCAGCCATAGCTCTCCGGAGATAATCCCCTGATTTTTCGCTGCAGCCGTATCGCCGATCCTGTGATAATAAATCTGTGATTATACACGGCTCGGGATGTGTATGTGCTCTGTTGCTTTTCCTGTTCCAGCCCCCTCCCCCGGTGTTACCTCCCACTATATGCCTGTATATTAGAGGGGTCTGCTTCCACCTCAGGTGCAGGTGGTGACAGCTTTCTGTCATCTCAAGAGGCCACCATGCAAAATAAACCTCATCTGGAGGATTCCCTTTAACCCCCCTTTGCTTTATGGTGCGTTACCCCAGGAATGTGATGTCTTCCTATTGTTAGTGTCATTATTTCGCGTCCTGCTACATTAAATGTAGCCGTTGCGTCCAATGGATTTTTTTTTCGTTGCTCGCCGTCTCCTTTTAAAGGCTGGAAATGAATCATTGTGAGGCTGAACGAATGAGAGGACGAGCCGGACATAATCAGAGCGCCGGCATAAGTACATATAGATATAACGCCGTCTGACCTGGAAATCCTGTTTGTTTAATTTTTCCGCTTGACTGGCCTGGCTGCCTAATCTCGGATCATGAGTTTATCCCTCGCAACAATTGAACGCTCCACGTAATTAGCCGTTTATGTTACAAGCTCGGATGCCACAACCTGCCAACGTTTCTGCGCATTCGAACACCTTTTCTTTTCTTTTTTATCCGCCCCGTCGACCTGAATGGTCTGTAAGTCGGTGGACGCCGTCCGTTTTCGGGGGTTTGGAAGCCGGCTGTCCCGTGTCCTGAGATATGGTTTATTTTTTCTGTGCAGCAGCCAGAGGAAGTGAAGGAATCACCCAGATGCAGCCGTCGCCGGGACTGCCACGCTCTGCCGCGGGAACGGGACCGCCGCTGTCGCCCGTGTCTCTGCCGCCGCTCAGAACTGGCAACTCCACACTTATGGTAAGATATATCTGCTCCACATTGAGTACAGGTCCTCTTTAAAGGAAAAAAAAAAAATATATATATATATATATATATATATATGTTTATCAAGCAATAATCATGCACCCCCCTCCCCTCGTTAACCTGTTAAAAATCTATCTTCAGCATTTTAATGGAACATATTTATTCGATTTTGTCCCATGCGTTCCCCTCCTCCTCCTCTGGTCCATTCAAGCCAAACGTCCCCGGTATTAATAGATATGTGCAAGGTGCTATTAGACTGGCAGCCAGGCTGCAGGTCCCTCTCTATTTCACGCCTACCGAGCTGGAGGAGCCTTCAGGATCTGGCCGGCCTCGCACTGTAGGTGAACATGTCTTATTTTTTTGTATGTTTTTGTAATTAAAAAATATTTGAGTTCTATATATGTTTTACCTTTTTGGTTGTTCGAGTCAGATGCTCCTATACTTAGAAATGTGATTGACAGGCTATATAAATCTTTCGTGCATGTTTTCCTCTCCATTTTAACACCTACGTTAGAGAGGTGAGAATTATCCGCAATCTCTTCCTTCTGTTTCACAAACTGGTGTTTTTTTTTTTTTCCCCCCCCCCTTTATACAATGTTGCTGTAAATCCAGTTCGCCGGGGACGATGCAGCCATCTGTAGCTCAGTCGGTTATTTTTAACCGTCAGATCTCACAATATGCAGTGCGATTCGGCTTTTGTGAAATAATTTTGCTTTAACACACTGTGTGGGTCCTATTCGCTGGTTAACGCTAACATGGGGACGCTAGCGGGGAAAATCTACGCCTGCAGGTTTTCCCATAGCGTGAGATTCCGCGGGAAGGCACTACCGTGGCACTTTTTGCCCTGGAACGCGGCTCTATCGGCTGGGTTACTTGCGGTAGCGCATCCGCGCCGCTGCGATTATCACCTCCTAGAGTCCATAGGTCTCTCTATAGGTTCATAGGTCATTGAGTCTTGCGATTCTGGCCCTCGAGCCCTGCGCGACCTCACGGTATTGCACAGCACCACAGAGTGATCGCGGAGGGAGACTGGGAATTATTTTTCCCCAGTCTCGCTCTGCTTGCGACCAGGACAAGTGGTGAACCAGGCCACCGTTCTCACCGCAGAATGAGAGGCGAGGTATGGGATTTAGTGGGGGGGATTGGGGGTTCATTTCAGAAGCGAAATCAAATAGCACCAGCTTTTAGGTGTCGCTAACATTTTGGTTTGCGCATGGCTGCGGTACTTAGCGTTAGGACTTTGTTATACCTTACTCATGCGAGCACTAATTATTGCGCTTCCTATGTTAAGTATAGGATGTGCAAAAGTACAGTAAGCTCGTGCAAGCGAGCGCATCAGTGATGCGCTAAGTGATTTTTGGCAGGTTTAGCATTAGGAAGGTAATCTAGTAGTTACATAGGCTGAAAAAAGACATGCGTCCATCGGGTTCAGCCGCTCACACATCACCTACTGCTGTTGATCCAAAAGAAGGCAAAAACACAATATGGAGGGACATGCATTAAAGTCCCTTATCCTAGCGTTAACACTTACTCATCTGAACGCTACACTTGGCGATCACTAAGGAATAGAGCCCTGTACCTTTTTTAACCCTTTCACTGCTGAGGACGTGTGGGGAACATCCTCATTGACTCCTAAGGAAAGATAGGGGGTTCATTTGTACCCCGATATCTCCTGACTCTTGGCAGCTAGCAGGGTCATGTTTGGTATCATTAGAAAGGCCAGAACATTGGCCGTTCCAATGATATCAAACATGACCATGTTTAAAGTAAGGGAAGAAAATAAATAAACTAAAACGAGAACATGTTTTTTAAGACGTGGAATGGCGCAGCAGTGAAGGGGTTAAAACCTGTTCTGTGTGTTTTTAAATTATAATTATTTTATCTTTTTCGAGCTTAACCGCGGTTTCCTTCGTGGCTGCTTGTTGCTTATGGTTTCTAACACGTCCTCCTTTCATTACTTCACTCTGCACCTTGATCTCAGAAGTGCAGAAGGTCACAAGGTTAGTGTCCGCCAGCGCGGGACAGGCGTGCAGATTATTTCAATGGGAGCCGTTTCCTTTGCACTGTACATCAGCTGTCGGGCGGTCGCTATATGTCGTCTGGGCAGGTGGCCGCTAACAGCTGCCGTACATGGGAATATTTTAAGAACTGTCCTTATCCACACAGCGCCGTCCACACTAACCTCCTTGGTGTCTCGATTTGACCTTTGTCCAAGCGCTGTGAACCGTAGCTCGTTGTAGGGTTTAGTTTATTGCGAAACAGGTCTGGTGTCTCTAAACTCCTGATGATTGGCCAGCCGGCACAGCCAATCACTGTATTGATTCAGGGAAAAATATTGATTACGGCCTGTGTTGCTGCTGGAGAGCGGACACCTGATATTTAACTCCTGCTCTGTCGATGAGTTTCAGCTGATTACACGGTGACCAGCTCATTCTATCGGGTGCTGGGGAAATTTCTGCAAGCTACTGCTGTGAAATAATGGATAGATCATGATGGCAAATGCTCGAATATGTACTATTACTCACTCCCTTTCATCCTCAGCACAGCTGCCACACATGTCATTTTATGCAAAACCGCACATGCTGCATGCAATTACTAGTGAGGATCTGTTATGTCTATGCTATATTACAAAGTGTTTGTATATATGTAGACAAGGCATGTCTGTATACACATGTAAAGTGTATAGAGCTCTCTATCGCCCCCTGTCTGAAGTGCAGGTCAGTGCGTGATGTACCAGTGTTATGGAGGCTTTGTAGCCTTTTGCAGTGCTGTGTTTAAAGGAACAACAAAATCACAATAATTTTTGACAGTGCTGCATCAAATCTTGCTTCATGCCTGGTGCAACGAGGTCCCCCATGCATCCAGGGTTGCCTGAATGGCCATTTTTCCTGTACACATCTAATTAATGCTGATGGGCAGCGCATGAAGAATGCAACCCTCACAGTATGAACGATCCATATGTTGCAAGTAGGAAATCAAAAGCGGAATCCCTGGTGGCCTGCCTTAACTAGGTAACTGCTTTTCCTTGTGCGGCATATGTATTATACATGTTACAGGGCCGTTTATTCCATGAGCTCTCCTGCACAAATTGGTTGTGTGTGTCCAAGAAAATATGGCCGATCTGACAGCCCTAGCCTGGTCATGTAATTTTAGCCCTATTCACAAATTGCTTTGGCATTTTATCTACACCCCCCCCCCCCTTTCCAGTGAAGCGACCGGAGCCTCTGGCTACATTCATGCGTGGTCTGTGATCGCTGGTAACAGCCGAGGTGCTGCCAGTACATTCATTGTGTCTGACGAATGGACTGGTTGCCAAGGTGTTTAAAATCAATAATTTCTATCTCCATACACAAGAACGGAGCGAATCCCGATCGGCTTTCGGACCAAGGGCTTTAATTAATGCAGCAAAGCTAATCGGCGTATACAGATGTTTGAATTCTTTTTCATCATTCCTTCTCGTATGCGGCTCGTTCTAAATTTTTTAGTATGCTTGTGCAGTAACAAGATCTTTTGTCTTTTATACACAATATAAAGCGCTTTATTACGTTTTTTCATTAGACTTTTTTTTTCTTGCCTGCATTCATGGATTTAATGCATGGTTCATTGATGGGGAATTGACAGAGTGCTTTTGATTTTATTTATTTTTTATTGGCTTGGCTGCTTTGTTTTGGGTGCATACTATGATTGATTTTATATACATTATATCAAATTGTTTTTTTTTGTTTCTAAACACAATAAGACACCCATGTCGTTTTTTTTTTTTTTTTTAATCTTTTTTTAAAACCAAGCTAAACCAGTAATGACTTTAAACCGCCATACATGTTATTTTATCAACTCCATTTGCTTATGCATTCTTCCTCAGTCACTACTGGTCAGTCTACTTCAGGCAAATAGAGAAGCTTCACATTGTAGTAATAATAAATATAATAATATCTCTTGAGGACTTTATTGAATAAAATTATGTTTCTATTTTTTCCTAGAAAACCTGCTCAACGTTTCAGTTCACTCAGAGCCTTTCTCAAGGCAACCTTGAGAAAGGCTCGGAGTGAGCCGAAACGTCAGGCATGTTTTACAGGAATTTTTAACATGATTATTGAATAAAAAATTGTTTTTCTTTTTAACCAAGTGCCTCCTGCTTTTTTTCTTTGTATTTATTGAGGATTTTTTTTGCACTGAGGCTCTTCTAATATCTTGGAAGCTAACATGAGCTGCTTAGGGGGATTTTTTTTAGATAGTGGTGGCTTGTATCCCAGTAACAATAGGATCTGTAAAGTGCTGCTAGGCTTGCATGGGCAGTTGGCAAGTTGAATAATAGATGTCAACTTCTTGTTATAGTGCCTGGAAAGTCCCATGTAAAGGTCTTTTAGATTTTTAAGAACAGTTTTTTTCCCAATAACAGATTTTAAAAAAAATTATACCACAACCTTCTCTTTCAGTTAAATGACGTATTTGCATGTGTTTTCGTGGCCGATTACCATTATGCTCCTCTGTTACCCTACAAACATTAGTCGTTGAGCTGATTGGAGCGCTAATCTGTGTAAACGCATTTAACATCATTTATGATACCTGTGTTTCCACAATGACCATATGGATGGCACGATCCTCAACTGAAGCCTACTGATTAACAAAGCCATTAAACTATTAAGAAGCCGGCAACGGAACAAAGTCTCCAATAAATATGAGGACTTTATGGCACTAGTTAACTATTTCCTCCCTGCACACGTTTTTAAAAAAAATTGCAAATGGGTAACAATTATTCAATCCATGCATACTTTAACAAGCAATTCACAGAATGTCTGTGACGTAAAACGGCACGAGATACACTGACACAATGACAAACAAAATATTGTGCAATGCATTTCCACAACATTCAAAGCATTACCCTGCCAATACAATTGCATACTAGACCCCGGTTAGTCCTCGACCGGGTGATGAATCGCTTCACTGGCTCAGAGTTAACCCTCTCTGCACACTTTAACTTGTACAGGTTGGGTGTCCCTTGTTTCTGAAATATCCCAAAATCTTTATTTTTTTTTTTGACATGAGATTACAAGTGGAAAACTCCACACCTGACATCATGACTGGGTCAAATTACTAGGCTTTGTGTATATGGCACAAACTCTGCCCCCCCCCCCGGTTGTTTCTGAACTACACCTTCCATGATTCTCTGGCTATTTATTGCATTCAAAGAATTCTGGGAATTGTAGGAAAAAAAACATCTGTGGAGCCAGATTTTGAAATCGGTGGTATAAGGTGTATATATGCGTCAAAAATGTATTTTGTGTTTAGGCTTGCATCCCATCTCCTCCAAGAGAGCTTATTATATGCACATATTTCAAAATCCGAAAACCCCACAAAATCCAAAACCTCTCTGGCCCCAAGCATTTCATGTATGAGATACTCAACCTGTACTTGCCTTTTCACTACCCAGTTTTTCTTGTTTCAATCGTATTCTTTTTCTTGTCTCCCTTTTCAGATTGGTGGCAGCAAGCACACAATGAACGAACACCTACATGTCGGTATCCACGGACAGATCCAGGTGCAGCAGCTGTTTGAGGAGAACAGCAACAAGCGGACTGTCCTGACAACTCAACCAAACGGGCTTGCGGCTGTTGGCAAAAGCGTGTTACCGATGGTTTCGGAAAGGCAGCTCGAGAGCATGCACAGAAGGCAAGGCAGCTCAAGCTCTCTGAAGTCATCCGACGGGACGACGAAGGTCAAGCAGTCGTCGATAACGCCGGAGCAGACGATGAAGCAATACATGCAGAAACTGTCGGCCTTCGAGCACCATGAAATCTTCAACTACCCGGAAATTCACTTTTTCGGACCCAACGCGAAGAAGCGCCAAGGCGTGATCGGAGGCCCTAACAACGGAGGCTACGATGACGAGCAGGGTTCCTACATCCAAGTGCCGCACGACCACATCGCCTACAGGTACGAAGTATTGAAGGTTATCGGGAAAGGAAGCTTTGGCCAAGTGGTAAAGGCTTACGATCACAAGCTGCATCAGCACGTGGCGTTAAAGGTGGTGCGAAACGAGAAACGTTTCCACAGGCAGGCCGCAGAAGAGATCCGAATCCTCGAACATCTAAAGAAGCAAGATAAGGACAACAATATGAATGTCATCCACATGTTGGAGAACTTCACATTCCGTAATCATATATGTATGACATTTGAACTCCTCAGTATGAACCTGTATGAACTTATAAAGAAGAATAAATTCATGGGCTTCAGCCTGCCGCTAGTGAGAAAATTTGCCCACTCGATCTTGCAGTGCTTGAACTCGCTGTACAAAAACCGAATTATCCACTGTGACCTTAAGCCGGAAAATATTTTACTGAAGCAACAGGGTAGAAGCGGCATTAAAGTAATAGACTTTGGTTCCAGCTGTTACGATCATCAACGTCTCTACACGTACATTCAATCTCGATTCTATCGTGCGCCTGAAGTTATTCTGGGGGGTCGATATGGAATGCCCATTGATATGTGGAGCCTGGGTTGCATTCTTGCAGAGCTGCTGACTGGCTATCCCCTCTTACCCGGGGAAGACGAAGGTGATCAGCTCGCCTGTATGATTGAATTGCTAGGCATGCCACCCCAAAAACTACTGGATTCATCAAAAAGGGGCAAGAATTTTTTCAGCTCCAAAGGTTACCCTCGTTATTGCACTGTTACAAGCCTTGCCGACGGCTCGGTGGTTCTAAACGGCACTCGGTCTCGCCGTGGAAAAATGCGGGGCCCGCCTAGGAGTAGAGACTGGGTGACCGCTTTGAAGGGTTGTGATGACCCTCTGTTTCTTGACTTTCTGGCGCAGTGTCTAGAATGGGATCCTGTGCTGCGCATGACACCTAGCCAAGCCTTGCAGCATCCTTGGCTACGACGGCGCTTGCCAAAGCCTCCAACCGGGGAAAAGTCCTCGTCCAAAAGAATAACAGAAAGCTCTGGTGCTACAACATCCATTTCTAAATTACCTCCCACTTCAAGCTCTGCTGCAAAAATAAAGACCAACCTGGCCCAAATGACTGACGCCAACGGAAATATACAGCAAAGGGCGGTGTTGCCGAAGCTGGTCAGTTGAGGTTTTTGGCGGATATTTTATACCACGCCGAGCCTTATGCATACGAAGACACACAGCTCAAACTTTTTTTTTTTTTTTTAAACACGTCTCAATATAGGAAGAAAAAAAACACAAATCTCTGACTTTTTGTTTTTATTAAGATTTTATATTGTAAACAACGGGGACAATGCTTTAAGGTTTTATAACTTTTATGTTTTTAATTTTTGTTTTTTTGATTTGAAGTTGTTTGCTGAATTTTAAGAAGTGTCATGAAATCGGTGGCTGGCCACTGACTCAGTTATTTTGACTGTTAAAATCAAAACAAAAAAATGTATTTATTGGTGTCAAAGTGTTAACTACCCCATATCCTGCTCACCATCAGAATTTGAATTGGACTTCAGGAAGGAATTTTAATTTATCTACAATTTGCAGAGCTGCACATTCTTCATTTACTCATTTGTTTTAGGTCACCAAAATTGTATCGGTGTGCCTTGTGCCACTCTTTTCACTAGTAATCCAAACCATTAGAAGTCGCGTGTTTTGGTTTTTAGCGTGTTTACAAGACAAAAAAAAAAATCTGTCTCGAGGATGGATTTATTGAAGTTGTTTGTGGCTTACAAACGAACAGCACTGAAATCTCTTACTACATCAGACGAGGCTAGGCTGCAATTTATTGATTAAACCTTGTCCCTCCAGATGTTTTGGATTGGGCTCTGATGCCTGAATGAGTGGTGCAGGATCATGGGAACTGTATTTCTTAAACATCTGGAGGTGCAAGGTTGAGCACCCCTGGATTAGTGGATTCATTTTCATTGTCATTGCACCTGCTGATGGGATTTTTAAGGTTAAAAACTAGGGATGCACCGATACCACTTTAAGACAGAGTACGAGTACCGATACGTTTATTTAATGTCATTTGACTGCTTTCCAATAAGAGCAGAATGTCTCTGTTTGTCTGTCTGCTCGATGGCAACCACCAGCCGCAATCTCGCAAGATCCTGGAAAAGGGAAGTGCTCATGCCACTGTACAGAGCACTCGTGAGACCTCACTTGGAGTACTGTGTGCAGTACTGGAGACCGTATCTCCAGAAGGATATAGACATCTTAGAGTTCAGAGAAGGGCTACTAAAATGGTGTACGGCTTGAAGGAGAAAAGTTACCAAGAAAGGCTTAATGATCTTAACATGTACAGCTTGGAAAAAAGACGAGACAGAGGAGATATGATAGAAACATTTAAATACGTAAAGGGAATCCACAAGGTAGAGGAAGGGAGTATATTTAAAAGGAAACAAAGTAGCAAAACAAGAGGACATAGTCTTAGATTAGAGGGGCAAAGGTTTAAAAGTAACATCAGGAAGCATTATTTTACTGAGAGGGTGGTGGATACATGGAACAGTCTTCCAGTAGAAGTGGTAGAGGCCAAAACAGTAATTGAATTTAAGCAGCATGGGATAGGCATAAGACTATCCTAAACAAAATATAAATCCAGGTAAAGTATCCATGTAATTGGGCAGACTAGATGGGCCGAAAGGTTCTTATCTGCCGACATTTTTCTATGTTTCTATCCTGGAGATCACTGCCTGGGCACCAGCCGGCAAGTCAGCCCAACAAGTACTCGTGCAGATCCCAGTATCGGAACAAATGCTAGTATCTGTGCATCCCTAGTAAAAGCTATCCTTGTGCGGATAGATGTGCTTTATTCTACTGTAAAAAAAATGTTTGTGCGTGAGGGTTATAAAAACATTCTTTAGTTTTAAAGGCTTTTGAGGTTTACCCCGGTTCAACCCATTTTTTTCTGCATGAGGATAGCTGAGTCTCATTGCCTGCTTTTAGTCTGGCATACTATTGGCTACGGCAGTGGTTCCCAACCGCAGTCCTCAGGTCCCCCTAAACAGGCCAGGTTTGCAGATATCTGACGCACATCACAGGTGATAGGATTTGCTTCTCAGTGATTGCAGGATTCAGTCTGCATTTCCCCAAGGAATCCTTAAAACCTGTCCTGTTAGGGGGACTTCAGGACCGTGTTTGGGAACCACTGGGCAATTTTATTATTTGATGGTTAATGGCTCTCTTAAGACCCTGTGATTTGTGGTGCGTTGGCAGCCTGTGAAGCAACCAATAAAAGACCACTGTCCATTGACAGACACTTGTCCTCTCCAATAGCAGGTCAGGAAGAGGAAACTCACCTTTTTTTTTTATATGAAGGTTTATGGGAAGAGTCTTTTGCTCTCTATTGTCATCATTAGTGTTTTTGCAGACAGGTATATTACCTTTTTGTTGAATTTTTAATTTTCACCCTTTTTTCTATTGTGACTTGGATACTTGGTAATTTTAAATCGTGTTTTGTAAGTGATTTCATATTGACTTACATGAGAGGGAAAGTGAGTTTATGTACTAAGTGAATATTAATTTATACAAGGTCTAAAGCACCTTCCAACGTTCAGCTAGCTGTTATACAAAGAAAATGTAATTAACAATACATTGGTTGATTTGACATGGAATGACCAATGAAAAATTCATTTTGGAACCTTATGTCATGGATTTGGTTCATTTTTGGTACCTTTTTCATGATTAAAAAAAACTTGGTTTTCCAAAAAAAGATTTTGTCCACCTGGACTGACAACAAGACGTCCTTTTTTTTTTTTTTGTTTTTTTAAGTGAATTTTTTTGATAATTGTAAAAAAAAATTTCGAAAACCTTTTTTTTTTTGTGAAATTTTTTGACAATTGTCACATTTTAGATAATATAAAAGCCCTATTCATAAGCTTTAAAATTACATATGACCCATGTCTGTATCTTGTAAATGGCACTCGAAGTTATGGTGGCTAGTGATTTTTGGTGTTTAGACAGTTTTGAAAGCTCAATATCTCAAACAGACGGACAACATTTTTGAAAAAATGTGGTTTTTAAACACCTCATAGCAAGGTACAAATGTACCAAAAATGAACCTAATTCATGACTTGAAGGTTTTTTTTTTGCATTGGTTGATTTGACATGAAATGTACCGGCTGGGTGGAGTAGAGGTAACATCACTGCTCTATAACCGTGGAGAGAGACTGTGGAGACACTGGTTCGATCCCGGCAAGGGTACCTCTCCAGTAAGTGTCCTTGGGCAAGACACCTAACGGTGTATACTCACCACCCAGGACATACTTGAAAACAAGAGAAATCTCAATGTATCCTTCCTGGTAAAAATCCTTTCTCAAAAAAAAAAAAAAAGACCTATTTATGTGTTTTTTTTTTTTTTTTTTGGCCTAGAGTTGTACACCAAACATCTAATGTGATTTTCTTGGCATATCCTGCTTCTAACAGTCAGCCTTTATTTTTGGATTGTTGTGATGGGAGTAAGAGAACAGTTGCATTTTTCCTGGTGGCCAAATATTTTTTTTCTCCGTCAACCTGAGAATTGTTGGAGCGTCGGCTGTAAGAAATGTTATTTCCGAAAGAAACGTTGGGTGTTTATCAAGTGAAAACAAGAAAAATGAAACCTGTTTCGCAATGCAACATTAATTCTGTATTACAATGTGAAAGTGATGTGAACTCTGGGGGGGCTGTGGGTTCTTTAAATTTTTATTAAGAGTCTGCAAAAATCATGACTTTTTGCGTCCTATTGCCTTTATTTTGCTTCGTTCATAACTTAAAGCATCGTCCCCCTTCTCTAAAGAAAAAAACAAGACCTGGCTAAAAAGATTCTGGCTTTATTTTCACAAATCTTTAATGTAGTACATAATATTTTAAAATCAAAACAGATTCTGGTTTTGAATTCTTATTTGTATTCTTAAGATCCAAAGCTCTATTTTCTAGAAGATCCTGAGCAGCTGCTGCTGATTTGCACAGTCTTCCTTCAGGAAGGTTTATTATTATTATTAATTTTTTGTTTTGTTTTAATTTTTAAAACAAATAAATGAATTTAAAGGTACACTTCTGGTCGATTTTGCAATGTGTCTCGCTCAAACATTTTTATTTTTAAAACTGATGGGATTCTGTCGCCAAGTACTGATACATTGACTTTATCTTTGTAAATTTTTACTGTTTTTGTGAAAAGCCCCTCTACTACACTTTTTTTTTTTTTTTATCAAAAAAGATTTTCTTTTTCTTGAGCAATTCTTTAAGATTTCCATTTTCGGGGTATGTTTTCGCAGGTTGCATGTGGAGCGTAACATTGTGATTGTATACTGTAGGTATATTTTTTCTCCTTAAGGGCTCTTGTTAGTTGAGCTGCAACAGGTCGTTTTGGAAACCATTGCCTCGGGGGGTTGAAGCTCACCAATTTGCAGCGTTAACGATAGCACAATCTGTTTTGGTGTTTTTCTTTTGGCTGCCGTCTCCCTTAACTCTTTCGCTCTCTCTCCCCATTGGAATTTTTTTTTTTTATCACTTAAGTGTATTGCTACAGGAGTAACAGCTAACAACTGCTCGGAACCGAAGTATTTGTATATAAATAATGCGCGATAACATGTGCCCTTATTGTGAACGACGTGCCTTTTTTTTGTTACCGATGCCATGTTATAGGGCATACTTTATCGGCCTCTTTTTACAACCTGTAAATGCCAGCTTGACTGAGGCATTTATGTAACAACTTGGCGCTACTTGTCTTAAAACAACCACCGTGCTGAGCGGCCTTAACACCAACCAACCACATTGGAAACAGCATTGCGGCTGAGCGCGGTGATACCATCACAAGATACTTCCATACTTTACAACCGTTTGAGGGGGAGGGGGGGATTGAGCAGATCGATAGGTGCCGACTGATTATTTTTTTTTTATATATATATATATATATAATTTTTTTTTAAACAGACCATAAGAAAATCCTAATCTTATTTTATTTGTAAAATTTACCTCAAACTGTTCATAGATGCTGATTTAGTTTGTGTGTATATATATCAATCCCAGGGCATTTGGTAATAACCAAAGTGCATTCCTTTCGCATTTGCTTGGTTAGAATAAAGTAACCCTTTTTTTTTTTTTTTTTTTAAAAATACAACCCATTTAAGCTGCTTTTGTTGTCTGGCTTTGGAACACACAATAGACTACAAATAATGTTCTTGAAAATGCTATTGAATAAAGAGTTGCGATGGAAAAAAATGTTCCCAATACAGTGCTACGTGCTTCAGACATCACCGTAAAACCATCTGTGTACGTTATAAGCAAGCACCCCAAATCCTGCTGCTAGTGTTAAATCACACATTGTTTTCTCCCAGAGGCTTTAAATCTGTTTCATTTTTTATTTTTTTTATAATATATATATTTGTGAATGCTCAAAAAAAACCTGCTAAAAATTATGTAGGCCGCGTCTTGGCTTCCTGTTAAGCAAACATCTTTGACTTGTGACTGTAATATGCTGCAACTGTGTGAACCGATATGTGAAACACTTGGATTGAATGTGGACTTTTGTGTAAAAATTTTTGTGTACCTTTTTATTTTTCTGTGACATGCTGCTGGTGCCACTTCACATTCTGTAATGTTGTAGTGGGGTAGAATCAAAGTGGCCAGTTCTAGAACCCTGTATGTACTGTACAGCAGATGACAGAAGTATGAAATTTATAGTGAATATTTGTTAAATTTTATTGTTGTGGCCAGAGATCATTTCAGAATAAAAACGAGAAAAAAAAGTGTGTTCTGGTTTTTAAGTCTTTATTTGGTTATACTTGCGTCAGACTTTAAATGGAGGGGCATCGGACGGGCTAGTTCAGAGATCTCATACTCTGGGCCCCCCCAGATATTATGGGCCTACAATTCCCAGAATTATTTGAATGCAAAAGATGGCTAGGGAATCATGGGAGTTGTAGTTCTGTAACCTCTGGGGGGGCTGAGTTTTGAGCTGCCTGGTCTAGTGCTTTTCATTTTGAGGAAATGCTGTTAATTCTACCTTTTGAATTTTGGAGGGACAGAGTGCTAGATGCAAACCCTGGTGTAAGCACAACCAGGGTCCTGGTAAACTTGCCAACTCCATGGACTTTAATGGCTGTGGGGAGTTTACGCCATGCCTTTTTTTAATCTAGCCTCAGGTCAGGTGTAAACCTAAATCATGTTATTAACTTACTCCGTAGACTTAAATGGCTCTGTGAAGTTTACAATAGCTCTGGATAAGTTTGACAGACTCAGAATGTTGGCCAAGGCTCCCAAGGAAATGATTTACATTGGGTTTAACAGCTTTACTGCCAAGTGGTTTTCCATATAACCACTAGCGGTACTGAGTGGTTTTGTGGAAAACCACCTTTCATTGCAGACAGTGATAAAATGTATGTAATGTCCACACGTTACAATTTCTTTTGCTTTTTGTGTGTTCAACAATTTATTTTGTTTGCAAAAAAGTACATTGCATACAGAGCAATATGACACAAGCATTTAAACGTAAAGTCTAATGTACAATAAGACCCAATGAGAGAAGTAGCATACATGGGTACACAAGTAATTGCAAAATTTTTGTCTATACCGAAAACTATAAAAATGGAGGGTATATAGATTATATTTTCAGTCAGTCAGCCTTCTCTGCCAGGCAGAAAGCTGTCTCTGCTTGTCGAATGTTACCATCTGTGTCAATAGGCTGGAACTCAAAGCTGCTCTAAAAGTTTCAGCACCTTGGCTGACATGTCCTGGGTGCTGAAACTTATGGAGAAGATTCTGGGTCCAGTTTTGAAAATTAATTTAATTTCCAATAAATACATTTCCTTTTTTGAAGTGCTCCACAATATGACCAGATCGAGTTAACTCAATCTCCTGCACATGTAGATAAATATGGAGATGTACTGTATGCAGCTGCCCCACAAACACCCCTTTGTAAACTTACTACATTGTAGCACAAAGCGACAGACTGAGTTATACAATGTAACTACATGACCCACGATTGTGACAAGCTAAACTGGCCATCACTGGAATCCAGCCGCACCCTTCACCTTTCCAACCGGGTGTTTGAGGTTTTCTGGGAAGCTACCACCCTACCTGCATAGACTGCTTCCCCTAGGAGTTCCCTCATCCTATAACCTCCGATCCAGGACCAGCACCTTACTTACAATACCACAATACAAAAAGACAGTGGCTCAATCCTCCTTTTCCTACAGAGCACCGCAGTTATGGAATAACCTCCCAGACACCATCAAAGCTTCCCCCAGTCTAAAGACACTTAAGAGATCTCCATTAACATACCTCAATACAGAATGCACCTGAAAACCTGTAACATAGTGTGTATATTTCTTTACATATACAGATTAACACAGATCATAAATCTTATTTTTAATATGTTGCGTTTGTTACTTTATTTCTGTGTAACAATTCAATGTTATTTAACCCAGGACATACTTGAAAACAAGAGAAATCTCAATGTATCCTTCCTGGTAAAATACTTTCTAAATAAATGTTTTTTGAAGATTGAGGTAGTATGCACCTGTCCTGACACACCTAGGCAGTCTTGCAGAGGAAACGTTTCACCAAAGAATTGTCTGAGCATTCAACTTTTTTTTTTGCTAAGGCTAGGGTCAGACGAACGCAGTGCAAACGCGCGTGCAGCCCTACTTTATCACGGCCATAGTAGCAGCAAATGACGGGCAATGTACGAAGTACGGCCGACACAAAAGTGCGGCCGCGCAACGCAAGCGGCACAAACGCATTTTTTTAGAGAACGTGATACCGCTAGTACTGACATACAGAGTCCGCTGCGTCCGCTAGCGGTGTGTGTGCGTGATTACGAGGCGTCAGACGCTGCTAATGTCCGGCCAACATAACGTCCAGACGCAAAAAGTGTTTTATTGATGATCCATACAAAATCACGGACGCAAATGCGCATCGTATGACCGCTATCGCGTATTCCGTGAAAAAATACGTCCATTCGTTCGAATGCACATTTTCACGGACAACGCGAAAAATGCGTTAGTCTGACCCTAGCCTAAAATGGAAAAAAAAATTACTTTGAAAAGATTTTCTGAGCATCCCAATTCATTTGGTAGCAGAATAGGTTTAAGGTACAATGGAACATTGCTAAAATATCCCTGCAACCAATGCTCGAGTGGTCTGTATGCCATCTTTGTCAACACCATTATATGAAAAGAGTATTCTGGTGAATAAAAAAAGAAAATGACCTATTTCCGTGCACGTTTTATTGTGAATTGTATGGGCCGTGGGTGGCAGCTCACGTTTTATCCCCAGTAAAGGGAATACACGTTTACAATTGTGCTGCTCCGTTCCATACCTTGACGGCAATTACTCCAGTTGATTGCTGCCTGCTTTTGATGGACTCGACAATGAATCACAACTCCAGTACAACCTGAAACGTATATTTTAACCCTTTTTTTTCCTCTGCTTTAAACCGCAAAGTGCCATGTATCATTCAAGTAAAGATTGCAATCTCTTTGGAGATGAATTGTTTTCATTCTGTAGACCATGCCCTTTTTTCTTTTTTTTTCTTTTTTTTTCGGAATGGAAGTATAAAAAAAGAACCTTTATGACGTATACCATTCTAGTCAGTAGAAATTGGGTATGCATAAACATAAAACCGTGAATCGGATGTTCAGTTCTGAAAACGTTTCTAAAAACATGATTTAAAGGGCCACCACCACCAAAAAATGTCCTTATCGTGTTTTTTTTATGTTGCTGATATCTTACATGTGCTTTGTTTTCTCTTTTGTGTTTAGTTAAAATATTTTACTCTAAATGCGTCATTGTGTGAGCTTTTGTGTTGTAAACTGCCCCCCCCACAGTCCGGTCTATTCAAAGAAAGGTGAAACTCAGGAGAATGATGGGAGGAGTGAAACTTCTTGGTCAAAGTAGCCAGACCAGAAAAATTCTCCCATTTGGTCTAGATTGTTCTCTTCTTCCAATTCTCTTGAGTGTCTTTAAATCACTTTCTCATTACTGTGTGGGTTTGTCCATAGAATGTAGTCTATGGGGCAATCACTGACTCAAATCATTGTATTGTGTGGGATGTATTCAAAGGACATCACTGGGGTTAAATTTAAGTCTTTTAAGCTCCTTGTCATCGCTCAGCTGCCAGCTCTTAGCCGGGAAAACTATACCCTCCTGCCTTAACTGGTTACTGTTTATTTAATCTACAGTATTTAAGTAAAGCTTTTGTGCAGTTCTTGGTAAGTGTTGCATCATGGGGAAAATCCACAAAATGGAAAAAAGATACAAAGCTAACTTTATTTTACCTTTTTTACATGCAATTACTTCAAAGGAAAAATCCAGCAGCATGTGTTTTATAAAGTGGTTTTGTTTGTAATGCACAAATAATCTAGTCACAGCGTATGTAAGGGGTAGTGTCCGTTCAAGAACAAGCATGTATTGTAAATGCAAATTAAGAATTGGTTGCTGGGGGGGGGGGAAGAGGCCTACACTGGCAAGTTATGTGGGGGGGAGAAGAGTCGTATGTTTATATACCTTACCTATACTTAGAAGGCATTTAATATGTGCCCCTAGTCTCCTTTTTAAATTGTTACTAGAGGTAATCCATTCCCAAGATTTGATCAGGCCCTTCAAATGACCAGAAAAGGAGGCCTGAATCAACGTGCCCCCATTGGTTCCCATACCTCAGTGTGTCACCTCTCTCTGTAAACTGTTGAGCAGGATCTTCTTCTCTCATTGTCGTCCGTGGGTCTAACTTGTTTGGTAACTTGTTTGTCCTACCCGTTGTACAGTGCTGTGTACTCTATTGGTGTGTTATAAATGCTTGTAATTTAGAGAGTGAAAGAAGGCCTCGCGTCTCTTAGCTGGATCGCAGTTGTAAGGTAGCACAATGCCAATTCTATTAGTCTCGTTCTCCATATCCCGCTGGCCCATGGAGCCAGTGCTGTATCTTGGCCTAGGCCGACAGGGTCTAGGGCGGCACTTTCCATGGGGCGGTGCCCACAATACTCCTCCCCAGCTGGGAGCAGAGGAATTCCTCCTTACCAGCGGCTAATCTGAGATGCAGCTCTTGGAAAACCGCCAGGTTCAGAGCTTCAGTCAGGGCGGCCAACATTGGACCATATTACCTACTGTAGTTGGTGCTAACTTAACCAGAGCTGTTGTAAACTTCCCAGAGCCATTATAGCCTATGGAGGTTTTCAGTTTACAACAGCTCTGGGTAAGTTAGCACCAACATTGTAATATAGCCCTCTGTGTCTGCTGGTCTGGTCTATCACAGGAAGCAGATTGTGGCCCTGCCCCCAAAACACGTGGCTGGTGCAGGGAGGGAGGAGCCCAAGAGCTTGCGTGCAGAAATACACCAAGGTGGGGGTCCAACATGGATGATGGAACTCTCCTTCTCCTTCCACCAAAGGATCCAGAGGTAGCCGAGAGGACTCTTCTCATTATAATACCTGGAGCTGGAACAGAGTGATCGTACAGGGTGAGTCAGGGAGAAGAAGGTGCGGGAGGAGAGTAATTGACCAGCAGGGGGACCCAGAGCAATTACACACAGACATGTCCCACCCAAGCAGAGCGCTCAGAGCTTGTGATGACACCTCAAACTCTCCTACACCCCACCAATCTCCACAGGGAAAGGGATACTTCCAGCTGCCCTTCCCCCTCAGGGCAGGGAAGCCACCCATCAGGTATATGTATAACCTGCTGTATGATAATTTTGATTCTAAGATCCCCCTGCACAGTGAGGAAGCCTTCTAACATGATATCCTCTTCAAGGTCAAGCTCCTGATGAAATCACCGCTAGCGCGGTGAAGAAACGCGCGTTGAGCAGATGTTTGGTCAATAGCCTGGAAAATTTCTTGTGACAGCAAATTGGTGGTGCCTGCAAGGCTTTGCTATTAGACCTTACATTTTTGACTGTTTTTTTGGTTGCTTGTAGTTGGCAAATTTGTGGTGAATCTTGGTTCCTATGGCACAAATATAGGATTGTGTACGAGTACCTATTTAAGTTGATTGAATTTGAGTACCCAATGGCGGCCCATTCTTTGAAATTTCCTTTATTATGGAGAAGTAAAAAATGTGGGTCCTAAAGATCAAGGAGACCAATATCACAGGTCTGCAAAAAAATTTTTTTCGAGAGCTGTTTTGGTTATTCCATGTAATCTTTGTTTTTTGGTGCGCTGAATCTGAAAATGACATCCATTTTGTCATAGGACATCACGCTTCCTGACAATTTAGGTAACTATGTTAAATAAGGCAATACCTCAAAATAAATGGAAATAGACTTATAAAATTAAAGTTTTATTACAATATTTTCATGAAAATCCTTTTTTTAACTGAAATGAGCTCACCTACACACACTAAACTCGATTCTTCTTCCTTGTGAGGCTCCTCTTGGTGCATTTACGCTTGTGAGTAGCATCTGGAATGTCTCTCTCTGAAGCATCCAACAGTAGTCTGCGATCATTGTAATGCTCCATTTTTTTTTCCCTGGTATCTCCTTTCCATCTCTTTAGGCTGGGGTCAGACGAGCGTGATTTCTACGGACTGTACGTCCGTGCAGTACGGACATCGTCAGTACGGATGACGCAGTAGTGGTCACACAGTCCGTTTTTTCACTGAAGTTATTTTTGACGGATGTAGGAGGGAAAAATAAATTACAATGAAAAAACATTCTGTCCGTCAAAAATGCTGGACGTATAAATGCAGTCCGTCTGACCTCGCTCCATCACTCACACACAAAGCTATGCAGACGTTGCGGACGTGGCGCACTCCGCACGTCCGTTCTAGCAGTATTACGTTCTTGCCTAACCTGCGTCCGTTTGCCGCGGCCGTTGTGCGTCCGCAGTTCAGTGCGGACGTACTTCATGTGTCAGGCTCCAATGGACTTACTTTCATGCTATCACGGACGTACTTTTAGGCGCAATCACGGACGTGAACACTACGCTCGTCTGACCCCAGCCTTAATGTCTTGGTGGAATCGTTCACCTTGTTCCTCACTCACAGCTCCCAAATTTTCAGGAAAGTAGTCAAGGTGGGACTGGAGGAAATGCACTTTCAAACTCATCCGGCAACCTATAGCTTGAAATGCTTTCAGCATTCTTCCGAAAATCTTTTTGTAGTGATGATCTTTGTTATTGCCTAAAAATTTCTGTACGACTTCTTTAAATGCAATCCACCCTTCTTTTTGAGGATCCGTCATGGTATTGACAAACTCTTGATCAACTATAAGCCTTCTAATGTCTGGTCCGGCGAACACACCTTCCTCCAATTTTTGCCTCCGACAGGCATGGAAACTTGGTGACCAAGTATTTGAAGCATTCTCCATCTCTTGGAAGTGATTTTACGAATTGTTTCATCAATCCCAATTTTATGTTGAGAGGTGGTAGAACTTTATGGGAAGGTACCAAAGTTTCACGGAGGACATTTTTTTCACCGACTGTTAGCACCCTCTCCTGCCAACGCTTCTTGGTCCAGTGATTTTGTCAGTCTCTACTGTCCCATAGACACAGAAAACAAGGGCATTTGGTATACCCAGCTTGTTGCCCGAGCAGCATGCACAAGACCTTCAAGTCCCCACACACTTGCCAACCATGGTCTTCATATTTAAGTTTACGAAGAACCAATTCCAATGTCTCTTAGGTTTCCTACAAGTGTACGGAATGACCTACAGGTATGGAAACGTAAAAACCGCTGTGGAGTAAAACTGCTTTGAGACTTCTTTTTGAAGTATCTATAAAAAGATGCCATTGCTCTGAATCATATTGGATTTTAAATTGACCCATCAGACCTTCGACATCGATGCAATAACCCAACTTGTCTTCCTGGGCGAAGTTAGGAACGCACTCCTTTTCACGATGTCTGAACCATGAAGATGACACTCCTGGCAACAATAAATTCCTGCTTTTCAGCCTTGATCCGAGTAACTCAGCGGCATCTTTGGGAAGATTCAAGTCTCTTACCAAATCATTCATCTCCTCCTGAGAAAACAATTTTGGTCTTGTATCATCTTCAAAGTCAGAACTTGA
The DNA here is from genome assembly GCA_009667805.1 of Leptobrachium leishanense. Taxonomy (NCBI): domain Eukaryota; kingdom Metazoa; phylum Chordata; class Amphibia; order Anura; family Megophryidae; genus Leptobrachium; species Leptobrachium leishanense. The sequence continues at coordinate 349,208,130 of CM019065.1, forward strand.
TTCGTCATCTGGTTCAGGTATGACTTCACCTTCATCGGAGCTAGGTATCTCTTCCAAGGTAGCAGGGGGCTTGGGTACTGGTATATCTGTGCCATGGGGGATGGGACGAATTGCTGAGTGAAGATTGGGGTATGAAATGGAATGCTTCTATTTGGAATTAAACCCTTTCACATCGCATGAACAAAAGTACCAATCATCACTATGGTTCTTTTGCTCTCGCCATACCGTAGGAATCCCATAACGGAAAGATTTTTTTCTTACCCTTGAACCAGTTTCGGAGGTCCTCAACACACCGTTTGCACACTTTATGAGGCACCCAAACTTTATCTTGATCTCCAATTTTTAGTCCAAAGTATGCAAAGGATACTTTTTTCACAAAGTCTGTAATATTCTGCTGTTGCTTCAACACTGTATATTCACCACAGATGAAACAGAAACTGTCTGACGAATCAATACACTTTCGCGGAGCCATAACATAACGGTTGAAGAATGACGAGCTAACACGAATTGCGATGAAAAAATGTGAACCGCCAAGAACCTGATGATGATTCATGCACAAGTGTGGCATGCAGGAGAGAGCAGCTCTGTGTCTGTACAGGAGACGTCACAGTGCTGGCCACGCCCCCTGCGCTGACCAGAGCTGCTGCGATCTGCCCTGTGCCTCCCTCCCACTGGATTCTTCAGGAAAGATTAACCCCTTTTACCGTTAGAAGAACAGACTTAAAACTTGCTTAGCTTATGTATATATTGCTGACCATCAGATTTACAGTGCTATTATTTATTTTTTTACATAACTCGGACAAACCCTTTTAAGTTTTTTTTTTTTGGCATTTTATATCTTAAATGCACTTATATGAAATAATTATTAGTAATTTGGACTTTAAATTTGGTTAAAAACCCGTAATATAAAAAAAAATTAAAATTTGATATATTTGAAGACAATTTTGCATGTTGTGGCAAATCATGACGTCTAGGAGTTTTTTTCAATATTTTATTTGTTTTCAGCACCAAAATACATGGAAATTAGATGAAAATAATCAAACCGCTTTTTAGTCGCAGACCTATTAGGAAATAAACAAGAATCTATGTGTGGTTCGATTGTCTGAAATCTTTTTGCTGGGCAGTAGCAATTGTTTAATTAAAATGGTATTTTTTACAGCAATTAAAGCTTGAGAATTTTCTATCAATTGGTCAAAGGACAATTTACATACAACCACAAGCAGGAGAAGGATTTGGGAATAATCATAGATTTCAAACTAAGTAACAATGTGCAATGTCAAACAGCAGCCGCCAAGGCCAGCAAAGTACTGGCATGCATTAAAAGGGGAGTTCACTCACGGGATGAAAACATAATTTTGCCTCTGTATAAATCAATGGTCAGGCCGCACCTTGAATATGCCGTGCAATTTTGGGCACCTGTCTTAAAAAAAGATATTATATCGCTAGAAAAAGTGCAGAGACGGGCAACTAAATTAATAAGGGGGATGGAAGGGTTAAGTTATGAGGAAAGACTAACAAGCTTAAACCTGTTTAGTTTAGAGAAAAGGCGCCTTAGAGGGGATCTGATAACCTTATATAAATATATACGGGGCCATTATCAACCATTGTCTGATAACCTATTCGTTAACAGGACTATACATAGGACAAGGGGTCATCCATTTAGACTGGAAGAAAGAAAATTTAGCTTAAAGCATAGGAAGGGTTATTTTACGGTGAGAACAATAAAGCTGTGGAATTCTCTGCCTGTTGAGGTGGTTGGGTCAGAGTCTGTACAGACTTTTAAAAAACGACTGGATGACTTCCTGCAGACACAGAATATTAAGGGTTATAATATTTAATATGTGGGTAAAAGCTTCTTGATCCAAGGAGAAATCTGACTGCCATTCTGGGGTCAAGAAGGAATTTTTTCCCAGTATGTTGCATATTGGCAAGCATTCAGACTGGGTTTTTTGCCTTCTTTTGGATCAACAGCAGTAGGTTATGTGGGAGAGGCTGAACCCGATGGACGCATGTCTTTTTTCAGCCTATATAACTATGTAACTATGTAACAAACCAATATTATTGCAAGCCAAAATTTGTATTTTGGATGTTTTTTACATGTGTGTATAAACAAATGTTTTTATTCATCAAATAAAAGTTAAATTTTACCGTAAAGGTTTCAAGAGAGAATCTTTTCTCCTTTCGGGGAGACAATTGTTGCCAAATTAGTTGTGTTTAATCACTGACTTCTCTTTCTTTATTCTCCTTGTGCAGGGTAATTTGCGTTGCACATCATTTACTTTTTGCGTAGAGTTCTTTTCATTATCCTTCTTTGTTTTATGCTTGGTGATGCTGATCCTCGAACAGCTTGTTTAATTCATCGCAATATTGATGTAAAAAAGTTAATTATTACCTAGTGTTACAAGAAACCTTTCTGATAAATTTTTTCTACCACTATTTCTGTTTTAATACATAATGTTTACAGGTTACAGATCTCTCAATAATCAATACTCTAAGGCTAGGGTCAGACGAGTGTGATTTCTACGGACTGTACGTCCGTGCACACGGACGTACGTCAGTACGGAAGACACAGTAGTGGCCACACAGTCCGTTTTTTTCACTGACGTATATTTTGACGGATGTAGGAGGGAAAATAAATTAAAAGGCAAAACCATTTTGTCCGTGAAAAATGCTGGACGTATAAATGCAGTCTGTCTGACCACGTTCCATCACTCACACACAAAGCTATGAGGACGTTGCGGACGCAGCGCACTTTGTGCGACCGTTCTAGTGGTTGTACGTTCTTGCCTGCCTTGCGTCCGTTTGCCGCGGCCGTGGTGCGTCCGCAGTTCAGTGCGGATGTACTTTGTGTAACAGGCTCCAATGGACTTACTTTCATGCTATCACGGAGGTACTTTTAGGCGCAATCACGGACGTGAACACTATGCTCGTCTGACCCTAGCCTTATCTTTTGGTCCGATAACGCATAATCTCCTATATTCTGCAACATTTTATAATTGGCAGAGTATAGCAGTACATAGTGATACAGTTTTTTATTGGTCTAGCGTTGCATTTAAAAGACAGGCTTTCGAGAGTATGACGCTCTTCTTCAGGTCTGGAAGCTATACTGAGCAAAATCATAGAATTGAATGATAAAGAGCAGAGTAAAAGGGTAGTGGGTTGTATGGGTGGTCATAATAACGTAACAGCAACATTTTATCTATATGTATTTTTTAGGTTTGCTTAGACATTAAGGCTGGGTTCACACCACGGCGTAGCGCAGCGTCGCGCAATGCGCGCGTTTTTTTTACGCGCGTTCGCGCATACAAAAAAACGCGCGAACATGCGTTGCAGCGCGTTTGCGGCTATGATATGGCCGCGAACGCGCTGATAACTGCCCCAAAGAAGCTCCCGCACTTCTTTGGACGTAGGCCGTTTCTCAGCGCGTTCATGCGCGCTGAGAAACGGCCAGGTGTGACATGCCCACATAGGGAATAATGGTATTTCACTGTTTGAGCGTTTTACAGCGCGCAGGAGCGCGCTGTAAAACGCTTAGGTGTGAACCCAGCCTTAAGGTTTTTTTTTTTTTTTTAGTACATCAGACTTCTTTCTCCTTCCAGCAGATTCTCATCATTCATGACAAAGGATGGGTGTGTATTTTGGTGTTAATCAAGATGACCTCCAGTTCTCAAGAGTCCAGCAGAGCGGTAATCAACTGTAGCATTTGGAAAATTAATTTAAATAAGCCAGAAATAACCCCTGTCGCTTCACCTGGCAGAAGCACAGCGTCTGGAATTAGAACTGGTTTGAGATCTAAAGCTACCCTGGCACGTAACATTAAACACGAGCCAAAGTAAATCATTTATTAATTGAAAAATTAACCAGAAATGAGACACAGCAGAGAACTATGTGAGGTGGTCTTTTGCGTTATTTACAACTAATTATTATTGGGAAATGGGGTTTTGTAAGTGTTCATGGCAAATTAACCCCTTTTCTACAGGGTTCATTTTTGTAGAAAAATCCAATCATTATATTTATAAATAGGATCACAAATACATGGAAAGCAATATATCAATCTAATATATATATATATATACTGCCTGGACAAAAACGGTAACACCTGGATTTAACTAAGCAAATGGGCGCGAGCCTTCCATTGGATAATTACTGCAGTAATTGATATGTTTCAGCTACAAAAAAAGAGGTCATGTGACTCCCTGAATATACCGAATGGAGAGGTGTTTTCTTCCCTGAGGGCACAGCAGGCATATTCCAAGATGGCAATGCCAGGATTCATCGAGCTCAAATTGTGCAAGAGTGGTTCAGGGAGCATTAGACATCATTTTAACACATGGATTGGCCACCACACAGTCCAGACCTTAACCCCATTGAGAATCTTTGTTATGTGCTGGAGAAGATTTTACGCAGCACTGCGACTCTCCCATCATCAACACAAGATCTTGGCCACAAATTAATGCTTTGAGGGAAATAAGGTTACGCAATGTCACAACATTTATAGAAACGATGCCATGGCCAAACAACACAAAAGGCAGTCCGACAAAATATTCCAGTGTGTGACCTTTTTTTTGTTTTTTTGGCCATGAAGTGTGTGTGTGTGTCAGTGGCGTAGAGTGGGTTGTCAGCGCCGGGGGCAAGACAAGAATTGCGCCACTCATGCGCTGGACCCCTCCAGGCCCCCAATGTCGACTCTACAGCAATAAAACTCACAGTAATGTGCAGTGTGTCACACACACACACACACACACACACACTAATAGAGCTAATTAAAGAAAATATTTTAGCAATATACAGTGCTTTTTTTCTAGGAAAACAGGAAGGGGTACTCACAATAAAGCATCATAAAGTGTCAGGCAGCAAGCTGGACTGTGACAAGGACACAGGTGCAGAATTTTACGCACAAGCCTTTTTAAAGACAAATACATGCATTTACACACACAGCCATATGTTCACATACATAACCATATATCCCCTACACCCCAGGGGTATGTAGCAATAAAACACAGTAATGTGTAGTGTGTATCACAGAGCCCCCCAGCATATCAATTTATTCAAACCAAAAACCCCCATATCAATTTATTCAACCCCCCCAAATTATTCAAAAGCCCCTATATTATTCAAATAAAAAGCCTCGCATATCAATTTATTCAACCCACTATCAAATTATTCAAATAAAAAGCCCCATATCAAATTATACAACCCCCAAATTCTCTAAATAAAAAGCCCCACATCAATTTATACAACCCCAATCAAATTATCCAAATAAAAGCCCCCATATCAATTTATAGTGCCCCCATCAACTTATCCAACCCCCCAAAGTATCCAAATAAAAAGCCCCCATATCAATTTATACAACCCCCCCTCATACAGGTGGGTTGCTCACCATACACTTGTAAAAACATATTCTCCTCGAGGCCCGGGCTCTCCTTCAGTCAGTGGATGCTGTGTCTGTGTTCTGCCACTATGCCTGCGTCCTGCCCCTGCCAAATTGCGTCCCGCTGTTAAAATCCCTCTACTTATCCATACCACTGCTAACCGGCAGTTGACAGATCCGGACTTGGACTCCAATACGTGTCTCTGGCAACAATTTCAGTTACCTTAGTCTACTCCAGACAGCCATCTTCAAAGCCTCCTGTAAGGATTTGGAGGTGCTGACTGACCCCTCTCCTGGATTCCTGCTTCCTTGGTGGAGTATAATGGGTAAAAGGCGTTTGAAGAGTTCCTGCCAAATGGGGGGGGCCCCCGCCAGTGGGATATCCCACACTCTCTGGCGAGCAGTGGACATCGCTTACCTATACTTCCTGTGGCTCTAAGTCCTTGGGAGAGGATATGGCCAGCTGCGGCACATCATGCGAGGGGGCGGCGCTAAAGCAGCGTGCCGTGCTCATGTTCTGGGAGACACTGAGGCACCCTGCAGCACCAGTGCAGCAGTTAGAGAGTGCGCCAGCGCCGCCGATAAAAAGTAGGCCCTGCCGGGAAGAGCACTGCATCACATGACCCAACTCTTCCGGATTCAGCACGACTGATAGATCGGCGGCTGGAAAATATTAGGGGCGAACAATTTCAAAAGAAATTTGTGCCCCTAAGAAAATAGCCCCCCTGGCCCCCCCACGCTACGCCACTGGTGTGTGTGTACAAGACCCTTATGCATATGGGGTATACAGTCTTGTTTCCATTGGAATGTTAATAATTCAGATACTGTTTAAGCAATTATTAACACAGGCAATCAATGTTGGCGCATGGGGGTCCTTGGGAGTGCTGGGCTCTCTGTAATGGCAGCTCACTATCAGTCAAGGGTGTCCAGCCCCCGCTCCAGAGTCATGTGAGGAGTGGCATGGCGAAGATGGTGGTAGGTGTGGCAGTGGCATACTATGCGCCTCAGTGAATGTCCTATTTGTGGGTGCTGGTTACGGGGCTTTGGTGATACTGGCCATTATGTGCTGGCTGGAAGTGGTAGGTGTCTTGCCTGAAGTCCGCACAGGTGCAATCTCCACAGGAACTGAAGGATCAGCCTCCATGGGAATGGTAGGTTCTAGTTCCATGGGAGCGACAGGCTCATCATACTCTTCAGAACTAGCTTTCAGAGACACTCTACTCCTAGAGTCTTGGGCAGTGGAATAGGCTGGTTGGGCACTAGAGGTTTACTGGGAGAAGACTTGGGCACTGGAGCTGACTTGGATACCAGAGCAAGCTTGGACACCGGAGCTGGCTTTTTTTTGGGGGGGTCTTACTAGGCAGTGGGAAATCTAATGTCCTGACTCCCCACAGTACAGACAGAGGTTAGCAACTCGCCTCCGGGCATGCTTCACAGGGGACAGCAAGCCATGGGCATTTTTCACTATAGGAATCAGGAATGCACAGTTTAGTTGAGACGTATATACTCTGCAACAGCTTTTTCATAAGGCCTGCTAGGTTACAGAACAGCTTGTGGAATGTTGTCCTCATTAACTCCACCACAACATGCATCACCTCGGGCTCATTTGGTGAGGGCTTCAGCATTCTGTCATGTGCTGCTACTGGGTAGGTACCGGCTTTGCAGGTTATGAGCCCAGTATGCAGTGATACACAGAAGGGAAAGGTGGAGGTAGAATGCAGGGTGGAGGCAAACCAACAGGCTGAGGGAGAGGGGCAGGACATGAAGAGGGCTGACCAGACACCGGCAGGAACACTCTGGGGATTGTTGGAATGGGAGTTGCTGGGAACTGACAACAACAGGAGCCTGTAGACATGAAAAACTTAGGTACGATGAGCTTGGAAGACAGGCTGAGGATGCAGGGTAAAAACCTAGGATTCACGAGCAGCACCACACAGGACTAGTTTGAGGGAGCTAGAGGGCAACAATGCTAAAGCACTGGCTTAATTATATGTTCAAAAGAGAATGTGATAAAGCTCTGTTTGATCTCTTTGAGCTAGCCAGAATACATGTCTTTCTGGATGTTTAATGATCTCCCTGTAGGTTACAGTTTCCGCTTATATAGTAAGTAGCTCTTGAATGTATCTGTATGTTGAGGCAGACATACAAGTCTTTCTGTGCACAGGAAACCCATTTTGATGGATCTCTCAAATAGTACTGAAGACCAAATTAAAACAGAAAATATTCTAAGTGATTGGTTGATCCTACAGGTGTTTGAATCAATCATCTATCAATCACAGCTCTTTGGTGTTTGTCCAGAGGTGATGTGCACCCCAGACTCTTTTGTTGCATCCTCATCTACGCCTCCTAGCCAAAAAAAGTCACACACTCAAATATTTTGTTGCACCACCTTTTGCTGTGATTACAGCACGCATTCACTGTGACATTATTAGATAAGCTCACGCTATGTCAAAACATTTATTTCCATCCATATTTGCTTTAATTTGTGGCCAAGATCTTGTATTGATGATTGAAGAGTCACGGCACTTCGTAAAGTCTTCTCCAGCACATTATCCCAAAGATTCTCAATGAAGATAAGGTCTGGACTGTGTGGTGGCCAATCCATGTGTGAAAATGATGTCTCATGCTCCCTGATCCACTTTTGCACAATTTGAGCCTGTTGTATCCTGGCATTGCCATCTTGGAATATGCCCACTGTGCCATCAGGAAAGAAATAACCCATTGATGGAAAAACCTGCTCATTCAGTAGATTCAGGGAGTCACATGACCTCACCTTTTGCCGGCAGTAATTATACAATGGAAGGCTCACACTCATCTGCTTAGTGAAATCAAGTTGGTGACTTTTTATGGCCAGGTAGTGTAGCTCTGTGTCGAAAATTCTCATTATTTTATACCACACTTGGCTGTTGCGTGGTTTTTAAAGTACTATTAATGATATTCCCAGAGTAATATGTAAAATTTGCACCGACTCCTATGCACCTCCTGCCATCGATTTGCCATTAGTATCAGTCACAACAAAGTGTTCTGCAATATTTATATTATTTAGTAAAAATGATGATTAAGAACACGAGATTCTTCCTATTAACTGCTGTCAGCTCTACTAGTATTTACTCCTAGATCTGCGTGTTTAATCAGTGTTTACTGTGAAACTAGAGGTTGTGGGGAGTTATACAAGTAGGAAAGATGGCAAGAGAAGTAAAAGGGGCAGAAAGAAAAGGTATGGGCAGATTAAAAAGCTAAAATTAAAACTTTATGTGAAAGGGATTAGACTTGTGCACCGATTTTTTTTTCGGTTCGATTCGGTTCGGTTCGTTCGGATTTTGTAAATTTTCGTTTCGGCCGATTTTCGTTTCGGTTCAGTTCGTTTTTCGGATCAACTTTTTTTTCGTGATTTCGGAAATTTTCGTTTTTTTCGGAACATCTGTTCTCCTCGTTTCAAAGTGTCTATTCGTTTTGACGTAAACTAATGGTTTTTCGGATACGATAATTATACGATACGATAACTCTGCCGATACGATAATTCTGCCATTGAGATTTCTCATGTCTTACAAGAAGGATACATTGAGATTTCTCTGGTTTCCCGGGAAGGATACATTGAGATTTCTCATGTCTTACAAGAAGTATACATTGAGATTTCTCTGGATTTCCAGGAAGGATACATTGAGATTTCTCATGTTTTACAAGAAGGATACATTGAGATTTCTCATGTTTTACAAGAAGGATACATTGAGATTTCTCTGGTTTTACAAGAAGGATACATTGAGATTTCTCATGTTTTACAAGAAGGATACATTGAGATTTCTCATGTTTTACAAAAAGGATACATTGAGATCTCTTATGTTTTACAAGAAGGATACATTGAGATTTTTCTGGTTTTCCAGGAAGGATACATTGAGATGGGAATGATACAAAATTTAATTACAGAATCAGCGATATAAATACGATGTCCGAAATTACTGAAATGGAACCGAAATCAGGAATGGAGCCGAAATCACGAATGGAACGAAAATGAATTTCGATTTTACACATTTCTAGTCCATTCGAAAATTCCGAAAAGTTTTTGTTTCGGCACGAAAATTCGTTCGGATCTGCCGTTTTCGGATCCGAAACTTTTCGGAAAATCAGCCAAATCCGAATGCACGAATCGGGAAATTTCGTGAAAATTACGAAATTCCGAAACCTGAAACGCACATCCCTAAAAGGGATACACAATACGTGTCCGACATGATAATGTTAGGAAGTATATTAGGGATTTAATGGAGCTACAATAAGATGTCTGGGAAATGAGGTTTCGGTGAGATGGGAGTCGTAAGAGGAAGGGATGTGGCACAGCGACACAGAATGGGACAGATGAGGAGACAAACACAAACCGGTCTATTCAAAGAAAGGTGAAACTCAGGAAGTGACAAAAGTGAAAATTCTAGGTCAAAATCGCCAAACCAGAAAAAATCTCTCATTTATTTCACTTTCCAAATCGGCTATTTGGTCTAGATTGCTCTTTTCTCCTGACAATTCTCGTGATTTTCACCTTTTTTTTAATAGACCTGAAAGTTTAAGGGACAAGGTAAATAAATATCACCAGTAAGGGAAATGATGAACAGAACCATAAGGGAAGGGGTCAAATCCTAACAAAAGATTTCTGGCCCCCAATAACAATTATCATCGCACACTTAAAACAAATACACACTCAAATCTGATATATTTATATTGTATATCCATATAGGTTGATTTTGGAAAACCTACATGATAAACCATTTATTTATACAGTAGTTACTTAACAGGGAGACATGCAATTAAACACCTCCATAAAATCTTTATATTGTATGGAACCAATGGGAACTCCGTTCCCTCTGCAAAAAGAGTGGAGGAATTGTGTTCCCACTCGACTTGACCACTACTCTCGCCTTATATATGGACCCAAAGAGTAGGAGCCATATGGACAACCCATCCTCATCGCCCCTGTAGTGTTGCGTAATCCGTGCGTTTAGTAATTGATACAGGAGATGTTTGCAGTATATCAAACAAGTTTAATATCTAGTTTAGCAGTAACAGTTCTTATTAACACGCTCCAATCTGTGGCTGGCTGCATGTCCTCTTAGCTGTTTGCCTTCATCCATGATGGATCCATTTGCTCAGCTCTCTCCTCAGCTACTTACTTCCTTTCAGCAGTCCGAACCAGAAATCCTGCCCCACTGCACTGGTGTACACATACTTTAGTTCCCTTCAGCAGCCAGCACACCACAAGGACCAGGTCTGCCAAATCTCAGATAATCCAGTATTAGAAAACAGCTGGACCGGCACTCAGGTGTGATTTGATAGGAGTTTTAGTCAGCAAAATCGCACAATGTTGTGTCTCTACACAACAGCAGGGGCGGAACTACCAGGTGTGGACCGTACACCTAGGCCGCTTTGGCCATTGGATGAAGAGGAATTCAGTCCCGTCCCTGCAAAAAAATTAGGAAAGGTAACAAGTATATATTAATTAACATGAATTATGTTAATATTATCATTTTTATAATAACAAATTAAATATTATTTTAATATATAATTTATTTTAATAATATTTTAATCTTATTTGTGTGTTTTACTGTGGAGCTCTGTGGTAAGCTCATACTGCAAATTACTGTGAGTTTTATTGCTGTGGGGCTCTGTGATTCCCTCATACACAGCGCACGTTACTGTGAGTTTTATTGATGTGGGGTTCTGTGATTTCCTCATACACAGCGCACGTTACTGTGAGTTTTATTGCTGTGGGGTTCTGTGATTCCCTCATACACAGCGCACGTTACTGTGAGTTTTATTGATGTGGGGTTCTGTGATTCCCTCATACACAGCGCACGTTACTGTGACTTTTATTGCTGTGGAGCTCTGTGAGATATACATTTTGCACATTACATAGCAAAAATGGGACACTGATTATCTGGAGTCTACATTGTGGACCTGGATGAGTAAAAAAAAAATGCTTTTGCCTAGGGTGGGATGGGGGCCCTTCATGGATTCTGGCACCTGGGCCCTGAGGTTTCTAGTTATGCCTCTGCACAGGAGCCTTTCACAAAAAGGTAATTAGACATTCATAGGGACACAGTTCTACACACTATTGAGCTTTTTGAAGACCTTTCTTAGACCTCTACCCCAAGTTTTACGTTCTAGAATAAATACTGGTTGCTATGAGCTGTATGTACAATGCCATGGATGTCCTGTCTTTCTGGTCATATCAGGGACCTCTGGCTCCATTCATTTCTCTCTCAATTAATTTTCTATCCTTGTGATATGGTTGAGAGCTTTCATAGTTCTCAAGTGGTTAACAAGTAGGGATGAGCTGTTCGGTTCGATCAGTTCGGAGTTCGACTCGAACATTGGCAGTTCGAAAGTTCGTGAACTTCGAACTTTTTGGCGTGTTCGGTTCGAGTTCGAAAAAAAACAAACATTTTGAAAAAAGTATAAAAAATGCTTAAAAAATACTACAAAATCTAGAAATAAAGAGACTCTTTACTGCAGAATATTATAAGAAACGGTTTATTAGATATTGAATTAAAAACTACCTAATGTCTAGGTGTAAATATTCTCACCTCTAAATGACCTGTGCTCTCAAACAGCGTAAACAACAGTTGTTTAATTAGTGTTTGGAAATAACATGTGCTTCTAATAATTAGTCTGGTCTCATGAATTTGATATATATTTGATACATTGCCTGCAGACTGGGTGTGGCCTGCACATGTATGAACAAACACTGTGCTTGTTCTGAATTCTATGAAGTGTTCATTTCTACTACATGTTCCTCTGATATGCTGTTTAACCCCTTAAGGACCAGGGCTCTGTAAAGCCAATCATTAATGATGTAGATGTTACGTCATTTGTCATCAAGGGCTTAATAAAATCTTTATCACACTCCTTAGATTTAAACTTAATATTCCAGTATTTGTATGTCATGTACCTCTCCCGAAGGGCCTATGTGAGCATAAAATTATTATTGTGTTAGAATGTCTATCATAAAGTGTACAAGCTGAGTCCCTAGAGTCTCTGACTATCCATTGTCATATATACCTTGCTTTAATACATATAATACATTCCCTCATCTAACAGGATAGTAGCCAGTCCCTGTGCATTTTAACCCCTTAAGGGTGGCTAGGTGTTGTGTGTGGGTCTCTGATGGCAATGTTTCTATACATCCTACAAATCCGCCACTTCACGTGCAGGTTATGGGGACCTCCTAGGCACGATATTTGAAGGAATTTTTTGCTTTTATTTTTAACCCTTATTTTATGGAAAACATTTTGTCCTTGTTTCCTGTCCCCCAGGGCACTACCCGGACCCCCATACACCTTTTATGGCAAATATCTTGCATATATGCCCTCTTGGAGGGCACTCTAAAAATCAAACTTTTGAGTCCCATTGACTTGCATTGAGTTCGGTTCGAATTCGAACTCGAACTTTTGAAATTGTTCGAGTTCGAATGCGAACCGAACACGGGGGTGTTCGGCTCATCCCTATTAACAAGCAAAAGAGCTGATTAATTGCAAGCAAATTGTAATTCCCAAAATATGATTAATGGGTGTCATGACGATATTTTGAATTTTGTATTCTAAAATTTTTTTAATTAATAGATAATGAAAATGTCGGATATCATTGTCTCCATTGTACATTGACCTACAAACTCCAGATCATTTCTTTACTTGTTCAAATATTTCACTGAAACACAATTAATAACTGTTTATATTAAATTTAATTAATGAAACTTCTCCATTAATAACAATAATCTAATTGGAAAAGTAACTCCTTTCTTCTAGTAGGAAACCTGGCTTCCCTGTTATCTGTGCTTGGGACAGTCTTACAAAATACAGTAGTAAATTGAATGAAGCTTTTCGAATCGGCCATAACCTACAATTTGAAAAGGTGCAGGAATTTAGAGAATGCTTCCATCGATTGTCTTGTTTCCACGTATCCTCTGTTTCTCTTTGTATGTTTTGCTGCATCAAAAGCTGGTGTTATAGAGAAGTGATGACTAACTTGGACACCTCAAGTGTTTGTGAACAAAATGTCTTATGATTCACATTCCGAGAACTGTAGATCGGACGTATCTAGGCTGCCAGTGATAGCCAGCATCGCTTCAATTCCTCATTAAAAGCACAAGCCATTACATTTAGAACTCTTGAGGAAACAGCTTCATGAAAATGTTGCGATCATTCCATGCGCTTGCCAAGAGAATGTGGGCTAAACATGAATCAGGGCCTTCAAACTAATTGTCTTTTAAAGTCACTTTCACGTTATTGAACTGAGTCATGTGTGGGGTAGCGTTTTGTTATTTGAGATACAGATTTTATGAATGACTGACATTATAACCACGCAAGAAATATTCTAATCATTACCCTGAAGCCGCAGCTCTCTGTGGTATCACGGAAGAAGACTGTCCACTCAATATGTCATAGAACAGGTGCCATCAACCTCACCCTTGGCTTTTCCAAAAATGATTTGGAGTCACTTTTCACATGATGCTCAAACTATCTTTTGGCTCTCTGAGAATCATGGGAAACTGAGTCACAAAACACCTGTGGCCCTTTTCCCTAGTGACTGCTATCTGTAGGGTTCGGGTGAGTTAGAGTTTACGCCAGAATAAGTGACTTGCAAATGAAATCTGCAATTTCCCATTTTTTTGCATCCTGAGTTTTCTTTTAAGGGTTCTGTGTGAAAGCAGGATGCATGAAAATGGGACATTGCAGAAGTCATTTGCATGTCTTAGACCAGAGTACTGTGCTGCATATGGGGAATGTAACACATGAGCTCTGTGATGCAGTTCTTTGAATTGCTGTGATGTGTAAATGGTCTCTGCAATAATAAACTTTACAATTTATATATATATATAATCTAGGTGTTGCCTAAATTGTGTTTTTGGATTACCTTTGATCTCTCCTGTCTTCCTTTTGGCATGCCGAACAAATGGATTGTTAGATGGGGGGGCTGTTTATTTACTTAGGAATATTTTTTTTGTTATAAATTCCTATTCATTTGGCTAACACAATGTACAGGTGGAATTTTTAATTAATTCTCTGTTAAAGGAGTCAAAGTGAACTTGGCCGAGACAGGTTCACCTTAATTAGGCATCCATGGGTATTGTACATTTATGTACTTGTCATATTTGCTAAAATCTAGGTCAAAATATCCAAGGAGGAAAGATTCTCTGCCTTGGCTTGCCTTCCCCAAGAGCCTTATAATTTGTTCTCCGTACCAGTACTCACTATTTAGTGAATGGGCTCCCTTGGAGCTTTGCCTCCCTCGTGATCAATGGGGCTTGAGCTTCTCTGTCATTGTGCATGGATTAATGGATGCCGGGTTTATAATCGTAACATGCAAATGATCCCAGCTTATTTACCTCTCAAACGTAGAGAATTGTCCCAGATGAAACAGCCTTCTTAATCTCACTGTAAGTAGCAGAGGCAGTCTTTAATAAATGACTCTTTGTTCTTTGACTCGCAGCCAATTCACTGAAGTGTTCCGCTCTTCTTTACCGTCTTCATCCCATTCTACGGTTTTGGCAGAGAGCTCCTTTATAATAGGATTTTAATAAGCTGTTACTGGACAGTACAGCACAATCTAGTTCAATAATTGCACATTAAATTATAGTTACAGTGAATAAAGCAGCTGTGATACGGTGGCCCCTTGCTATATATTTGCCTCCAGTAGATGTTACATCTATAAATAAATATACTCAGTTTATCAGTATTGGGAGATTGCGGAGCAGTGACCTCAGAGTAGAGTCTGGCTATATTTTTGAGTCGGATTTTAATTTATAAAATGATGTATAGGAAGAGAAATACAGTCACGGATTCTAAACAATTCATAGCGAGCATTCCTGGTAAGAAATATATTTGTTAATACACCAAGCATTCCCTCCATAGGTGTGACTCACTGGGTGTTAAGTTCAGAGAATAATTGAGGGGCATTTCATTTATCTCCAATGACATCAATTCCCTTTTTAATATTTGGCTTCACAAGTGTTCTTTATACAATATCTCAATCTTGGGCCCTATTCCATGGTTGGTGTCCAATGACAGACCCTAATGGAAAACCTGAGCATCTCTTTTTCATTAATGTCTGTCAATTAACATCCGTAGTACGATGGAGCCACTTTCATAGCAGCTCCAGTCGCAATCATTTGTGGGTGTTAAGTGATAACACCAGCTGCGCTAAGTGCCACTGCTGTTATCAGCTCTAGGAGTCCATAGGACTCCATGGAGACAGACGTGAGCTCATGCGAGTGAGAGCCGTCTGGGACAGCAGAGAGATATGCAGAGGTACACTGGGGCCTTTTTGTTACCAGTGAACTATTTGTTCCCAGTGTTCCCCTGCAAGGATGCGGTGGATTGCGCCGCTCTCTCCACCGAGGGATCTAAAGTGAGTATGGGATTTATTTGTGGGGTTAACCTAAAGTGCAGAAGCACAACCACTTAAGACCAGGGTCTGAAGACCGTTCTTCTTTTCAAAATAATGTCAGATGCAGATGGAGAATGAGCTCCATGTGCACAATGAAAAAATGTATTTTGTTTCGGTTCAATTTATTATGTTTTTCAATTCGTTTCGGTGCATTCGTTATGTTACCGTGATTCGTATTTCAGATTGATTCGTTATTTCAGGAGATCAGTAATTTGGATTTCAGATCGATTTGTTATTTTGTCTTTATTAGTAATTCATATTACCAATTGATTCATATTTTTTTTATTAGTAATTAATATTTCGGATCAATTCGTATTTCGTTTTTATTAGTTATTTTTCATTTTTATTAGTTATTTTGGAATATGAAACAGATGAATTGATATATAATCCTCTGCGTGGCTGCTGTCCTTAATGCTGAATAGGTTTCAGTACCAAGGAAAGCACCTGCCGAACGCAGCCAGACTGAAGGAAAGAAAAAAACCTGAATAAAACCAAAACAAAATACAAGGAATTGATTAATTTTTTTACGATTCGATTTGTTGTACCATTTAACGTAGATTTAGCACCACGTCCCATTGGCCATGGTGCTGAATCTGTTGTATTCAGCACCACAGGCCATGGACAGCGCCATGGTGCCGTTCAGTGCTGTTTGGAGTTCTCTGAATAGATAGCCGAATAGCACCGAACGGCACTATGGCTCTGTCCATGACCTGTGGTGCCAAATACAACGGATTCAGCACCATGACCAATGGATAGGGACGTGTAAGTAAAAACGGTAAAACTAATCGATTCGTAAAAACATCAGTTCCTTGTATTTCATTATGTTCCCTTTCGTTCTGTTTAGATTTTTGTTCCATTTCGGACAGAACCGATTAGTTATTTCAGACCTGCTTCCAAAATATGAATTAGTAAATTTCGTCTGAATTTTGATTCGGAATGAAAAAAAAGGCACATCACTAGCTCATTCTGCATCTAGTAAGGGTTTTAATGTTTCCCACACAAAGTATAGGAGGCATTAATGTACAATAATCAAGCGCGACATCCGAGACGCAAGCTGAGCTTCCATCTCAGATGGTGTATGCAGTGGAAGTTAAAGTAGCACACCCCTCGAGCCATTCTGCTGTATTGTGTTTAGCAGCAACATGGGTATAGGACCCCTTCATTTTCCATACTATACTTCTTTCAAACAGAGCATTTAGACTGGCCCTATAATTAGGCAAAATAGGCGGCTACCTAAGGCCCCACTCATACAGGGGTCTGGCATGATTGTGTTGGGTGTCAATATGCTTAGGGCATCCACACAAATAATCTCTTTCATTCACATACCCCTGTCTACTAAGAGCTGTGTGTGAGCCTCGGTTTATACAAATGCGTTACATTTGTTTTTGTTTAACGACATTGGCCTCACATTTTGGCTTTGTATAAAGCCACACTAGCTCTGAATGAGAGATTTATAGTTATGAAGCAACTGTTTGATTCCATCATATCAACGTGGATCTGAATTTTTCCAGCTCCTCATTGAATCCATGACTCAAAGAATGCAAACTGTGTGCAAGATCAGTATCTTATCCATTGCTAGAAAGGTTTACATAATAAAATATATATTGTGTATACAGGTGCATCTCAATAAATTAGAATATTGTGGAAAAGTTCATTTATTTCATTAATTCAACTCAAACTGCGAAACTTGTGTATTAAATAAAGCCAATGCGCACAGACAAATAGTTTAAGTCTTTGGTTCTTTTAATTGTGATGGTTTGGCTCACATTTAACAAAAACCCACCAATTCACTATCTCAAAAAATAAGAATATATTGACATGCCAATCAGCTAATCAACTCAAAACACCTGCAAAGGTTTCCTGAGCCTTCAACATGGTCTCTCAGTTTGCTTCACTAGGCTACACAATCGTGGGGAAGACTGCTGATCTGACAGTTGTCCAGAAGACAATCATTGACATCCTTCACAAGGAGGGTAAGCCACAAACATTCATTGCCAAAGAAGCTGGCTGTTCACAGAGTGCTGTATCCAAGCATGTTAACAGAAAGTTGAGTGGAAGGAAAAAGTGTGGAAGAAAAAGATGCACAACCAACCGAGAGAACCGCAACCTTTTGAGACTTGTCAACCAAAATCGATTCAAGAATTTGGGTGAACTTCACAAGGAATGGACTGAGGCTGGGGTCAAGGCACCAAGAGCCACCACACACAGACGTGTCAAAGAATTTGGCTCTTGTTAAGCCACTCCCGAACCACAGACAACGTCAGAGGCGTCTTACCTGGGCTAAGGAGAAGAAGAACTGGACTGTTACCCAGTGGTCCAAAGTCTTCTTTTCTGATGAGAGCAAGTTTTGTATTTCATTTGGAAACCAAGGTCCTAGAGTCTGGAGAAAGGATGGAGAAGCTCATAGCCCAAGTTGCTTGAAGTCCAGTGTTAAGTTTCCACAGTCTGTGATGATTTGGGGTGCAATGTCATCTGCTGGTGTTGGTCCACTGTGTTTTTTGAAAACCAAAGTCACTTCACGCGTTTACCAAGAAATTTTAGAGCACTTCATGCTTCCTTCTGCTGACCAGCTTTTTAAAGATGCTGATTTCATTTTCCGGCAGGATTCGGCACCTGCCCACACTGCCAAAAGCACCAAAGGTTGGTTAAATGACCATAGTGTTGGTGTGCTTGAGTGGCCAGAAAACTCACCAGACATGAATCCTATAGAGAATCTATGGGGTATTGTCAAGAGGAAAATGAGAAACAAGAGACCAAAAAATGCAGGTGAGCTGAAGGCCACTGTCAAAGAAACCCAGGCTTCCATAGCACCTCAGCAGTGCCACAGACTGATCACCTCCATGCCACGCCAAATTGAGGCAGTAATTAAAGCAAAAGGAGCCACTACCATGTATTGAGTACCAAGTATTGAGTACAGTGTGGAGAAGTCTCGACTTTACGAGAAGCGAGTTCAACCTAACCACCAGGTCGCTGATCATCGCTACAATCATGGCAAGACTACTCGATTCCACTCAGAAGACACCACCAGTGAGTGTCCTTGGGCAAGACACCTAACGATACGGATGTGCCTACCTCACAAAATACTTGTACATCTCATCGATTGTAAGTTCCCTTGGGAACAGGGACCCCCTGACTCAGGTCATCATCCATATGTGGTATTCTAATGTATCAATACCTTGTAAACTGAACTTGTAAAGCTCTGCGGAATCTGTGGTGCTATATAAATATAGGATAATAATAATAATTACAGCAAAACAGAAGTGTGCTCTTTCCCAAGGCTATAAGCAAATAAGCAAATGGTAGTGTACAACCTTATAGATCTCTAAATCGTCTCCTCCAAGCGACGTGTAGTAAACAAAATAGAAAAAAAGGGGTAGAGATCTTTTCTTTGTTATCAATGATAAACTCCACAGGAACAAAATACTTTTCTATCAACAGAACCAAATGAATGTGTCTTTAAATAAGAAGGCCGCTCACTCCCAGGACCCTCAGCCTGGATCTCCTCTCTGGATTCACCAGCTGGATCTGCCGCCTCACAGGGCTCAGGACACAAAGGACAAAGGGGATGGAGACAAGGTAAAAGCAACAAAACAAGGAGGTCTGGCTGCAGACTGAAGGTCACTCTGGACAGGAAACATGTAACCGCGTTTTGAAGCCTTATTTTAATATATGACCCAGACATATTACATATCGTTCTTTCCGGCAGACCCGGCAGATTCTTAATATATCATCATTATATGTATACGTCATGTCCTGTCTGTATATTATAACAAAAAAATGCAATAAAATTAGAATTGTCAATAATTTACAATGTGTAAAGTTTGTTTTTTTCACATTTTAACATGCAAGCATTTGCGGTTATATTTTCTATAGGGTGCGCTTGTTAAAAAAATTAGAAATGGGGACTCGTTACATTTGTTTTGGGGAAAATTTTGCTATTTTTAACAAACGCACCGCATACAAAAATCGTTAGTGCAGCATAATTGTTCCCATTATAATTGAAATGGGAACAATATTGCTGCATTAACAAATCAAAAAAAAAAAAACTTGTTCATTTTTTTATTATTTTTTTAATATTTTTTTTATTTTTATTTATTTTTCTTAAATTTTTACATGGTCATGTTTGGTATCGTTGGAAAGGCCATGCTCTGGCCGATCCAGCAATACCAAAGATTAAACCCTAGCTGCCACGGATCGGGAGATAGGGGGTTCATTGGAACCCCCTATCTCCACCGTCAGGGGGCATTCCCAGAAGCTTGGCCGACATCCAAGATGTCGGCCAGCTCCGGGATAGGATCACGATTCGGCGCTTTTTGGTGCCGAATTGTGATCCGGCACCCTAGGGGTTAAAGGCAGGCATGGTTTGAAAGGGCAGGCTGTGCCCTTCCTAACCGTGCCTGCCTTCAGCCTCTGGTCCCCCGCGATCGGGAGGGAGAGAGGTCCGAAGAACCTCCCCCCTCCCTTTCAGGCATCTCCTCCGCACTCGCGGGGGGGAGGTGCCTGAAATAGATGTCATCGCGCCACCGCGATGACATCTATCTCCCCCCGGCGTCCCGGAGTGCCGGGCTGACATGCTAGATGTCAGCGCGCACCGGGGGGGGGGCAGCAATCAGCCGGAATCCCGGCTTATTGCTGCCTTCTGTGCTAGGACGCGCTCAGAGCGTCCGTAGCACAGGAGGAACACTTGGCAGGACGCGCTCAGCGCGTCCTTAGCAGCCAAGTGGTTAAACTACTTCAGTCTGCTTGCATTGAATTTATTTAATACACAAGTTTCACAATTTGAGTTGAATTAATGAAATAAATGAACCTTTCCACGATATTCTAATTTATTGAGATACACCTGTATATGTCTTTTTTATATATTTGCATATAATATATGAATGGGTTACTCCTAAAGCCCTGGTGTTGCAAATACCGGAAAGAAATCACCAGTATTGCAGCACTAGCAAACACTTGCATTTTCCAAAACTAAAATCCAAAGAGTGGCAGGAGCCGATTCACAGGGCAGCTTCTCTTGTCGCTTTTGGATTTTAGCGACCCTATTCCATAGCTGTTGATACGATAACTACAGGACAGGTTATACATAATATCCCCTATAGTTATTGCTGGGAATCGCTATTCCACTCATGCCGCACTCTGGGCTGCTTTTCGAGTGTGTCAGGTGCGGGCGCTGTCAGGTCGGCGCCTCCTACTCAACCCTCATGTGTGGAGTCCGACCTGGGTCTGCCGGTGTCCCTGGGCATGACGCGGGTTGTGACTGGCAGCAGCACGAGTGGATCCCTGGCTCTGCTGGTGTCTGACATCGGGGAGTGGTGGTCCAATGTCTAATTTCCCAGGGGAGGAGTGCTGGAGGCCTGGAGACCAATAGACTACTTGGGGAAAGTGAGAGGAGGCGTGGAGGGGTCCTAGCCATACCTGGGCACCCTATTTAAACCTTCTAAGCCACCAGGCGAGTGTTCAGACGTTCTGTGCTTCCCTGGTGAAACTACTCTGCTCAATTTCCATTGTTTATCTGGTATATCTGACCCTTGGACTGTATTTTGGACTTTCCCGCACGCTGCCTGCCCCGACCTTTGGAGCGCCTCTTGGATTAAACTCTTTGTAACTCACTTTTGGACTATCTATGGCCCCGGTAACTGGCACTGCATCTTGGGCTCCTACCTGACACCTTGACCCCTGACGTTGTGATGCGATGCCATATGCAAGGTTACTGTAAATTAACAAAGTTAATTTCTACCTCCAAATGGAAGCATAAGCTATTCCAAGGTAACTTGCGCTTCCACCCTGGGTCTAGGCGCTACTATAGTGCCTACCCCGGAATAGCTGCGCTAAATCGCAGATGGTAAAGAAAATCTGCAGGAGCATATTTTCTTACTTACCGTCTCTGTTTTACGGATATTTGTGGAATAGGGCCCTAGGTGTGTGAAATGCTGGAGTTTATCGGTGCTGCAAGTCTGGCGATTTTCTCTGGCATTTGCAACGTTGGCAAATACCCTCACTTTGTGTATAATCCCTGTAATATCTTGGACCCTATTCCCTAGTGTGCGCTAAACAGGCGATGCTAATGGGGAAAATCAGCGCCTGCAGGTTACCCTATAGCATCCCCATTTTAGCGCAATATTCCAGGGCAGGCGCTAGCTGAGCACCTCGTCTCGGAACGCAGCGCTAGCCGCAGGGATACTCGCTGTAGCGCTTCTGTGTTCTGAGTATCACCCGGAGTCCATAGGACTCCATGGAGGGTTGCGCTCCAGCCACGTTCTCGCGAGATCGCGTGCTGGTCAGGTGGTTCCCATCCCAGGCAAGCGGCCAAGCTGCATGCCAGCGGCCGCTCGCCTCGGGAGTAGACAAACGCCCCTGTCTCTTGGTGGGCCGCAAAAAACTGTGTGACGGGCTGCAAGTGGCCCGCGGGCCGCAGTTTGCCCACCCCTGCGTTAAAGTCATTTAATCCCGGCGGTAACACTTACTCATTATTGAACGATAATGTTAGCGTTCACTACGGAATAGTGCCTATACTGTTTTATTTTTTCCTCTGAGAAAAATGTGCATTGTGGGGAATAAACGGCACCTTATTAATTGCCCTGCGATTGATAATTTCTTTATGAAAAGTACAGAGGCATTATTCATGACTTTATTGCAGCACGGGAGAATCAGGGCTTCCTCAGCTCCAGGAGAAAGCTTCGAAAGAAGGTGCTGAGAGACGTGGTATTTGGTTACTGGTTGTCAACGCTAACAACTTCTATCCCTTTAACACTGACAATGGGAGTCTTTATGCAGGTGTTATGATTAGGATTGCTGTTTCAATGCTCTCCATTTAATGGCATGCTCGTCCTGGAGATAATATGAGAGGGAGATACATTTGCTAACGAGCAGACACCTGAAATTATGCCGTCACATAACGTTAGTTCCTTGCTTTGTGAGACGCGGGAGAATGTAAGCAGAGCGCTCCAGATGCATCGAAGATATTAGTAATGGATTTATTTCATAAAGGCCTGAACCTGCAGTGGTCATCACGTCACGGCACAGGATCTTTTCAAAGATAAAGTACTTTTTTTGGATCAAACATTTATGTATTCTCTTTGTTTTTAAAGAAAATTGTCTGTAAACACAATACAGTAAAAATGGATAATATGTAACAGTATAGTGTTATGGTTGTATATTGGGAAAATAAAATACAATTGGTATTAACTATTGGTTTTGCATCCATGGACACGCAGGTTCACGTCTCAGGCACAGCGACTCTCCAGCAAGTGTCCATGGTCAAGGCAGCAAACGATATGTGTGCACCAACCACACAATATACTGTATATGGTACCAGCTGGGTGGAGTAGAGGTAACATCACTGCTCTGCATGGAGAGAGCCTGTGGAGTCATGGGTTCAATCCCAGCGAGCAACCTCTCCAGTAAGTGTCCTTGGGCAAGACACCTAATGGTACATACTCGCCACCCAGGACATACTTGAAAACAAGAGAAATCTTAATGTATCCTTCCTGGTAAAATCCTTTCTCAAAAAAAAATAAAAATATGCCTTATAGATTATTTGTTCCCTTAGAACAGTGTCCACCACACAACATGTCGGTGCTCTTTCGTTCGCCACTTCAGTGATTTAAATTCATCGACCCTACGGTGAATTCAGCATTCACCGCAGGGTCCCCCGAACGCATCAGTAAAACAGCCGCAAAACTGCCACAAAACCGCCGATTCGAATCGGAAATCCACTACAAAACTGCCAAATCGATCCAAAAAACCGCCGAATGCATCTGACAATCAGATTACCGAATCAATACGGAAGAAGCCGACAAGCCGCCGAACAGGGGGAAAAAACAAACAAACACAGCAACTTTGAAAACACGTTTTTTTAAAAAATCAAGTGCATGGAAATGCCTGGAAATAATATTTAAGGTTCTTTGAATAGCAATAAAAAGGTCTGTTACAAAATAAATAAATTAATTAAAAAACGGCATGTAAAAAAAATATATTTAGACGAAAAAAATCTTGAAAAACACCTAAAAAAATCCTAAAAAAATAAATAAAGGAACTTTTTGCTATTTGGCCTAATTATAGAGCCGCCTCTGATCCTCTTTGTCGCCCGAATAGAGGAGTAAATATAACAGTTTTTACTGTATTTTAGAGAGACCGCACAATCCTTTAACTCTGTTTGCTGCTGCAGCGGGTATTATTTTTCAATACCAACTTCAAGCAAGAATAACGAGTGGCCTTGGAACTACTTGTTATTCTCCAGCTGCCTCCACATTAGCACTTTCCTTACAAAGTATATTATTATCATCATTTATATAGCACCAACAGTTTCTTCAGCGCTTTATAATAACCAGTGGGAATGTGACAAAATGAGCTTGCAGGAAGCCTGAAGTCGCTGTAGGCAGCTGCAACAGTTGAGGTGCAATAAAAGTTTGGAAAAAGATAGGAGCCATTATTCTTACTTACTGACTGCTATCGCTAACAGCGCGGCTGTAATAGGGTCCATTATGTTTGAAAGCGCATGCATGGTGTCATTATGAGAATCTGATAAATTATCCATTTTTGCTCAATTCGACGGCACAATGTTAAATGTTCTCTTATGTCTATTAATAATATAATGGGAATAATAGCTGTTACTGTTCAATTTAATTTCTCTTCATTAAGCTTTTATTGTTGTTATTATTATTATTCATATACTGTACAGACGCCTGTGTGTCTGTTTACATAAATCTTTTTAATTAATAAAGTATTCCATTTTGCGGATTTTTCACCTTAGCTGGCCTGGCTAAATTTGTTTGAGAACAGAGAATTTTTTTTTTTCAGAATATTTAAAGAGCTGTTAGACTGTATTCGGAGAGACTAGGAGACAGTGCACACTCTAGTCGGATGACTGTACAGTGCAGATGAAAGGAGTGGATGTGGCTACTGCGCCTTTTGCTGCTCCATGGAAATTATTCTCCTGTCAGTTACTTTCACGCCTCACCACCTTCCTGCATCCCCCAAACACATCTATCATTAAGGCTGAAGACATTCTACAAAATAGCATTTAATGTACTCCACGATGAAGAACTCTGGAAAAAACAGAATCCAGGAAAAGCTACTTACCATGACCACAGAGATGTACTGTCAGGGGCAGCAGGTGAGGCAGGGTCTCACCTGCCATTAAGTGGGCTCACCTGCCATAAATGTCACTAGTGAATAAAACCAATGAATATTATAAAAAAACGTAAACTCACCTGCTCCGCACTCCCCGCCATCCGTCTCTCCCTGCTCTGCACATTTTTTTTCAGTCCTTCACACTCACAGCAGAGAGCCTATGCAATTTGCATAGCTGAACGTTACACTAAGCGCATAAATTCAAACTGCTAGAGATCATTGAGAAGTCTGCAACACGCATCTGGCACTGCCTACTTCCTGAATCTATGATTTTCAGTGCCTCAGAGAGGCAATGAGAGCAATGGAATGGCTTGGACCAATGGGAAAGCACCAAAATACCTCCATGGGAGGCTAGCCTCCCATGCTTTAATAGATGCAAGACTGTCATGTGACTGTCCTCATCAATCATGGGAGCGTGACGCAGGGCTGTGTGCCTGGAGTGGACGACGCACATCCTGGGGAGCACCGAGAGCAGCCAGTTCCTGGGGAAACTGAGAGCAGCCAGATCCTGGGGTGCATTGAGAGCAGCCAGATCTTGGGGAGCACTGGGAACAGCCAGTTCCTGGGGAGCACTGAGAGCAGCCAGATCCTGGGGATCACTGAACCTACATAACCTGTGTATATCTGGCTCTGATACTAGCCAGTGCCTTACCAGCCACTGACTTTATCTGCATATCCCTGCAGAACCATCACTGGAATATCAATGAAAATGTTTGCTGGCAACATACTCTCATATTATGCGTTAGATACATTGATCAGCTCTGTAGTCCTCTTATTATGGCTGTTTTCTTAATTTTTTTATTAGTTTACAGTAATATACAGTAATTGGGTGTTCATTTGGGAAAACAATTGGCTAAAATAAATACCCATAGGAGTGTGCAGGAGGGTGTGCCTGCCCCGTGAAGAATTACTCCTGCTTCCGACATTTTAGCTCCCTATCGACACTTTCTGGGGTTTTCTTGCTTGGTTCTTGTTAAGGAATATAAAAATTTAAATGTGTGCTGTGTAATTTCAACTTTATCCCCTTCAATACCATGATTGCATATACTAGATCTTCAAAAGCATCTGCAATGAGCCCCAGATTGCGTAAGCTTGATCTGATCTGATTCTGGAGAGATGCAATGGAATTTAGCTTATTGCAAGTGAAATTATATATGAAATTGTATATGTGGGCTCCGGAATGTGGCCCTAAAGGTTCAACACATTGGACATAAGAGTCGATGAGTTAAATTGTTTGAAAAGCTTTGAGTCTTGTTTTTCCTAAATGGAAACATGGAGCCCAAGCTATAATGTCAATGTACTAGCATTTTATAGTGGCCAGCCCTCCGGGCTGCCACCTCCACCTTTCATATAGGGCTTACAGCGAACATATACAGTGGGACACCCCTGTCAGTGGCGTCACTAGGGTTGATGTCACCTGTTGCGGTAACTCATGGTGTCACACCCCCCTCCGAGTTTTACGGTTTCTTTTTCTAACTACCTTACTCATAAGTCAGTACTCCCATATAACACTGAATGCTCATAATACACGGCGCACATTACTGTGAGGTTTATTGCTGTGTAGCTCTGTCTGTGATATGCTCACACACAAATTTTGGCGAACTGACAGCAAGTACGGTGCCTGTTTGAAGGCAATGAAAGTCCCCATAGAGAAGTAATAGTTAATCTATTCAGAGACACCGAACAGCAGAGAAATGGCCTGATGTCCAGTGGTTTCATTCGGCAGGTTTATTCAGGTGACACCATAGGTTTCAGTGTTAAAAATATTCCCATTTTTATCAAATATCTAATAATGATTTTTCGTTTTTTAGTGTCTTTTAGGCATTTTTCTTTTTTCTATAACTGACCTTTTTATTATCATTCATAGGATCTTATAGGTTAATTCCAGACATTTTCGTTCAGTGGTTTTTTTGAAAACAGCGGGTGACGGGTTTGCGGTGGCTTTCAGTGGCTGATTCCCTGCACTTAAGGGACCCTGCGGTGAATTCACTGGGGAAATTTGATTCCCCAAAGTGCACGGAACAACAGAACACTGAAATGTCTTCGTCGTTTCGTTGCTCTGTGAATATCCCCTTTAGTGGTATTTTTTTTGCAGCCCCCTGTAAAGTGCCAGCCTAGGCCTTGCCTACCCAGGACATATTTGATAATGAGAGAAATCTCAAAGTATCCGTCCTGGCAAAATATTTTTGGGTAAAAAAAATAACAATAATTTTTTTTTAGGGTGTCACCCTAGGGGGTGGTATCACTCGGTGCAGGCCGCATCCCCGCCCCCCCTTTGTGACGCCACTGACCCCTGTATTTATTTATTGTGTAGGTAATTGTAAGTAATTTTCCATAAAACCACAGGGTCATCCCAGCGGTTTTATAAAAATCACTTGGAATATACAGTCAGGTCCAGAAATATTGGGACATCGACACAATTCTAACATCTTTGGCTCTATACACCACCACAATGGAGTTGGAATGAAACAGACACAATGTGCTTTAACTGCAGACTGTCAGCTTTAATTTGAGGGTATGTACATCCAACTCAGGTGAACGGTGTAGGACTTACAGCAGTTTGCAGATGTGCCTCCCACTTGTTAAGGGACCAAAGGTAATGGGACAGAATAATAATCATAAATCAAACTTTCCCTTCTTAATACTTGGTTGCAAATCCTTTGCAGTCAATCACAGCCTGAAGTCTGGAACGCATAGACATCACCAGACGCTGGGTTTCATCCCTGGTGATGCTCTGCCAGGCCTCTACTGCAACTGTCTTCAGTTCCTGCTTGTTCTTGGGGCATTTTCCCTTCAGTTTTGTCTTCAGCAAGTGAAATGCATGCTCAATGGGATTCAGGTCAGGTGATTGACTTGGCCATTGCATAACATTCCACTTCTGTAAAACTCTTTGGTTGCTTTTGCAGTATGCTTTGGGTCATTGTCCATCTGCACTGTGAAGCGCCGTCCAATGAGTTCTGCAGCATTTGGCTGAATGTGAGCAGATAATATTGCCCAAAACACTTCAGAATTCATCCTGCTGCTTTTGTCAGCAGTCACATCATCAATAAATACAAGAGAACCAGTTCCATTGGCAGCCATACATGCCCACGCCATGACACTACCACCACCATGCTTCACTGATGAGGTGGTATGCTTAGGATCATGAGCAGTTCCTTTCCTTCTCCATACTCTTCTCTTCCCATCACTCTGGTACAAGTTGATCTTGGTCTCATCTGTCCATAGGATCTTGTTCCAGAACTGTGAAGGCTTTGTTAGGTGTTGTTTGGTAAACTCTAATCTGGCCTGCCTGTTTTTGAGGCTCACCAATGGTTTACATCTTGTGGTGAATCCTCTGTATTCACTCTGGTGAAGTCTTATCTTGATTGTTGACTTTGACACACATACACCTACCTCCTGGAGAGTGTTCGTGATCTGGCCAACTGTTGTGAAGGGTGTTTTCTTCACCAGGGAAAGAATGCTTCGGTCATCCACCACAGTTGTTTTCCGTGGTCTCCCGGGTCTTTTGGTGTTGTTGAGCTCACCGATGCGTTCCTTCTTTTTGAGAATGTTCCAAACAGTTGTTTTGGCCACGCCTAATGTTCTTGCTAGCTCTCTAATGGGTTTGTTTTGTTTCTTCAGCCTAATAATGGCTTGCTTCACTGATAGTGACAGCTGTTTGGATCTCATCTTGAGAGTTGACAGCAACAGATTCCGAATGCAAATAGCACACTTGAAATGAACTCTGGGCCTTTTATCTGCACATTGTAATTGGGGTAATGAGGGAATATCACACACCTGGCCATGGAACAGCTGAGGAGCCAATTGTCCCATTACCTTTGGTCCCTTAACAAGTGGGAGGCACATCTGCAAACTGTTGTAAGTCCTACACCGTTCACCTGAGTTGGATGTACATACCCTCAAATTAAAGCTGAGAGTCTGCAGTTAAAGCACATTGTGCTTCATTTGTTTCATTCCTACTCCATTGTGGTGGTGTATAGAGCCAAAGATGTTAGAATTGTGTTCATGTCCCAATATTTCTGGACCTGACTGTATATATAGATATATATCTGTAATTTCTGACATTGGTATGGTGATTTTTCAAGATATATTCATCGCTGTTTCCATTATATGGAGTATTTCTTTAAAGTAGGGCTGTGAAAATTAAAGATTAATCTTTTAATTAATGAAATCGATTTGATCAGTGGGGGGCCCATCAGCTCCGGAGCTGTACTGGTTTCCAAATCCGGAGCTGTACTGGTTTCCTGGGGCCCTGGGAGGCCGTACAGCAGTGTGCGAAGCGTCACACACAGCGACTGGCGCAGGAAGAAGACGGCAGACAAGAAGGCAGCGAAGGAGCGGTGAGTATGGTGCTGCCTGTCTCAGTCCAGCCTTGGACCCAGCCAAACCCCAGCAGGGCCCAGAGCCCAGGCACACACCAGACCCCAGACAAGAACCAGGGCCCAGACCCAAGACCCAGGGCCCAGACCCAAGACCAAGACCCAGGGCCCAGACCCAGGGCCCAAGACCCATACCCAAGATCCAGGGGCCAGACCCAGGGCCCAGGACCCAAGGGCCAGGGCCCAGACCCAAGACCCAGGGCTCAGACCAAAGGGCCCAGACCCAAGACCCAGGGCCCAGGCCCAGAACCAAGACCCAGGGCCCAGACCCAAGACCCAGGACCCAGGGCCATGACCCAGGGCCCAAGACCCAAGCAGATCGGCTAAATGTAGTTGGATCTGTATGTGCGTTATAATTAATCAAAATTAATCTATTAATCGATTTAAAAAAAATTGATTAATCGAACACGAAAATTTTAATCAGTACCAGCCCTACTTTATAGTGATCAGGAACTCAGTATTTTTTTTGTATATACAGTATGTGTATTGTAGGTTTAGTAATTTTGTTGGCAATCCATCACAAGTCATCGTTTTATTATTGCACTTCATAGTTAACCTATTACCTGGGCTTTTATGGAAGGGAAAAAAGTGTAAATAAGAGAAAGTCACTAAGTAACCAAGAACCTGCCAATAAATCCAATATTCCCTCTATTATGTGGGTAATTAAAAGTATCACGTGTTCTGTATGGCAATAGAATCGATGCGCTTTATCTCTGCCTCGCCCTCTACCTCTTTCCGTCTGCTTATCTTTCGTCGTTGCACTGTCTGTCTGTGAATAGAAAATAATAAGTGACGATCATATTTGCTGACGTTAAATAATAATAAGTTGTGAGCAACCAGTATGGAAAGTATAAGCATGAGAAGAGATGCTTCACTTTGAATCAGATAAATCATGATTACGTTTTTAATGTACAGAGCATTCTCACTCCTGCTAATTAAGAGACGCAGGTCTATATTTAGAGCCTAACACGTTGGGAAATAAGCATAGCTGCGGGGAGGCAGTGACTGCAAAGATGCACTTTTAATATTGTGATTTGTATGATGTCAATCCAGGCTGCCTGCTGCCTGATGTTGGGTTATTATAAGTATTAGTTCTGTGTGCGTTCAATCATCAGTGAGCACAACGGTCAGTGCCAAATATAAAAATAGTGAATATATCATATCAATAATATAACGGCAATCCAGTGCTGTTTTAGTAAAAAAATACCAATAGTTTTTATTAAATCTCAATGATCCCAGGTTAAAATCCTTTTGGAGATATAGATCGAAAATCAACACTGATGAAGTACTGGGAAAGAATGTCACAAACTGATACATAGAAATATATAACAAATTGTGGGACACTGCATACCTGGGGCCCTATTACAATCTTCGCGCAAACATTTGCACCGGCGCAAAAACACATTAACGCGAGGGGTAAAACCCTTTGCGCTGAACGTCGTATTGCAATGTCATCGCAACATACGCACGTAATCGTCTACCGCGGGTGAACCTGCGCGAACGCTGCGCAAGCTTACTTTACTGCGCGCGTCCTATACTTAACATTGTGAGCGCAAATGCGTTTGTGCGCTGTTACGCGGATGGTATTACAATCTATGCGCAGTTTGTAACGCACAGCCTTTGCGCGCATAATTTTAGCAACTCCTAAAAGCTGGTGTTAACGGCAAATTCTATCAACCTGGCCGAAACCAAATACACCAGCCCAAAAAAAAATGCAGCAAAGTATAGTTACACATTCTACACATACCAAACCAATAAAATGGAGAAGTTGTGTGTGCATTTTATTATTGATGCAGCATATATGCTCAGATTGACTTTGACAGGAGCAAAAACTGAACGTGAGACAATTGTGGTTCTTCTGATTGGCTGAAAAAAACACACTGATTTCTGCACGCAACGTTACTGCGCGCGCATTTGTGCGCGTCTGTTTAACGCTCGTTATTGCTCGACGGATGAAAAAATGCGCAAGTATTGTAATTCCAGCGTTGATTTCCGCGCGTTAATGTTTAACGCTTGGCGCACACATTCACGCGTTGCGCGAGCGTTTTAACGTGAAGACTGTAATAGGCCCCCTGATGTTTACAAATAAAACATATTTTACATTTTATAGGGAAATACAAACATACTGTATATCAGGGCTTCCTCGTTAAACATAGCTTTGTTACTTTTTTTGGCTTAAAGACATTACTGCTGGAATCGTGTGTATGAGATACACAGGGTTATTCAGAGAGAGGTGAAAACCAGGAGAATGACTGGAGAAGCAAAAATTCTAGGTCAAAATAGCCAGACTAGAAGAATTCTCCCATTTATCTCACTTTCGAAATCGGCTATTTGGTCTAGATTGTTCATTCTCCTGGCAATTCTCCTTGTTTTCACCTCTCTCTGAATAAGCCTGACAGTTTCCATGACATCTGAGCTAACACGTTACATCAGATCAACTCCTCTTGTCGTTGGTTTTTACTTACAAATACAACGTGCATTGGCATAAAATATTATTATTATTATACTTTATATAACGCCATCATATTCTGCAGCGCTGAACAATATAAACAGTTGTACAATCCTTGGCGTCACAAGGTGGGGGCAGGCTGCCCCGGGTGACACCCTCATGTTGTTGACACCACCCAGGGCCAGCCTTTGCGTGTGTGTGGGACCTGTGCTTTGTAATCCTCTCAGCGCTGTCTCTGCTAGTTTGGAGAAGTTGACTTTTTTACAACAACCCATCTTTGACTCATTTGCAGGGGTCGAGTCCTAAAATAGTAAGTGTGGGAGCGCAACATGATTTCTGTCCACTGGTCATTCCTGTCATGAGGCAATTACTGGAATCTGTAGCGGCAGCTGCTGCACTTCTTTGTGTGTGAGAGTGCCATGCCTCTAGTAAATACAAAGAAATTGGTATTCCTATGCGCTCCAAATGTATTCAAGCCCTGAAAACACCCATGAATGTAGACATTTTTGTAAATTTGCATCATGATAGAAAGTTATTGCAGTGTTCTGTAGTATAAGCCAAATGGGAACTTTGTTTCGACTGCTAAAATAGTGGGGTGACTAGTATGTTCTCAGGTATTCATGCTTGGATTGACTGCTGCTCATATGAGATTCTGTCTTTGAGAAGAGACTAGAGTAGGACTCACCTAAAAGGAACTCAAAATCTATCAATGACTGCGGAAGACGTTTTTCAGGGTGCAACATCATCAGAATAGCGCAATTGGAAAAATGAGGGGTGCTTTTACTCATTACCCATCTTACTTGATAATTACTAAACATAACTGAATAATAAATCATTTGTATGGATGAGTATTCCTTGATTTCTTTTGATAATCCTCACAATTCTACCTTTCAGATCATTTACTGTGGTTACATTTAACAGCTGTCTGCTTCAGCTAATGTATTACAATGAAGATCTAATGTATTAAAATGGAAGAGCTTAAACTTGCATGAATTGGAGAAATCACACTGTGTGTCAATATATGATGAATGGATTATCTCAGACACTTCTTTGTGGCAGAAGACTATGGAGGATCCTTGGTACGAACATGTAATTGTTTGCAAACACAAAGCAAAGAAAATGGAAAGGGAAGTACCTTGAAATTAACTTAGAAGTGAAGTTTGTTTAGCAGGAGATAAAAATCCACCCAGGAGTTGATGTTTGGTTATGATATCCAAGACATATGCAAAAACAACATATGGTAACAGTTACACTAATAGGAACATGTTATTATGGATTGTTAAAATGTAACAATACAAATCATATTACAGATGCATATGACTCATACGGATATACGATGCTAGAAAAAGACACCTGTGAGTCCACAAGCTTGGCCAGGTCCTTTTTTGGATTTCAAACAAATGTTGCTTAACTGAAACAGTAATATGTGTTGAACATCGTAACACTACAATTAAAATAAATTTTTAAAAAATGCTTATATGTACATTTTTGTGCGGTATACACTAGGGATGGCTCGAGTGTTCGATTCGAGCATCGGCCGTTCGAGTGTTCGGCTAACGCCGAACATTATGGGATGTTTGCGGTCTGTTCGACCACGGACATTCCATAATACAAAATGCCTTTGCAAAATGTGTTCACGGTTCTCCTAAATGTACCGGCAGCTGCCGTTACATTTAGGAGACCTGTGGCTGCAGCCCCCCGGCCCCCGTGCCTTTGGCCCTCCTGTTCCTCCGGTCCGTCTGCTCCTCCGTCTGGCCTTGACTCCTCTGCCCCATGCCGTGTCTTCATGCTGAGCCCTGATTGGGCAAAAGTCCTACGCCTGACCTGGATTTTGCCCAATCAGGGCTCTAATTCAATATTGAGCCCTGATTGGACAAAGTCCAGGTCAGGTGCAGGACTTTGACCAATCAGGGCTCAGTATTGAATTAGAGCCATGATTGGGCAAAGTCCAGGACAGGTGCAGGACTTTGCCCAATCAGGGCTCAGCATGAAGACGAGGCGTGGGGCAGAGGAGCCGGGGACGGACGGAGGAGCAGACAGACCGGAGGCAGTTGCCGGTACATTTAGGAGAACTGTGAACATATTTTGCATGTTTGACCCCTATTGGTTTGCATTGTGTTCAAGTTCGTATTTGAACATTTGGGCTGTTCTAATACGAACCGAACACAGGGGTGTTTGGCCCATCCCTAGTGTATACCAATATATGAAATATTCACCGCTTATGTGGCAAATACAGTATGGTATTATATTCATATTGCTTGGACCAGGTAGCCAAAACTAGGTGGTATACTATGAGTTATAATTAACTATAGAATGAATTCGGTACGTTGCAACAATGTTTGCTCTTCAATAAGCTGCAATTAATATGATTTGAATTGATCAACTGCTATCTGTTGGATTATGTCTACGTGAGGCAATGTGCTGCTGGTAGATGGGAAGCATAGTGTTACAATGTATGATATTGATGTGCTTCCTGGCAAGTAATAAGTGTGGTGTGACTATACATAGGGCAGTCTTATGAGTCCCATCCTAAGGAGACTCAAAGGGACATAGCTCCTATTGTACTACGCTTCTGACTATGTTGTAGCAAGGCATGTCAAGTGTCTTTTTGGGGGTTTTGTGATTGAGGCGCAGTTAATGGTGCTGGCAGATGTGGTACTTTGTTGCTGTTATTATATGTTATTAAAACTCGAACAATGTGAACAATGGGACAATTACTATGTTGCATTGAACAGTAATTATTGCTGCAGCAAAGTTTGTACTTTACAACCTACATTGACTGAATTGTAGTTGATTGATTAATTACATATACAATGGTGAGTACTTAGTAACATTAATTGTTTCTATAAAGGTGGCATTGTATAGTTTATATTATACTACATGCCTCCTAGTATTAGGAGTGTGGTATCTATATTAAGTGGGCCAATATATTATTATTATTATAATACTTTATTTATAAAGCGCCAGCATATTCCGCAGTGCTGAACAATGGGCACAATATAGACAGGGTTACAATACACTGAGACTGAACAACATTTGATAAACCAGTACAGGAGGAAACGAGGGCCCTATTCCCGAGGGAATTTACAATCTAGACGGGTTGGGGGTGGAAACAGGAGGAGAGGACTGCAAGGTGAGAGTGATGGCCTGGTTGGGACAGTGAGGTGTATTAGTGAGTCGGGTGGTAGGCTTCCCTAAATAGGAATGTCTTAAGGGAGCGTTTAAAGGAAGGGAAACTAGGGGAAAGTCTGACAGTACGAGGCAGAGAGTTCCAGATGATTAGGGCTGCTCGTGAGAAGTCCTGCATTCTATCATGGGAAGAGGTGATGCGGGGAGAAGCTAGGCTCAGGTCACTGTTTGACCGTAGGGAGCGGGATGGGGTGTATTTGGAGCTTTGTAGGTCTGGGTAAGTACCTTAAATTTAATTCTGCAGTGGACGGGGAGCCAATGAAGGGACTCGCAGAGGGGAGCAGCAGAGACAGAGCGACGGGTGAGGTGGATGAGCCTGGCAGAGGCATTCAGAATGGATTTTGGGGGAGTGAGCCAGGAGAGAGGGAGGCCAGCTAAAAGATTATTACAATAGTCGAGTTGGGAGATTACAAGGGCGTGGATGAGTTACTTTGTGGTGTCAGCGGTAAGAAATGGCCGAATTCTGGAGATATTACGCAACTGGTAGTGGCAGGAGGAGGAAAGAGACTGGATGTGGGGATGTAGGAAAGTGCAGGGTCAAGTGTAACTCCGAGGCAGCGAACCTGGCTTGATGGGAGATAGTGATACCCTCGACCACGACAGAGAAGTCAGGAGGTGGGGAGGCATTAGAGGGAGGAATAAGTAGGAGCTCAGTCTTGGACATGTTAATCTTTAGGTGGTGAGAGGCCATCCAGAAGGAGATGCCAGATAAACAGGTGCTGACTTTGGAAAGGACAGGAGGAGAGAGATCAGGGGTAGAGAGGTAGATCTGAGTATCATCAGCATTAAATATATGTGAATTGAAGGCACTTAGCCCTAAGAATACAAAAATAAAAAAAATCTAATCAAAATCAAAATAAGCTTTATTGGCAGGACCAAATACATTTTAGCATTGCCAAAGCATACTACACTTAAACCATACTGCGGCGCTATATACTAATGGTTACGCTCTTGAGATCTTAAATGATGGTAAATGAGTGTTGTTATGATGTTCTAATAAAGGTTGTATTTTAATTTTTATTGTTTCCTCAGTGTTGGAGGATAATGTTTGTCAGCCGATACTAGATCGCTTCTCATTTGATATGCAGGAAAAGTATTGAAAACATGAAAAAAATCCTCAAAATCTTGGACAGAAAAATGTAATCACTACACTGGGATTTATGTGTTGTAAAGCAACGTCTCAATGAATGCAAGCCTGAACTGGCTGTTGGGCACACCAGCAATTTGCCTGATGAGCTGTAGATGCCAGATATGGGGAAATGGAAGAGACTGATGTTCGGCTTGGGGCAAGGAATGAGTTGAATAAGAGTATGGGCAATGTTGGATTAAAATAGGGACTGTTGGGGCTGGATCTCCAGGCCGATGTCCTGAAGTAGGCCTATGACAGGCTGTTAGAGATCCTTCAATCCAACTTCTAGCAGATGCCATTCATATTGATATTCATATTAAGTGAATGGCATAGAATTGGTTACCTAGGGACTTGCTTGCTACTTTTTTGAGGATTTTAGTGGTCCCACTTGCCGGATTCATTCTGCAGTAGTGACAACTTTGGGCCCCTTTTGTCTGAAGCATCCAGAAGGAGTTCTGTATAAAAAAAAAGTGGTTACGAGGTGCACTGTTGGTCCATTGTGCAGGCTGAGCTGCTGCACAGTTTTTGGTCTCTTTAAGAACAAACAATGCACTAAGTAGAGCATGGTCCTTATGAGCTTGTATCAATGTACTTTAAAACTTAACAAAGAGCAGAATATAAGCATGGGATAGTTAACCCCAGCCAATTGTAAACTTGGAGCAATGTAGTCTCCAGAAGCTCTGCACGGATAGAGGTTTTTTAGAAATATGTATTTAAATGAATGAAATTTATATTGATTCAATACTCATTTAGCACAATAAAAGAGACCAGATGCACCTTGTCTTTAGATTTTCCTCTTCTTTCCATTCCTCTGCAGTTCTGCGTGTCTTTTTTCTTCCCCTAGTGTCCCTCATACCACTCTAATCCAATGTCTCCTTTCCCACAAAATCCGTATCATAAAAATATTTTGTCATCAAGGCCACCTCTGTTTAACAATCAACAAGTGTTAAAAAGACTTCTGATCCTCTGATCTGTGATCTCGTATTGCGTCGTCATACCTCTGGAATTCTGTTTAACAATCACATATTTTTCCCCTGTTGGGAACGTCATAATCCCTGTATTATATATAGCATCGTCTTATACCTTGAGCAACCCCTCTTACCACAAATAAACTATCATTGTATCTCAATCATCTGCATTCAACTCAGATTCATGCAACTTAGTTCTCTATTCACAAAAAGCACATTGAGACATACTGTATATATATATATATATATATATACAATTTGAATTAATGATACATTTATTAAAATTCAGAGAGAACTTATGAGCCATAATAAAGCATAAAATATTATTATAGATTTGGCCTTGAAATAGCCATAATGTGGGTGACCGCTGGACTCACGAAGAGTCATCCTTCATCTCGCAGAGGAGAAAAACCCCTGCAGAATCAGTTAGCTGCAGCTGGAACCCCCCCAAAAAAATCAAATACTCCCCTCACATTTTGTGGCGAGAACGGTGGTCCGATCAGTCACGTCTGTCCGCCGGGAGCAGAGTGAGATTGGGAAACAAGTCCCCAGTCTCCCTCCAGATCACTCCGCGGACCTGCAGACGAGATCCTGTCGGTCATGTGACCCGTCTGCAGAAGCCTCCATGGAGTCCTATGGACTCCACGGAGGGGATGCTCGCGACTGCGTGTTAGCGCTGCTCCGAGCATCCAGGAGGCTAGTGGCTTCTACGGGGCAGGCTGCTGGACTCTTTTTGAACAAAGTGTTTCCAAGTAAAAAAGTTTGTCATGGAAAAACAAATGGCAATAATCTGTACTACTGCTAAATAATGTTTTTCAACATGGTTATTGCTCCAACGGATGAGCCTCCAGTGCCTTATATTGTAACCACATACTGTATAGGGGTTATCCCTAGAGTTGCCCGATAAGCCATTTTTTCCTGCCCACATATTACTATTTCATGAAGGGGGATCTAATGCGCGCGTGTTTTTGCGCGTATTTTTTCCGCACGGTATTTTTTGACAGATGGAAAAATGCACTCGGATTGTAATACCAGCGTTAATTTACACGAGTAACGTTTAACGCTGCGCGGGAAAAAAAATAGCGCTGCGCGAGCATTTTTGCGCAAGGAATGTAATAGAGCCCAATGTGTCCAGGAAAACACAGCCAATCTGGCAACATTAGTTATCCCCTAAGCGTAATGTTTGCTAGCGTTGCAAAAGCATGCTGAAATTGCAGGTATTGCAGTGCCGAGAAACATCGATGCTTTACAGTGCAGTTTTTCCTTTTCCTGTTTGGATTATAGTTTTGGGAAGCACCGGCGTTTCTCAGCACTCCACTACTGACAATGCTGGTTTTTGCAACGCCGAGAAAAAATTGACACGTCATGTCACATAGTATCATTTATATTCTGGATGATTTGAGAAATCTGCATTAACACACTGTGACGGGTGTTTCCGTCATACACACATATTGCACATAATAATTGTCAGACATCTGTTTGGCAAAACCATTCCGTTCGTACGAATCAACTCATCAAAAAATTTCAGATGGCACAAATTGATTCATTCAAATATTTGCCGCAGTTCAGTTAGTCAGAACTGGTGTAGAGCCACAGGGACCTACAGTATTTGTCTCACTATCCTCTGCAGCAAGGGACCGGAGGTGAGTATTAGAGTTTTTAATTTCATTTTTTATTTACTGTTAAATGATTTTGCAAATGTAACATTCCTTAAGACCAGACTCTGAGTGCTTGTTTGTTTATGTTTTAAGTGCTCAAGAGAGAATAACAAGTGCCACTGTAATCGCTCATTTTTCTCAGGCTGCCTGCAAATGACTGCACCCGATATACAGTTGTACTTAATGACTCACACATTAACTGGTCAGAATACAGCCCCCACCCAGTATTTTATGTTACTCCCCCTTTGCATTTTAGATGCTTTTTTGGAGGTTTGATCAGGCAATGTTTCTAGCAGCTCGCAATCCTGGTGTATCTAAAAGTCATATTTACGTGAATTAAATTCCGTACAAAGCCGTCCGGGCAGCACTTATTGGTTTTCTGGATAGATATCATTTTAAATAATTCATACGAGAGAGGGATGGATGTGTGTAATGGGGCATGACACTCAAATAGCTTGAACGATCTTAATCGGAAGCCGTAAATAAAGACACACGAATGGTCGCTTCCTCGCTGATGAAAATGACGGTGTGCAGTTTATTGAGTTCATTACAGTCTCGTGCACTGGGTGTTTTGTGGCTGTCCGCTGGCAACCCGATCCATTCAATAGATGCACATTTTCCAACGGTCTAGTGCATTAAGTTGTTTTTAAATATGATTAGGCATGCAGTCTGAGTAACGGGAGAAACTTTGGAGCGTTAAATCCCACTTATTAT
Organism: Leptobrachium leishanense; assembly: GCA_009667805.1. Classification (NCBI taxonomy): domain Eukaryota; kingdom Metazoa; phylum Chordata; class Amphibia; order Anura; family Megophryidae; genus Leptobrachium; species Leptobrachium leishanense. Next base: position 349,247,547 of record CM019065.1, read on the forward strand.
TTACGGTACCATGGTGATTCAAAGGCTTGCTGAGAGTGAAAGAATTTTTTTCTTTGTTTTAATTATTTATTTATTTTTAGCCCTTGCTCGCATGTATCTCACCAGTTAGTGGCGATAAAAACAGTTGCTAACAAATTGAATGTTTTTTTTTGTTTTGTTTTTTCGTTCTAAATAAAAACAGTGTCGGAGGCCGTTTTGTGAATCTAATTTAGCGTGATATGTCGTTAGGGCCACAAAGAAAGCAATTATTTTTATTGTATATATATATAGAAATATAGCCCTATTACACTGGAGCTGTTATTAACAAGTTAGCCGATACGCAATGTGGCCCCACGCATTAATGATAAAGGCTGCCATTGACACTTCCTATCAGGCTAGGGTCAGACTGAGGCAGTGCGAACGCGCGTGCAGGCGCACTTAATCACGGCCGTGCTAGCAGCAGATGCCGGGCAATGACGGCCAATATACGAAGTACGGTCGCACAAAAGTGCGGCCGCGCAACGCAAGCGGCAAACAAACGCATTTTTTCGAGAACGTGAAACCACTAGTACTGACGTACAGAGTGCGCTGCGTCCGCTAGCGGCGTGTGTGCGTGATTGGGAGACGTCAGACGCTGCACACGTCCGGCCAACATAACGTCCAGACCCAAAAAGTGTTTTATTGATGATCCGTACAAAATCACGGATGAAACTGCGCATCGTATGACCGCTATTGCGTATTCCGTGAAAAAATACGTCCATTCGTTCGAACGCACTTTTTCACGGACAACGTGAAAAATGTGTTAGTCTGACCCTAGCCTCAGCTGTCAAGTCCTAAGAAATAAGTGTGGGGACTCGCCGAGTTTTCTGTCCCATATTAACCATTGATATTTCTCACTTAACCCAATGCCAGCACTCAAGTTTGACATTCATTTATTAATGATACAAATATATATATATTAGGCTGAATTTTAGGGAAAATGTATGATAAAAAAATATATATTTATTGTGACTTAACAAGGAAACATTTGATTGGACACCTAAATAGAAGCTTTAAAGTGTGTGGACCAAAGGGAACGCCATTCCCACTGCAAAAATAGTGGAGTAACTGTGTTCCCATGTGTTCTTTCTCCACTTGACCCCCACTTCCTGTACTTGTATGGGAAGTGCTAATGAAGAGGCAGCCAGAGAATAACGAGTTTCTCGGGTGGCTCTCATTATTCTTGATAGCAGTCAGTAATAACAAAAAAATTACAGTCTACTAAAACCTGGTGATTTTGGTCCTCCTTGGCGCTACGGCTCACAAGACGCCATGACCTGCTGCCTCCTCTTGCTGTTAGGAGAAGGTCACAGAGAACAAAAGGTTCCTAGTATCCTTCCGCCGGCCCTCTTTCTCATCTCCGGTGGTGCCACTGCTGGTGCCGCCCAGTTATTACAAGCCAAGCCTTTTGGTTTTATTATTATTGTTTTCTATACATTAAAGTGGTACGTTTATTTTACTTGGTCTGCTGTTATCTTGGATGTTGGGTTATTTGTGCACCCTTCGCTAATAGTACCAAATGTCTAATTATGGAGCCAGCATTTCTACCGTAGGTTCAGGACCACGTGAGTTGTTCAGTATTCGCATACTACTCTATACCATGCCTGGTGGAATTACGATATGGGCCATGTATTTCCCCTCCTGTCTTTAAGCTCATCTATTCGTGCTGGGAGTGGGGACGGGGTCATCCCTGAATGGACCCAATGCTGAAGTATTGAGGCGCATTCGACTGGGCTCTGATCCATGTGAGTGGTCATGCTGCCTGAATATTTCCCTTATTTTATTACTTATTATTACTGTGCTACGAAATTGTATATTTTTATTTCTTTCCCTTTTATGTATGTACCAAAGAGTACCAGTTACCCATAGTTCATCTGTTGAAGAAGAAAAAGGGTAATATATTTTCTGCATAAAGGGGTGTGGTTTATTTTAGTATTTACTAAAATTACTCTGTTTTATATTTTGCACATAATATAGGTTATGCTTTTCTGTCTTGTTCTGCATGTATATATATTCGTATGCTTTCCCCTTTATGAGAGTGGGCTCTTCTTTAGAATGAAGACGTGACGGGTGAGCTTACACTTTATTGGCCATTCAAGTAAACCAAAAACCTCTGATTGTGTCTTGTTTCGCATGGAGCTACAGTGGTGAGCGCAAATGACAACCTTTTTTCGTGTTATGTTTTATACATGAAGTGGGCTGGATACTTCTAGTCTACGCAGCCGCCCTATTAGGGAATAGGTGCGAAATAGTTTTTTCTGCATATATCTTCTTTAGATCCTGTCGCGCTCCTTTTTTTTCACTGTTTGTTGCATTTTTGCTTTATAGTCACTCTTAGGACATAACGGCCTTGTTTTTTTCCCCCACTCATTTTAGGTTATCATCAGTCATCTTATCGCCCCTTTAGTTTTATTTTTGTATATTTTGTTCAGGCTTGTAATAATAGGCCCACGTTAGGGAGCGGTAATGGCTCGCACCAAATTTTTCCCATTATTGGCTTCCTGTTACCTGCTCAGTCAAAATAAGGGCCATAACAGGAGCAGGATTTATAGTTCACATTCCGTTTCCACAATTTTGAAACAAGCAACTATTTCTGTATTATTAGAATGTGCAATTGTGTGATTTATAGCTAGCGTTCTTTTCAGACGTTTCTCTAGTCTCAGCTATATTTGATTCTGAGATAATTTGACGCCATATATTCCTGGTATATTAAGAGGAACACATTATTTTCAAAACTTTCCCAAGATAAAATAGATTAACTCCCAAAGGCTTTGGAGGAAAAGGATGTGCAAAACAAATACTGGTGTCCTGACCGGCCCTCAAAGTGTGATCCCTGCCTTGGCAGATCTGACACAAAATATCTCATAGCTGCCAGTTTATAATCCCAGTTACATCTATAATTTTCTTTTATATATAGCACGCTTTGCAAAGCAGAAGGTCTACGATTACACAGAGTCACCTTTAGCCCAGACATCCATGTGGAGTTTTACATTTTATGGCAGTGTTTAGGTATATTTACTGGCCAGGAATTTTATTAGAGATGTGCATTCATTTCGGAAAAATGCGGAATTTGTAATGAAATTTGATTATTTGTAGCTCGGAAGTACTTCCGAATAACGAATCGATACGAATTCGAAACAAAACGGTATATAACGAATTTATTTCGTTTTACACAGTGTCATCATCATAAAAGAAAAATTTGAATAATTGATATCAACTATCGAATTTGAAATGAACTATCAAATTGATATCAACTATCGAATTGATCTTAACTTACAATACAAGTAATAGTCAGCAGAGGACTTTATGAAACAAATTAAATTTGTTTCACTGTTTAATTTGACTCAAATACTAAATCTGTGACACAGCTTAAAATTTAACCCTAGCTTTTCGTTTAACAGCAAAATTAGATTTACAGGGGTTTTATTTAGTGATCCAAAATTCGAATTGATATCAACTATCGAATTGATATATGAAATTCAAATCGGTTCGAAATTTTAAATCGATTCGAAAATTTCAAATTGAAATGAAATTAGTTACGAAATTCCATAAACGAAATTATTTAAAAAGTAACAAAACAAAACTAAATGAAACAAATTTTTCAGCCATGCACATCCCTAAATTTTATTATGTTTTATATTTGGCGAATACAGGGTGATTCATATAGATCCGAACCCTAAGCTATTGTTATTAATTTAAGATCTATGAGAGTTGCAGGAAACATACACCCTCTTATGTCAATTGTCCGTGATCTTTCATATAACACCACAAAGTCCTGGCTGATAAAATCAGCAAAGTGGGATGGTCACATATTCTTGGAAAAGACACAGTCCTCAAATAAACTCTGGCTTGTCGCCTTGACTCACATGATGTGTGGCATGTTACGCCATCTTTCTTTCTTTTGACCCTGTGCTCTTCCGACAATTAAGCCATTTTGTTCTGTGGGAGGGAGTGCTATTCTCGTGGTTGAGCTGTTGTTGTGACTAGCCACTACTTACAGCATTTGCTGTGATAGGATGTGCCCAATATAAGAGGAGGTACGTTTCTTCAAACCCTAATTTTCTTTCATTCTTTTACGATCTAAAGAGAACTTTAATGAGCATGAAAACAGACTGAAATCCAAGGTGTATGAAATATTCACATCTCAGCACGTGAAACAAATTGAAAAATAAAACCCCCATTTTTTTAATAGTTATAATGTCATCTAGTACATACATAGGCATGCACAGGCACCCACTAATGCTGGATTAAACTGGTCCTGCTTGCACCCCGTTTAGTTTCATACATACATTTTTCAGATGTTCTTGATAAAGCCATGCATAAGGAGAAACACGTTGAATATTTGTTTTTTTAACTGTTGGTATGTTTCTGGTCTGGAAATGGAATTGGCATCAGATACATTGTTCTTATGGTACTCAGACAGCCTGAACTATTGAGGTATAGATAGGGACTGCAGCTATTCATTTATGGCAATTAATAGTGAGGTTGTGAGCATTAAGGCGTGTATGTAGACTGCGGCCTGTAACTGTTCTTATTGAATGTATCTTGCATACTCACCCATATTGATTCTGCATGTTGCCCTATCCGGTGTACTGCTGTTATGCTCCATATTTTGCCAGCGATCTATTATTTTTCTCTATATGAATTTTATGGGTGTTGTTGTTCTGTAGTTGTTTATTAGGCCATTTTGGCCCTGATTACTTAAATAATAAAGGTCTTATTTTATTGTGGTTTTGGTAGACAGATCCAACTGTAGCAGATTAGAGATTGGAGATGGGGCAGATTAGATCTGTATTTCTATCTATATAAGGGTCTGCCTGTGTATATGTGTCTATGTTCCTGTTTATACATATCTCCTCCATATAGAGTCATATTCATATTTGTGTCTGACCATTTCGGGAAAGTGTCTCAGTGTCCACAGCTGTCTGGAGTAAGTGCTAAAATGTAATTAAAATGGTTATATCCTCCCCAGGGGAGAAAGCTAACATGTGACTGTAAAATGGAATGTCTTTTGTTAACTGACATGTCTTGTAGCCTATTAGTCGCACCTTGGGAGCCAGCCCGGCACCAAGATGTAGGTCCTATCTTCAAAGAAGGAAGCACATCCCTTGATCTCTAAGGGGGGTCTGGGGCGAAGATGGACGCCTTTCGGCAATTAAAAATTAACAACGCAACGCACGGAGTGTGCCCAGAACTTGACCTGCTGGGATATGTAGTGCAGGAGGCTGGGCCATTTGTGGGTGGGTTTTGGAAGGACCAGGAAGCGTATAAATTCTGAAGCATGCCATGTGCTTGCTGCAGATCACAGGGGGTTCATGTGTCCTGTGTCATGAGGATCTGTCCATGCTGTTCCGCATAGAAGGCTTATCAATAAATTGCAATCTTTGAGCTTGGATTCCAATATTGTTGAATGGATTAGGCAGTGGCTGAGTGACAGGCAACAGAGGGTTGTGGTAAATGGAGTTTATTCGGCGCAAGGTCTTGTTACCAGTGGGGTACCTCAGGGGTCAGTACTTGGACCCATTCTATTTAATATTTTTATTAGTGATATTGCAGAAGGTATTAATGGAAAAGTATGTCTTTTTGCTGATGACACAAAGATTTGCAACAGGGTTGACGTTCCTGGAGGGATCAGCCAAATGACAAATGATTTAGGTAAACTAAAAAAATGGTCGGAGCTGTGGCAATTGAGTCTTAATGTGGATAAGTGCAAGATAATGCACCTGGGACGTAAAAACCCAAGGGCTGAATACAGAATATTTGATACAGTCCTAACCTCAACATCTGAGGAAAGGGATTTAGGGGTTATTATTTCAGAGGATCTAAGGGTAAGTAGTCAATGTAATAGAGCAGCAGGAAATGCTGGCAGAATGCTTGGTTGTGTAGGGAGAGGTATTAGCAGTAGGAAAAGGGAAGTGCTCATGCCACTGTACAGAGCACTGGTGAGACCTCACTTGGAGTACTGTGTGCAGTACTGGAGACCGTATCTCCAGAAGGATATAGACATCTTAGAGAGAGCTCAGAGAAGGGCTACTAAAATGGTGTACGGCTTGAAGGAGAAAAGTTACCAGGAAAGGCTTAATGATCTTAACATGTACAGCTTGGAAAAAAGACGAGACAGAGGAGATATGATAGAAACATTTAAATACGTAAAGGGAATCCACAAGGTAGAGGAAGGGAGTATATTTAAAAGGAAACAAAGTAGCAAAACAAGAGGACATAGTCTTAGATTAGAGGGGCAAAGGTTTAAAAGTAACATCAGAAAGCATTATTTTGCTGAGAGGGTGGTGGATACATGGAACAGTCTACCAGTTGAAGTGGTAGAGGCCAAAACAGTGATTGAATTTAAGCAAGCATGGGATAGGCATAAGGCTATCCTAAACAAAAGATTAATCCAGGTAAAGTATCCATGTAATTGGGCAGACTAGATGGGCCGAAAGGTTCTTATCTGCCGACATTTTTCTATGTTTCTATGTTTCTACTTGCTTCTAGCTCCAGGTCCCCCAGGAGTCACCGAGAATTAGCTTATTTGACGTGTAAGTAAGGCTCTGTGTTTTAATCCCTTTCTTTTATTTGCTGTGTACTGTGTAATGATTGATTATATACATTTTTCCTGTAACAAATGCACTGCGATATATAGTTTTTTTTCTATATCATAATAAATATTCCTTATTACGTTCTGTTTCTGCCTGATATTCGATCCATGCTAACTGAAGAGACTGGAGTATTGCTTGTTGTTTAAGCTCGAGTAGCTATGAAATTGTGAGTTGTGGTCGCTGTGGACAGTGGGGATTGTTGTCCACGCAGTCATTATCTGGGTCTAGGATAGACAGATAGTGGGTTGCTTAGCCCTGCGTCCTTAGCCTCAACCCCCCGTAGTGTTCAGGAGAACTGGTGGCAGCGTAACTAATAGAATAAGAAGTGGGCCCAGGGATTGTGGGCAACATAGTCACTACCCAATTTAAGAGAAGACTGGTACTGCGTTGCAATCCTTGGACCATTGTATCGCGCTCTACGTACCTGTTGCGAGAGAAAGTGTGCGGGGACAGATAGGTAAGCAAGCGCGCAGGGATTGTTGTCCATTCAGTCATTATCTGGGGCTAGGATAGACAAATAGTGATCGGCTTAACCCGGCGTCTTTCGCAGCAGCGCGCGTAGTTGTCGTGACACCAACCATTGCACCGGGCCTGTGCCTGGCAAGTATGTGGAGTCTGGTTATTTGTGTCAGTTGATGAGTTAGGCACTAGGATCTGTTTTTTGGGCATCACCAGGTAGGTTTCACTTGGAACCGGTTTGTTGTGGTTTCCATTATTTTTTAATAGTTATAATGTCATCTAGTACATACATGGGCAAGCACAGGCACCCTCTAATGCTGGTTTAAACTGGTCTCGCTTGTACCCCATTTAGTTTCATACATACATTTTTCGGATGTTTCTTATCTAGTTTAAAATAAAAAGTGTAGAATATGTGTGTGTGTGTGTGCAAAGGTCAACAGATAAAAGCCATACAGGTCTTGAAAAAATAAAGTCATAATTCAAAGATGTCTTCAAAATGAACCACATGCAGAAGAAAACCATATACGAGGAGGTTAAATGAAGATTCATAGGGTTATACTGCACCCAACGCGTTTCTATATAAAAAAAACTATTTTCCTGTTACTCTTTACCTCCTGTAAGACTCTGTTACAGCATCCTGTAAAGAATCCTTTCACAAAAGTATCATCGAAGGGACAAAGGAGAAAGTAAAGCAGAAATGGCAACTACACTGGGTTCAGTTGTCATGTTTGTTGCAAGTCGAGCTGAAAATGGTTCATTAAAAGGTCAAGTGGATGATGTGAAGTGTTGCTTTTCATTTCGAAGCCAGTTGCTAAGTGTAATGCTATAGTCCTCCGTTAAAGAACCTGAACAATAAACCTATTGGGCTCTTTATGCAGTACCACGTATCCCCATAGAAATATTTTTATCACATTTTATTTCCACACTTCGAGAACCAATGTATTTATAGCGTCCGTGGGAGTAATTCAAAGGACACTTTGGCAAACAATGTCACATTCCATGGAGTGAAATGCTGCATTTTTTTGTTTGTTCGTTTCATTTTACTCAGACTGTAAAATAATTATAAACATATTTCTCTAGGGGAGAGCTGTGTGTTATGGTTTGGAAAATTTTCCAGCTGTAAGATGAGTAAGCTGTATTAAACCGGAGGTAATGAAATGTACTACGGACTCGAAATCCCGTCACACCTGCAGATGATAGAATAAAAATTACTTATCCACTAGTGGATCACAAAAATGAGTGAAATCATTCATAACGTTTTGTGTTGTTCTGCGTTACGATAATATTTTGGTCCTTGGGTATAATACACTGACACGGACAAATGTGCTAATTTGGAGCTCGATTTAACTCTATTGGCAGGGTTTTTTTTTCAACTTTGGGTGCTTGCGTCTGATATTTTTTCCAAAATATTGGCTGATTCAGTTGAAATAATTCGGCTGGAGACGATTTTTTTTAAAACATCTGAAAAAGCTTATTTTTGTCCAGTATCATTTAGATTTGTGACTGTAAACAATACTATTAGGAAAATTCGATATTAGAAAAAAAAGACTTTATTCCGAATCTTTCTGTTTCCCTGCCTGGAAATCCATTTATCAACACTTTTTAGCATTTTTTAATATTTTTTTCAGAAATCGGCATACCATTAAATTTGAATTAACGGTATTTGAAAATCGATATTTCCATTGAAAAGTATAACAGCGAGAGCCAATAGTCGATCCAAATTTCTATCGGGAGTAGAACTTTTGGTAAACTTGCATTTGAACCTTCCGAACCAAAAGATGGCCAAAAAATTGTCTCAAAGTCCCAATTTGAGCCATCAGGCTGCATTAAATCGAGCCTTTAGCTCTAGATTACCTCTTTTTGATGGTAGCTGTGAAGGACATGCCTTGCTCCCTGGGGCTCACGCAGGCCCAGTGATGGAGGGGTTTGCTGTGAGCCTCAAAAAATGTAATGCCTGCTTGCAGTTACAGTTATATCATGATGATGATCTCACGACACATCCTGCAATAGAAATAATTTTAGTCTTATATTCTAGTATTTTCTTATTATAACAATGAGATCTATACTTACTAACCTCTACCTAGAACTTCACTTGGGTTCTCCAACCAGGAAAAGCTTGGGTTTTCAGCATTTTTCTCATATGTGTTGATAAATAAATAAACCTTTTTTTCTTATGTTTTATACTTAAACTGGGCTGTTACTCCTGGTCGTTGCTGCTGCCCTGGTGGGCATGGGTGCGACACCGCTTTTCTGTATTATGTATATTTTGGTGTAACACCACTTAGGTAATTTTTGCTGCTGTTCCCTTTTCCATGTTTTTGTTATGAACCCCAAAGTGAAAGTGTTTGGTGAGGGTATATATAAAACCCACCATTTTTGTCTCTTGGCTGATAAGCAGCATGAGAGTGCGCAGTTGCTCAGAGGAGTGGCTTCTGGTTTCATTAGGTAGGACTCACCTAAGAGGTGCCTTGACGTGGAGGGTGGGCTTACACTTCAATGACCTTTCAAGTAAACCAAAACCTCTGATTGTACTTTTAAGGTTAGAGCTAGGATTAGCAATCAATATATTTTGGATTGATTTGGTTCTGCAGCTCGGCAATACAGAATTTCGGATGCTTCTTAATTGCCAATATCGTGGGTATTCAGACACTTATGTATTTTGTTCAAACTGATTCTCAGAAGTTTAAGAATTATGATTTGTGCAGATAGTTTATATACTATATAGGACTGAACTGTGTTAAAATTACAGCACAAACTGCAGAGTCACCTTACTAGAGGTGCCTTGATGGGGCGATTGAATTTACACATCAATGGCCATTCAAGTAAACCAAAACCTCTGATTGTGTTTTGTTTCACATGGAGCTAAAAGAATGAACGTAGATAGCAACTTCTTTTCTTGTTACATTTTATACATAAACTGGGCTGTTACTCTTGGTCGTTGAAGCCGCCCTATTGGGCATGGGCGCGGCACCGCTTTTTCTTTATGTGTGTGTTGGTAAATGTCCGAATTCTTTTGGATGAGGTTACTGTTGGTCTCCAAGTTTCTGTTCCACACACAAGGATTGATTTTACTTTGGGTTTAAATAACCTGAACTTGGTTTGTGAAGTTAGGTCCTCAAGTCCAACCCTTGTCCTCAGCTTCCCCTACCAGGCCAGGCTGGCCAGATATCTGAAGCACAGCACAGGTGATATGATTTGCTGCTCAGTGTTTGCAGTATTCAGTCTGCATTTCCCCAAGGTGATCTGCAAAATCTGACCTGTTAGGGATACTTGAGGACCAGGGTTGGGAACCACAGTTCTATTGCATTGCTTGTAGTAGTGACTCTAGCTGCCCTGGCCATCTTAGGCCGGGTGCACACGAGCATACCTAGCGCGCCTCTGCGCACGCACTTACCGGCACCTGTCGTAGCCATGTGACGCTGCGACGAGGCCGGTCACACGCTTGTGTGCACGCACGAATTACACGCGCAGCAAGCATCTGCCTAGAAAGCCTCCCCATTGATGCCCTAGGATGCGCGTCGACGGGGCTGCACAGCGCAATCCTCCATAGGAGGATTGCGCTTTGCAGCGCTGAGGGGGGGCAAGAGGGCGTCGAGTGGAAGGAACGTCCACTCTCACGTACGTTCCTTTCACTCTGAAGTATGCTAGTGTGCACCCGGCCTTAGCCTTCAGTATCTTGGTTTCTTTTGGAATAGAGTCAGTAACAGGGAGCCTCTAAGTATTATTGGCTCGCATCAATATAATTTCCCTTAGACTCCCTATTTCTGACAGCGTCGGAATAAGGCCCCTAGTCTACAATGACCTTTAGACTATGGGCAATATTACATCACTGCCGCTAAACAGGGGACGCTAAGAAGGAAAACCTTAGCGTCCTCGTTTTAGCTCCATATTATGGGGCAGGCGCTGATTCAGCAGCCTGCCCCATAATAAGGCGCTAACGCTGAGTATATATGAGGCAGCTCTAAGCGCCGCCCCAAGCATCCCGTCCATGGAGTCCATAGGCTTCGTCTGCCGCTCACATGACCTTGCAGGATCTCGCCTCTCACAAGATCCTGCAGATCAGTGGAGTGATCGAGGAGGGAGACTGGGGGATTTTTTTTCCCCAGTCTCTCTCTGCTTCTGGTAGCCAGAAGAGGCAGGCTCAGCCTCCGTTCTCGATGCGGGATGAGAGGTGAGTATGTGATTTTTGGGGGGATTTGTAGCTGTTGATAACTGATTCTGTAGAAACCATATCAGTTAGCATCAGCTCAAAGCTGTGGTTAACTTTTGAGTTAGAGACAGGAGACGTATTCTCAATATTGTCAAAGAAGCAAACCAGCAAGGGGAAGTGGATGTTCTAGTCCATCTAGGGACAAATGACTTGGCTAGCAATGAGGTTTCTGAGATTAAGGAAGATTTTTGTGTTCTTGGAGGTGAAATACAGCAGATTGCGTCCACTGTGTCATTCTCTGAAGTTTTGCCTGTGCATAACATTCAGGATAGACAGATGCGCAATAGGGAATTCAATTTGTGGCTTCGGGAATGGTGTCGGGAGCAAGGATTTGGCTTTGTGTCCCATGATAGCTCTAATTGGAGCAGAAAGGAACTGTATAAAAAAGATGGTTTGCATCTTACTCATAGGGGAACATATGTTCTCAGTGAGAAGTTCAAAGGTTTCGCAAAGAAATATTTAAACTAGGAGGGGGGGGACAAAAGGGTAAACAATCTGCCCGATTGTCCCCAAAACTAAATCGGAGGGTGCAAGCAACATGCGGGGAAAAAAATGACAAGCTCAGAGTCGTGTCTATAAATGCTCGCAGTTTAGTCAATAAAATCAATGAACTGGAGGCAATGATGGCAGCTGAAAAAGTAGATTTAGTGGCGGTTACTGAGACATGGTTCAGTGAGAAAAATAACTGGGACATAACAATACCGGGGTACTCTTTATATAGAAAAGACAGAGAAGGTAGGAAAGGAGGAGGAGTGGCCCTGTATGTGAAAAACAACATAAAAACGAACCAAATAAAAGTGAGCGAGGTGAACATAGAGTCAGTTTGGGTTACGCTAACAGTTGGCAATCATACAGTAGCTCATGTAGGGGTGATCTATAGACCCCCTGGACAAGTAGAAGAGCTAGATAATCTGCTGGTTGAGGAAATAGCCAAAATGGCAATGAAGGGGGAAGTTATTATCATGGGGGACTTTAATCTTCCTGATGTGAACTGGAAAACCAAAATAGCTGGGTGCACCAGGAGTACAAATATTCTAAACTCCTTACTGGGATTATCTCTAACACAAGTAGTTGAGGAGCCGACCCGTAAAGAGGCCATATTGGATTTAATACTCACAAATGGAGGTTTGGTATCGGACGTTGTTGTAGGTGAAAATTTGGGATCTAGTGATCACCAGTCAGTATGGTTTAATATAAGAACAGGGATGGAGCCGCACCACACAAAAACAAAAGTTTTAGACTTTAAAAAAACAGATTTTTCTAAAATTAGATTTTGTATGAATGAGTCATTATCAGACTGGAGGAGTTTAAAGGGAGTCCAAGAGAAATGGGATTATTTAAAGGAAGCATTATTGAAGGCCACAGGAAATTGCATTCGGCTTGTTAGCAAAAACAAAAAAGGGAAGAAACCACTGTGGTACTCTGCAGAAATGGCCAAAATAGTGAAGAACAAGAAGATAGCATTCAATAATTATAAAAAAACTCAGCGTGAAGAAGATAGGCAAACCTATAAGATTAGGCAGAAAGAGGCAAAGCAATTTATAAGAGCTTCCAAAGCACACGCAGAAGAGAAAATAGCTCAGTCAGTAAAAAAGGGGGACAAAACATTTTTTAGATACATAAACGAGAAAAGAAAAGTAAAACAAGGATTAGTTAGATTAAAAACAAAGGAAGGAAGGTATGTAGAAGAGGATAAAAGTCTCGCTGACTGCCTCAATGAATATTTTTGTTCAGTCTTTGCAGAAGAAAAGGAAGGAAAGGGACCTCAGTTAGGAGAGAACACTAAAGAGACATTTACATATGAGTTTACAGAGGAAGAGGTTCTAAAGCAGCTGTCTAAAGTAAAGACAAATAAGTCAATGGGGCCTGATGGGATCCATCCTAAATTATTAAAAGAGCTCAGTGATGTAATAGCAAAACCGTTAACAGATTTATTTAACCAATCCTTGTTAACAGGAGTCGTCCCAGAAGACTGGAAATTAGCAAATGTTGTGCCCATTTACAAGAAGGGTAGTAGGGAGGAATCGGGGAACTATAGGCCAGTTAGTCTTACGTCAGTAGTGGGAAATTAATGGAAACCATGTTAAAGGAAAGGATTGTTGAACATCTAAAAACACATAGATTACAGGATCAGAAACAACATGGGGTTACCTCAGGGAGATCATGCCAAACTAATCTTATTGATTTTTTTGATTGGGTAACAAAAATAATAGACACAGGTGGTGCAGTAGACATTGCTTATTTAGATTTCAGTAAGGCTTTTGATACTGTTCCGCATAGAAGGCTTATCAATAAATTGCAATCTTTGAGCTTGGATTCCAATATTGTTGAATGGATTAGGCAGTGGCTGAGTGACAGACAACAGAGGGTTGTGGTAAATGGAGTTTATTCGGCGCAAGGTCTTGTTACCAGTGGGGTACCTCAGGGGTCAGTACTTGGACCCATTCTCTTTAATATTTTTATTAGTGATATTGCAGAAGGTATTAATGGAAAAGTATGTCTTTTTGCTGATGACACAAAGATTTGCAACAGGGTTGACGTTCCTGGAGGGATCAGCCAAATGACAAATGATTTAGGTAAACTAAAAAAATGGTCGGAGTTGTGGCAATTGAGTTTTAATGTGGATAAGTGCAAGATAATGCACCTGGGACGTAAAAACCCAAGGGCTGAATATAGAATATTTGATACAGTCCTAACCTCAACATCTGAGGGTTGGGATTTAGGGGTTATTATTTCAGAGGATCTAAAGGTAAGTAGTCAATGTAATAGAGCAGCAGGAAATTCTGGCAGAATGCTTGGTTGTGTAGGGAGAGGTATTAGCAGTAGGAAAAGGGAAGTGCTCATGCCACTGTACAGAGCACTGGTGAGACCTCACTTGGAGTACTGTGTGCAGTACTGGAGACCGTTTCTCCAGAAGGATATAGACATCTTAGAGAGAGTTCAGAGAAGGGCTACTAAAATGGTGTACGGCTTGAAGGAGAAAAGTTACCAAGAAAGGCTTAATGATCTTAACATGTACAGTTTGGAAAAAAGACGAGACAGAGGAGATATGATAGAAACATTTAAATACGTAAAGGGAATCCACAAGGTAGAGGAAGGGAGTATATTTAAAAGGAAACAAAATAGCAAAACAAGAGGACATAGTCTTAGATTAGAGGGGCAAAGGTTTAAAAGTAACATCAGGAAGCATTATTTTACTGAGCGGTGGTGGATACATGGAACAGTCTTCAGTAGAAGTGGTAGAGGCCAAAACAGTAATTGAATTTAAGCAAGCATGGGATAGGCATAAGGCTATCCTAAACAAAAGATAAATCCAGGTTAAGTATCCATGTAATTGGGCAAACTAGATGGGCCGAAAGGTTCTTATCTGCTGACATTTTTCTATGTTTCTATGAGTTAACCGCAGCAGCACGTAATTAGCTTTAGGAGTTTGTAATGCTAATGCTAATTGACTATTTGCGCGCCCCATGTTAAGCATAGGGAGTGCAGAGTACAGTAAGCTGAAAAGTGCAAGATCTGAATCACTAATGGGTTTTTTAACCCATTGGTGTTCAGAATGGGATATGGGCAGCAGACGCTAGGGCCACTTAACGTAACGTTAACGCTCACACAGCTGAGCACTTACATTAGCGTTAAAAATTTAATATTGCCCGTTGTGTTTAAGGTGTATAAGAAACATAAATGAATTTTGTGTCCCATCCCCAAGATATCTCATTATTTTATGCAAATATTCCAAAATCTGAAGAACTCCGAAAATGCAACAATTCTGATCCAAGGTATTTCAGATAAGAGACACTCGACCAGTAGCTTTAACATTCATCACAAGCATTGATTGAGCAAAGAATGGTAAGGTTTTTATGTTGTTGTGAGTGATACAGGTCTGACATTAAGAAATGTATCTGAATGGCTATTATAACTGTAGAGCAGATGATTTTACTCAGAGAACTCAGGTTCAGGAGACGAGAACAGCCTTACATTTCCACTCTCAGGTGTCAACAGAGTCTTAGTATATGTCCTCACAAGACAGATTTACAGCTCTTCAGGCATGCCAATCAAAGACCTAAAATAATTCTGCTGAGCCATTCCACAACTTGTACTGAGCAAAAAAGGGACATGTTCCTGCAGAATCCAGTTCATTGCTGTCACATTCATTGTTGGAACCATGGATTAAAGATACTTTCTAGTGACTTATGCTGGCTTTATTAAGCCTTACTTTATATCAAAACGAGCAGTTTAGCAGTTGAGACCGTTAATTATTAACTGATTAAGTCAGCAGCCTTCAGGATACCCAGCTCAGTTTTCTGTTCACAGTAGGGGGGTGAGAGATCCTGCTGTTCTAGAAGCATATTGAAATTATCAGGTTACTGAATGTAGAGACAGAAATACTAAGTTCAGCTGTAAAACAGAAAAGCTGTAACCCATTCTCCATAGGAGTGTGCACAGGGTGTGCCTGGTGTGGCCAGGCGCAACCTAATGTTGGGTGAAGGTGTCATCTTTGACCCCCTACATAGATATTTTGTATGTTCTTTAGCTGGTTCATGATAAAGAGTATGAACATTGACTGTACCGCTGCATAAACATTGGTTATTCCTAACAAAAATAACTGTTCTGTACAAAATTATACAAGCATAGATATGTAATTAATAAATGTTGAATGGGTGCGCACCCTAATGAAAAGGATTGCGTGCGCCATTGGCATTCTCTATTTTTCAGCTATAAAAGGTATTATATGATGTGTTTTCAAAGATGTAAAAAGAATTATGATGTAGTGGGTAGTAGATAAAATATATGTAGTGTATACGTGAGCATTACATGAATATTCTTACCCGCTATATAAACTCCATTATATGAGCACAGTAGTAGATACAACACAGAGCTCAAAATTTCAAGTCCAAAGCTACTAACCAGGCCATAAGAGTTACTCGCCACCAGTTGCTCCACCTAACACTTACCCAGCCCTTAACTCTGCCCCTAAACACACACCATTAAATTATCTTATGAAATTACACTGTTAAAGGTTTTATGTAGAATAAAGGTACAAAAAGAACATTAATACCCAGACATCAGACCCAGATGCATGTACACCCAGTCATCAGAGCCCAGTGGGAGCAGAGCGAGGGGGCAGGGAAGCTCCTCTCCTTCCCCCCTGCCAGTGACAGAGACAAGCTTGGTCAGGTTAGGCAGCTAATCCCTGCCACCGTGCAGCCTGGGGAGTGGGGGGGGGGGTGCTGCACGGTGGCACCACTGGAATACATGCACGAAATAATTTATTGTGCTGCCTGCGTGTGCATTTCCACTCGCCCTCACTTAATTTCCACTCACCAAATGCTAGTAGGCGAGTGGAAATTTTGAGCCCTGCTCTAGGCAATGGATTACTTTGAGCACCATGACTGAGCAGAAACTCTGTGAGCAGGACCTCCAGCAGCTGCCAGAGATCCTGCTGCCATGTTGCCCCAAATATAAATGAAGCCAGAGAATAATGTGCGCTTCCAAGACAAGTCATTATTCCATTTGCAGCTGGCATTTAGATGTAATACTGACTTTGTATGAATAGTCTGAATATTTTTCAAAAATGAATAAGGAGGATGGCTTCCATTTTCAAAACGGTTTAAAAACTACTCTGCCTCGCTAAAAATGGCACCACCCACTGTACATGCATGTGGTGGCAGTGTTTTGATCTGGGGTTGCTTCAGTTGGTCAGGTCTAGGGTCAGCAGTGTTATGTGCCCAAAAGATGAGGTCATGTAACGCCCTAAATATACTGAATGAGCAGGTTTTTCCATCAGTGGTTTTTTTCTTCCCTGATGGCACAGCGGGCCTATTCCAAGATGGCAATGCCAGGATTCATTGGGCTCAAATTGTGCAAGAGTGGCTCAGGGAGCATGAGACATCATTTTCTCACATGGATTGGCCACCACACAGTCCAGACCTTAACCCCATTGAGAATCTTTGGGATAATGTGCTGGAGAAGACTTTACACAGTGCTCCGACTCTCCCATCATCAATACAAGATCTTGGCCACAAATTAATGCGACTGACATTGTATGAGCTTACCGAAACAACGCAATGGGGAATATGAGCTGTAATCAAAGCAAGAGGTGACCCAACAGAATATTATAGTGTGTGATTATTTTGGCCAAGCAGGGTATCTTCTATTGTAACTATCTATCATAACTATTATAAAATAACTATTGATTTTAACAGTGAGTCTTGTCATTCCACCCGTCGGTGGGTTGTGAATACTTACGTTACTATGATTGGGGTAGGAGAAGCGTTATGGAGATTGTCATTGCAATCTGGTACTCACCCTCGAGTCTTTGATGTCCTGTTATCCTCCTACTGCTATGAGAAATATAGTTTCTTTCTCATGTGTTTGGTATGTACTGCTGTGAAACCGCAGGGTTTGTATTTTTTTGTTATATCTTTGTTTTACCTTTTATACTCCCTTTGTAATGAATATTTTTTTTTTATAAAATCATATGTTCTTACACAATGCCCTAAAGAGGAAACATCTATATATCAGTAACCTTGTCATGTACATCCAGCTGGCATGACTATTTTAAATGGTCTCTAATATATATCATCTATCATGAGCAAGCATTTTCAAGTTGCAGGTACAAAATAAGCCATCCAAAAATATATTCGAATAACTTGTATTTGAAAGAGGATATATAGCAAGTAAAAGCAGTATTCATGCGGTTTCCCATACACTGTGTGTGTATATATATACATATGTACAGATCCGGATGTCCAGTAGGGATGAGCTGTTTGGGTTCGGACGGTTCGGGGTTCGACCCGAACTTAGCCTGTTCGAGCAGATCGCGAACCCCGAACATTTCCGGGTGTTCGCCGCATGTTCGACCACAATGGACCACAATGCATTTTCCCACTGCCTAAAGCTCGTAATTGGCTACAGCCTTGCACCTGACCACAGGTCTGGTGCAAGACTGGTTGAACACTATGCCAATCACCGCTCAGAGTCCTGATTGGGCAAATTTTGCCCAATCATGGGCTCACAGAGCTAAGTCCCGCAGCACACTATATAAGGTTTCAACGCAGCGCTTCTGCACGCATTTCAGAGGAGATTTCAAAGAAGATAGTTGTGTGTGTTGTTACTGCCGGTCTGCCACGCTACTGGGGGGGTCTGGGGGGGGGTCTCATTTCGACCAAACATCAGGGAATTTAGGTGATGTGTGTCTTGTCACTGTGCCAGCAAGTTTTTTTGGGGTTTACAACTTTATTTAAAACATTTGTGAATTAAGGTGATCTTCTGGGTCTTGTCACACAGCCAGCAATTATTTTTGGGGCTCACTAATTTCTTTAAAACACTTGTGAATTAAGGTGATCTGTGTCTCGTCATACAAACAGTACCACGCTATATTTTGGGGCTCACTAATTTCTTTAAAACACTTGGGAATTAAGGTGATCTGTGTCTCGCTATACAAACAGTACCACGCTGTATTTTGGGGCTCACTAATTTCTTTAAAACACTTGGGAATTAAGGTGATCTGTGTCTCGTCATACAAAAAGTACCACACTGTATTTTGGGGCTCACTAATTTCTTCAAAACACTTGGGAATTAAGGTGATCTGTGTCTCGTCATACAAAAAGTACCACGCTGTATTTTGGGGCTCACTAATTTCTTTAAAACACTTGGGAATTAAGGTGATCTGTGTCTCATCATACAAAAAGTACCACGCTGTATTTTGGGGCTCACTAATTTCTTTAAAACACTTGGGAATTAAGGTGATCTGTGTCTTGTCATACATACAGTACCATTGCTGTATTTTGGGGCTCACAAATTTCTTTAAAACACTTGTGAATTAAGGTGATCTGTGTCTCGTCATACAAACAGTACCACGCTGTATTTTGGGGCTCACTAATTTCTTTAAAACACTTGGGAATTAAGGTGATCTGTGTCTCGTCATACAAACAGTACCACGTTGTAGGGATGTGCGTTTCGGGTTTCGGAATTTCGGAATTTTCACGAAATTTCCCGATCCATGTTTTCGGATGCGGCCGATTTTCCGAAAATTTTTAGATCCGAAAATGGCAGATCCAAAAAGTTTTCCGAGCCGAAACGAAATATTTTCGGAATTTTCGAATGGACTTGAAATGTGTCAAATCGAAATTTATTTTTGCTCTATTCATGATTTGATCTTTATTTAATAAAAAAAAACACGATAGAATCGCCAGAATTATTGTAGACACTTTGAAACGAGGAGAACAGAAGTTCCGAAAAAACGAAAATTTCCGAAATTTCTGAAAAGTCGATACAAAAAACGAGCAAAGTGACACGAAAATACGAAAAATGGTCGATATTCCGAAAAAAAAATGTACACGAAAAACGAACCGAACCGAATCGAAACAGAAATCGGTCGAAACGAGCCGAATCGAAAAGTTTAAACATCCGAACAAATCGAACCGAATCAAACCGAAAAAAAAATCGGTGCACAAGCCTACCACGTTGTATTTTGGGGCTCACTAATTTCTTTAAAACATTTGTGAATTAAGGTGATCTGTCTTTTGTCACTGGCTGCCAGCTATCAGTGTGTCTCACTGAGTTATACCAGAGTTATTTAAATCTTTATACCAGAGTTGAATCAGAGTTCTGTATATATTAATCTATATATCACTCACCATGTCTGAAAGAACAAAAAGGACAGGCAGACGCTCCCAGCCACAGATAAGAGGGCAAGCAGCCCCTGTGTCGGGAGGCTGTGTCTCTGGTCGTGGTGGACGTGGTGCATCCTCTGCAGGGGCACGCTTGTCCTTTCTAACTGGTGCTGGCCATCTTAAGCAGCAGCAACATACAGAGGACTTGGTGGATTGCTAACCAGGCCATCCTCATCCTCCGAGTCCTCTGCCAGCCAGGCTTCTAGTGCTTTACAGTCCACCTCAGCTGCCAAAGCATCTAATGCAGCCTCCATGTCCACAGCTACTCCTGCCGTAGCCTCGCTGTCACACACGGAGGAGTCAGCTGAATTGTTTGACTACAATGAGAGTGACATGCTGCTTGAGGATGTGCAGCAAGTACAGTGCTCTGATTCAATCTCTGAGGTTGAACAAGGGAGTATAATCAACCTAGAGGAAGGGGGTGCCAGTGATGACACACAAATAACTGGCACTCATGTTGCCCCAGCAGCTGCAGCATACTGCCAAGTTGGCTCCAGTGACGAGGAGATAGGGGGTGAAGATGACATTGATGGTGATGAGGTCACTGACTCCACCTGGGTGCCAGATTGAACTGAGGAATCAAGTGAGGAGGAGGGGGAGGAGGAGGAGGCACAGCAAACACGAGGCACAACATCCTCTGTGACCAACCATAGCACTAGCCAGTCCAAGGCATCACATGTCAGAGCTGCTCCGGTGCAGAGCGCTGTTGTCTCAAAGAACACATGCAGGAACTCTGCTGTCTGGGAGTTTTTTAAGAAATGTGCAGCAGACCCCCACTGTTGCTATTTGTAATCTATGTCAGAGGAGGCTGAAGCGTGGGATAAACACCGGACGCTTGGGTACCACGTGCCTGAGGCGACATATGAACAAGTGCCACACATCCCGTTGGGGCAAAACTTTGCGTAGGTCCTCCTCCTCCTCATCTGTCTCTACCCACACTGTATGTCCTGCCATGCAATTGCCTACAACCTCCACCGACAGGGATGATGCTACAGTAATGGATGTACCAGCAGGTCCTTCCTCACAATGTGACATCATCCCAGTAGCTGAAGATTTACGCAGTCAGATTACGTTGCCGCAGCTGCTGCAGCAAAAGAAAAAATATAGTCCCAACCATCCCCAAGCACAGCGTCTAAATGCCAGCTTAGCAAAATTACTCGCATTGCAGCTGCTGCCTTTCCAGCTGGTGGACTCTGCTCCCTTTCGTGAATTTGCTGAATGCGTTGTACCACAGTGGCAGGTTCCAAAACGCCATTACTTTTCACGCAAGGCCATTCCAGCACTATACCAGCACGTGGAAGACAATGTTATCCAGTCATTGGGAAAGGCAGTCAGCAGCAAGGTGCATGTCACTTTAGTCACGTGGTCCAGCAAGCATGGACAGGGTCGTTACATTTCCTTCACGGCACACTGGGTAACTCTGATTGCAGCTGGGAGGGATCCAAGATGGGGCTCTGTGCTGGAGCTTGTTCATCCACCACGCCTCCAGAAAGCTGCTTGTATGAGGTCTGTCTGCTCCACCACCACCACCTCTTCCTCCTCCTCCTCCTCCTTCTCTGTCTCTGGCGAAGTGGCAGTTAAACCCACGCCTGACAGGGTCTACGCAATGGCTCAAGCAAAAAGATGCCATACTGTGCTTGAGCTGGTTTGTTTAGGGGACAGGAGCCACACCGGGTCAGAAATTTTGTCAGCTCTGCAGGGGCAAGTGCAGAGATGGTTTACACCATGCCAGCTTGAGCTGGGAATGATCATCTGCGATAATGGCAGCAACCTTCTCTCCACCCTACACAAGGGTAAATTGACGCATGTACCATGCCTAGCACACGTCCTAAATCTGGTGGTACAGCGTTTCCTAACCAAGTACCCAGGGCTGCCAGAGCTTCTCATCCAGGCCAGAAAAGTCTGCAGCCACTTCAGACAGTCATTCCCAGCAAGCGTTCGCCTGGCAGAAATTCAAAGAGAATTCCACCTTCCCACAAACCGTCTGATCTGTGACATGCCCACCAGGTGGAACTCGACATTAGCAATGCTGCAGCGTCTGCACAAGCAGCAGAGGGCCATCAACAAGTTCCTGTGTGAGTATGGCACAAGGACAGGTTCAGGTCAACTTGTTTTTTTTTCCCCCCCGCAGTGGCTGATGATCGAGGATGCATGCACTGTACTGTCACCATTTGAGGAAGCAATGAGGATGGTGAGCAGGGACAGTGCATGCATCAGTGACACAATTCCTTTAGTGTTCCTGCTGGAGCACACTCTGCAGGGAATTATAGATGTGGCTCTAGAGGCAGAGCTGCGGGAGGAAGAGGAGGCCTTCCCTAGCTCTCAAGGCCCCAGTCTTTCCGCAGACAGCATTCCAGCGGGTCCTACTCAGATCAGACAGGAGGAGGATGAGGAGGACTATTTAAGTAGTGGGGGCATTGAAGGTGGGGATTCCTCAAGGCAGGGTTTTGTGTGCCCAGAAACAGAAGGGCTTGTGCGTGGCTGGGAGGAGGAAGTGCACGATACGGTCATCCTCATTGACCAGGAAGACTCGGCAGCTAATGCCATCTCCAACCTACGCTGCATGGGCTCCCTAATGATGCAAAGCCTGCTAAAGGACCCCAGGATTCGTGCTATCAAGGAGAGGGATCATTACTGGTTGGCAACCCTTCTTGATCCACGATACAAGGGGAAAGTTGCAGAGCTCATCCTGCCCGCACAGAGGGAGCACAGGATGACAAAACTTGAGGACGCTCTAAAGCGAAACTTGTGTTTACACCTTTCCAGGCACTGTTAGATTACCAAGTGCTGACACACGTGCTTCTGAGGCTGCAGGTGATCAGAGGAATAGCGGTGAAGGCCAGGGCCGCTTGACTGATGCATTTTTAAATTTCTTTAGTCCTCGACGCCTATGGACGTCAAATGTAGGCACCCATTGCCAGCGTCTTCACCATATGGTGCAGGACTACCTAGGGGCAAGGGCAGACCTGGATACCTTTCCAGCAGGTGATCCACTGGCTTACTGGGTGTTGAGATTGGATCACTGGCCAGAACTTAGCCAATATGCTATGCAGCTACTAGGTTGCCCTTCATCTAGCGTGCTTTCCGAAAGGACGTTCAGTGCCGCTGGAGGTTTTGTCACAGACAAAAGAGTGCGTCTGTCCACTGACTCTGTAGACCGGCTGACATTTATAAAAATGAATCAGTCCTGGATCAGCAGCTATCAATCCCCTGATGCTGAAGTAATGGAATAGATAGAGGATGTCCTCTTCTGCATTCACAAAACCTCCAGCACTGAACTCTTCCACAATACCACAAAAGGGTTACGGTGTGAAGGCACTTGCTGCCATGAAAGGCACAATATCTGGCTGCACTGACGCCCATTAAAAAAACAAAAACTTTTGAATATAGGACCACAGAGGGGTTACTGTATGATGATACTTGCTGGCCTGGCACCAAAGGCACAATATCTGGGTGCACCGACGCCCATTACCAGATCAAAAACTTTTCAATAAAGGACCACATGGTCCACCCCTGCACTTTTCCACAATACCACAGAGGGGTTACTGTATGATGATACTTGATGGCCTGGCATTAAAGGCACAATATCTGGGTGCACTGACGCCCATTAACAGATAAAAAAACACTTTTCAATATAGGACCACATGGTCCACCCCTGCACTCTTCCACAATACTACAGAGGGGTTACTGTATGATGATACTTGATGGTCTGGCATTAAAGACACAATATCTGTGTGCACTGACGCCCATTAACAGATAAAAAACGTTTCAATATAGGACCACATGGTCCACCCCTGCACTCTTCCACAATACTACAGAGGGGTTACTGTATGATGATACTTGCTGGCCTGGCACCAAAGGCACAATATCTGGGTGCACTGACGCCTTAACCAGATGCATATCTTTTCAATATAGGACCACATGGTCCACCCCTGCACTCTTCCACAATACCACAGAGGGGTTACTGTATGATGATACTTGCTGGACTGGCACCAAAGGCACAATATCTGGGTGCACTGACGCCCATTACCAGATCAAAAACTTTTCAATAAAGGACCACATGGTCCACCCCTGCACTCTTCCACAATACCACAGAGGGGTTACTGTATGATGATACTTGATGGCCTGGCATTAAAGGCACAATATCTGGGTGCACTGACACCCATTAACAGATAAAAAAAACACTTTTCAATATAGGACCGCATGGTCCACCCCTGCACTCTTCCACAATACCACAGAGGGGTTACTGTATGATAGTACTTGCATGCCTGGCACTAAAGGCACAATATCTGAGTGCACTGCCATTGACGCCTGTATCAGATTCATATCCTCAGAGGGGTTACGGTGGGACGGCACTGTTGCCGACGCTAAAAGCCCAATTTTAAAGCACCTATTGTTACTTTCATCCAAAGCCTGCATAAGTTTCACAATAATTTAGCCCAAAAAAACACCAAACTTTTTCTGCGCGTCCTAAAATGTCTTTTCATACAGGCTGCCGCCCCAAGCAGTTGTTTTTGGATAGATCAAAGGAAAAGCATTTACCGTCATATGAAACGTCATTTATTTGTTTTTAAGTGTTTCTATACATCCTAGAAATCCGCCACTTCACGGGCAGGTTATGGGGACCTCCTAGGCACGATATTTGAAGGAATTTTTCGTTTTTATTTTTAACCCTTATTTCATGGAAAACTCACTGTCCCTTTAAAAAGTTTTTTTAAAACTTTTTGTCCTGGTTTCCTGTCCCCCAGGGCACTACCCGGACCGCCATACACCTTTTATGGCAAATATGTAGCATATATGCCCTCTTGGAGGGCACTCTAAAAAACCGAATTTTCAGCCCCATTGACTTGCATGGGGGTTCGGGTTCGGTCCCGAACAAATGGGAAGTTCGGGTTCGGGCTCGAACCGAACTTGGGGAGTGTTCGGCTCATCCCTAATGTTCAGCACACAAGCTATGGCTATGGTGATGTCCCGTGCCGTGGTGCTGTACAAATCCCAGGGAATTATGTATATATGAAGCAGATGGGAGCACTCATGGACTTGTGTTAAGTAAAAAATATATTTATTGGGTATGCATTAAAAAATTTCCGACGTTTCGGCTCGCTAACAAGTCTTAATCATGGATCATGAATTAAGGCTTGTTAGCGAGCCAAAACGTCGGAATTTTTTTAGTGCATACCCAATAAATATATTTTTTACTTTACACAAGTCCGTGAGTGCTCCCATCTGCTTCATATGAGGACTGAGGACTGAGGACTATCCACAGCTTCACCTGGGTAATCTGCAGAGCTTCCAACCCCGCTTGGGTAAAAGTGAATTT
Organism: Leptobrachium leishanense; assembly: GCA_009667805.1. Lineage (NCBI taxonomy): Eukaryota > Metazoa > Chordata > Amphibia > Anura > Megophryidae > Leptobrachium > Leptobrachium leishanense. The sequence continues at coordinate 349,272,825 of CM019065.1, forward strand.
TGCTATTATCTATGTATATTATCAACGAAAATGGCCAAAAACAAACATTAAAACGTATTGCAGATATAATGAATATACAGAGTGACAGGATATATTTCTTATATGAATGTGAAAGAGTTACAAGATCTTTATTATGTGTCATATGTGCTTATATATCATTTATAAAACATAATAACCATCAGGTCACTCTTTATATAATATCTTTATCTTCATAAATTAATTTTCAGACAATTAACGCACAGAGTAAAATCATGGTTATTTAGTGCGGTTTGTGACTGGATACAATTTAATTAAAAATAACAAAAAACACAATTTTGTTATCGTCAGATAACAGTTTGCAGCTTTACCCGGGTAATCCTCGGAATTCAGTGATCTGTAACCTGCTGAAAACCCAAGAAAAGCGGAGAACCCAGAGGCGTTTGGATATTTTGCAGATTACCCGGATAAAGTCTGATGTTTCCATGCACATCACACTTTATCCAGCGACACTAGGGTAATGTACGAATTCAGGCTTTATCCGTAACATATACATTATCTGCACAAATCATAATTCTTAAACTTGTGTGAGTCAGTTTTGACAAAATAAGTGTCTGAATACCTGCGATATTGGCAATTAAGAAGCATTCGAAATTCTGTATTGCCGAGCTGCGGAACCAAATCAATCCAAAATATAGTGATCTGATTGCTATTCCTAGCCCTAACCCTAAAAGTAAAATGAGAAGTTTTGGTTTACTTGAATGGCCATTGAAGTGTAAGCCCTCCTGCCCCGTCAAGGCACCTCTTGGTATGGAGAGTCCTACCTAATGAAACCAGAAGCCGCTCCTCTGAGCAAATGCACACTCTCCTGCTGCAGGTGGGCTTACACTTCAATGGCCATTCAAGTAAATCAAAACCTCTGATTGTGTTTTGTTTCACATGGAGTCAGGGCCGGCGCTAACATAAGGCGGCACAGGCGGCCGCATTACTGTCTGGCTTCCTACCAGTTTGAGGGGGCGGACTTGCGGTGGTGAGTCATGTGACGCAGCTGCAGTGGCAGTACTGACGGCCAGGGAGAGACCCTGCGCAAGCGCAGCATTGCCTCATTCTAGCCTGGCCCAGCGAGCGGAGATGGAGTGGGCGGCGCCATGCTGATGTTATCATCATTGTTGGTGGGGGCGGGCCGGGCGCCGACAAGGCCAAGAGGGGCAGAGTCTACCTCTATCTTGGTCTCCACAAAGATGGCGGTCCCCGGCCCGCCTCCGCCAATAATGATGACGTCGGCAGGGTGCGACGGCGAGACCTCTGCTCGCTAGGCTAGCCGGGCACTGCACCGGTCCTGAAATGGCGGCTCCCAGTCTCCACCGGTCCTTGCAGGCTGTTGCAGGAGCCAGCGCCAGCCACAGCCAGGCCAGCCCAGTCGCACCCTTGTGGTCCACCGGCGTTCACTCCCCCTCCTTGACCTGTCTGGACAGAAGTGACAGGCATCAGAGCGAGGAGTGGAGGCCCAGAAGAAGGACCTTGCTGGAGCTGGACTACTTCTGGAGACGATCGCAGGCACAGTCACAGACTCCGGTATCTCTATATGTATCTGTGGGGCCGGGCATGATCTGAGGTCTATATATATATATATATCTGTGGGCATGATCTGAGGTCTATATGGATCTGTGGGCATGATCTGAGGTCTATATATATCTGTGGGCATGATCTGAGGTCTATATATCTGTGGGCATGATCTGAGGTCTATATATCTGTGGGCATGATCTGAGGTCTACATAAATACAGAAAAAATGGCATTGCGCCCATACTCACCAGAGCGGCAGCAACTGCCAGGAGTAACAGCCCAGTTAATGTATAAAACATAACAAGGAAAAAAGGTGTCATCTGCGCTCGTTTCTATGTGTTCCATGTACAACAAAACTGAGGTTTTTGTTTGTTTCAATGGCCATTGCAACGTAAGCTCACTCGCCACTTCACGGCACCTCTTTACAGAGTGAGTACCTAACATGTACCAAAAGGCCGCTCTACTGAGCAGCTCCAAGCCCCTCCAGCTGCTTTTCAGCCAAGGAGAGGCAGAGATGGTGGGTTTTATTTATACACGCACCAAACACTTCCCATTTGGGATTAAAAACAAAAACATGGAAAGAGGAACAGCTGCAGAACGACGGACTAGTGTTACAAGCATGATACACATAAATACAGAAAAAATGGCGTCGCGCCCATACTCACCGGAGCGGCAGCAACTGCCAGGATGATCTGAGGTCTATGTGGGCATGATCTGAGGTCTACAGTATATATATTAGTGGGCATGATCTGAGGTCTATATATATCTGTGGGCATGGTCTGCGGTCTATATCTGTGGGCATGGTCAGAGGTCTATATCTGTGGACATGATATGAGGTATATATGTATCTGTGGGCATGATCTGAGGTCTATATATGTATCTGTGGGCATGATCTGAGGTCTATATATCTATCTGTGGGCATGATCTGAGGTCTATATATATATATCTGTGGGCATGATCTGAGGTCTATATGTATATCTGTGGGTATGATCTGAGGTCTCTATATATCCTTTACTCTCTGCGTGAAGACACCAAACACTCACGATAGAGATTATTATGCATCTCTATCCTGATTGGCTTGACATGACACGGATGGGGGGGGGGCACCAAAACGCACCTTCGCTGACTAGACAAAAAAGCTTGCACCGGCCCTGCATGGAGTTATATAGAAATGAGCACAGAACACTTTTCTTCTTGTAATGTTTTATACATGAACTGGGTTGCTTCTTCTCCTGGTCATTGCAGCTGCCCTGGTGGGCAAGGGCGCAACACCGCTTTTTCTAACCCTAAAAGTACCCCAACACTAAAATCAACTCTTGAGCCTAAAATTAACCCTCACCCTCAAAAGTAACCTTAATCTTAAATATCAATGATAATAATAACCCAAAACATATCCCTAACCCTAAACGTAACCTTAAACCTAATGCTAACTGTAAACCTAACCTTAATAGTAACCCTAACCGTAGCGCTAACCATAAATGTAACCCTAATTTTTCCCTAACAGTAACTTTAATCTTAACCCAAACCATATCCCTATCCCTAAACCTAAAAGTAACCTTAAGCCTAACCTGACTGTAACTCTAACCTTAAAATAAACCCTATCCATAGCCCTAACCTTAAATGTAACCCTATTCCTAACCCTGACCCTAAAAGTAACCCAAACTACTTGTTTTAGAATATAGATGGTGGATATAGAGGGGTAGTGGTATAGAGTGGTGTATGCGGCTATAGGGGGAAAAATATTTGTTTGCCACTGAATTTGCTGCTACATTCTCCAATCTGATGCGATATGAAATTGGGCTAAATAGGAAACATCTGAATCCGGAATATTTGGATTCAGACATTTTCAAATTGAACCGAACCAAAATGTTATGTCGTGCACATGTCTAATAATATTTACTTTATTTCAGGTGGCACTCATTTATCTCCTTCGCTTGACAACACTCCAAGGCCATTCAATAACGGACGAACTGCAAGTGAACTACTGATTCCTACAGACAATAATTAATCTCTTTCAGTTGAAAATTAGACTAAATGCCAACGTCTGTGAAATATGTTGACACTTCTTAATTTTTAAAATTGTAATCATTCAGGGTCAAAGGGGACATAGGCTTTGAATTCTTCATTTTACAGTTTACATATACATTGGACTCATCCAGCAGATATTAAACCAAGGAATGAAGAATATCTGCATGGCACGTATTGATTTTTGGTCTGTCCACTGTTGTCCAGGGTTCTATTTACATTTTCTTTAACCACATCAATTTACCATCCCGGTAAAACACTTTGGGCCCTATTACATTCCTAATGCAAAAACGCTCGCACAGGATTTTTTGCACACAGCATTAAGCGAAAACACGCGAAAATTAATGGTGGTATTACAATTCTCGCGCATTTTTTCATCCGTCCAAAAATAACGTTTGGAAAACCGACGTGCAAAAATGCGCGCAAAGCACCGTTGCGCGCAGAAATCAGTGAGCACAATGTAATTTTTGACACGAGTCCGTCATTTTTTGACGCGAGTCCGTCATTTTATTGCGGACTGCGCACAACAGACATACGTTTTGACGGAAGACAAGATAGTGGCAATCCTTTTTGACAGATCTAGTAAACAAATCTTGCGCATCGACGTTCTCCGTTATGAATCCGCAGTTTGGTACGGTCAGGTTGTTACAATTTGCCGTTACCACCAGCTTTTCAAAGACGTTAAAATTATGCGCGCAAACGTTGTCTGTTAAATTTTGCGCTAAGATTGTAATACCATGCGCGCACCAGCGCACAAATACATTTGCGCTCACAATGTTATGTATAGGACGCGCACAGCTCATTATGCTCGCGCAGGTCCATCCCGACCTCGTTAAACGTTAATGCGCATTTTTTGCGCGGACGTTGTAATACGACTTTCAGCGCAAAGGATTTTGCCCCTCGCATTAACGCGTCTTTGCGCATGCGCAAAATTGTGCGCGAGGAATGTAATAGGGCCCTTAATAAACAAATAAGGTTCTCTTCTTTAGCAAAGACAAACCCTTTACAGTATATATTTATGAGCATTCCTCATAATTGTTATTTTACCTGTGGAACCCTTAACAATAACTTGACGTATATCAAATTTGGCTAAATCCACAAAACCTTTTATCACCCCTCATGCTGCGTGCCCCTCTTGGTAGCTGAGAAAAGAAGAGAAAATGATTTTTAAAGACTTACTTAAAGAATAATATTTTTTTGTAGTGTGCAACCTGCGCTAAATTGCATATTTTTTTAAATCAGGCATATTATTTAATACTCCTTTAAACAATGAAAACAAAATGGAAAAAACATGAAGTTACTGTTACATTAATGACACAGGAAGTCCACCACATTCTACAACGGAAAACTGTTAAATTCTGCTCTTTTTTGATAAACGTTTACACTTCTTAAAGCAGTAACAGCAGTCAAAGGCTGAAGAGTGAACAGGTCATTTAGAAGTTGTTGAGAGGTATTTGGTCATTTATTTAACCCTTCAACAACCAGAAAGACTGGTAATGCTGATCCATCTGTCAGCAAACAGCTTGGTGTCTTGTCTGATGCAGCTAGTGATAGCCGTTGGCAGTTGTTCCGTTTGATCACAAGTAACGCCAGTGCAGTAACATGTTAATCGGTGACATTATATCCAAGCTGCGTTAGACCTGTCTGCATTACCAGGGCGATCTGGTGTACTACCATGAACAAAGTCCTGCGATGCGGTATATCATTTCCTTTTGTGGCTCGCATGGTGCGTGCTCGCATGAAGGGACCAAGAAGCTTGTGTTGTGGCCGATAACTCCTATTCAGGTCAGGAGAGGCGCCAAAAATAGATGGATTTTGACAGTCTACTGACTACGAACAAGAGTTGCCAGCTGTTGGCGGTGCTTAAGCTATCCTAGAAATGCGCGCAGCCCCATTCAACCTGGCTCCGATCCAGAGTAGAGAGTGACAGCTGTAGGACGGATCTGTGAAAATGCTGAGAGCTCCAAAAACAGAACTGGCCTTGGGAAGATCCTTCCAAGATTCCAAGATTCCTTTCTTCAGCCAGACGGAGCCTTTGGAGCATGGACAGCCAACCAAATAAATTAATATTCTGTAAGAAAAACCTACTTTTTAATGCCTCCTCTATCTCTGCATTTAGCTTGAGTGTGCTTATTATACTTTGGTCCAGGGATATCATACTTTAATATCTGCAAACATTTACAGGTCTATTCAAAGATATGTGAAACTCAGGAGAATGACTGGAGAAGTGAAAATTCTAGATCAAAATAGCCAAACCAGAAAAATTCTCCCATTTATCTCACTTTCCAAATCGGCTATTTGGTCTAGATTGTTCTCTTCTCCTTCCAGTTTTCCTGAGTTTCACCTTTCTCTGAATAACCCTGTGCATTTCAAGCTACATGGGAATTACAGTAACTGCAAGTGGAATGTGCATCCACTTGAAAGGGCATGGGTCAGGTCACAAAAAGTGCGAACTATCATGGACTTTGCATACTTTCTACAGTATATAGTGTGATTTCTCACTAGAATTACTGGTTTACGTGCTTCTTCATATTTTTTGCCCGTAAATTTTATTTGATCGACATTGTTAGAGAAACTGATAAAGAGCGTATAAGGCAATCCCATAGTAACAATGTAAACAGCTTACTCATTGCACATTCCAGCTAGGACCCCTACAGAGCAGCATAAATAATTACTAGAATAACCTTTTCAGTGTTGCTCCTACCAAGGTAAACATAGACAAATAAATTAAATAAAAAAAAAACCGTGTACACTCCTCACAACACAAAAGAAGAGTTGACGATTGCACCACCTTCAACTTGCAGCCAAAGCTTAAGGGGTTATTCGAAGAGCCGAATTTGCCATCGAATTGCACCAAACAGTGAATTTCCCTATACGGTGCAATATTGTGGCAATTCGGCATTTTTCGGTATTCTTTTGGGAATTTTTTTTTTCCTTTTTTTTCTGTAACAGCCCTTTTTATTATCATTCATTGGATCTTATATGTAAATTTCAGACATTTTCGTTCTGTAGTTTCTTTGCAAACAGCGTTTCACTTTTCAAACATTCAAGTGAACTGTTTGTTTTTTTTCACTCCATTCGTCTGCGGTGTCGGCTTTTTCTGCCGGTGGCTCTGCGCTGTGATCGACGGCTGCTCAGGTTTCTCCGGCGTGTTCGGCGGTGTTAATCCAGATGTTTTTGCGGGTTGCAGTGTGCGTTCGCCAGGATTTGCGGTGAGTATTCGGCGGGTTTGCGGCGACTTTTCGCTGCACTACGACGGCCCTGTGGTGCTTGCTGAATACACTGCAGGGTCGCCGAAATAGGATCGCCGAATCGCACCGAATTAAAGAGAACGAAAAGTCACCGAACGTGCGGTGACTTTTCGATTCTCTTTGAATAACCCTGTATATATTTATTTTTTCGACTTCTTTCGACATTTTTCTGGGGAGTTTTCGGCAAAATTTTTGATTCAAATTTTTTTTTAAATGGTGATTTTTTTATTTTATTCTGTAGCAGACCTTTTCATTATTATTAATACCTTATATAATATTTTCACGCATTTGTTTTGTTTTAAATGGCTTTTGAAAATGTAAGTATTTTTTTACCCCCATTCGGAGGCTGATCGGCTCTTTTCAGTGGCGATCGGCGGTCTGTTTGGAAGATCGTCGGCTGCGTTCGGTGTTTTTTTGGCAGTGTACCGGTGGCATTTGGCAGTTTTTTGGCAGCGTTCAGCGTTTTATCAAATGCGTTTGACGTGTTTATCAGTAGCATTTGGCGCAGAGGCGTAACTAGAAACAACAGGGCCCCAGTGCAAGAATCCATGAAGGGCACCCCACCTCGTCGGCTGTGGGGAGGGGCCAAGGTGGGCCATTGAAGTCAGCGGGGCGTACCAGTACGCCCCGCGCCTTCAAGACCCACCCTCCTCCCGACCCCCAGATATCAGACCCCAGTAATTAGCCAGTATCAGACCCCGGTAATTAGCCAGTATCAGAACCCCAGTAATTAGCCAGCATCAGACCCCCAGTAATTAGCCAGCATCAGACCCCCAGTAATTAGCCTGCATCAGAACTCCAGTAATTAGCCAGCATCAGACCCCAGTAATTAGTCAGCATCAGACCCCCAGTAATTAGCCAGCCTCTGCTCACACACACACACACACATACACAAACAACCCACCCCAGCTTGTTACATACTTACCATAGGTAAGTATGGTCTCCACTCTCTCCACTTCCCCTCCCTGCACGTGCTGGACACTTCCAGCACAGCAGGGGAGGCTCTGCTTTGCGTGGCTGTGGAGGGAGAAGGGGCGGGGCCAGCATGTCCCCATGTGAGCAGCTGTCCTCTCCTTCCTCGTCCTCTCCCCCTGGCAGGGCCTTTACTTCTGGCACAGCTTGTGGGAGTTTGATCCCACACGCTGTCGATCAAACGGGAGACCAGGTGCCTGACCCCTGCCTGGACTGTGGGGCAAGCAGGACTAGTCCGGCACCCCCCATCCGGTTGTGGGCCCCCGGACTCAGGGGCCCAGGTGCAGTGGCACCCGCTGCACCCCTAGTAGTAACGCCCCTGATTTGGCAGATCCATTCGGTGCACTTCGGGGACCTGCAGTGAATGCCTAATTTACCGCAGAGTCGGCAAATTCAGCTCACCGAAGTGCGCCAAATGAAAAAGCACCGAAATTTTGGTGCTCTTTGAATAACCCCTATAGTGTGTTGGGACACAAATTGAAGGGGCACGCTACACACCCTGACTACTTTAGCTTTTCAAAGTGGTTAGTCTGTGTGGAGTGCCATTCCTCCGTCTCCACTCTCCCTCCTGCCCAGTTCTCCAGATATTCTTGTGTGAAGCAGATGAGATTTCTCCACCCACAGAAACATCAGCAGTCAGCCAGGATTTTTAATTTCCTGTCTGCTGGTTTCTACAAGGTTTATAACCCTAAGCTCTGTTGAAAATGGTGGAACCTGCCAAAAGGTGGAATACATTGGTGTTTGTTGATAGATTTAAGCAATTTATGGCCATATATTGTGACCTAAATTTCCACCATTTTCAACAGAGTTTAGGGTTATAAACCTTGTAGAATGTCTTGAATGGGTTAAGAACTGTTGTAATCCTGAAAAAGGGGTAAGAGTTTATAGAAGCTTTGAAGGGTTAAAATAATAGCTATTTTGATTGAAATTGCAGACTAGCAATGTCTGCTGGAACCAACTTTCTGCAAATCACTTAACTGAGAAAACGAAAACTAAGGGACACCATCTAAAGTTTAGACCTTTTCATCCCAGCAATATTTCCATAAAGGATAAATAAATACATGAAAACTAAAAATGAGCAAATTTACATTACATTTTTTTTTTACTACTTTGAAATATCTTTCTCAATGCAAAATCTCAGCAAAAATCACTTGGTATTAAAAGGGGGTTTAAAGGCTTTGACATACTGAACTGATTTAGGTAAAGTTAAAATAAAACTGGAAAGCCCTTTTTGGAAAGGAACATCTACCTATCTATCTCTGTGTGTCCATCTGTCATCTACACACACACATCACAAGCGAGAGATTGAAGAAGCCAGCAATCAGGTTATTCCCTAAATTGGAGGTTTCTGAGAATTACAATTTTTGGTCAATTTACAGCTATTCCCAGTTCAGTGAATCATTCGGATGGAGCAACGAGTTGAAAGCTTACTGACAACAACAGGTTGGTAGTACAATTCCCAGAAACAGAGGAAACATGACACAACCGCCACCTATTAGTATAAAGCAGTGATCGAGGCAGCAATTAGTAAACTAATATCATCATTTGCAGCTAGCTGAAGCATGTACAAAGCTGCTGGGACATCAGGCTGCTTTCAGCGACAAGAAGCATTATAGGAAATACACATTTCACACTGTTTAAGTGGTTATTTGTCAATTTGTAGAGCTATTCGCCATGCATTTATTAATTAGTTTGTTTTAGATAAAACTAATTAAATTCCGGCATAATCCAGTAATCTTATGTATAAAACGTATCGCTGTGTGTGATAAAATTCAATGGGCTATTACAATCATCACGCTAAAACCGGGACGCTAAGGAGAAAAACCTGCGCCTGCAGGTTTCTTCTTAGCGTCCCCGTTTTAGAGTGATATTACACTGCAGGCGCTAAACCAGCAGCCTGCACCGTAACACAGCGCTAAGCCTCAGGATGCTTGCGGCAGGCAAGGTCAAGGCAGGTCACCTGGGATTCCTTTTTTGATTTCTTACCTGCAGCATATGAATTCTACATACTCTAGGGTTGCATTTTTCATGCACTGATCATCAGCATGAATAAATAATGTGTCCAGGAAAACCTGGCCGTTCTGACTACCCTATTGGCCCTCCAGATGTTTTGGAACTACATCTCCCATGAGAGCTTGGCTGAGCATTTTAGCAGAGTCCTGGGTTAGAATAAGGCGGATTTGTACAAGGTCCTTCTGGCTGAAAATGGTAAGTTTTGGTTAGTGATTTCTATGTGAGGAGGGAAAGTGAGATTAGGGTCTATGCGGGCAGCGAAGTAGAAGCAGGGCCGGTGCTAGACTATTTTGCACCCTAGGCAAGACCAGCTACTTGCACCCCCCCCAAAAAAGATGGATATATTGCCCCAGCTCACATTGGTATATTTGCCCCCAGCTCTCACGTGGGTATATTTGCCCCCAGCTCTCACATGGATATATAGCCCCCAGACCAGCTCACACATGGATATATTGCCCCCAGACTAGCTCATACATGCATATATGCCCCAGACCAGCTCACACATGGATATTTTGCCCCAGCAGCTCACACATGGATATATTGCCCCAGACCAGCTCACACAAGGATATATTGCCCCAGTCTAGCTCACACATGCATATATGCCCCAGACCAGCTCACACATGCATATATGCCCCAGACCAGCTCACACATGGATATATTGACCCAGCAACTCACACATGGATATATTGCCCCCGCAGCTCACACATGGATATACAGTCCGGTCCAGAAATATTGGGACATCGACACAATTCTAACATCTTTGGCTCTATACACCACCACAATGGAGTTGGAATGAAACAAACACAATGTGCTTTAACTGTAAGCTTTAATTTGAGGGTATGTCCATCCAACTCAGGTAAAAGGTGTAGGATTTACAGCAGTTTGCAGATGTGCCTCCCACTTGTTAAGGGACCAAAGGTAATGGGACAATTGGCTTCTCAGCTGTTCCATGGCCAGGTGTGTGATATTCCCTCATTACCCCAATTACAATGTGCAGATAAAAGGCCCAGAGTTCATTTCAAGTGTGCTATTTGCATTTGGAATCTGTTGCTGTCAACTCTCAAGATGATATCCAAAGAGCTGTCACTATCAGTGAAGCAAGCCATCATTAGGCTGAAGAAACAAAACAAACCCATCAGAGAGATAGCAAGAACATTAGGCGTGGCCAAAACAACTGTTTGGAACAGTCTCAAAAAGAAGGAACGCACCGGTGAGCTCAGCAACACCAAAAGACCCAGGAGACCACGGAAAACAACTGTGGTGGATGACCGAAGAATTCTTTCCCTGGTGAAGAAAACACCCTTCACAACGGTTGGCTAGCTCAAGAACACTCTCCAGGAGGTAGGTGTATGTGTGTCAAAGTCAACAATCAAGAGAAGACTTCACCAGCGTGAATACAGAGGGTTCACCACAAGATGTAAACCATTGGTGAGCCTCAAAAACAGGAAGGCCAGATTAGAGTTTGCCAAACAACACCTAACAAAGCCTTCACAGTTCTGGAACAAGATCCTATGGACAGATGAGACCAAGATCAACTTGTACCAGAGTGATGGGAAGAGAAGAGTATGGAGAAGGAAAGGAACTGCTCATGATCTGAAGCATACCACCTCATCAGTGAAGCATGGTGGTGGTATTGTCATGGCGTGGGCATCTATGGTTGCCAATGGAACTGGTTCTCTTGTATTTATTGATGATGTGACTGCTGACAAAAGCAGCAGGATGAATTCTGAAGTGTTTCAGGCAATATTATCTGCTCACATTCAGCCAAATGCTGCAGAACTCATTGGACGGCGCTTCACAGTGCAGATGGACAATGACCCAAAGCATACTGCAAAAGCAACAAAAGAGTTTTTGAAAGGATAGAAGTGGAATGTTATGCAATGGCCAAGTCAATCACCTGACCTGAATCCCATTGAGCATGCATTTCACTTGCTGAAGACAAAACTGAAGGGAAAATGCCCCAAGAACAAGCAGGAACTGAAGACAGTTGCAGTAGAGGCCTGGCAGAGCATCACCAGGGATGAAACCCAGCGTCTGGTGATGTCTATGCGTTCCAGATTTCAGGCTGTGATTGACTGCAAAGGATTTGCAACCAAGTATTAAGAAGGGAAAGTTTGATTTATGATTATTATTCTGTCCCATTACCTTTGGTCCCTTAACAAGTGGGAGGCACATCTGCAAACTGCTGTAAGTCCTACACCGTTCACCTGAGCTGGATGTACATACCCTCAAATTAAAGCTGACAGTCTGCAGTTAAAGCACATTGTGTTTGTTTCATTCCAACTCCATTGTGGTGGTGTATAGAGCCAAAGATGTTAGAATTGTGTCGATGTCCCAATATTTCTGGACCTGACAGTATTGCCCCCAGACTAGCTCACACATGGATATATTGCCCCCAGACTAGCTCACACATGCATATATGCCCCAGACCAGCTCACACATGGATATATTGCCCCAGACCAGCTCACACATGGATATATTGCCCCAGACCAGCTAACACATGGTTATATTTGCCCCCAGCTCATATGGGTATATTTGCCCCAGCTCATATGGGTATATTTTCCCCCCAGCTCATGTGGGTTTATTTGCCCCCAGCTCATATGGGTATATTTGCCCCCAGCTCACATCATGGATATATATTACCCCCAGCTCCCATCATGGATATATATTGCCCCCAGCAGCTCACATCATGGGTATATCTTGCCCCCAGCTCACAGCATGGGTATATAGTGAGCCCCCAGTTCACATCATGGGTATATATTGTGCCCCCAGTTCACATCATGGGTATATATTGAGCCCCCAGTTCACATCATGGGTATATATTGTGCCCCCAGTTAACATCATGGGTATATATTGTGCCCCCAGTTCACATCATGGGTATATATTGAGCCCCCAGTTCACATCATGGGTATATATTGCGCCCCCAGTTCACATCATGGGTATATATTGAGCACCAGTTCACATCATGGGTATATATTGAGCCCCCAGTTCACATCATAGGTATATATTGCACCCCCAGTTCACATCATGGGTATATATTGAGCCCCCAGTTCACATCATGGGTATATATTGTGCCCCCAGTTCACATCATGGGTATATATTGCGACCCCAGTTCACATCATGGGTATATATTGCACCCCCAGTTCACATCATGGGTATATATTGTGCCCCCAGTTCACATCATGGGTATATATTGTGCCCCCAGTTCACATCATGAGTATATATTGAGCCCCCAGTTCACATCATGGGTATATATTGAGCCCCCAGTTCACATCATGGGTAAATATTTCCCCCAGATAACATCATGGATATATATATATTGTGAATTTGCGCCCCTATACCTGTTCGAATCATGTCCACAGTGACCAGGACAGCCAGGAGCCAAGCCGAGCCGTGGAGACAGAGCCTTCTCTTTTTCTCCAACGCATCTCTGCCTTCTTCCAGCGCCTGACGTCATGCGAGGGCGCGCGTGCTGCCGCCAGCCCCAACACGTGCCGGCGGCGCCGCGTCAGCCGTTTGCGTGCTGCGGAGGTGGAGCCTAGCCCGGTGTCGCGTATGCGAGCGTGCGGCCCAGAGGCCCGCGAGTAAATTGTGGCACCCAGCTGCCCTAGCGGGCCGCAGTGGCGGATACGGTCACAATTTTATTTTTTAAAGTGGACTGGGGCCGGGCCCGGCTGCGCCCTAGGCGGGCACTGCGCTCTAGGCGGCCGCCTAGCGGCAGCGCCGGCCCTGGGTAGAGGTAATATAGGCAAAGTAGTTGGGCCCCTGAGTATTGGACAGAGGGCCCTCTTTTTCCGGAGTGCTCCAAATATAGTTAAGGCAGATGGTCAGACACAACCTGAGAAATTGCAACAAATGAATGAAACGATTAATCTGCCTGGTATAATAACTCTCCCTCAAATTAAACGCATGTATGAAGTAGATGTGATGACCACATGGGAATCTTGTAAATGCACAAATTGAATTAGAATAAAACATGTTTATTACTGTATTATCCGACATTTATAATCATCACTAGCATGTAGACTAAGACCTGAAATAATGAGGTGCGTGTTACCCATTGTACTGCGCTACAGAACCTACGCGAACTGCACATGCGACAGCGGCCGTGCTGCGTCTTTGCAGCAAGTCTCCCCGTCGAAGCACTACGATGTGCGTTCGGGGCTGCAAAGCGCGATCCTCCTATAGGAGGATCGCGCCTTGCAGTGCTGAGCGCACTAACTGCGCTCAGCGAGGTGGCCAGACGGGTGTCAGAGTGGAAGGAACATCCAGTCTCATGGACATTCCTTCCGCTCTTAATAACGCTCGTCTGACACCAGCCTTAGACTTCATTCACATGGCTCCACTGGGCTGTCTTAAACCTGCGATACAACGAAAAATCGATGATTAGTATATCCGACCCTAAAAATAACTCATTATATGGTAATAGCAAGCAGGCTGATGGAGTCAAAATAGTTAATGACTCACTCACAGACACTAATGGCCCCCCATAGAATAGCAACCCTTAAATTATTATGAATTATTAATATTATCATCATCATTTATGTAGATCCAAACGATTATGCAGTGCTCCAACTGTGTACTCGAAAGAACAGCAATTTTGCTGGCTGACTATGCTATATATTTCTTTCTTCCATGGTAGTAACTGTAAAATGTTTCAATCAGACAGTAAGCAGGGGCAGAAATGCCTTACCAGTGGGTCATTACTTTTTTGTATTGATACGTTGCCAGAAAGTTATCGTCCTCCTTCCTGTTATTCTTTAATGCCTCTTAAAACTAAACATTTAAATATCTGTTCTATTTTTAAGCCACGTTTTCTCCTCTTTCTTTTGCCGAAGTGTCTCCATTGCTAAAATATAAAATATTTATTTTGGTCGGCTCACCGAAAGAAAAATAAAATGAAAACAAGCTACAGAATGGACTTTAACCCTTTCGCTGCTGAGGTTTTTCCCGCCCCTGTGCTGAGGTCATTTTTACCGGTTTTGATCATCATGTTTAAACGTGTTTTGAAGGCTTATTTTAGTATATGACCCAGACATATTATATATCGTTCTTTCCGTCAGACTCGGTAGATTCATAATATGTCATTATTATATGTATACGTTATGTCATGTCTGTATATTATAACAAACAATGCAATAAAATATGAATTTTCAATAATTTACAACGTGTAAAGTGTTTTTTTTTCACATTTTAACATGCGAGCAATTGCGGTTATATTTTGTATGGGGTGCGCTTGTTAAAAAAATTAGAGATGGGGTCTCGTTACATTTTTTTGGGGAAAATTACACGATTTTTAGCAAACGCACCGCATACAAAAATCGTTAGTGCAGCATCATTGTTCACATTATAATTGAAATGGGAACAATATTGCTGCATTAACAAACCAAAAAAAAGAAAAAAAACTTGTTTATTTATTTTTTTATAATTTTTTTTTAAATATTTTTTTATTTTAATTTTTTTTTACAAACTTTTTCACAGTAGTGTTTGGTATCGTTGGAACGGCCATGCTCTGGCCAATCCAACAGTACCAAACTTTAACCCCTAGCTGCCACGGATCGGGAGATAGGGGGTTCCAATGAACCCCCTATCTCCACCATTGGTGGCAGCTAGGGGTTAACTCCAGGACCGGCGTCATCGTGCTATGCACGATGACGCCAGTCCTCAGGGGGAGTTCCCGGAGGCTTGGCCGACATCCAAGATGTCGGCCAGCTCCGGGAAAGGATCACGAACCGGCGCTTTTCAGCGCCGATTCGTGATCCGGCTCCCCAGGGGTTAATGCCAGGTACCATTTGGAAGGGCAGGCTGTGCCCTTCCAAACGGTGCCTGGGTTAACCCCCGCAACGCCGCCGATCGGGAGGGAGAGAGGTCCGAAGGACCTCACCCCCTCCGTTTCAGGCGCCTCCTCCGCACATGGGGGGGGGGGCGCCTGAATTAGGTGTCATCGCGACGCCACGATGACACCTAATTACTCCGGCGGCGGTTCCGGATGCTGGGCTGACATCGAGGATGTCAGCCCGCACCGGGGGGGGGCCAGCGATCGGCCGGAACCCGGCCGAACGCTGACCCCAAAGAGAGGACGCGCTGAGCACGTGCATCGCATGTAACGTGACATGCGGTTGGACGCGCTGAGCGCGTCCTTAGCAGCGAAGGGGTTAATCCCGCAAAGACTTTGACATATATTATTCTAAGATTGTCCTTTTTAACAGTATCCATATGCAGTTTGACTTGAAGGGACAACCCGGGCTCCATAATGCTACTAAGTATAACACCCCCAGCACTTGCGATTAACCCCTTCACACCCAAAATAAAGTTATTAATTCGATTTTGCAGTGTAATGCATTGAAAAGCACTCATTAGCATATCAAAAGATCATTTTCACATTTTTTTAAAGACAGTTTAGTGTGTCCCCTCTTGAGAAATGAAATCCTTTAATGGCTCTCCAAGCACCCTGGAGAGACATAAAACCATCTTCAAATAGAGGCCCAGTCCTCACTGTAACAAAAAGTTCAAATACATTACTGCTGCATTACAGCAGCCAAGGAAAGGGCAGAATACAGGGAGAGCTCTGAGATCACTCACTGCTGTACAGGGATAAGATTCAGGGGTTAGAATTACTGAAAATCCCTGTACAGGACAGATACAAGGTGTTACTGTAATTTCCATACACAGGCAATATGACAGATACAGATATTGGTTTTTATATTCTATTGTTATTTTTGGAAGCTGCAGCTAATAATCTCATTATGATCATCATTAAATCCCCATAAGCAGGAGATCTGATTATTTTTTATTATTTTTATCACAGTTACTGTATCTAACACAAAGTTCTTTTCTGCCTGTATAATAATAATGCAGACCCCGTTTGAAATCGTGTAAGATAAAGGACAGCATCTAGAGCTCAGAATCTTACATTTCAACAATATTTCTTTTAAGGATAAACAAATACATGAAATTTTTTAAATGAGCGAATTAACATTATTTTAATTTTTTAACTATCTTAAAATAAAAATTTCTGTGTGAAACTTCTATTTTACCCCATATTTAATTGTCAACTTCAAATCCCATGTTTCAAATAAATGGTATGATAACATTTTTTCCACAAAAATTGCTTGGTAGTGAAGGAGTTAAAGGTCTTACTGATGTGCCCAAACTAGGAAACATTCTACTTGAACTTCCATCTGTATCTCTCTGGTGCAGTATCGGCTGATCTTGGCAGCCCAGATGCTTCAGAATGACATAACCCTTATAGCTCCTCTTAAACCCTTGCCTTCACTATCAAGTGGTTTTCCAAAAAAACATTATCAGAAACCAGTGTTTTTTTTGTCAAATCATTTTTAATTAATTATAAAGTAAGAAATATTTGAGCTTATATCCACTGTATTTCTTACTGTAAATAACCTATTTTTACCAGATGGCGCCATCTACTGCCAAATTGAGTTACAGAGGTTTGAGCAGCAGGTCTATTTTCTTCTATTTCTCCCTGCATCGGCTGCTGAAAGCCCGGAGCTTTCAGCATTGAAAGCATTATCTTTGAACATTATGCCCACAGGGCTAAAACTTTGGGGGCACCTTCTGCAGCCCAAAAGCAAATGAAATTTGTGTTCATTTGCTTTCGGGCTGCAGATTAGCGTATTGAGATATCTCGATATCGGGGTACCAGATGGTGCCTTTGAAGCCTGAGATATCTTGATATCGGTAGTGAAGGGGTTAAAGCTGTCTGAGTATCGTGGGACATGCAACTGCATTACATCCGGAGAGCCAAAGTAATCCATCACCATTCTACTGGAATGTATTTTTGATCCAGAGGCAAGTCTCAAGGTGCTACTACCTGCCCATTTATTATAACACATAATATACTATATTAGGTTTTGGGATTTGATCATATCCTTGGGATGGAGAAATACCTTGGCATGAATGTCCCTTAAAGATCAGGGTATGATACCGCAGATTCTGGTTTATTTAAGGATAAGTAATTACCTAGTCATCCACTCTGGATCCTTATATTTCTCCTGAATGGATTACTTGACTTTTGTCAAAGGTTTCCCGAGGCTCCAAGTGGTTTCTTCTAAGAGCTCAGGCATTAAGGAGATCCAGGTATTAGTTATGATTTGTATGAAACTCAATTGTCATCCAAACACTTGCTATTATTCTATTAGAGAACATTAATGATAAAATCATATACAGGGTTTGATTTTAATTCGGCCCAATGGCCAAAACTGGGAAAATTTTGGGTCAATTTTCGACCATTTTTCAGTCCGGGAGATTCAAATAGTTTCAAAGGGTTTATTGGCAATTTGATTTCTAACAAAATTCCTTTCAACTATCGGCTCTCACGACTATACTCTTTAAAGGAAATATCGGCTTTAGCTATCTAAGTTGAATCTACTAGACATATGCATTTCGTTTCATTCCGAATCAAAATTCGGACGAAAATTAGCCGATTCGTGTTTCGTAAGCATTTCTAAAATATGAAAATTGTTCATCCGAATCTTTGGATCGGTCCGAAAATCCGAATCGTGGCAACATAACGAAAAATCAGAACGAAAATGATCCGAAACGAAATAAAACAAGACAAAATGACCCAAAACGAAAAAAAAAGGAATTAAATGATCCAATCCTAATAAAAACGTGGATTCAATCAGTTGAATAAATATTTTATAGAAACGTGGATTTTATTTACATTGAAACCTATAGGATTCGCCTGATTAAACCTGTCGAACGAGCCATCGAAAATCAGGGTTAGAAACCAGGGTTAGACACTAGGGTTAGGAATTAGGGTTAGAATTTCTAACTCTAATTTCTAACCCTAGCTTCTATCCTAGGTTTAGTCAACTGAATCCTATAGGTTTCAATGTAAATAAAATCCCCGTTTTTATAAAATATTTATTCAACCGTTTATTCTTTTTTTACTTGCAGTAAAGTCTCTTTATTTCTTTTCTAGGAATTTTTAGGCATTTTTCGTGATTTTTTGGTGAAATTTTTGGATTGATTCCTAATTTATTTTAAAACAAGGCTTTTTCCTTTGCAGAATGCAGCAGTTTTTTTTTTTCATTTCATTCTTTCAGTCTGGCTGCATTCTACAGGGGCTGTCCATGGTGCTGAAACCTATTTGGAACCAAGGACAGCAGCCCTGCAGAGCTCCGGAGCAGGGGGGATTTTATTTTTTTACCCAAATCTAAGTAATTAATTAATCCATTCCACATTCCGATAACTGATAAAAGCGAAATAACGAATAAAAAACAATAAATAACAATAAAAACAAAAAAACAAATGGAGCTGAAAAACGAAAACCTGCTGTCCGAGTTTTCGGATTGGTCCAAAAATACGAATCGTGCTACCATATCAAATGACCTGAAATGAAAAAAAAAAAACAGAACGAAACAACAACAAAAAAAAGGAATGAAATTATCCGAAACAAAACAAATTTTTTGGCCATGCACATGTCTCGAGTTTACCGGTATGCCGATATTCGAAAAAATTGCAAATACTGATGGTTGTTCATAAATTAATTTTCCGTCAGAAAGCTAGAGGGAATTAGACTGAAATCTTTTTGTAAACATTGGATATTTCTCTTAGACATGTTTAAATGCACAAATCTGTTTCTGGAGAAAATATGCTTTTTCGGCCATTTTACCGGCCAAACTTTTCTCGAACCGGTGGCATTTTCTTAAATATCAGCTTTGGCTGAATTTTTTCAGCTGAATCAAGCGATATTTTTTGATAATGATGGCTGATAAAATGAAATCGAGCCCATAGTTTCTGTAACTGACCCTTTGGTTTTGCAGCTCTTCATTAACATGTGAGATGTGACTAAATACCCGAATTAGGAATAAAAACATATTTCAAACTCAGCCCAGGATTATTTCCAACACACCTGGCAAACCTGATGATTTACTAATATCTCATGACATGTGTGAAAGCAGATTTCGTCAGCCGCTCGCCAGAAAATTGTTTCCGGATTGGATCATGCTTTGTCTGCTGAGACAGTAACATTAAAACGACATGGAAATGCTTTCTGTTAAACCTATTTAAGTAAAGACCTCATTACTTCTTGTTCCAGAATAACTGAGTCAGAATATTCTCTAAGTGGTGAGTAGGTGGAGAATTAAAAATTTTAGGCCAGAATATTCATGGTGAAAACCAGAGCTGATTCTTTTTTTCTTCAAACTCAGCAGTTTTGAACTTAAAATTGCAGTTCTCTCGCAATTTATCACATTGGAAAAATCCCTCAATTCTATTGTAATTTTTGTTTTATTCCTTTGGTTTTTCACATCATAGCTGTTTCTTAGCAAATATATATATATATGTATATATGTGTGTGTGTGCATATACATATTCCGCTAGCATAGCAAATTTGATTCTTTCCATTTGAATATTTTTTTTGTCAATATTAGACTGATGTAAACAAAATTTAGAGGATCCAGGCCTCATCAGGAGGCTCGTTCTCAGGACCTTCACAAACCTCTCCATTTCTCACTATACATTTACAGGATATCCAGATGTGGACCCCTTGCTCGAGGTGCCTAGAGTGGTGTCAGCTATACCGACCTAACGAGGCCTGACAAGGCCGAAACGATTGTCGGGAGGTTGCTGCACCTCTCTGCAGGGATGACATACTTTGCATTCAGTACTGGCCACCCTTTCTGGGTGATAGCCTCTGATTTGCATATGGAGCAGTTGTCCCTGTAATGGCACAATCGAGACCTGAGCGGGCCCCACACCATAAAGCAGGCCTTTAGTGCCGTTGCTCGTTTTCAGGACCCTCACAAACCTCTCCCTTTCTCTCCAGGCACCCTAAGTCTCAAGTCTTGAAATAACCCGGCAAGGCGAAACGCGTTGAGAATGCATCATTTTGATTTTTAACAGCTTTCTGGTTATATATGGCGAGAGGCTCAATATTCTGTGGTCTTCATTAATATGGTCTGGGTACTCGTAGGCAGCTTTGAACTGCCGAGGCTTAGATAATCTAGTCAATATCTCCGTAGTCTTTATGTCTGGAACAAATGTTTATACAATTCTTTTATAGAGGAACTTTTTATGTGTGTATATATAGATATATATACTGGCTTGGGCTACTTGTGATTTGGGAATTAACCATTTACATTGTCAATAAGATTAAACTAGACTTAGACTATGATCCATCATTCCTCTCTATTGCCATTATTACCATTACATACACCAGTTGGTGTGGGTTCATTTTTTTCTTCTTCCTTTTTTCTCACTCGAGTGTTTTATTTGCTTTTTATTGTTCGTCTTGTGTAGTTGTGGCAAAGTGTGCAAGATATTGCCGGTTATTAGGGTATTATACACAAGAAACACTTGCATTATAGTGTCACCCCTTTTGTACTGTCTAATAACTATTTGCATGTAGTAGCGAACAACTAGGTTTTATTATTAATAAATATAGTATTGTATTTTTTATTGTTCAGGCCAAGTGAGGGTTAGTTCTTGAAATATGCATGTTTAAAGGCTAGGCCCTAGAGGTCTGAACTGTGACAACACCATTGTGGACCATGCTTTTGGCCTTTTTTACTGGAAATTTGTTTGATACCTCAAGGCTTAAAAAATTCAGATTTCAGCCGTAACTTCGCAGGTTCCTAGATAAAAGTTCCCATGATTTTACCGCTTTTTGTGAGTGCCTGGATCCTCTATTTTTGTTTGAATGCTCTACAAGGGTTTAGACAACCCTGGGGTCCATGAACGTCCATCAGGATAACTCATTCAATATGCAGTTTGTTGTGCACCTCCTTCTTTGCTGTTACTGTTTTTAACTAATCCCCCCCCCCTTTTCATAGCTTCATAGTGACATTCCTTGAGTAAAAGGCTAGGCACTAAGAGAAACAATGTGGCAGCCAGATGTATCTTCAAAGACCTGTCACAGTGTTAATAATATTCAAAAACTTCAAAAACTTTATTTGTAAAGTAACACAAAATAACATTTTCTGGTTTGGGGGCGAGTGTAAATTACTGTAGTTTTGTCAATTCACAAATATAATTTCATTCAAAACCAAACATAAAGTAAAATTTTTAGTGATGTCACCGTGAAGAATTTCTTATCTTTTAGTAACCGGACCAAGTGTCCAAAATACTCCGGCTGAGTGCATATGTTTTGACTCCCCTTTGGCATTTCCACATGTTGAAACTTAAAACCAACACAGTGTGCCCACATGGTCCCGTTAAAACAAAAGATTTTGCTTATGCAAAATCACTTCAATTTACCCCATGAAAAAATCTCAAACTTGCTCTAATCCCACTTTACAGAGGGTGGCGTGATTCGATATTTTTTCTGGCCACGAGCAGAGGAAGACCGGGAACAAAGAGTTCTCAGTGTCATTCTGAAGTTCCTCCATGGTTCCTGCACCACCATTCTCGTGTAAACCTATGCAGGGACGCACTTTGCTCCATGGAGTCCTATTGATACCGCCGCCGGAATTAATTAGCAACTCTGTATTATTACAGTTTGAACCACTGTATCAGTGACTCTGTAGTAATATAGACAGAAAAAAGGAAGGTAGGTCCTCCAGTGGAGTGCAAAGACATTTATTCGGGTACAGCAGACCCCATCAAAGTGACGTTTCGACCCGAAGGTCTTAATCATACATACCATACCTACAGACCTTCGGGTCGAAACGTCACTGACTTTGATGGGGTCTACTGTACCCGAATAAATTTCTTTGCACTTCACTCCACTGTAGGTCCTAGCTTCCTTTTCTCTGTCGATATTGGGGGAGAGTGGCGTCCCTACTCCGGTGGTGACCTCGTGGAGATTTTGGTTGGGGCTCCCTCCCGACGGTGGTCGTGGCGCCCTCGTTCTGCGTCTGTAGTAATATAGACGTTAATGGTGAGCTGCCAAGAGTTTTCGACACAAGTGGATCTATCTCCTTAGCGACTTCCTTTTACCGACACTATTCAGAATCAGTCACATGGTTTGTAGAAGTGTCTAATCTTTCACTTTACTGTTCCACAGAGACCACAAGTAGTTTAGTATCAGTACTGGTGTACCACATTATGAAGTCTAATTCATACAATAAACCTGTACTATCTGAGGTTTTCCCAATGAGGTTAATTTACAACAAAAAATATTTAAAAGATGAAGTTTCCTTTTCTGGATACATACGCACGATTAACCAGAGTGTTACCTATTCCCTCTACTCTTTGAACTTGGGGTTTTTCTGAGTAGTTAGAAAAGCCAGTATAAATCATGAGCTTTAAATGGTGAACTTTCATTTGTCTTCATGTCATTTAGTCTGCAGATGTATCACATACAGACTACAAATTTATGAAACAAGTCATAGTTTTATAATCTAGTGCACATGAGTGTATGATTTAATCATTTCAGTTTACCCCTCTACACTTATCGTTACACACATGAAGGACCCTATTACAATCTTCGCGCATACGTTTGCGCCGGCGCAAAAACACATTAACGCGAGGGGCAAAACCCTTTGCACTGAACGTCTTATTACAATGTCAGCTCAGCAAACGCACGTATACGTCTACCGCGGGTGAACCTGCGCGAGCTTACTGTACGTCGCGCATCCTGTACTTAACATTGTGAGCGCAAATGCATTTTTGCTCTGGTACGCGGATGGTATTACAATCTATGCGCTAGGGATTAACGCATAGATGTTGCGCGCATAATTTTAGCAACTCCTTAAAGCTGGTGTTAATGGCAAATTCTATCAACCTGGCCGAACCCAAATACACCAGCCCAAAAAAAAATGCAGCAAAGTATAGTTACACATTCTAAACATACCAAGCCAATAAAATGGAGAAGTTGTGTGTGCATTTTTTATTGATGCAGCATATATGCGCAGATTGACTTTGACAGGTGCAAAAACTTAACGTGAGACAATTGTGGTTCTTAATTCTGATTGGCTGAATTGCGTGAAAAAAACAGTCCGCACACTGATTTCTGCGCGTAACGCTGCTGCGAGCGCATTTGTGCGCGTCCGTTTTACGCGTGTTATTGCTCGACGGATGAAAAAATGCGCGAGGATTGTAATTCCAGCGGTGATTTACACGCGTTAATTTTTAATGCTGGCTGCACAACTTCACGCGTTGCGCGAGCATTTTAACGCGAAGATTGTAAAAGGGCCCGAAATGTCTTAAGGGGGTACTATAGGGTTAAATATTACCCGCTGCACTCTTCCCTCTTGTCTTCACCCTTTCATTTCTTTTAAAATCTCACCTGAAAACAGCGTTGGTCTCCCTATGATCTCTGCAGGATATGGCATGCTTCCAGCTCAGCATGTTCCTGGACAGCAGGAGCCTGGGCACTTCGGCTAACCCAGTGGCTCTCAATGCAGGAAGGCTTTGATACCATTGGATAAGGCTTGTTCCCAAAGGGCCCAAAGCCTTGATTGCTGAGCATAGGCTCTGGATGGTGTTAAGCGTTCAACGTTTACAGTGTGCATATGATATTATACTAATTAACCCTTACTACAGTCTATAGTGTGTCTGTAGCGTGGCGGGAGGGCTCTCACAACTGACTGACAGGCAGCACTATTGCCATTCCGCTACGTAAGGACTCAGTTTGAGCAAGGCCTTATGGTGAAAAAAGGGCAGGAACCTTAAGCAGAGAATAGTGCCGGTAAGAATAGTTTATTGAGGAGGAAGCAACCTCTCCAATAAACTATTCTTACCTTTTTTCACCATACTCCAGTTTTTTGGTCGGGCCGTCTCTGGATTCACGTCATTGAGTAAGGCCTTAGGCAGCTGCCTATTTAGATTTCCATAAGGCTGTCTCTGGACGTCCTACACCTACACTGTGGGTTAATGCAGTTCCTGTTTCACCATGTTGATAGCTCGTAATCGTTGCGTTCGCCTGGGTAACCGCACACATGGATTCCTCCGTGAATGATTCCTGAAATAGAATGTATAAACTACAGCCTGCACTGTCCCTTTAAATCTAAATTTAATTAAAGCACTCACTAATTCAACAAGCCCAGCTTCTTCAGAAAATGCTCCGTTCACCTCCCTCAGCCCCAGCGCACATTTAGAATACACAGATTTATTTTATTTAGTCTGGCTGAGCTGCAACTCAACCTCATAATGACCTTCTAGCAGCTTTCCACTATCTTATTTTAAACACATCTACCTGGGACATGCCAAAAAAAGAAATCCGCCCCAAACATTACATTTACAACATATTTACATTTTTTTAAATTCATGTAGTTTTTCACTAAGGCTTATTTATTTTTTTGTATCCATATCATAACGTCAAGGCTTTCAGAAACATGAAACAAAATAAATGAATGAAAAGCAAACCGAGTCGGCAGCGCGGAATCAGATCAGTCCTATAGGTCGCTTGCCATTTGGGTTTTCACACATCTATTTTGAAAATTATATTTTAAGCACGTCATTAATGTCTCTGCCTAGCACCTAGATCCACAAGAAATCAGAGATGGTGTTGGTGGGGCGAGCTGCTATTTCTTTATGTCTAGTCCTCTCCGATTTGCAGAAAGCCTTACATGGAAGAGAATGTGTATATATAAAGTTGAAATATATGCTCTGTGTAATGGGTTTTTATCGCGTGCTAAATTCAGTCTCCTGCCGAATACGACACCGCAAGAGTCCTGATAATTTTCTGCCTGTGGAAAAATAACAGACATTTGTGCTCATAAAAAAAATATGCGATGGTTTGCTCTTATACCAACAACAATAAGATCAACAATAATAAATAATTGAGCTGAACTGATAAAAGAAAATTTTGAGGATGTAGAACCCCAGGCGCGATTCCATTCGAGCCTTTTGCATTTGCGGGTTGTTAACGTTTACGTCTCCACTTGGAAATATATTGACGTCACATCTGCTATTCCAAGTCAAGAAGCGACTTGTGTTACAGTTTGGCTTGTACAGCTAGATGCTTTGTATACATTGCATAGGAAGAGCAAATGCACTAGGAGCCATTGAATGATGAGTGATTGCCAACCGGTTATTCAAGTGTGATGGGGGGAAAAATACTATCTCTCAAAGCCTGATAAGTGATTTTACAACTGAAAAATCACTTAATACTGTGAAAAAAACATGAGAATTTATTTATATTTTAAGCCCTACGGACTCAAAGGGTCTGCTATCTGCTATCTCCTATTCCCCTCTTGCTATTAAGATATCGACTAGAACCAATATACAAATTATCTCCAGTGGATATCTTAATGACTGGAGAAGCTATTCCCCTCTTGCTGCAAACTTTGGTTGCTGATAGGTCATATCGCCGGGTTTGGGTCGAAATCCCTACACGGCCAACTTCCCTACACGGCCAACTTCCAGACATCTAAAATCCCAGCGGCTAACACTAACCCTACTCCCTAACCCCCTAATTCTAGCCCTAACCCCTCTAAACCTAGCCCTAGCCCTAACCCCCTAAACCTAGCCCTAACCCCCCTAAAACTAGCCCTAGCCCTAACCCCCCTAAACCTAGGCCTAACCCTAACCCCTAAACCTAGCCCTAACCCCCTAAACCTAGGATTAGGGTGTTAGTATTAGGGTTAGCCGCTGGGATTATGGATGTCTGGAAGTTGGCCATGTAGGGAACTTGGTATGTCCGGCACTTGTTCTGTCTGGAAGTTGGCCGTCGGGATGTTGGCATTAGGGAACCTGGCTGTAGGGATTTTGTCCGGCACCCCATATCGCCTACCTATTATAAATCAATGTCTGCTATGCCCTGTATAAGAGGCATACCCCTCATCCCACGGTGCAGAGGGCAATGTGATCTGCCACCGCCTCATGCCATGAGCAGTAGGGATGAGCTGTTCGGGTTCGGACGGTTCAGAGTTCGGCCCGAACTTTGGCAGTTCGAAAGTTTGCGAACTTCGAACTTTTTGGGTGTGTTCGGTTCGAGTTCGAAAAAAAAAAGAAATTTTGAAAAAAGTATAGAAAATGCTTAAAAAAATACTAAAAAATCTAGAAATAAAGAGACTCTTTACTGCAGAATATTATAAGCAACGGTTTATTAGATATTGAATTAAAAACTAATGTGTACGTAGAAAGATTATCAACTCTAAATGACCTCTGTTCACAAACGGGCATTACACCAGGTGTTTTTAGTCTGGTAATCAATTTGATACATTGTACACTATACTGAGGGGGTGGGGTGGTGTCTGCTTCTGATTGAGATTTGAGAATTAATTTCCCTCCTAAAACATCCTAATATGCTGCATTTAACTGGTGTTTGAAAAAAATTCAAAATAACATCTAAAGCAATGTTATTTTTCACCTCAGGATTAAACATTCACAGGGTTATTCAGAGAGTGGTGAAAAGCAGGAGAATAACTGGAGAAGTGAAAATTCTAGGTCAAAATAGCCAAACCAAAAAAATTCTCCCATTTAACTCACTTTCCAAATTGGCTATTTGGTCTAGATTGTTCTCTTCTCCTGCCAGTTCTCCTGGCTTTCACCTCTCTCTCAGGGATGTTCAGAGCAAGGTGAAAACCAGGAGAATGGCAGGAAAAGAGAACAATCTGGACCAAATAGCCGATTTGGAAAGTGAGATAAGGCTAGGGTCAGACTAACGCATTTTTCACAGCGACCGAAAGTGCGTCCGAACGCATTGCCGTATTTTTTCACGGAATGCGTGAAAGCGGTCATACGATGTGCATTTTTGTGCGTGATTTTTTATGGATCCAAACCAGGAAACTTTGGGTGTCTGGACGTTATGTTGGCCGGACATGAAGCAGGGTCTGACGTCTCCAAATCACGCACAAACGCCGCTAGTGGACGCAGCGCACTCCGTACGTCTGTACTAGCGGTTCTGCGTTCTCGAAAAAATGCGTTCATTTTCTATTGCGTTGCGCAGCCGGACTTTTGTGCGACCGTACTTCGTATATTTTGCTGCTAGTGCGGCCGTGATTAAGTGCGCCTAAACGCACGTTAAAAATTCGCTAGTCTGACCCTAGCCTAAATGGGAGAATTTTTCTGGTTTGGCTATTTTGACCTAGAATTTTCTCTCCAGTCATTCTCCTGCTCTTCACCGCTCTCTGAATAACCCTGACAGGGTTATTCAGAGAAAGGTGAAACTCAGGAGAATGACTGAAGAGAAAATTCTAGGTCAAAATAGCCAAACCAGAAAAATTCTCCCATTTATCTCACTTTCCAAATCGGCTATTTGGTCTAGAATTTTCCATTCTCCAGTCATTCTCCTGCTTTTCACCGCCAAAAAATCTGTAAACTTTTTCTGCGTGTCCGAAAATGTCTCCTCTGTTCATACAGACTGCCGCCCCAAGCAGTTGTTTATGGATAGATTAAAGGAAAAGCATGTACCGTCATTTGAAATGTCATTTTTTGGTTTTTACATATTTCTTTACATCCTAGAAATCCGTCACTTCACGGGCAGGTTATGGGGACCTCCTAGGCACGATATTTGAAGGAATTTTTCGTTTTTATTTTTAACCCTTATTTCATGGAAGACTCACTGTCCCTTTAAAAACGTTTTTTTTTTACTTTTTGTCCTTGTTTCCTGTCCCCCAGGGCACTACCCGGACCCCCATACACCTGTTATGGCAAATATCTAGCATATATGCCCTCTTGGAGGGCACTCGAAAAACCGAATTTTCAGCCCCATTGACTTGCATTGAGTTCGAGTTCGGGTTCGGATTCGGATCCGAACATTTGGAAAGTTCGGGTTCGGCTCCGAACCGAACTCGGGGAGTGTTCGGCTCATCCCTAATGAGCAGTAGGAGACTGTGATCAAATAGTTCTCAGTGTCCCTCTGCGATTCATCCACAGTTCTTGCACATTCTGCTAATGTGAGCTCAAACCCAGCTTGCGACAGGGATGCACTGGGCTCCATGGAGTCATATTTTTGCCTTTCCAGCTCCCTTTTAGTGACAAGAGGGGTACAGGGCATCTATTGTGGCCCCTGACCCATAATTGAGCCACTGATTGTCACAAAGGGAGCCATTCACTATGCTTTGTGTTGCCACCAAAATGTCAGTTGAAATCAGCCAGTTATATACTTGACTTGTCAGAGTCAGATCAGCTAATCACGTAAGGAAACGATTACTGATACCCCTGATTTAGCCATCTTATTGTCAAGCCTATGCAGACAAGGATGACCTGCCTTTTCAGCCGTGTTGCACTTGTCAGCAGCAATTTCGCACTCAATGAATAGAGCCGTTGGGTACAATAGCTCACACAGTATTTTTGTACAGTTTCTACTGCCAATGCCGGCTCTCTTGGATTATGGCATCCTAAATTATTGTGGGCATTACACACATCCCCTTTCTCTACATTCTTTTCTTAATCTGGTTTCATTTACAATATTATTTACTAATAGATTCATTGTTTGAAATGCAAAGCATAGGCTGATAGTGGGGGCAAAGGAATATATACAGGGTTATCCAAAGAGATCCGAATTGCTTGAGAAAGGTAACCGAATGCTGAAAATCAGCGTTCGGTTACCTTTCCTGGCCATTCGGCTATCCAGAGAGCAGGCAATTCGCCAAATCCTGGCGAATTGCCTGAACATACGGTGCCTGTTCGGTTCCTGTTCGAGGGAGTGAAATCCCCATGAAAATGCACTGCTTCGGCTATTCAGAGAACACAAACCAGCAGTGAAAGGTTCCCCTAATGTCCTGCCATTCGGTGGTTTCATTCGGCAAGTTAATTCAGGAGAATCCCATAGGCTTCAATGTTAAAAATATTCCCGTTTTAATTCAATATCTAATAAACCGTTCATTATAAAATTCTGCAGCAAAAAGTCTCTGTATTTATAGATTTTTTAGGATACTTTAAGCATTTTTCAGATTTTTTTTTTTTTTTTTAAAAAGTCCGATTTTTTTTTTTATTTTTTTTCAGTTAACTTATTTTTTTTGTAACAGCCCTCTTTATTATCATTCCCTGGACCTCCTGTGAAAATTTCAGACATTTTCGCTCAGTAGTTTCTTTGCAAACAGCGTTTCTTTTTCCCAGATTCATACAAATGGTTTTTCTAATTTATTCACTGCCTCCTCTACGTCACAGCTGCTTCGGCTCTGTGTGATTCGGCTCCTGTTCGGCTCCTGTTCGGCTTTTTCGAAGGTTAATCCAGATGTTTTTGCTTGTTTTCAGCATGCATTCGGTTAGTTTTCGTCAGGTTTTCGGCAGCTTTTCCCTGCAATTCGGGGACCCTGTGCTCTTTGCTGAATACACCGCAGGGTCACCGAAATGCAATCGGCAAAAGGAACCGAATTGAAGAGAAGGAAAAGTCACCGAACGTGCGGTGACTTTTCGAATCTCTTTGGATAACCCTGATAGTAGAGGCCAAAACAGTAATTGAATTTAAGCAAGCATGGGATAGGCATAAGGCTATCCTAAACAAAAGATAAATCCAGGTTAAGTATCCATGTAATTGGGCAGACTAGATGGGCCGAAAGGTTCTTATCTGCCAACATTTTCTATGTTTCTATGTTTCTATATAAAGTACTGTAGAAATATACTGTGGTGAAAGCCAATGCAGTTTGTTGCAAAAGGACCGTGACTACCTTTTCCAAATGCCTACGGCAAAATAGCTTGGATATTGACATATCACTGGGGGTTTCAAATGGACATCTGTTGTTTGATGCACCCGTGTCATGAATCTGGTCCTAAAATAAACAAAACCACATTATATATACAGTCCATTTATATTTGGACAGAGGCACAATTATAGTTTTTCAGGTATTTACCAAGACATATTCAAGCTATAGTTATATAATGGATATGGGTTGAAAGTGCACACTCTCAGGTTTAATTTGAGGGTATTTACATCCAAATTTGAGGAAGGGTATAGGAATTACAGCTATTAAGAGTAGCCACCCCCTTTTTTTTTCAAGGGACCAAAAGTAGATGCACAATTGAATCAAAAGCTGTTTCATGGCCAGGTGTGGCTACTCAATTATTTCTTCATCAATTAAGCAAGTAAAAGGTCTGGAGTTGGTTCTAAGTGTGGGATTTGCATTTGGAATCTATTGCTGTGAACCTACATCATGCGTTCAAAGAAGCTGTCCATGCAAGAGAAACAGGACATTGTAAGGCTTCAAAAATAAAACAAATCCATCAGAGATAGCAACAACATTAGGAGAGGCCAAATCAACAGTTAGCTACATTCTGAGGAAAGAAGAAAGCACTGGTGAGCTCAGCAAGGTAAAAAGTCCTGGACGTCCACAGAAGACAACAGTGGTGGATGTTCGCAGGATCCTCTCTATGGTGGTAAAGAAAAAACAGATAAGTGCAGGACACTCTCCAGGAGGTGGGCGTATCATTGTCAAACTCTACAATCAAGAGAAGACTTCACGAGAGCAAATACAGAGGGATCACCACAAATTACAAGCCATTCATAAACCTGAAGAATAGAAAAGCCAGATTAGACTTTGCCAAAAAACATCTAAAAAAGCCAGACCAGTTCTGGAAAAGAATCCTTTAGACAGATGAAACTAAGATTAATCTGTACCAGAATGACAGGAAGAAAAAAGTTTGGAGAAGGCTTGGATCCAGAGCATACAATATCATCTGTAAAACATGGTGGAGGCAGTGTGATGGCATGGTCATGCATGGCTTCCAGTGGCACTGGGCCATTGGTGCTTATTGATTATGTGACAGAAGACAGAAGCAGCCAGATGAATCAAGCAGTGTTTAGAGATATACTGTCAGCCCAAATTTAGCCAAGTGCAGCAAAGTTGATTGGACGGTGCTTCACAGTACAGATGGACAATGATCCAAAACACACACTGTAAAAGAAACCCAGGAGTTTTTAAAGGAAAAGAAGTGGACTATTCTGCAATGGCCAAGTCAATCACCTGATCTCAACCCAATTGAGCAGCATTTCACTTGCTGAAGGCAAAACTAAAGGCATAAAGACCCACAAAAAATCGAAGACAGCTGCAGTTAGAGTCTGGCAAAGCATCAGAAAGGAGGAAAGCAAGTCTTTGGTTATGCCCATGGGTTCCAGACTTCAGACACTCTTTGCCAGTAACGGACGCTCAACAAAACATTTTTATTTTAAATTCTTTATTTAGAGAATTACAAATACAAAGATAATCATGAAATCAAACATAAAAGAAATATGGCCGTGCAATGCCTGCCAAGTAGCATACGAGTAGACATATCAAAATTTGCATTGCAACCACCAACGAGCCAGGCAAAAAGTGTCAAGTCCGAAAAGAGTAGAGTAAAAAAAAAAAGTCAAGGTAATAAACCAAAACACATATCGGAACCTATCCATATGGTCAAAAAAGGACCCGAAAGGGTGTGCAAGAACCAGGGAAAAACCAGAAAACTCATAAACGAAAAGACAAATGCATGGGGGGGAGAGAAAAAATAACAGTGCTCAGTCTGGCTGAAGCTCCGGTGGGTCCAACGAGAGGCCCGTGGCTGCCAAGTCCGACCAAGCAGTCGCCGGGTCGGTGATCGTGTAGGGCACATTGGCGTGCGTTACCACTAGCGTGCCTGCAAGGCCCCAGCGATAGCGGATCCCTCTGCGATGAAGGACGGATGTCACCTCTCTAAATCGCCGGCAGGCAAGCAGAGTCTGGAACGGGAG
The DNA here is from genome assembly GCA_009667805.1 of Leptobrachium leishanense. Taxonomy (NCBI): domain Eukaryota; kingdom Metazoa; phylum Chordata; class Amphibia; order Anura; family Megophryidae; genus Leptobrachium; species Leptobrachium leishanense. The sequence continues at coordinate 349,305,127 of CM019065.1, forward strand.
GTCATGGTATAGGGCCAGAGTAGAGCCTTCAAATTGCACGGGATCCCTCGCTCCAGGGGTAGACACTATCTTCACTTTGAGAGCTACATCCCAAAAAGCCACCACCACATCCCAGGGTGCGCCCTTAGCAGCTGTTGCAGGTCTCCGAACCCGGAACACCACTCCAATCACATCAAGCGTATCTGGGGGAAGACCCGAGACCTGGAGATCGAGGCGGGTAACATACGGCAACAGCTCCTCCGAAGAAACAGAATCCAGAATACCTCGGACCCTGATGTTTCGACGACGGTGCCTGGTTTCCAACATCTCCACCGAACGGGTCAGGAGCTCCACCTGAGACCGAAGACCCGCAACCTGGTCAGATAGACGGGTATGGTCCAACTTCATCTCATCGGTCATCGCCTGCACCTCTGCTACCTGTACACGCACCACTTCCACTTCCGCTCGTGTCGCCTCTACCTCCAGCTTCCATACCTCTCGAAGTTCCCAGAGTTCATCCAGAATTCTGCGAAGGTCACCTTTCGTAGATGGGAGGTGATTGTCCGCCTCACTAGGCTGGGATGGAGCAGGAGCCTCTCGTGGTCCAGTCAGCCTAGGCCCAGTCCTTTCCAACCTCACACCCACCTGTCCGAAGTCACACTACTGCAAGCGGAAAGTTGGCGATCTTCGGCTGAATCCCCATCAGATAATGCCCCAGCGGCCGTCGTAGTATTCATAGCAGCCATTTGTGTGGCTTTCCGCTTTTTTTGCGCCCGCTTCTTTGCAGCAGCAGAGAGGGGCCGGGAGTCCGATGCCTGGGATTGTGGAGTGTGGAGTAAGCCACGACATCCCGGAGGTACCTCCGAGAGACCAAGAGCTGTCCTCTTCGCCAGAAGATCCATATCCCGGGGGGAGAGAGGTGGGGGCCAGCACTCCCGCACAAACAGACCCACCTTTCAAAGAGTCACAAATGTCTCGTTGTCTGGGACCCCCCTTTGGCACACGGCTGGTAGGCATAATGCAGGATTTGCAGATAGAACGAGGCGGGGCTCCACCAAAACTCCAGCAGGGCACACGCAGGCTTCCAAATGGCCGCAATCACTAGGCCCGAGTCTCGTCGCCGGTGAAATCCTCCACGGGACGCTTAGCAAATTTAAAAAAAAAGCGTTTTTAGTCAAAAACTTTTTTGAGCCATTTCACCGCTGTGCGCTGAGCTAATTTTTACCACGTTTGTCAATGTTTAAACACGATTTGAAGCCATGGGAAATGTTTGAGCAACAATGAGTGGGAAAAGTTACGCTCTTAACTCAAACGTTAACGCTCACATGCGCGAGCATTAACATTTACTGCGGCGTTCACCACATATTTGTAACGATTCCCCAGGACAGACCTGCTAGGATCCCTGGTAACAGACCTCTATCCCTCCGATCCTTAGGATGGTCGGGACTCGGGACCACTAAACCTAACCTCTAGCAGCCACACTGTCAGGAATGGCACTGGGGTGGCACCACAGATTCATGGAGTCTAAGCCCAGGATGCAGGGATGCTCTGAAGGTACCTTGGTTAGGCTGATGTTATATCATCTGAGGCGTGGTACAATGGGGGTTATCCAGGAGAATAGTCAGCAGGCGATCCTAGGTCGAGGGACTGGTACAGCGGGATAGTCGTTGAAGCAAGCAGGGCAGGGCTCGAGTCGAGCGGGAACAGCGCGGAACGGCGTTCCCGCACTTCTCCGACAGCGGGAACGCTGCGGGAACGCAGCGTTCCCGCTGTGGCCCGAGCCCGAACGCTTTACAGGCGGCCGCCGCACATTGGCGGCGGCCGCGCGTGCTTCCTATTCTAGCGGCCGGTGACCGGAAGTGGAGCCGCTCGCCTGGCTGTTTCCTAGATCCCAGGCGAGCGGCTGCACTTCCTGTCAGCGGCCGCTGAGCAGGAAACACGTGGCCGCCGGCAGTGTGGCGGGCGGCGGCAGCAGCAGCAGCAGCAGCGGTAAGTTGGGTTGGGGGCATTATCCATGAGACCAGGGGCACTATCCATGAGACCAGGGGGCATATCCATGAGACCAGGGGGCATATCCATGAGACCAGGGGGCATATCCATGAGACCAGGGGGCATATCCATGAGACCTGGGGGCATATCCATGAGACCAGGGGGCATATCCATGAGACGGGGGCATATCCATGAGACCAGGGGGCAGTATCCATGAGACCAGGGGCACTATCCATGAGACCAGGGGCAGTATCCATGAGACCAGGGGCATATCCATGAGACCAGGGGCACTATCCATGAGACCAGGGGCATATCCATGAGACCAGGGGCATATCCATGAGACCAGGGGCACATCCATGAGACCAGGGGCAAATCCATGAGACCAGGGGCATTATCCATGAGACCTGGGGGCATATCCATGAGACCAGGGGCAGTATCCATGAGACCAGGGGCATATCCATGAGACCAGGGGGCATATCCATGAGACCAGGGGCATATCCATGAGACCAGGGGCATATCCATGAGACCAGGGGCATTATCCATGAGACCTGGGGGCATATCCATGAGACCAGGGGCATATCCATGAGACCAGGGGCATATCCATGAGACCAGGGGCATTATCCATGAGAGTTGGGGGCATTATCCATGAGACCTGGGGCAGTATCCATGAGACCAGGGGCAGTATCCATGAGACCAGGGGCATATCCATGAGACCAGGGCATATCCATGAGACCAGGGGGCATTATCCATGAGAGTTGGGGCATTATCCATGAGAGTTGGGGGCATTATCCATGAGACCAGGGGGCAGTATCCATGAGAGTTGGGGCATTATCCATGAGACCAGGGGCAGTATCCATGAGACCAGGGGCATTATCCATGAGACCTGGGGGCATTATCCATGAGACCAGGGGCAGTATCCATGAGACCAGGGGCATATCCATGAGACCAGGGGCATATCCATGAGACCAGGGGCATATCCATGAGACCAGGGGGCATTATCCATGAGACCAGGGGGCATTATCCATGAGACCAGGGGCATATCCATGAGACCAGGGGCATATCCATGAGACCAGGGGGCAGTATCCATGAGACAGGGGCATTATCCATGACAGTTGGGGGCATATCCATGAGACCTGGGGCATTTATATCCATGAGAGCTGGGGGCAATTATATCCATGTGAACTGGGGAAAATATATCCATATAACCAGTGCTGTGCATATTATTCTTGGGGTTCAGTGCTGTGCATATTATTCTTGGGGTTCAGTGCTGTGTATATTATTATGGGGGCTCTGTGCTGTGCATGTTATTATGTTATTGTTGGGGCTCAGTGCTGTGTATATTATACTGGAGGCTCAGTGCTGTGTATATTATTCTGGGGGCTCAGCGCTGTGTATGTTATTCTGGGGGCTCAGCGCTGTGTATGTTATTCTGGGGGCTCAGTGCTGTGTATATTATTCTGGGGGCTGAGCGCTGTGTATATTATTATGGGGGCTCTGTGCTGTGCATGTTATTATGTTATTGTTGGGGCTCAGTGCTGTGTATATTATACTGGAGGCTCAGTGCTGTGTATATTATTCTGGAGGCTCAGTGCTGTGTATATTATTCTGGAGGCTCAGTGCTGTGTATATTATTCTGGGGGTTCAGCACTGTGTATATTATTCTGGGGCTCAGTGATGTGTATGTTATTCTGGGGGCTCAGTGCTGTGTATATTATTCTGGGGGCTCAGCGCTGTGTATATTATTCTGGGGCTCAGTGCTGTGTATGTTATTCTGGGGGCTCAGTGCTGTGTATGTTATTCTGGGGGCTCAGTGCTGTGTATGTTATTCTGGGGCTCAGTGCTGTGTATATTATTCTGGGGGTCTGTGCCTGGAGATATATATATATATAAATGCGTTAGTCCAGTTGCCAAAAATCACGAGTATACCTGTACGTAGTGATACCTTTCACTGATCAGTATAGTGTCCAGTTTACACTCTTGAAAGTTTGTCTTTTAAATGTAAAGTTAACCCAATAAAAATGGTATCACCGGCTCGTCCGGCTATACTCGTGAGATATATATATATATTTTCTTAAGGTAATGGGGGTTGTGGAATTCGTGGGTGAGTTCCCTCACTTTTTTTCCCAGGACTTGACCCCTGAAGCAGGGGTCTGATACACGGTAAGTCTTTAGCAATAGTTCAGCTATGTTTGCAGGATAGACTTGCAATGAGAAGCCATGGTAGAAAGGTGGGAGTGTCTCTTTATTTGCAAGCAGGAGGGTGTGGTGTGTGTGGTGCTTGTGCTTTTACTGTTTAACCCCTCTCCTTGCTGAATTGGAACAGGGGTAGCACTTTACATGTGCTGCCTGAGCAAGGAATGTGATCCTGGGGTGGTCAGAGATGGGGATCCTGACACACACAGGCCAGGGAGACAGCACCACCAATATACACCACAGATTGAGATCAATATACTTTTGTACTGCGCTATAGTGTATGGCAGGATGGAAGCGCACCAGCAGTAACAAGCAGTGGAATATACCAGACAGGGGCGCAGAGCGAGAATAGTTGTTATAACAAAACCGGGTCAGCAACATTTAGGCACTTGTACTGCGCTACTGTATATGGTGAGAATTAGGGATGAGCTGTTCGGTTCGATCAGTTCGGAGTTCGATTCGAACTTTGGCTGCTCGCAAGTTCGCGAACTTCGAACTTTTTGGCGTGTTCGGTTCGAGTTCGCATTTTTTTTTTGAACAAAGTATAAAATATGCTTAAAAAATGCTAAAAATCTAGAAATAAAGAGACTCTTTCCTGCAGAATATTATAAGCAACGGTTTATTAGATATTGAATTAAAAACTAATGTGTACGTGAAAAGATTCTCACCTCTAAATGACCTGTGTTCTCAAACGGTAAACAACAGGTGTTTTTAGTCTGTCTAATGAATTTGATACATTGTATGTATGTAGACTATACTGAGGGTGTGGTGTCTGCTTCTGAGAAGTGTTAATTTCTCTACTAAATCTTCCTCTAATATGCTGCATTTCACTGCTGTGTGCTCAGCTCATTTTTACCGCTTTCGCTCATCATTTTTAAACGCGATTTGAAGCCACATTTTATAAAATGACCCAGAGATATTAGATATCATTCTTTCCGGCAGACTCCGCAGATTCATAATATATCATTTTTATATGTATACATCATGTCCTGCCTGTATATTATGACAAAAAAATGCAATAAAAATTGAATTTTTAATCATCTGCAGTGTGTAAAGTGTTTTTTTTTTTTTGCACATTTTAGCACATGAGCGTTTGCGGTTATGTTTTCTATGGGGTGCGCTTGTACAAAATTAGAATGGGGACTTGTTACATTTTGTGGGGGAATTACGTGATTTATAGCAAACGCACCCCATAGAAAAAATCATTAGTGCATCATCATTCACATTATAATTGAAATCTGAACAATATTGCTGCATTAATAAAAATAACACACAAAAAAAATAGATGTTTTTCTTTTCTTTTTTTTTACTTTATACCTGGTCATGTTGGGTATCATTCGAAAGGCCATGCTCAGGCCTTTCGATTGACACCCTCCATGACCCCTAGCTGCCTGGAGATATCGAGGTTCAAATGAACCCCCTATCTCCACCAGGGGATTGGCCTGGGCAATATATATACGCAAGATGTGGGCTGGCCTGGGCCTGGGCAATATATATATATGCATGATGTGGGCTGGCCTGGGCAATATATATATACGCATGATGTGAGCTGGCCTGGGCTATATATATATACGCATGATGTGAGCTGGCCTGGGCAATATATATATATGCATGATGTGGGCTGGCCTGGGCAATATATATATATGCATGATGTGAGCTGGCCTGGGCTATATATATACGCATCATGTGAGCTGGACTGGGCAATATATATATAAGCATGATGTGAGCTGGCCTGGGCAATATATATATATGCATGATGGGGCTGGCCTGGGCAATATATATATACGCATGATGTGAGCTGGCCTGGGCAATATATATATACACATGATGTGAGCTGGCCTGGGCAATATATATATACGCATGATGTCAGCTGGCCTGGGAAATATATATATACGCATGATGTGAGCTGTCCTGGGCAATATATATATATAAGAATGATGTGAGCTGGCCTGGGCCTGGGCAATATATATATACGCATGATGTGAGCTGGCCTGGGCCTGGGCAATATATATACGCATAATGTGGGCTGGGCAATATATATATATACGCATGATGTGAACTGGCCTGGACAATATATATATACGCATGATGTGAGCTGGCCTGGGCCTGGGCAAATATATACAACATGATGTGGGCTGGCATGGGCAATATATATATATATACGCATGATGTGAGCTGCCTGGGCCTGGGCAATATATATACGCATAATGTGAGCTGGCCTGGCAATATATATATACGCATGATGTTGAGCTGGCCTGGGCAATATATATATACAACATGATGTGAGCTGGCCTGGCAATATATATATACGCATGATGTCAGCTGGCCTGGGAAATATATATATACGCATGATGTCAGCTGGCCTGGGAAATATATATATACGCATGATGTGAGCTGTCCTGGGCAATATATATATATAAGAATGATGTGAGCTGGCCTGGGCAATATATATATATATACGCATGATGTGAGCTGGCCTGGGCCTGGGCAATATATATATACGCATGATGTGAGCTGGCCTGGGCCTGGGCAATATATATACGCATAATGTGGGCTGGGCAATATATATATATACGCATGATGTGAACTGGCCTGGACAATATATATATACGCATGATGTGAGCTGGCCTGGGCCTGGGCAATATATATACACATGATGTGGGCTGGCATGGGCAATATATATATATATACGCATGATGTGAGCTGGCCTGGGCCTGGGCAATATATATACGCATAATGTGAGCTGGCCTGGGCAATATATATATACACATGATGGCGCATCTGTGACTGTCTGTGAGCATGATGTGGGCAGGCCTGGGCAATATATATATACGCATGATGTGAGCTAGCCTGGGCAATATATATATATATATACGCATGATGTGAGCTGGCCTGGGTAATATATATATATATACGCATGATGTGGGCTGGCCTGGGCAATATATATATATACGCATGATGTGGGCTGGCCTGGGCAATATATATATACACATGATGTGAGCTGACCTGGGCAATATATATATACGCATGATGAAAATTTGCAAAGGATAAGGCATGCAAAGTGAAATTTTGATGTGTCTGAAATTGAAACTTACGTGACAACTCTTATTTTTTTTTCCGTTAATTTATATTTGTTCAATACAGTTACCGTATATACTCGGGTATAAGCCGACCCGTGTATAAGCCGACCCCCCTACTTTTTCCCAAAAAACCTGTGAAAACTTATTGACTCGCGTATAAGCCTAAGTGGGATATTGCCCCAGCTCACACATGGATATTGCCCCAGCTCACACATGGATATTGCCCCAGCTCACACATGGATATGCCCCAGCTCAAACAGTGGATTTGCCCCAGCTCAAACAATGGATTTGCCCCAGCTCATGGATTTGCCCCAGCTCATGGATATGCCCCAGCTCATGGATTTGCCCCAGCTCATGGATATGCCCCAGCTCATGGATTTTCCCCAGCTCATGGATTTGCCCCAGCTCATGGATATGCCCCAGCTCATGGATTTGCCGAAGCTCATGGATATGCCCCAGCTCATGGATTTGCCCCAGCTCATGGATTTGCCCAAGCTCATGGATATGCCCCAGCTCATGGATATGCCCCAGCTCATGGATTTGCCCCAGCTCATGGATTTGCCCCAGCTCATGGATATGCCCCAGCTCATGGATTTGCCCCAGCTCATGGATTTGCCCCAGCTCATGGATATGCCCCAGCTCATGGATATGCCCCAGCTCATGGATTTGCCCCAGCTCATGGATTTGCCCCAGTTCTCACCTGGATATTGCCCCAGCGGCAGCCAGCTCTCACATGGATACTTGCCCCAGCTCCGGATCCAGCAGGGGTTGAGGGGGCCCAGATGCCGGGCAGCGGGAGTGCCTGCCCGGTCCTGAACAGCGTGAGTCCGTCCGTGTTGAAGGGGATGCGGCTGCGTGCGTGCGCAGGTCACGCGGTCCGGCCAGTCAGGTAGTACAGAGACTCAGTACCACCTGATTAGCCGGACCACGTGACCGGCTGCGCCTGCACGCAGCCGCATCCCCTTCAACACGGACGGACTCGCGTATAAGCCGAATCGCGGTTTTTTGACTCAAAATCTGAGTAAAAAACTCGCTTATCCCAATTTTAAAGCACCTATTGTTACTTTCATCCAAACCCTGCACCATAATTTAGCCCAAAAAATCACTAAACTTTTTCTGCGCGTCCTAAAAGGTCTTTTCATACAGGCTGCCGCCCCAAGCAGTTGTTTATGAATAGATTAAAGGAAAAGCATTTACCGTCACTTGAAACGTCATTTTTTTTTTAAATGTCTCTATACATCCTAGAAATCCGCCACTTCAAGGGTAGGTTATGGGGACCTCCTAGGCACGATATTTGAAGGAATTTTTCGTTTTTATTTTTAACCCTTATTTCATGAAAAACTCACTGTCCCTTTAAAAACTTTTTTTTACTTTTTGTCCTTGTTTCCTGTCCCCCAGGCCACTACCCGGACCCCCATACACCTTTTATGGCAAATATCTAGCATATATGCCCTCTTGGAGGGCACTCTAAAAATCAAATTTTGAGTCCCATTGACTTGTATTGAGTTCGACATTTGGAAAGTTCGAGTTCGAATGCGAACCGAACTCGGGGGTATTCGGCTCATCCCTAGTGAGAATCTGCGCACACCAGTAGCAACAGGAGGCAAACAGAACAGGCAGGGTGTACACAGAGAGAATAGTCAAATGGCAGGCAAAGTTGGCAACAGATCGGGTCCTTAGAACAAGTAACAAACTGATTCAGTAAGCTAACGATGCGGGAATGAAACTCCACGGCAAGGCAAGGTGTACACAGGGCTGGATTAAGATCTCTATGGGCCTGGAGCTGAATATTTTGGTGGGCTTTTTTCGTAATTTAGTGAAATGACAACATATTTTAGGCTATTTAATATTGCATATGTAGGTATATCTAAGTAGGTAGATACTGTTTGAGTAAATTTCCATTCAGACTTCAATCATCACAGCGTGTAAAGTTATTTTTTCATATTTTATCATCCAAACCTCTGGTTATATATTCTATAGGGAATTCTTGTTAAAAAAAAATTAAATGGGAACCTGTAACTGCATTTTTCTGAGAAAATATACAATTTTAGCCACAAAATTTGATATTTCCCATGTGCTTTGGATAATGGTGTTTTATGAATAGTACGGCTATGAATAAAACACTGTCCTTGCTCCCAACGTGGGAAAGGAAATGGTAATGGCAGTGGTATTGCTAATTTTATACGTGACAAATGGACAATACCATCGCTTTGGAACAAAAAATAAAGTTTTTTGTTTTCTTTTAGATTTTACATTGTCATGTTTGGTATCAATGCAAAGGCCAGACTCTGTCCTGTCTGACACCTCAGTTGACCTTGCGAGGTGTAAAGATTAGTGGCGCAGGGTTCCAAAGCCCCCCCAGTGCACTTCGCTGCATTGTGGCGGTTTAGGTTCTTGATGTAACAATTCGTACTAATGGAGTGTACCATCACCTCCACGCTTGTTAGTGACATGAAAAATTAGATGGTGAGTTACTGCAGCATCATCGTTCCCTTTATAACTGAAAAATATTGCTGTGTTAGAAAGAAAAAGAAAAAATAAAGAAATATTTATTATTTTATTTTTATTGTTACATAAAAACTGGTCATGTTTGGTATCATTGGAAAGGTCATGCTCTGACCTTTCCGGTGATACCTCACATGACCCTGTAGCTGCTATGGAGGTGGATATATAGTGGTCCAAATGCCCATCAATGCAGACAAATTTATCTTTTCTGTGGGCCTATTCTGGGGCATGGGCCTGGAGCTGCTGCTCCATCTGCCCCTATGTTAATCCGGCCCTGGGTGTACAGCGCCGCTCCTGATTTAAAGGTCCTGGCATTCGGCCAGCTGGCGGCACCATGCGTCCGGGGGCCCCCGATTGCCAGCCGGTGCCCTGGCTGTCACAATATTACAATCCAAACGCAAACGTGTTAAGTAACCAAATTTGTAAGAAGAATAATTAATGCAGCATATGAATCCTCACACTGTTGGGCAGCACCTCTACAGTCTGACGCTAGCTTTAACCGGTGCGCTGTGTGCAGCTTCTGAGAAAATACGCTATTAGTGTAACGGGGAAGCCGACTGCGCATTTTGCATCGCTCCCTCTACACTAATAGCATATCTTCTTAGAAGCTGCACACATACCGCGCCGGTGTATGCAGCTTCTAACAGCGTGGGAGACAGGAGGATGCGCTTGTTGGTTGATCCAGGAATCAGGTCAGTATTAGTAAAAAAAAATAAAAAATTATTTTATGTTCCTGGGGACATTTAATAATGTCCTCGGATTTTATTTTTTTTAGAAATGTGTCGCCTTACCTTAGCCTGGTGGTCAGTCAGTGGGGGCTCCCTGGATCCTGGTTGGTGGGGGGGCAGGGTCTGCTGTGGCCACAGGTGCAGTGGCTCCCTCCCTGCGCCGCCTCTTGCCACATGCACCCGGCCGGCCAGCCCGCACAGTCGCAGCTCTGTCATCCGGCGGCCGCATGCTCCTCAAGGGATCCTTGGGAGGCCCCGGCAGGCTGCCCTCTACAGTGCCTGATTAGAGGGCCTCGTCTGCCTGATGTTTTAGCAACAAGATTGTTTTATCCCCTAGGCTTCAATGTTAAAAATATTCCCGTTTTAATCCAATATCTAATAAACCGTTGCTTATAATATTCTGCAGTAAAGAGTCTCTTTATTTTTAGATTTTTTTAAGTTTTTTTTTTAGTTTAGTCAGGCCTAGGGCAGCACAAAACCTAAATACACCACTGGCCGTATAACATTAGTACGAGGAGATTTTATGGTCTAAAAAGAAAATGTTCCTTCAGGATGAATGTATCCTGTCCTCATCAATATAGGACCCTAAACATTGCTGATCTAATGAGGACCTTGCGCCTGACATCCAGCACTACGAGGAACGGCATTCCTGCGGGGGGAGTAGTCCAGGTACCAGTTCCCGTGTTCCCCTTCAACACGACACCTGATTCTTACTGTAGATTTAGGCTAAGATTGTGGAGCATTCTATCCATTGTTCATTGTATTCAGTGTTTTGAATCGAGAAAATACAAAATTCTTTCAAGATAATGTGTATTCTCAGTGAGAAACCACACGCAAAATAAGACGAGATGCGATAACAATTGGTATTTTACACTTTGATTTAGCTTTCACACATACTTGTTATTGATTTCTATTCACCCCAAACGTTTGGGAAATGATTGATCATTAATCAGGTATTTTCTCAAGTAATAGGAAAAAAATCCACCCATGTCTAGTTTCTGCAATAAAATGATGACCCCCAACCAGGGGTAAGCAACCTTGGCTCCCTGATGTTTTGTGATCTACATTTCCCATGTGGCTCAGTCAGCCCAAAACATCAGGGAGCCAAGGTTGCTTACCCCTGCCCCACATGCATGGTAAGCTGATAATTGTTACATGTTTCATGGTCAATCTACATTCAAGACGATCAGTGATTGTTCTTTCATACATTTATTATGACTGTGATTCCAGAAAACTCGTTTTTAATACTATACATTCAGGGACGTGTTTAGGTTTGGCGCTTCCTTTTCTGCTGTCCCATCATGTTTGAAATAAATTTGTCAACATTTTTAATAAGGATGAATATTCACGCCTCATCGGGTCCATTCATATCACTAGAAGTGTAACTTAAAACAAAAGCAAAGGATCTTCTTTGCACCAAATGATTTCCGACTGCATTCATTATAGTTTAGTACAGAGGTCTAGCGGCAACCTTGGTCCTCCAGATTTTTTGGAACTGCATGTCCCATGATGCCAAGTCGACCTCATGAGTGGCAGAGCATCATGGGAGATGTAGCTCCAAAACATCTGGAGTTCCAAGGTTTCTGACCGCTGGTTTAAAGATTCATTGCTGGGGGTGCTATTGCTCTGCAGCTCTGTTATACACCCACACGCCTCTAACATGTCAGACCTCTAAAAGAAGTGACAATAGGAAAAGATTTCCTTTAAATTTCCTTCCTCTTACTAACTGCCCTCTCTCTCTCACCCTAATATACAATGATGCTCTCCATCCAGTCTGCTACCCAGGCACAAGCCTAATTTGCCTCTACAAGAATATCCCTTCCCTGCATACATATCGTCAATAAAACTAAAAAATGCTAATTTGTATTCCTTATAAACCTACTTAGAAAAAGTCACATATAAAAGGGCAGAAAGCGTCAGACTTTAGACTCTAATGCTTCCTCCTTCGTAGTTGCGCTCAGATTTTCCCACAGCAATAAACGAGATAAGAAGTTCATAGTAACCTGCAATAATGTAATGTGATGTAAAGTGGCCTGAAAGATCTTTGCACGTCTTTTCGGGAAGCAGTGGGTTTCTGAACAACAGGTACAGATTACAAATGCATTAATTTGTAGATAACTACTTCCTTTGACTATGGCCTTAGCGCCAGGTTTACCAACCTTGGACCCCCAGATGTTTTGGAACTACATCTAGATGCTCAGCCATTCAGTAGAATATCATCTATCTATCTATATATCATATCATCAATATCAACATCTGGAGGGCCCAGGTTGCTGATACCTTTCTAAGTGGTTACGTAATGAAAAGGAAAATGCAGGTTATGTTTAGAGATGTGCGTTTCGTTTCATTCCGAATCAAAATTCGGACGAAACTTACTGATTCACATTTCAGAACTGCTTCCGAAATACGAATAGGTTCTGTCCGAAATGGAACCAAAAACTAATCGATTTGGCCCGGAATGAAAACGAATCGATACGGAATGAAACGGAACAAAAACAAAATGGTATAAAATGAATTGATTTAGTTTTTAAGGATCAATTCGTTACACCGTTTCACTTTCGATTCCCCATAGACAAGTAGTGGTTAATCTATTCAGAGAACACCGAACAGCACTGAAATGTCAGTGAAATGCCCTGATTTTTGGTGGTTCGTTCGACAGCTTTAAACAGGCGGATCCCATAGGTTTCAATTTAAAAAATATTCCCGTATTTTATTATATAATTATTCAAATGTTTACGTTTATTTTTTTCATTTGCAGCAAAAAATCTGTTTGTTTATTTTTCAGGTATTTTTCAGAATATAAAAATACCAGTCATTTAAAATAAAATACAGCCAATACAACAACAGAAATAGCAGCCAGTAATAAAATACCATCCGGTACCAGAATACAATACTGTACTTCAATAAAAATAACAGCCTGTACAACAATAAGAATGACAGCCGTACAAAATAATCCCATAGGTTTCAATATAAAAAATATTCCCAAAGTATTCCCAAATTATATAATTATTCAAATGTTTACGTTTATTCGTTTCATTCGCAGCAAAAAATCTGTTTATATATTTTTCAGGTAATTTTCAGAATATAAAAATACCAGTCATTTAAAATAAAATACTCGCCGGTACCAAAATAAAATACAGTCGGTACTGCAATAAAAATACCAGCCATACCAAATAAAATACAGCCAGTACAACAATGAAAATAGCAGCCACCAATAAAATACTAGCCAGTACCAAAATAAAATACAGCCGGTACTACAATAAAAGTACCAGCCGTATAAAATAATCCCATAGGTTTCAATGTAAAAAATAGTCCCAAAGTATGTGCAATCTTTTCATACACGTAAAGACGGACGTGGAATTTTCATCGGCATCAAAACACAAGGCCGCGCATTGAGACATGTCTACAGACACAATGCTTCTATAGGCTGGAGTAGAGGACATCAGACGAGCGCTCATTCGACGTCCGTCACACGTGTAGGAAACTGACACTAACAAACACAACAGCTTGTTCAGCTTCCATATTTCTGGAGGTTTTTTTTACCTTAACGTCAAAATTCATACGTGTCGTGTGGTGTCCACAAGTACGTCCGTACAAAAGTATGTCCATTACAACAGATGTAATTTCTGTGCTCTTACGGCCCCAGCCTAAGTTGATGTCTTACCAGACTGTAGCATGTGAACTTATAAGATCGACAAGGTTCATGCCACGCTGTTGATTTAAGTCTAAGTCAAGACAACCAGCCTTGATTGAGCGTGTTCCATTATAGAATTCCCATAAGGCATGACCAATTGTAGGAGGGCGATCCTAAATTTCTGACACAGCCTGCCGATCGTCGGAGGCACAAAGACCAAAGATTAGCTATGTCATCATAGGAGATCAAAGACTCACGATATTGCCCTACGATTGCAGAAATCTTTTAGGTTCCCAGAAACTTGTCTCAGGCAGCAAAATTGTGGTCAGAATTGTACGGTGTGAACCGGGCTTTAGGGAGAATTTGAGACAAACGGTGAGGAGGAGAACATTGAGAAATAGAGGACCAGAGGAAAAGGAAACATAAAAAGCTTTTTATTCTCCCTTTTGACTTGTTTATTGTTATATCGTGGAATTAATCAGCGCCTTTTCATATGATTCAGCGGACATAACTGTGGGTTTAGCAGTTTTGTTCTCTGTTTGAAATTGTGTTTATGTTCCAAGAGCTGCACCCACAGCTATTTTTTTTAAAGAAGGCAGGCGTTCGTATTTTATTTCATATTGCAGAGACTGTGCTGGCAAAGAATTCTATCACTGGGATTCTTCTAAACCAAGTAATGAGCAGACTCACACTGAATCACTACCTACGTGTCCACTTCCTAATGTTCAAAAATAAAATATTTTTGATTTCTCCTGCGGTTCATCTGCAAGTGATCAGACGTGGCATAAAATCAATGCAGAGGGGGATGAGTAACACCATGTGAAATATTAACCAGACATTTGTATGCCACATTTAAAGTGTGTTACAAACTGTCAGGGTAATGACAACTATCAGGGTTATTCAAAGAGATCCGAATTGTGACCTTTCCATTTGGCTATTCAGAGAGCAGGCAGTTTGCCAAAATGTTGGCGAATTGCCTGCACATACGGTGCCTGTCCGAGAGCAGTGAATTCCCTGTAGAGAAGCAAAGCTTCGTCTTTTGCGAGAACAAAAACCAGCAGTGAAAAGCTGCGGAATTGTCCTGGTGTTCGGTGGTTTCATTCGACAGGTTTATTCAGGCGAATCCCATAGGCTTCAATGTTAAAAATATTCCCGTTTTAATACAATATCTAATAAACCGCTGATTATAATATTCTGCAGTAAAAAGTCTCTTTACCTTTAGATTTTTTAGGATCTTTTAGGCATTTTTCGGGATTTGTTTGCGAATTTTTTTTTCAGATTTATTTTTTAAATCGTTGTTTTTGTTCTGTAACAGCCCTTTTTATTATCATTCATTGGTTCTTATATGTAAATTTCAGACATTTTTGTTCAGTAGTTTCTTTGCAAACAGCGTTTCACTTTTCAAACATTCAAGCATACTGTTTTGTTTGTTTTTCACTCCATTCGTCTGCGGTGTCGGCTTTTCCCGGCGGCTGCTCTGCGTTGTGATCGGCTCCTGCTCGGGTTTCTCCGGTGTGTTCGGCGGGGTTATTCCAGATGTTTTTGCTGGTTTCGGTGTGCCTTCGCCGGGTTTTGCGTTGAGTGTTTGGCGGGTTTGCAACGGCTTTTCTCTGCACTACGACGGCCCTGTGGTGCTTGCTGAATACCCCGCAGGGTCGCCGAAATGGGATCGCCAAATCACACTGAATTGAAGAGAACAATAAGTCACCGAACGTGCAATGACTTTTCGATTCTCTTTGAATAACCCTGTATATCAAGGGCTTGATAGGGCTTCCGAAATGTGGAAGTTCCTGCAGCATTTTTTCACAATATACATATGTACACAACTAGAGTTGCGTAAGTTGTGCAAATTGTGCACTGCTTGGAACAAATGTGTACTTTTGTACGCACGTCTGTAGCAGGCTGTGCAGAAGGATGGATCAGAAGCTGCTCACGCACGCACAGAACCGGTTCATTAGCTGCATTCTTACAGGAGGTTCACTAATGTGGCCTTCTGAGCAAGGATGATGGCAGCACCAATGAAGTACGGACATCACGGCGACTGAAATGGTGAAAGGCAGCTGGGGAACTTAAAAATTCCAGCTGCCTGATAACTTGTGTGTGGGTGCAAGATTCGCCTCTGCTTCACACAGTGGTTTCTGCCAAATGGCAATAGAGGGGGCACTCCACACAGCCCGACCACTTGAGAAAGCTAAAGTGATCACTGTGGTCAGAGTATCTCTTTAGGCTGGGGTCAGACTAGCGCATTTTTAACGTGCGTTTAGGCGCAGTTAATAACGGCCGCAGTAGCAGCAAATGACGCGCAATGATGGCCAATATACGAAGTCCGGCCGCACGAAAGTCCGGCCGCGCAACGCAAGTGGCAAATGAACGCATTTTTTTCGAGAATGCAGAACCGCTAGTACTGACGTACAGAGTGCGCTGCGGCAGAATAGCGGCAGGTATGCGTAATTAGGAGACATCAGACGCTGCTCATGTTCGGCCAACATAACGTTCAGACACCCAAAGTTTCCTGGTTTGGATCCGTAACAAATCACGCACGAAAATGCGCATCGTATGACCGTTTTCGCGCATTCCGTGAAAAAATACATCAATGCGTTCGGACGCACTTTTTTGATGGTCGCTGCAAATAATGCGTTCATTTGACCCTAACGTTAAGTAAAATATAGGCAGCTTCGGAATGTATCAAGTGCACTATTGTAAACAAACACATTGAAAAATATATTGAAATTAAAAATACTTACAAAAGTATCATTATAATGGTTTATATGATCTTGATTGCTCGTGGAGCTTTATTATACTGATTTCAATATCCGGTGCAAGCCTTTCCAATAAAATCCAACATGACCATATTCCGTGTAAAATAAAAACCATAAATAAGGCTAGGGTCAGACGAACGCATTTTTCATGTCGCCCGTGAAAAAGTGCGTTCGAACGAATGGACGTATTTTTTCACGGAATACGCAATAGCGGTCATACGATGCTCATTTTCGTCCGTGATTTTGTACGGATCATCAATAAAACTCTTTTTGTGTCTGGACGTTATGTTGGCCGGACATTAGCAGCGTCTGACGTCTCCTAATCACGCACACGTGCTGCTAGCGGACGCAGCGCACTCTGTACGACAGTACTAGCGGTATCACGTTCTCGAAAAAATGTGTTTGTTTGCCGCTTGCGTTGCGCGGCCGGACTTTCGTGCGGCCGTACTTCGTACATTGCCCGTCATTGGCAGTCATTTGCTGCTACTACGGCCGTGATAAAGTACGGCTGCACGCGCGTTCGCACTGCGTTCGTCTGACCCTAGCCTAAAACAAAAACGTAACGTAACATTTTTTTCACAGCGTGGAAATGGCTCAGCAGTGAAAGGGTTAATGGTTAGACTATAGATTACATTGTGTATTACTTTTGCTTTTGCCTTGGTTGAGTTGTATATTAAGGGTTAATGGGCAGGCTTTAACCCTCACAGTATACATTTCATGTTTTCCCTTGACAACTGGAATTATAGGGGTTAATGGATAGGCTACATGCCTCGCCGGCTATTCATTTAATGTTTTCCCTTGATTATTGGCATTTTTAGGGGTTAATGTGTATGCTACATGCCACAATGTTTATTATTATTTTTATTGTATTTCCCTGGTTTTATGGCATTTTAGGGGTTATTATGGAAGTTAGACTCCAAAGGGTTTATTCATCTTTAGATCCTTTGCTTTTTGTCACAATTCGGGCAATCAATTTTGAAACATGGTGAATTCCCTATTTAGTGAATGGTCACCATAATTTGTGAAAATTGGAGTCACTGACGCAGTTATCTGATGTCGGCGAAAAACTGCCGAATTGCGTCAAATAATTAATTGAATTTAAGTATCAGGTTAGTACATAAAGGTGTCATTGCATCACATTACTCTGGGATTTAGGAATCTTATTTATATACACTTAATTTTTTTCAGTCGTATGATTTAGTGGAAAAATTATTAGTGCCCCCCCCCTGTTTTGACTGTGGTATCTTATGTGCCCCCTATATGTTGTTCCTAGCAGTAGTGTAGCATGGGGGGCTGGGGGGGTGGTGGCCCCGGGCGCAGTTTTTTTAGGGGCGCCATAGTGGGCCCCTGCCGGTTTTCCTGCCCTATGATGGTCATCAGTGCACACAGGCAACCTGCAGCGCACTCTGGAAATGCTGCGGTGGCGCCTGTGCCGCCCCCTCACGTGACGTGTCACGTGAGGGGCGGCGCCAGTGCAACGTGCCTCCTCCAGTTTTAGACTGGGATGCAGGCACGCTGCAAGCGCCACTGCGGCATTTACATAGTGCGCCGCTGGCTGCCTGTTAAGAGCACTGATGACCATCACAGGGAAACCGGCGGGGGCCCACTATGATGCCCCAAACCGGCCCTCCCTACCGACCAGCGGGCCCTCAGAGCTGGTGAGCAAGGGGGGCAATATATATTCATGTTTGAGGTGCTGGTGGCAAATATATTCATGTTTGAGCTACTGGGGGCAAATATATTCATGTTTGAGCTACTGGAGCAAATATATTCATGTTTGAGCTACTGGGGGCAAATATATTCATGTTTGAGCTACTGGGGCAAATATATTCGTGTTTGAGCTCCTGGGGGCAAATATATTCATGTTTGATCTACTGGGGGCAAATATATTCATGTTTGAGCTGCTGGGGGGAATATATATCCATGTGTGAGCTGCTGGGGGCAATATATATCCATGTGTGAGCTGCACATTACTGTGGGTTTTATTGCTGTGAAGCTCTGTGATACGCTCATACTCTCTGCACATTACATTGTATCACAGTTAAGGGATTCAATGCCCTAATGGTGGAAGGGGATCGGGGCATGGTAACGTGTCCACAGGTTGGGGTGGCGCACAATTCTTGGCTGGCCCCGGGCGCTGACAACCCACGCTACGACACTGGTTCCTAGAGTCACCACTGTGTGGGACCAATGGGAACTCACTCCCCCTTCAAAAATAGTGGAAAAGCTGTGTTCCCACGTGTTGCGTTCCTACTCAAATTTGCCCCGGGTTCATAGTGAATGTGATTGATGATACCTATATTTTGCCATATCAACCTTTTAGCCCTGGTACCATATTCCACCAAATATTTTTATAACCTGATTGGTGCTTCTCCTGTGACCGAGCTTTGGGTAATCACAGACAGTACATTACTTTCAAAAATGTATTGTGATTCTTGCATAGGATGGAATTGTCATGTTTACATTTTACAATGACAATGAATAAAAGAGAATTTCTCAGGACACATTCCGCAAACTCAGTCAAGCGATTCTGACCTACTTGGCAGTTTTTCTCCGCACCTGAATGCTAATATTGACACTATGGTGAGACCTAATCTGTTTTTGTGTTGATTATTAACAGTTTCTGCTTAAACGTCACTGAACAAAGCTGGCATGCATATGGGAAAAAACATGAACAACTACCATGACTACACAGTGTCCAACTACAAGTCTGTTGTAGCGAGGGCTTAGTTTTATGTCCCACTGAGGAACGCGACCATTCCAAAGGCTGGATATGCTAAATATTGTTTCTAGATGCTCTCCAGTGCATAAGTATTTTTCAAGGGGCGATGTGGATTTTGTATGTTTAATTTGATATATTTGTGTCCAAGATCCGCAACTGGAACATTAGCAATTCTGACACCTATAGGCAACTGTTGATAGAAGACACGGGAGTGTTGGTATGGAAGGCAAGGATGGTTTCAAGGAGTCGCATTGTTGAGGAAATCTAGCGTTGGCATGCGAGAGCTATTAGATGTTACTAAATTTGATTAAGTTGTATTTTTAACCCCTGAGCTACCAAGATCCAGTGGCGTCACAAGGGTTGGTGTCACCCGGTCCGGTAACTTATGGTGTCACCCCCCCGCCGAGTTTTACGGGGGTTGTTTTTAACTAATTTTACTCATAAGTCAGTACACTCATATAACACTGAATGCTCATAATACACGACACACATTACTGTGAGGTTTATTGCTGTGGAGCTCTGTGATATGCTCATACACAAATTTTGGCAAACTGACAGCAAGTACGGTGCCTGTTCGAAGGCAGTGAAAGTCCCCATAGAGAAGTAATGGTTAATCTGTTCTGAGAACACCTAACAGCAAAGAAATGTCCTGATGTCTGATGGTTTCATTTGGCAGGTTTATTCAGGGTGAACGAACACCGTAGGTTTCAATGTTAAAAATATTCCTGGTTTTATCCAATATCTAATAAACCGTTTATTCCTTTAATCCATAGTAAAAAATCTCTTTATTTATTGATTTGTTTTTTTTAGTATCTTTTAGGAATTTTTAAAAAAAAATTCAATTTTTTTTCCTAATAACAGTTTTTCTTTTTTTCTGTAACAGACCTTTTTATTATCATTCATAGGAACTTATATGTTAATTCCAGACATTTTTGTTCAGTAGTTCTTTTTAAAACAGCAGGCGACGGGTTTGCGACAGCATTCGGTGGCTGATTCCCTGCACTTCAGGGACCCTGTGGTGAATTCACCAGGGAAATTTGATTCCCCAAAGTGCGGGGAACAACAGAACACTGAAATGTCTTTTTTTTTGCCACCCCCTGGAAAGTGCCCGCCTAGGCCTTGCCTACCCTGGGATTCTCAATGTATCCTTCCAGGTAAAATAGTTTTGTGTAAAAAAAAAAAAATCCTTAGGGGGTGGTGTCACCCGGTGCGGGCCGCACTCCCCGTCCCCCTAGTGATGCCCCTGCCAAGATCAACTTTCCTTGTTCTGCAAAAGCTCCTGCAGGAGCCCTAGAGCAAGTTAAGTCGAACTGGTCTTATTCTGGAACAATGCAAATATACATACAGGGTAATGCAAAGAGAATCGAAATGTCACCACGCGTTCGGTGACTTTTCGTTCTCTTCAATTTGGTTCGTTTTGCCGATCCCATTTTGGTGACCCTGCGGTGTAACCGCAAAACCCGGCGAATGCACGACGAAAACCCGCAAAAACATCTGGATTAACCAGCCGAAAACACCGGAAAAACCTGAGCAGGAGCCGGTCACACGCAGTGAAGCCACGGACACTGCAGACGAGTGAAGTGAATAAATTAGGAAAACAGTTTGCTTGAATGTTTGAAAAGTGAAACACTGTTTGCAAAGAAACTACTGAGCGAAAATGTCAGAAATTTGCATATGAGGTCCAGGGAATGATAATAAAAAGGGCTGTTACAGAAAAAATAAATAAACTTTAAAAAAAAAAAAGAAATTCAGACTTTTGTAAAAAGAAATAATTCCAGAACAATGCTTAAAATATCCGAAAAAATCTATAAATAAAGAGACTCTTTACTGCAGAATTTTAGAATGAACGGTTTATTAGATATTGAATTAAAATGAGAATATTTTTAACATTGAAGTCTATGGGATTCGCCTGAATAAATCTGCCGCATGAAACCACCGTATGGCAGGGCATTAGGGGAACCTTTCACTGCTGGTTTTTGTTCTCTAGGTAGCCGAAGCAGTGCTTTTTTATGGGGATTTCACTGCCTCGAACAGGCACCGAACAGGCACCGTATGTGCAGGCAATTCGCCAGGATTTGGAGAATTGCCTGCTCTCTAGATAGCCGAATGGCTAGGAAAGGTAACCGAATGCTGATTTAGGTAACTAAATTTAGCTGATTTAGGTTTTCGGTAACCTGCCAGAACGCTGCTAATTGGACCCCTGTATTGTCATCCTTTACACCACACAATGTCAAGGTAGGTGTCATTGGACAGGACAAATTCTGGCCTTTCTAAAGATACCAAACATGACTATCAGGGTTATTCAGAGAGCGTGAAAAGCAGGATAATGACTGGAGAATGAAAAATTGTAGGTCAAAATAGCCGATTTGGAAAGTGAGATGAAAGGGAGAATTGTTCTGGTTTGGCTATTTTGACCTAGAATTTTTCATTCCCCAGTCATTCTCCTGCTTTTCACGCTCTCTGAATAACCCTATAAGTATAATGTAAAAATGTTTTTGTTCATAAGCAACGGCTTTTTCTATTCGTTATTTATAAACTAAGCAGTACCACTGCCATTAGTTGCCTTCTCATTTCCCACTCCGGGAGCAAATTCAATGTTCTATATAGTCATATTATTCATAAAATGCAATGTGGCAGAATACAAGTGAATTTTTTAAAAAAAAAATGTTTTGGTTAAAATTGCGTATTTTCATAGAATAAAGCAATAATAGGCATTTCTAATGTTTTATTAACAAGAGTGCCCCATAGAACATATAAATATAATGTGATAGTCGACAAGTTGCAGAGAAAAGTGAATTGTTTACTAAGCTTCTTCTATTGGCCCTAACACTGATTTCAGACCTCTTTGGATGGTCAGTCAGAAGTGAGAAACATCTAAATAGCTGTTAACAGTTACACTGGAAAGTTTTTACTTAAGTTTTTTTTCGTGCACTTATGACTTATGTACTGTTTTCGTGTGTTTTTGTATATTTGGAGCGGGCCAGTGTGAATGAAATCCAGGCCTGATTTTTTTGTCCCAGTCCAGTCCTGTCTATGGCCCAACATTAACAGGGTTATTCAAAGAGAATCGAAATGTCAACGCACTTTCGGTGACCTTTCGTTCTCTTCATTTCGGTGCGATTTGGCGATCCCATTTCGGCGACCCTGCGGTTTAGGCTAGGGTCAGACTAGCGCACTTTAAACGTGCGTTCTGGCGCACTTAATTACGGCTGCACTAGCAGCAAATGATGGGCAATGACGGCCAATATACGAAGTACGGTCGCACGAAAGTCCGGCTGCGCAACGCAAGTGGCAAACGAACGCATTTTGTCGAGAACGTCAAACCGCTAGTACGGTCGTACAGAGTGCGCTGCGTCCGCTAGCGGCATGTGTGCGTGATTGGGAGACGTCAGACGCTGCTAATGTCCGGCCAACATAACGTCCAGATGCAAAAAGTGTTTTATTGATGATCCGTACAAAATCACGAACGCAAATGCGCATCGTATGACCGCTATCGCGTACTCCGTGAAAAAATGCGTCCATTCGTTCAAACGCACTTTTTCACAGACAACGCGAAAATGCGTTCATCTGACCCTAGCCTTATTCAGCAAGCACCACAGGGCCGTCGTAGTGCAGGGAAAAGCCGCCACAAACCCGATGAACGCTCACCGCAAAACCCGGCGAACGCACACTGAAACCGGCAAAAACATCTGGATTAACCCCGCCGAACATGCCGGAGAAACCCGAGCAGGAGCCGATCACAGGGCAGAGCAGCCTCCGGAAAAACCCGACACCGCAGATGAGGCTAGGGTCAGACGAACGCATTTTTCACGTGCGTTTAGCTGCACAAAATCACGGCCGTGCTAGCAGCAAATGACGTCCAATGCCGGGGAACATACGACGAACGGCCGCACGAAAGTTCGTCTGTGCAACGCAAGTGGCCAACGAACGCATTTTTTCGAGAACGTCAAACCGCTACTACTGACCTACAGAGTGCGCTGCGGCCGCATAGCGGCGTGTTTGCGTGATTAGGAGACGTCAGACGCTGCTAATGTCCGGCTAACATAACGTCCAGACGCAAAAGGGTTTTATTGATGATCCGTACAAAATCACGGACGAAACGGCGCATCGTATGACCGCTATCGCGTATTCCGTGAAAAAATACGTACGTTCGTTCGAACGCACTTTTTCACGGACAACGTGAAAAATGCGTTCGTCTGACCCTAGCCTTAATGGAGAGAAAAAAAAAAAAAAGCACACTTGAATGTTTGAAAAGTGAAATGCTGTTTGCAAAGAATCTAATGAGCGAAAATGTCTGAAATTTACATATAAGATCCAATGAATGATAATAAAAAGGGCTGTTACAGAAAAAAGAAAAAAGTTTTAAAACAAACCCAAAAATCTATAAATAAAGAGTTTTTTTACTGCAGAATATTATAATCAATGGTTTATTAGATATTGGATTAAAACGGGAATATTTTTAACATTGAAGCCTATGGGATTCTCCTGAATAAACCTGTCGAATGAAACCACTGAACAGCAGGGAATTTCGGCAACTTTTCCCTGCTGTTTTGTGTTCTCTGACTAGAAGAAGCATTGCTTCTCTATGGGGATTTCACTGCCCTCGAACAGGCAACGAACAGGCACCGTATGTGCAGGCAATTCGCCAACATTTGGCGAACTGCCTGCTCTCTGAATAGCCGAATGGCCAAGAAAGGTAACCGTACTCTGAATTTCAGCGTTCCGTTACCTTTTGGCCACAATTTGGATCTCTTTGAATAACCCTGTAAATGTTGCCTTTCGGCCAGCTCCTTGAATACTGTATGCATTTGGGCCAAACTTTGCCCCTCCTACCCCTGGCCACACCTCTTTCTTGGGCCAGACTTAATCAGTCCCTCTTTGTCTATATTACCAACTTGGCTATATTTGGTTTAAATGATGTACACTAATCTCTTCATCCATTGTATGCTTTTCTTTCTTTCTTTTTTTTACATTGCCTTCTATAACAACCCAGATGTCCAACGTTTTGTAACAAATATATGCTTATTTTTGTTTTTTGCTCTGTTTTTAGACCTCTGATTCCCACCTAAAAAAGAAAATATAAACTCTAGCACATTTCCTGACATTAAAATTATGTATTTTTTTTTCCTATTATATTTTGTTGTGGTTACTCTTGTTCTTCTTCATCTGAGCCTGTGATTTTAGTTATTATCCACCTCTTGACGGATATGAATTCAACGTCTGTTCGTGTTTTCTCCGAAAATGTGTGTATTCCTATTTCCAGGCTGCTATACGATCATCCCCTTGTTTCTCAAAGTGGCATCTGTTGCTGAAATGATCTGCTGCTGATTTGCTCACGGCTTAAGTCACAGAGAAGAAAATTGGGCCTGCGACAGGTGCGTCTAAAGAACACATTTCAGCCTCTGCTTGTCCACCACTGATGTAAATGTTGACAGACACATGAGCTGCCATGTACTAAGACAGAGACACTATAATTAATTGATTACTGGGTGAGCCTGTGCTATACCAAACGACTGAAATATTAAAGGGGACGATCATGAGTTATTTATATTTTCGCACCATGATTTAATTTTTAATATTACCGTAGATACTCGTGTATACCGCGAGTTTTTTGAGCAATAAATCAAGTTTAAAACTGATGGGGTCGCGTTATACACGGGACAGCTGCAAGGGAGTGAAGATCTGATTGCTTCCAGGAGCTGTCTGACACGTGTAGGCTCTGGAATCCCAATTTAATCCTGCGGCCCTGAATTTAACCATTAACCCTTAATGACTGCAGCCCTCAAGTACCCCTATACAAAACATCTCCAATACTATTCAGCCCTCTATTAACCCTTCAATCCAAAAACCTACCTTAACCTTTGCAATAAAAAACAGTAACATTAACCCCTTTAGTAAATTTCTGTATGTCACAATTTATCAAATTTATCATATACTCTGCTTCATATAAACAATATTAATTTTTCAAGGTAAAGCAAGCTTTTATCAATTTCAAAATGTGTCTTTTTGTAGTGCATGAGTATATGCATTGGTTCCTAACATTATATATATATATATATAATCTTATTAAATGCAATTGCAATAATTAAATCTAAAAAATGTGCCCTTATGCCATACCTGCGCTTACGGATTTTATTTATTTAGTTTCATGTGCAGAACTTTATCATAAGAGAATTATATTCCAAGCAATCAAAACGCTCAATTACATCTATCACCATTCTAAAATAGCCACGATAATGCATTACCTCTCACTCTGCACCTCTGCTCTCTAACAACCATTGGAGGAACGAGGGTGAGCGTGGGGTGGAATGAACATGAAGCAACAGTAACTAAACAGACTTTTGTCGTGTTTTGGAAAATTTATACTTTCATAATTTTGCTCCTAGCATTATATTCGAGTCCTGAGTAATATTCTTATTTCTATAATGAATCTCTACCCCTCGCGTTATACTCGGGTCGCGTTATACTCGAGTATCTACGGTAACTGATTCAAAAGTATCACGTGAGTCAACATTTCAACACTAAAGGGGTTATTCAGAGATCACCGAAATGTCGCTGACATTTCGGTGCTCTCTCGTTCCCCGCATTTCCCTGCACTTCGGGGAATCAAAGTTCCCCACCCTGCGGTGAATTCAACATTGGACAAAAGAAATCAACAATTTATTTATTTATTTATTTATTTATAAAGGATTTTACCAGGAAGGATACATTGAGATTTCTCTCGTTTTCAAGTATGTCCTGGGTTCAAGAACATTGAAGTGTTACAGTTACAGAAATACAAAGTAATACAATGCAAGATATTAAGAAAACAACACAAATATACAGATTAACAGAAAAAATATGTAGAACTAGACATGTGCGTTTCATTTCATCCGAATTCGAATTCTTCTGAAAATCCACCATTTTTCATTCTCGGAAGCATTTCCGAAGATGAAATTTGGCTGTCCGAAATGTTGAATCGGTCCAAAAGAACGAATCGAAATGATGCGAAACGATTCAAAGCGATCCGAAATGAAAAATACCGCCATGCACATGTCTAAATTGAACTGAGCCTAAAAGCTATACAGGGTTATTCAAAGAGATTCGAAAAGTCACCGCAAGTTCGGTGACTTTTCGTTCTCTTCAATACAGTTCCTTTTGCCGATCCCATTTCGGTGACCCTACGGTGTATTCAGCAAGCACCACAGGGTCCCCGAATTGCAGGGAAAAGTCACTGCAAACCTGACGAAAACTCACCGCAAAACCCACCGAATGCACGCCGAAAACAAGCAAAAACATCTGGGTTAACCTTTGAAAAACCCGAGCAGGAGCCGATCACACGCAGCGAAGCAGCCGAACAGGAGCCGAATCACACAGAGCCGAAGCAGCTGAGACGCAGAGGAGGCAGTGAATAAATTAGCAAAACCGTTTGTATGAATCTGTGAAAATGAAACGCTGTTTGCAAAGAAACTACTGAGCGAAAATGTCTGAAATTTACATATGAGGTCCAGGGAATGATAATAAAAAGGGCTGTTACAGAAAAAAGAAGTAAACTTAAAAAAAAAAAAAAAATCTGACTTTTAAAAAAAAAAAATTCTGAAAAATGCTTAAAGTATCCTAAAAAATCTATAAATAAAGAGACTTTTTGCTGCAGAATTTTATAATGAATGGTTTATTAGATATTGAATTAAAACGGGAATATTTTTAACATTGAAGTCTATGTGATTCTCCTGAATAAACTTGCCGAATTAAACCCCCGAATGGCAGGGCATTAGGGGAACCTTTCACTGCTGGTTTGTGTTCCCTGAATAGCCGAAGCAGTGCTTTTTTATGGGGTTTTCACTGCCCTCGAACAGGCACCGAACAGGCACCGTATGTGCAGGCAATTCGCCAGGATTTGGCGAATTGCCTGCTCTCTGGATAGCCGAATGGCCAGGAAAGGTAACCATACGCTGATTTTCAGCGTTCGGTTACCTTTCTCAAGCAATTCGGATCTCTTTGGATAACCCTGATAGTATAGATAAGGAACATCATAAAATAAAACTATTTCCTTAAAAACTACTCGTGTATCTGATTTTCCTGTTGCATAAATCAGATTGAGACATAATTCTCTGCACATAAATGTTTTTATTCCAGATGAGCATTCTGATGCCCAATGCCGATCACATGGGAATTTACTAGCAACGGCAAGACAAACAAGCCTGTTCTGTTATATATACAGTATGTCTAAAGTCATGTGATGGATATGCTTTTGGGTGAGAAAAAGGCAAAGACTTTAATTTTCATGTTTTTATTTTTTTATAAAACTTGTAGTGAAAAGTTTAAGGTATCATTTGTGTTTTACAACTTGCATCAGCGGTACAGTGCGTTCTTAATGTCATGCAATAACAGTTTGCTTTGCTTGTTTGTGAGAATTTTAATTAATCTCCGGTGAGCGCTTGCTTTAGTACAACACAGTATTTACAAGTGCCAAGTGTTCATTCATTGCAGATTGGAGGATGACCTAAAATATTCACGGCTGCACAGGTTCTCCAGTAGATTCCTTTGGAGAAGTTATTCCTTGGTGTCAGTCAAATAAATACAAACAGGGTTATTCAAAGAGATTCGAAAAGTCACCGCACAATCCGTGACTTTTCGTTCCCCGCACTTCGGTGATCCTAGTTCGCCGACCCTGCGGTGTATTCAGCAAGCACCGCAGGGCCCCCCGTAGTGCAGGGAAAACTCGCCGCAAACACACCGAACACTCACCACAAACCGGCGAACACTCACTGAACACTCGCCGAACCCGCAGAAACAGCTGGATTAACCCCGCCGAACACACCGGAGAAACCCGACTAGCTGCCGATCACAGTGCAGAGCAGCCGCCGGAAAAAGCCGACACGCCGATGAATAAGGTGAAGAAAAAAACAGTACGCTTGAAAGTTTGAAAATTGAAATGCTGTTTGCACAAAAACTGTCTGGAATTCACATATAAGATCCAATGAATGACAATAAAAAGGTCTGTTGCAAAAAAACGATGATGAAAAAAAAAAATGGAAAAAGGTTTGCCAAAAAATGCCTAAAAGATCCTAAAAAAAATCTATTAATAAAGAGACTTTTTACTGCAGAATAAAATATTAAACGGTTTATTAGATACTAGCTTTTGCCCGCGGCTTCGCTCGCGTGGATTTTAGGATTTGTTAAAATTGTTTTTTAAGAGAAACTTGAGATTTTTTTGGTAGAACCCCCCTTTCCCCCCCACTTGGGATTTTTGGAAAATTGTAAAACATGTAAGTGCCAAATTTCACACCTGTAACATCTTTGGTTTTTGAAATATAGGTATACTGATAAAAATATTCACATCCCTTTCCCCCAAACCCTTAACTGGATTTTCGGAAAATTGTAAAACATGGTGGTTTTTTTGCACGAAGATTGTAAATATCGAATTTCACACCTGTAACATCATTGGTTTTTGAAATATAGGTATAGTGATAAAGGTATTCATCCCCCTTTTTGCCCCCGCCACTGGATTTTTTGAAAAATGGTAAAATACATGTTGTTTTATTATCAAGGCGAATCTAAATACCAATTTTCACGTCTGTAACATCTTCTGTTTTTGAGATATAGGTATCCTGTTGAAAAGTATTCATCCCCCCTTTTTCACCCACATGGTGGGATTCTTGGAAAATGGTAAAACATGTGTTTTTTTATTTTTCAAGAAGATTGTAAGTGCCAGATTTCACACCTGTAACATGTTCGGTTTTTGGAAATATAGGTATGCTGATAAAAGTATTCAGCCCCCCTTTTTTCCCCCTCCCACTGGGTTTTTGGAAAATGGTAAAATAGGTGTTTTTTTGTTTCTCAAGACAAATCTAAATACCATTTTTCACATCTGTAACATCTTCTGTTTTTGAGATGTAGGTATCCTGTTTAAACGTATTCACCGCCCTTTTTTTTACCCCCCCACACTTGGATTTTTGGAAAATGGTAAAACACCTGTTTCTTTATTTTCAAAAGATTGTAATTACCAAACTTCACACCTGTAACATCTTGGTTTTTTAGAAATATAGATATACTGATAAAAGTATTAAGACCCCTTCCCTCGACCCCCCCCCCTTATTTGGATTTGTGGAAAATGGCAAAACACATGTTTGGTTTTTTTCACGAAGATTGTAAATACCAAATTTCACACCTGTAACATCTTTGGTTTTTGAAATATAGGTATACTGATAAAAGTATTCGACCCCCTTTTTGCCCCCTCCCACTGAATTTTTGGAAAATGGTAAAATAGGTGTTTTTTTGTTTCTCAAGACGAATCTAAATACCAATTTTCATGTATGTAACATCTTCTGTTTTTGAGATATAGGTATCCTGTTTAAAAGTATTCAGCCCCCTTTTTTTCACCCCCCACTTGGATTTTTGGAAAATGGTAAAACACCTGTTTTTATTTTTCAAGAAGATTGTAAATACCAAATTTCACATCTGTAACATCTTGGTTTTTGAAATATAGGTATAATTATAAAAATATTCAGACCCCTTTCTCCCCGACCCCCCCCCCAATTGGATTTGTGGAAAATGGCAAAAAGCATGTTTGTTTTTTTTCACGAAGATTGTAAATACCAAATTTCACACCCGTAACATTTTCGGTTTTTGAAATATAGGTATACTGATAAAAGTATTCAACCCCCCCTTTTTGCCCCCCAAGGAATTTTCAGAACATGATAAAATAAGTGTTGTTTTATTTGTCAAGATGAATCTAAATACCGATTTTCACGTCTGTACCATCTTCTGTTTTTAAGATATAGGTATCGTGTTTAAAATATTCAACCCCCCTTTTTTTGTCCCCCCAGTCGAATTTTTGAAAAATGGTAAAATATGAGTTTTTTTATTTTTCAAGACGAATCTAAATACCGATTTTGACATCTGTAGCATCTTCTGTTTATGAGCTATAGGTATCCTGTTTAAAATATTCAACCCCCTTTTTCACCCCCTTAGGGGCGGAGTTTCCAAAAATCCTTCCTTAGTGGGTGCCACTGCCTACATCATAAAAACAGTGCACCTTCAAAATTTCACGTTCCTAGGTTAAACAGTTTCAGCTGGGCGTTGATGAGTCTGTCAGTCAGTCAGTCAGTCAGGACTTTCGCGTTTAAATAAATAGATTGAATTAAAACTGGAATATTTTTAACATTGAAGCCTATGGGATTCTCCTGAATAAACCTGTCGAATGGAACCACTGAATGGCAGGGCATTTCGGCAACCTTTCCCTGCTGTTTTCTGTTCTCTGAATAGACGAATCATTGCTTTTCTATGGGGATTTCACTGCCCTCGAACAGACAACGTATGTGCAGGCAATTCGCCATCCTTTGGCGAACTGCCTGCTCTCTGAATAGCCGAATGGCCAGGAAATGTAGCTATGCGCTGAATTTCAGTGTCTGGTTACATTTCGGGGCCAGCTCTCTTTGAATAACCCTGTATGTCGAGATGTGGATAGGATTACATCTGATCTTAACCCATTCAACTGTAAGGGATTTTCCATAAAACCACTGACAGGACCCAGTGGTTTTATGGAAAATGACTTTCCGTTACCCACACAGTAAGTAAATACAGAGCCGTCCTACTGTATCTGTTTAATGTAGCTGAGCCCTATTTGACAGGCAGAGGTCTCTTAACGGGTGCTGTAGCGCTCACGAAAGAGTAGCGAGGTTGAGATCTTGTTGGACAGAGATATCTGCTTGATGGTTGCAAAACACACAGTATTTACAGACTTATACTCCAAAGCCAAGGAGTATGACAGGACAACTGATCTGCTACTGTGTTTCCCCGAAAATAAGACACTGTCTTATATTTTTTTGGTGTATTGTAGATAGTCAACGGAGCGCCAGCGAACTGAATGTATGGTTAATCATTATACATGTCCAACAAATATCTTCTAATCCTTCCAAAGGACATCCCTCTGAATGAAATTTCTGCAGAAGAGAATGGATATAATAGCGCAGTATGTTGATCCACCATAAGATGAAAGTAAAGTGGTCGTAGTCTTACTCACATTCTGTTGAGCCTAGCCTCGGCTCTAGGATGGATAGCAGTTATGGGTCTTCAAAGGGTGTTCAGGTGCCCATGTACCCACAATAAGATCCTTCAAACACTTTCCCCTGCAGTGGATCAAAAAAAATAAATAAAAAATACCAACGCACTTTCTGGTGCAATACCGTTTAAAAATAATGGTAGAGTAGGTATTCATAAATGGTTGCACTCACATGTTAATGAGCCGCATTGGCTCCAAGATATCGCATGGGAATATTTAAGGCAATTCCAAAACCTTCTCTTAGTCACGTATCAGGAAACAGCAGTAGTTAAAAATAGAAATAAATTTATTGATACATAAAATATATTACCAGAATGCGTTTCGCTCCTCAGAGCTTCTTCAGCTGGTATCACTGGTCTTATGTCTGCTGCTTCCTTATATACTGTTTAAAATGTCCCATTTAATCATTCACCGTTCACATCAGATGAAAGTCATTAAAACAATTAAACACAATTAAAAACAATTAAAAACAAATGGGATCACATGTAACCTTTTATTGATCAATCTCATGGGTGCCTGCGCATCTGTGCTGTCTCTAGGTGTGGAACGCTTGGTCATTAACCTTAATTGTATAAAGGAATTTTATTTTTCACCGTATGGCATTGTAACGGCAAAATGCCGTAACTGCGCATGCGCAAGGACCGACGTATCACTAGCTTCGTTTGTGCGCAGTTCTCACTGCGCATCTTGCGCACAATATCTAATGCGCATGAAAAACAAGATGCTGGCACCCCACATCGGCACATATATCGCCCCCGTGCTTTTTAACGCTATCAGATGGAGCATTTCCACCACTATTGCTCTGACAGGACGACTCACTAAGGGCCAACCTTCCAGGAATACATCTACAATGGAATGCCCATCCTAAGTGATTCCATATAACACAAAAAATGTGGCCATCTGCGTACAATATTATAATACATTAATTTACAGTGAATTAGTGGTTATATATCTGCAATTAATTACAATACAAGTCATAATATATCAAAAATAGAATAAAATAGTTCTTATTAATTATATTTATGTGCTTACAATAAAGTGCAATATAAAATTGAGCTAATAAATATACATATTATTAAAGTGTCCTGTTTATTTTATATTAGTTATAATAGAGATAATAAAGTGCAATGTGAATTAATCTTAAAGTGTTTATTATCTGCTTTGTGTTAGATTTTTTTCTCTCAACTTCCATTTTATATGTCATGATCAGCTGTATTATTATTTATCTAAATAACATAAGGATTTTATTTTTTACTCTTTATTTTTTATTTTATTTTTTACTTTTTACCATTGGCGTTAAAAATGGCACAACTGCGCATGCGCAAAGCCCGACGTTTTCCATAGGGCATGTTATTTGCCCATAGCTCCTATTGGACATCCTGCGCATGACACCTACTGCGCATACAAGCCAGTGCAGGCACCTCGCATCAACATATATGGTGCCCCAGTAGTACCTAACGCTATCCAAAAGAGCGATATCAGCATTATTCTGGCAAGTTTTATCATCCAGATCTAAGTCTATAGAAATGATTCTTCATTGAATATCTATCCTGAGCACCTACAATTTATCAGAGCAAAGACTCCGTGACATAGAATCTTACTGTAAACCATCACACTATGATACAATGTCCTCTATTGTTTATAAAGTGACTCTGCTTCTATAAATAATTAACATAAGGTCATGATCATCTCAGGAATAGACAGGTACATGACAAATGGGATATAACAAAATAAATCATATTTATATATCCAATAAGGTGCAATATCAAATCGAGGATTATGATCTAAAAATATACATATTTTGAGTATTCCCAAATATTTTTAAAATATTTCCAAACATTTTAAATATCTCCAAACATTTCAAACTCTTACAAAGTGCCCCATCTAATTTATATTAATTAAGATAATAAAGTGCTATGTGGCAAATATCCATAAGGATTATTATAAAGTGCTTTCAATCTAATGTATATTAAATCTCAACCTATATCTAATTTATCATAATTAAAGTGATTCTTTTGTTATGGTGCAATACTGAACTGGGTAGGCTTCAATGTGGAACCCCACCAATACAGTTTTAACCTACTTTAACCGTGTATATATTATTAACAATGCAATATATTAAAGTGGCCTATTCCATCTATATTAATTTTAATTAAAGTGACGGTGACAGTAAATTACCATTGACATAAAGTTAAAGAAAATGAATCAACTCAAAATCATTATTAAGACCATTGGGGGCCATAGTACCCAAATCAAATATAAATTTCATCTCTTCCCTCCCTAAAACGGTGGGCTCACTCATGCCCTTATTAATGGATCTCACCCTTTTGATTGCTCTAAATTTCAGACCCTTTGGGCAACTGTTGTGTATGTATTTAAAATGATAAGGTACCGAATGTTTTTCGTATTGATTTTTTATATTCCTCGCATGTTCGGATATCCTTACATTAAGGGCACGACTAGTTCGTCCTATATAGTGTAATCCACATGGGCATTCTAATAAATATATGACATTTTTTGTACAACACGTAAGAATACCCTTAATCCTAACCTCTTTTTCAATTTTCTTGTTGTAATAATTTTCTACAAATGCCTTGGCATTGCCCGTAGATCGTCAAGCGAGGCATTGACCGCACTGATAAAATCCCTCTTTTAAATTAAAATGATTGGGAATTTCTCTTTTTCTCTCAAACTTACTCCTCACCAATTTTGTCTTAATATTTTTTGCTCCTCTAAACAGTATCCTTGGTTTATCTCCCAATATCTGATCAAGATCTTTATCTTTTTTTAGGATGTGCCAGTGTTTCTTAAATATTCTTTTAATTAATTGGTCTTCATTATTAAATTCACAAATAAAAGGGACTTCTTTCGTAACATTTATTTGTTCTCTATATTTTAAAGGCTTTCCTGGTCTACCGTCTTCAGTTCTTTTATAAGATCTTCTAGTTCTTCTTTATTATACCCTTTTTCCATAAAATTGGTTTTGAGGGATTCTGCCTGTTCTTCAAATGCATTGAAACATAGAAACATAGAAAAATGTCGGCAGATAAGAACCTTTCGGCCCATCTAGTCTGCCCAATTACATGGATACTTTACCTGGATTTATCTTTTGTTTAGGATAGCCTTATGCCTATCCCATGCCTGCTTAAATTCAAATACTGTTTTGGCCTCTACCACTTCAACTGGAAGACTGTTCCATGTATCCACCACCCTCTCAGTAAAATAATGCTTCCTGATGTTACTTTTAAACCTTTGCCCCTCTAATCTAAGACTATGTCCTCTTGTTTTGCTACTTTGTTTCCTTTTAAATATACTCCCTTCCTCTACCTTGTGGATTCCCTTTACGTATTTTAATTGTACCTCTGTACAATTCCTTCTCAGTCTTGATAGTTGACCCTTTGGGATTCCCTTTAGCCAGATATTGTTATGGCAACTGGTCTTGTCAATATAGGTGTTTACGTCGACATCCTTAAAAAAGGTCCTAGTGTGTAACTTATTTTCTTTTATATAGATCTCTTGGTCAAGGAATGCTATTGCATCCCTACTCCATTACCTATCGAGTTTAATCCCCCAATCTGGGCAATCTAACTGGTCTAAAAATACTATTAAATCTCTCTCCTCTCCTTTCCATATAAAAAACAGATCATCAATGTACCTTTTGTATATGGGCACTCTTCCTTGCGCCCAGTCACGCAAACCGTCGACAAAGTTGGTTTCCCAACCTGCCATATAAAGGTTTGCGTAACTGGACGCAAATCGAGTGCCCATAGCCGTCCCTCTAGTCTGAAGATAAAAATTCTCCTCGAATTGAAAATAATTGTTGTCCAGTATAAACTGAATACCCTCCATAACAAAATCGACTTGTTCATCACTTAAATCCCTTGACAAATTTAGTTGCTCTTTCACAATATCTACTCCCTTAATATGTGGAATATTACTATAAAGTGCATTTACATCGCAAACCACTAAAAAGTAATCAACTTCCCAGCTCTGAAGCATATCCATAGTGTCTTTAGTGTAGGACACCATCGTTTTAACTACAGGCTGTAAGATTTTATCTACATATTGGGATAAATTGCTCGTAATGGAATTAATCCCAGCTACTATGGGGCTTCCTGGAGGTTCTATTGGATTTTTGTGGATTTTTGGAAGTATATAAAATAAAGGTGTCTTAGGGTAGATATTATGAAGGTATTGATATTCCTTTTCCAACAGAATTCCTGCTTCCTTCCCCTTATCAAGATAAACTTTCAATGATCCTTTAATTGAATCAATTTGATTTCCATTAATTTCTTTATAAGTGACACCATCATTAAGAATCTTCATTACCTCTGCCACATAGTTGTCCTTCTTTAGGATAACTACCCCCCCCCTTTATCAGCTGGATTTATCACAATTGTTTCGTCTCGTTCTAGATCTTTGATAGCTATATTTTCTTCTTTAGACAAATTAAATTTCATTTTATTATTTTTCGTGTTTTTCTCCAAATCTGTCATTACCAATGTTTCAAACATTTTCATTTCATCTGAAATATGGTTACGTGGGAAAAAAGTAGAATTTGGTTTAAGAGTGGTATGTACATACCGATCATTAGGAACAATGTTCCTCTCTAACGGAGTTTTGAGAAAAAATTTCTTTAAGCATAAATTTCTTTTAAATTTTTGTAAATTAACAAATACATCAAATTTGTTAATCCTATTAGTGGGAACAAATTTCAGGCCTTTTTGTAACACCTTTATCTCTGTTGGTGTCAAGACCTTCTCACTAAGATTAAAAATACCTTCTGTATTTATCTTCTTTCTCTGTTGGACCGATCTTCCTGCTCTAATTCCCCTTCTGATCTTTCCCATCTTCTTTTTCTGTCCCCTTCTCTTTGTCTTATATCCGTGTCCCTGGGGTCTCTGTTTTTTTCCTTCTTTCCTGGTCGATCCCATAAAAAAACCTGGTCATCTTGATAGTCTGTCAGGCCATGAAATCTGTTGTTCAAAGGGATGGGGTCTTCTCTATTTGTCGTCTTATATTTATAGGTGACTTCTTCTTTATCATGACCAGAGTTGCTATATTCTGTATGGTGTCTGGGATTTTTCCCCAATGGAACATAGTTGGCATTCTTTGTTAGCTCTTGAGGTGGCCCCCTTGTGTTCCCATTTTTTCTCCATGGTAATCTAGTTCTATTGTCCTCCCACTGTCTATTGGGCCTGGAATATGAATTGGAATCATAATGATTTCCATTGTGCGAGTTGAACCTATTATT
The DNA here is from genome assembly GCA_009667805.1 of Leptobrachium leishanense. Classification (NCBI taxonomy): domain Eukaryota; kingdom Metazoa; phylum Chordata; class Amphibia; order Anura; family Megophryidae; genus Leptobrachium; species Leptobrachium leishanense. Next base: position 349,342,013 of record CM019065.1, read on the forward strand.
ATCATTTTGAAATCTTGATCTGTTAGAGCAGTGGTTCTCAACCCTGTCCTCGGGACCCCCAACCAGGTCATATTTTGCAGATCACCTTGGAGAATTGCAGACTGAATCCTGCAATCACTGAGCAGCAAATCATATCACCTGTGCTGTGCTTCAGCTATCTGCAAAATCCGGCCTGGTTGGGGGTCACGAGGACAGGGTTGAGAACCACTGTGTTAGAGGATGGTATCCATGATCTATTATCCCACGTTCTTTGCCTAGGTTGTTGGGCGTGGTCTCTCTGATATGGTTTAAACCCTTCCCGGGCATTACCCGTCTCATATTTCTTATGCACATTTCCTTTTTTATAATCATACACATCTCTTTCATACTTTCTTTTTTTAGTGGAAAGTATGTCCTTTTCTAACTTTAGGAGTTTTTCTTCAAGGTTTTTAAAAATTCCTATTCTTTCTTCATTGATTTTTTCGTTCTCAATCATGTTGGTGAGTTTTTCAATCTCTATATTAATTTTAGGTAATTTTTCTTTTTTCTTTATTATGATATAATCCATCATACTGATTGCAAAACTCTCCAACAATGTATCCCAGCCTGTGATAAAATCCTCATCATCTTTTTCTGAGGTCGGGGTTTTTTGAAATCTAAGACCTCTAGGTGTGATCCCTTCTTTTTTATATTTTTCCAGAGTGGCTATTTCCAATTTTACTTTCACTTCTTTTATTAAATTTCTTTCCAATTCTATCAAAGGTTCTCTAATGTTCCTATTATCAATAGTTTCCCTTACTATAGAGGGACCATTACCAAAAAAATCTTCTACATTAGAACCAACTTGATTCCTGTATTGATGTAAAGACATGTTTCTGGGCTGCTATGTTCACTTATAGGAGATTTACCATAAACAATAAGATAATAAAAGAAGAAACAGTGAAGCGCCTTCAGAAAAATGCTTAAACGTACACGCTACACATTGAATATGGAGGTTCTCCTAAAAACCTTGAGAAAATATATTGTAGATAGTCAACGGAGCGCCAGCGAACTGGATCTGGATGTATGGTTAATCATTATACATGTATAAACAGGACACTTTAATAATATGTATATTTATTAGCTCAATTTGATATTGCACTTTATTGTAAGCACATAAATATAATTAATAAGAACTATTTTATTCTATTTTTGATATATTATGACTTGTGTTGTAATTAATTGCAGATATATAACCACTAATTCACTGTAAATTAATGTATTATAATATTGTATGCAGATGGCCACATTTTTTGTGTTATATGGAATCACTTAGGATGGGCATTCCATTGTAGATGTATTCCTGGAAGGTTGGCCCTTAGTGAGTCGTCCTGTCAGAGCAATAGTGGTGGAAATGCTCCATCTGACAGCGTTAAAAAGCACGGGCGATATATGTGCCGATGTGGGGTGCCAGCATCTTGTTTTTCATGCGCATTAGATATTGTGCGCAAGATGTGCAGTGAGAACTGCGCACAAACGAAACTAGTGATACGTCGGTCCTTGCGCATGCGCAGTTACGGCGTTTTGCCGTTACAACGCCATACGGTGAAAAATAAAATTCCTTAATACAATTAAGGTTAATGACCAAGCGTTCCACACCTAGAGACAGCACAGATGCGCAGGCGCCCATGAGATTGATCAATAAAAGGTTACATGTGATCCCATTTGTTTTTAATTGTTTTTAATTGTGTTTAATTGTTTTAATGACTTTCATCTGATGTGAACTGTGAATGATTAAATGGGACATTTTAAACAGTATATAAGGAAGCAGCAGACATAAGACCAGTGATACCAGCTGAAGAAGCTCTGAGGAGCGAAACGCGTTCTGGTAATATATTTTATGTATCAATAAATTTATTTCTATTTTTAACTACTGCTGCTTCCTGATACGTGATTAAGAGAAGGTTTTGGAATTGCCTTAAATATTCCCATGCGATATCTTGGAGCCAATGCGGCTCATTAACATGTGAGTGCAACCATTTATGAATACCTACTCTACCATTATTTTTAAACGGTATTGCACCAGAAAGTGCGTTGGTATTTTTTTTTTTGATCCACTGCAGGGGAAAGTGTTTGAAGGATCTTATTGTGGGTACATGGGCACCTGAACACCCTTTGAAGACCCATAACTGCTATCCATCCTAGAGCCGAGGCTAGGCTCAACAGAATGTGAGTAAGACTACGACCGCTTTACTTTCATCTTATGGTGGATCAACATACTGCGCTATTATATCCATTCTCTTCTGCAGAAATTTCATTCGGAGGAGGAATGTCCTTTTGAAGGATTAGAAGATATTTGTTGGACATATATAATGATTAACCGTACATCCAGTTCGCTGGCGCTCCGTTGACTATCTACAATATATGTTCTCAAGGTTTTTAGGAGAACCTCCATATTCAATGTGTAGCGTGTACGTTTAAGCATTTTTCTGAAGGCGCTTCACTGTTTCTTCTTTTATTATATTTTTTTGGCCCCCAAAAAACACACTAGGTCTTATTTTCGGGGTAGGGCTTATTTTTTATTTTGGTGGGGATTTTTTTGACGGTGTACATCTGGTATCACTCCACCTGTGACAGGCTGGCGTTAGAGGAAGCATGAGCAGACGTTCTTTGAGCAGAAGGAACGCACTGAGTGTGTCCGTGTGACCACACTTCCCTGCGCCCGTTGCAGCTTTGTGAAGGCTGGAGGGTGTGGGTCATATGGTGCAGTGTGTGCACGAATTGCGTGGACTACCACCAGACGTGTATTCAGCCTCCCCATCAAACAGCTACGATGGACACAGACGGGGCTTCAAAGCATGATCCTCCCTAGGAAGATCGCATTTTTTAGCGCTGAGCGCACGAACTGCGCTCAGCGTGGTGGCCACACTGGCATCAGAGTGGAAGGAACGTCCAGTCTCACGGATGTTCCTTCTGCTTAAAGAACACTCGTGTTACCACAGCTTTATGTGACTCTGCTCCCTCCGGTTATCACGGATTCTCTACCGCGACTCTTGAAGTTGCCCTACAACTAGGTCTTATTTTCAGGGTAGGTCTTATATTTTGCCAGTTATCAAATAAACACACTAGGTCTTATTTTCGGGATAGGTCTTATTTTCGGGGAAACAGGGTACTAAGTTCCAAAGGTTTCGAGACCAACGGACAACTTAGAGCACAAAACAATACAGATGGCTTCAATACTTGAGTGGGTGAACCGAGGTAGTTTGTTTGACAGTCAATGTATTGTGCAGACTGCAGGGCAGTCACCGACCTGACAGACTTAGCGTTTTCTGATAAGCTCAAACTGGTATGTCGTACCTTGTAATCACCAGGGTCTACTGACACATATAAAGGTTTAAAGCTGGTACAAACCCGGATACACTTGGCAAGCTGAGCATGACGATCACATGCAGAAAACAGACAGTATCTCGCTATTGCGGATTGTACATAAAAACACGACCTTAAATCATGAACCTTGGGCCTGGAATAGAACCACGATAAGGCTGTTGAAAGTACACCAGAGCGAGAGGGGAATATCCCCATGAATTGAGTAAAACCCCAAGCAGCCTGCATAGGGTTAAACCCACGACGCACAGTACTAGTTACCGCTATAATACGTAGCAAAAGAATGGTCAAAACAAGCCGGGTCAAAATCAGGAGCAGGGATCGTAGATGTAAATGGGTCGGCAACTTGAATCACAATGGTAAGCGATGTGGGAACAGAACTCCACGTCAGGGCGACGAGGCAACTCCTCGCGCCCTGCTTTAAACCGGGCGCCTCCTCGTGACCACACCAGGCCCCGCCCCCTCAGACGACGCTTGGCCATTACAAGGTGCTGGCACTCAACCAGCTAGTGGCACAGAACTATGCCCAGACCCCCAGGGCAGCACAGCAGGGGCTGAGGATGTACCAGGCTCCCTCTGCTGGCCAAAAAGTGTTACTGCAACTACATTCACGTTATTGCTCATGGTCTGTGTTTTGGTGAAGGAAAAAATGAATCGCAAAGCTTTTCAAATAACTTCAACACCTCAGCTACCACGTCTAACATTTTGAAATTTTAGTGACGTGTTTTGGAGCCCATTTGCGAATGAAATTTGTTTACAATATACAAAATACCTTTGCATTACTCCAGCATCAGACCAGATCGAGTATACTCTATCCTTGGGCACCTGCATTTACTTTTGAAGAATGAGTATACTCGATCATTTTAGTGAAGGGTTTAAAGGGAAACTATCACAAAATATTTGGCATAATTTCAGGTTATCTGCCAGGCAGTAACCTAGGTATATTTTATCAGTGACTTAATGAACGATCGAAAACAGTATGTGATAGCGTACTCCACACTGACAGATCTTTAAGGGATACGCATTGCAGCGCGTACTATTGTTGTTGCTTGGTTACGGGAAAATATTATCAGTCTTAAAAATTAAATTATTGTTTATGCAGTTTTTGGAAACCAAAATCAAACTTTTTATAATGCCAAAGGATTAAGGGATTTTTGAATTATAAAAGCTCCATCCACGGTTTACTATGATCTATCAATTCAGCAGAATGGAATGCAGGGGAGCTAATGCAAAATCACATTACAATGCCCAAGGTGCTAAAACTGGTTAAATTTGGCTGGGGAATGTCCTCTGATAAATTGGGCATTTCCCCGAGCACTGGTGAGACCTCACTTGGAGTATTGGGTGCAGCACTGGAGACCGTATCGCCAGAAGGATATAGATACCATAGAGAGAGTTCAGAGAAAGGCTACTAAAATGGTGAAGGAGAAAAGTTACCAGGAAAGGCTTAAAGGAACACTCTAGTCAAAAATACCGCCCCCTGTTTTTTTACATTAAATTATCTCTATTCTTTTAATAAATAGGTAGGGATTTCTTTTTTTTTGTAAATGTAATAAATACCCTAAAATCCACTTCTTTCCAACGGCGTTTTTTTTATTTTTTATACTCACCTCCCTCCTCTTCCGCTCCCGTCCTTGTTTCTTCACTTGGCTAATGGTTTACGTGAAAAGCGCGCATGCGCGCCTCTCACGTAAGCCAGCCAATCGGCAGGCTTCCTCCCGGCTCCCTCTGCTGAGGATAGGATTAGTGTTGTGCACAAGAGGATGTGCGCAACACTAATCCTCAGGCTGCCGCCAGCTACTGCGGCGAGTTGGAGACGTCATCGCGCTTTCAGCGCGATGACGTCTCCTACTCGGCAAAAGTCGGCAGAAGCGGGAAATATGAATCCCGCTCTGCTGACTGACAGCTGGGAGGGCGGAGTAAAGTCCTCTGCCTCTCTCAGCTGTTTACAGCTTTTTCAGCTGATCGGCTGAGCGGAGGGAGGGGGGACAGAGGGCGGCATACTCCGGGCATCATGACCACCTAAAAAAAGCTTAGGTGGTCATGTTATCTAGAGTATCCCTTTAATGATCTTAACATGTACAGCTTGGAAAAAAGACGAGACAGAGGAGATATGATAGAAACATTTAAATACGTAAAGGGAATCCACAAGGTAGAGGAAGGGAGTATATTTAAAAGGAAACAAAGTAGCAAAACAAGAGGACTTAAGGGGTTATTCAGAGAGCACCGAAATGTTGCCGACATTTCGGTGCCCTCTCGTTCGCCGCGCTTCCCTGCACTTCGGGGAATCAAAGTTTCCCACCCTGTGGTATATTCAGCAAGCACCGCAGTGCCCCTGGAATGCAGGGAAAACCTGCCGCGATCCCGCCGAAAACCCGCCAAAACCGCTAGAGAAACCTTGCCGAATATGCCGGAAAAAGCCGCCGAGCCACCGATCACAGTGCAGAGCAACCGCCGGAAAATGCCAACTAGCAGACAAAAGGTGTAAAAAATAAAAAAAAGAAAGTGTATGTTTGAAAGTTTCAAAATTGAAATGCTGTTTGCGAAAAAACTGCTGAACGAAAAATGCCTGGAATTTACATATAACATCCAATGAATGATAATAACAAGGTTTGTTAAGGAAAAAGAAAAAACGATTTAAAAAAAACAGAATTTGTTTTTCCCAAAAAAATCCTGAAAATGCCTAAAACATACAAAAAAAATCTGTAAAGAAAGAAACTTTTACTGCAGAATAAAATAAACGGTTTATTAGATATTGAATTAAAACGGGAACATTTTTAACATTGAAGCCTATGGGATTTGCCTGAATAAACCTGACGAATGTAACCACCGAACGGCAGGGCATTTCACTGACATTCCTCAGCTGTTCGGTGTCTCTGAATAGATTAACCATTGCTTCTCTGTGGGGATTTCACTGCCTTTGCACAGGCACCATATGTGCAGGCAATTCGCCAAAATTTGGCGAACTGCCTGCTCTCTGAATAGCCGAATGGCCAGGAAAGGTAACGGAACGCTGAATTTCAATGTCTGGTTACATGTCGGGGCCAAATCGTCTCTCTCTGAATAACCCCTATAGTCTTAGATTAGAGGGGCAAAGGTTTAAAAGTAACACCAGGAAGCATTATTTTACTGAGAGGGTGGTGGATACATGGAACAGTCTTCTAGTAGAAGTGGTAAACCAGTGATTGAGTTTAAGCAGGCATGGGATAGGCGTAAGGCTGTCCTAAACAAAAGATAAATCCAAGTAAAGTATCCATGTAATTGGGCAGACTAGATGGGCCGAAAGGTTCTTATCTGCCGACATATTTTATGTTTCTAACGATTACGTATCGAGGTGCTACATTAGCACCAACTATGGAATAGAGCCCTGTGAATGAAAACAATGTAAAACAAATGATATATTAAATAATATATTAAAGTCGGACTCTAAGGGATGAAAATGTTTAGGAAACCAATATTATTGCCATCTGAGTGGCACTGGCATTATTTACCAAATGTGAATGCCTTTGCTCATATGCTAGTGTATGCATCACACCTATTAACATGTTTGTGCATTCGGATCAGGCTCCGACCACCAATTATGGCATTCTTCAGCCTATTTCAGACATGTGTTAAAAGACTGATGTTAAGAGATCGAAGGCTCCTGACGCCGCCTCACACAAGTTGCTGTTTTAGAATGTACGAACTTCTAATTATATCCATACTTTGCTCCATTCAATGTATACCAGATAGCTTTGCAGCCGGCATTGGAACATAAATGTTTCTGTTATCTCTTGGACCTTATTTTTAGTGACAACTTCACAGGTCATGACATCTCTGTGTGTGCATGGGAACATTTAACATGGGTTTAAAAAGGCAGTAGACCTAATGAATATCACAATACACATATATTCAAGGCTTTAGGTGCAATGTTAGGATCCAACCATAAACAACTGGCTTTATAGAAGTTACTTTGGAGCTCCACTTGGGATCTGAACAGCTCTTGACTCATAGGTACATCACGAAAAGCAATGTAGTCACTTGCATTAAAAGAATATGGGCAATATTATTACATAGCGTCTGCTAAAACAGGGACGCTAAGGTGGAAAACCTGCAGGTTTCTCCTTAGCCTCCCCGTTTTAGCACCCTAGGCACTGATTCAGCATCCTGCCCTGTAATAAAGCGCTTAGTACTAACGCGTCACCGTCCGCGAGTATTACCTCTTGGAGTCCATAGGACTTCACAGAGGCTTGTGCTGCCGGATCAGCTGACCTACAGGATCTCACCTCTCGCGAGATCCTGCAGGTCGGCGGAGTGATCGCAAAGGGAGACTGGGGACTTTTTTCCCCAGTCTCACTCTGCTCCCGATGGCCAGAAGCGGCGTATCAGGCCACCTTTCTCGCCACGGCATGAGAGGTGAGTATCTAATTTTTGGGGGGATTTTAAGCTGGTGCTGATTGATTCTGCAGAAGCCGTATCAGTTAGCACCATTAACTTTTCAGTTAACAGCAGCAGGACGTACTTAGCGTTAGGAGTTTATAATTGTAGTGCTCACCCCCGGAGGAGCCGCTGAATAAACCCAGGATAGTCTCACCGCACTAAGAATTACTATACACCAGCACACTGTTGTGTATTTTCTAAATTATACACTTTACTGGAGCAATAACGTGGCAATTGAATACACGTATACTTTGAAACGTAATGATTTAGCTGAGGTAAATGACGTAATGCGCAATGCGGGAAAACACACGGGGAGAAAAGAAATGGTTAATACCCCTCGGTTCGTGAGTTTAAGTCTCGCTCAAAAAGACTCATGAATTGATGTCCTAGGGTACCCGGGTACTAGATTCAACTGGCCAGTGAATGAACAAAAATATCTTCGACTAGTCAACATTGGGGCCCTGTAAATTGAAGCAATCAAGCAAGTGTGCACTTTCTCGGAATTGTAGGCCTTGAGGCCTCTCACCCATCCGGCGAACAATGTGTCCAGAACCGATGACTCGACCAAAGGATCTCTCTCCGCTACTGGAACCCAGTGCCAACGAATCTGCTCTCCCGATGCCGACTCTCCGCAACCAGAACCGATCCGCCGCCTGCACTCCCTTTCGATCCGCGGCCTCCTTACTCGAGGTCCTTCTGGAACATTCTTGTCGTCCGAACTGCTCAGTGGAATGTGGTATGCGATGATGCACACTCCCTCCCCGATCTCCAGCACTGGATACGCTACTGTCCATGCTCCGGCCTGGTTGTGATCCCGGACAGTGTACTGCATACGTCTCACTCGTCTCGCTGCTCTGCTCGCTCTGCCCATGCCATGCACGAGTCTCCTGATGACTTTCTTGGCACCAGCACGCCCACTTCCTGTCCTCTCCCCAAAGGTCTCTGGGAGATGGAGTTTCTTAGTCCAACATAGTCCTTAACATATCTAGGCTCTGTGTCCCTCTAGTGGTAGCAACAAATCAGTCCATAGAGCCAGACTAACACAGCGCTACATAATCCTAACTCTAATTACTCTTTGCGCTCCCCATGTTAAGCATAGGGAGCGCAAAGTACAGTATCCTTGCACTAGAAAGCGCAATCTCCGACGCACTAACCGTTTTTTAACCCGTTAGCATTCAATTTGTAATATGGTGTGCCCGCCACTCACATAGCTGAGCATTAACATTTGCGTTAGGATTGTAATATTGCCCTTAGAGTCATTATAACTCTCCAGGGAAGCAAAGGCAGAATTTGCGAGGATCCTGAGACCAGGCGTCAGCATAAATGTCCTGCCCTATGGTGGGACCCCGCTCATAACAATTTAGTTTAAATTTTAGATTTATTGCACAAATATATGGAACGTTTATATACTGTATTTACAGAAAGTGAGATAAACAGTGGGGAAAGTGATGGAAGTGTGAAACCGTATATATGGTAGAGGTTAAATAGCTCTCTTCAAAAACAATGAAGACCCACCTGTCTGGCGGAGACATTGGAATGAGGAAACAAAAACAGGAAAAACAAACAAATGGCCACTAAAACCACACTTAGAAACCAGGAACACCACATGCAACATAAAAGAAAGTAAACTGAACTGAGAGCGACTGAGATTCTTTAACCCTTTCCACTGATATCTTATTCTGTATGGAGCCACGTTGCTTATCATAGACATGTGCAGTCCCATTAAGCCTGTGCAGTGGAGATTTTAGGTGGGTGGCAGTGTGCACAGTACTGTGCCCACCATTTCACACCCGGCGTTCATCTGCCATGGCCTAGCAAGCTGGGACAGCGACAATGAGGTCCCCAGGTCTTAGATGTTATATCGGAATGTCCTTCTCCTTGATCAATGTTTCCGAACCCTGGTCCTCAGGTCCCACTGACAGGTCAGGTTTGCAGATATGTGAAGCACAGCACAGGTGATTTGATTTGCTGCTCAGTGATTGCAGGATTCAGTCTGCTTTTCCACAAGGTGATCTGCAAAACCTGGCCTGTTAGGGGGGACCTGAGGACCAGGGTTGGGAAACCATTGTCCTAGATGAATGGGCTGACACTGCTAACGAGCTTTATCTGCCTGGTGTTGGCAATTTAACCCCTTCACTACTGATGACGTGTGGGACACGTCTTCAGTTACTCCCGCTGTATGCTGAGGACGTGTCCCACACGTCATCAGCTTTGTGGGACCCCCGGCGGATACTCACCTCTCTGTCCGGGGTCCCGCGGCGGTCTGACTTCAGCATCCTCAGACGCTGAAGCTAAGACCCCCTCCGACGTCAATGACATCATCGCACCAGGATGTCACTTCCAGGCGACCCCCCGGCAATGCCGGGAGATAGCCTGGAAGGGGGGGGGGCGATCCGTTCGGATCCCTCTCCATTTCGATCAGGATGGAACAGCGCCAAAAGCCAGGTACCACTTAAAAGGGGAGAGTCTCCCCTTTTAAGCGGTGCCAGGCTTTAACCCCTCAAGCACCGGGTTGCACTTTGGTGCCTTGCGGCGCCGAAGTGCGGCCTAGCTCCGGTGGGGGCCGCCATCTTGGATGGCGGCTCCACCCCCGGGTCCTCCCTGGCTGCCCGACGTCATAGCGTGATGACGTCAGATAGCCGGGGAACTCCTAGCTGCCTGGGGATTTCCCAAGGAAATCCCCTGGTGGAGATAGGGGGTTCCTTTGAACCCCGATATCTCCAGAAACGTGGCAGCTAGGGGGTCATGGAGGTTGCCTGAGCATGGCATTTTCGAATGATACCTAACATGACCAGGTACAAAGTAAAATAAAAAATTTAAATTTAACCCTTTCACTGCTGAGCCATTTCACACCTCTGTGCTGAGCTCATTTTTACCGCTTTCGCTCATCATGTTTAAACGCAATTTGAAGCCACATTTTATTATATGGCCCAGACATATTGTATAATATATCGTTCTTTCCGGCAGATTCATAATATATAATTTTTATATGTATACGTCATGTCCTGCGTGTATATTATAACAGAAAATGCAATAAAATTAGAATTTTTAATCATCTGCAGCGTGTAAAGTGTTTTTTTTTCACATTTTATCACATGAGCGTTTGCGGTTATATTTTCTATGGGGTGCGCTTGTACAAAATTTAGAAATGGGGATTTGTTACATTTTTTGGGGGAAATTACGTGATTTTTAGCAAACGCACGCCATAGAAAAAAATCATTAGTGCAGCATCATTGTTCACATTATAATTGAAATGTGAACAATATTGCTGCATTAATAAAAACAACACACACAAAAATCATGTTTTTTTCTAAAAAAAAAAATGTTAACCCTTTCAATGCGGTGGACACGCTCAGCGTCCACCCGCATGTCTACTTGGCTGCGGAGGACGCGCTGAGCGCGTCCTCCCTTTGCAGCCGCGATCAGCCGGTATTCCAGCCGATCGTGCGGCCCCCTGCGGACCTCTCCCCCTCCTCCTCCCCGCGGGCCAGCGATTAAAGGCAGGCACCGCCTGGAAGGGCACAGCCTGCCCTTCCAAGCGGTGGCTGTCTTTAACCCCTAGGGGGCTGGATCGCGATATGGCGCTAACATGCGCCGTATCGCGGTCCCCTCCCAGAGCTGGCCGACATCTTGGATGTCGGCCAAGCTTCTGGGATATCCCCCTAATGACTGGCATCATCGCGCAGAGCGCGATGGCGCCAGTTTCGAAATTAACCCCTTGCTGCCATCTATGGTGGAGATAGGGGTTCCAATGAACCCCTTATCTCCCGATCCATGACAGTTAGGGGTTAAAGTTTGCTATCATTGGAACGACCAGAGCGTGGCCTTTCCAATGATACCAAACATGACCATGTAAAATGTAAAAAAAATATTTTTTAAATAAAAATAAAATAAAAAAAAACAATTTACATTTTAAAAACAATTTAACATTTTTTTTTTTTTTGTTTTATTAGTGCAACAATATTGTTCCCATTTCAATTATAATGTGAAAAATGATGCTGCACTAACGATTTTTTCTATGGGGGGCGTTTGCTAAAAAACACGTAATTTTCCCCAAAAAAAAGTAACGATTCCCCATTTCAAATTTTTTTAACAAGCGCACCCCATAGAAAATATAACCGCAAACGCTCGCATGTTAAAATGTGAAAAAAAAACACTTTACACATTATATATTATTGAAAATTCTAATTTTATTGCATTTTTTGTTCTAATATACAGGCAGGACATAACGTATACATATAATAATGACATATTATGAATCTGCCGAGTCTGCCGGAAAGAACGATATATAATATGTCTGGGTCATATATTAAAATAAGGCTTCAAAACGCGGTTAAACATGATGAGCAAAACCGGTAAAAATTAGCTCAGCACAGAGGTGTGAAAAGGCTCAGCAGCGAAAGGGTTAATCATTAAAGTACTAAACGATTCTCAGTTATGCACATTAAAGTTTTGGGGAGTTTGTTTCCAGGTGATTTAGCAGGAAAACTGTATTTTTTTTGTATATACCTTGTCATGTAGTGGAGCCACAGTTATATTTCAGTATATTGTGTGCACTGAAAGTGGAAGCTGTAACTAAAGAGTCTATTCAAAGAAAGGTGAAACTCAGGAGAATTGGCTGGAAAAGTGAAAATTCTAGGTCAAAATTCTCCCATTTATCTCATTTTCCAAATCGGCTTTTTGCTCTAGATTGTTCTCTTCTCCTGCCAGTTGCCCTGGGTTTCACCTTTCTCTGAATAACCCTGTAAGGATTTTAAAGCAAAGAACAAACCGCATGTAGCTTTTAATTGTTTTTCTGGAATATTTACTTGTGTCTAGCTTCTGTTTATCTATTTTCTGGCGTTTTCTGGAGCTGTCCCTTTCTGAACGTATTTCCAGTAGAAGTGGTAGAGGCCAAAACAGTAATTGAATTTAAGCAGGCATGGGATAGGCATAAGGCTATCCTAAACAAAAGATAAATCCAGGTTAAGTATCCATGTAATTGGGCAGACTAGATGGGCTGAAAGGTTCTTATCTGCCGACATTTTTCTATGTTTCTATGTTTCTATGTATTTGCAGCCCGCTTGTCAGGAATTGTATATTTCACAGACTAAAAGGCAAGAAATGCCCACTTTCCATACAAAAAGGAGCAACGTGTAAGATTCAGTTTCTCTTCAAGATTACATTTAACGTCCTTGGCAATCAGTCCTGGCCACCCTTTCTGGGTGAGAGCAGTCTGATTTGCATATGGAGCATTCGTCCCTGTAATGGCTCAATCGAGCTAAATCCTTGTGAGACCTGAGCGGGCCCCACCGTAGATCAGGCCACTAGTGCCAATGCTCGTCCTCGGGACCCTCACAAACCCCTTTGTTGCTCACCATAAGATTACATTTAACAATATTTATTCTAAGCCATTTTATGTAGGAAAACCAAATGTTCTGGTTTATATCTCTGAGAATCATAGGTGTGCGCACAGGGTGTGCCTGGTGTGCCCAGGCACACCCTAATGTTGGGTTAAGGGTTCATTTTTGACCCCCTACATAGATATTTTGGATGTTCCTTATCTGTTTCATGGTAAATTACATTTAGTAGTGACTGTATCTCAGCATAATCATTGGTTAGGCCCATAAGCGTGAACAGGCGGTGTGCCTGGTGTGCCCAAGAAGAAAATGAAGAGATTCTTTTTCACTTCCTACATTGACATTTTAGATATCCCTTATCTGGTTCATGATAAATAACTTTATCTCTGGTTACAGGCTCGTTATTTCTAATGAAAAATGTCTATTTCTAATGAAAAATGTGCAATTTGTGCAAAAACCTCTAAATATAAGTTTTCAGTTAATAAACGTTCTATGGGTGCACACCCTAATGTAACGAGCTGCACACGCCAGTGCTGGGAATACCATATAGTCAGAAGAATCCATAACCGACACATCTCTCTTCTACAACCACGGAGGAGCAGGTACAACCTCACCAGCACATCTCTTCCCTACAACCACAGAACGTTTCACTGATGCATCTCTCCTCTATAATCATGGAGGAGCAAATAGAAACTCTTGTCTCTTCTCTACAGTTGTAGAAAGGAGGTTCAGATCCCTATCATAACTCTTCAACAGCCGATATCCTTGGGAAAGACACTTAGCGAATAGCGATATGTAAGCGCCTACCTCACATTATAATCCCCTATAGATTGTAGGATCCTGTGGTCTGTTATAATCCTTGTTAATCAATGTCTGTTGATCAAATGCATCATCTTTTATCTTTTTTGTACAGCACTGCAGAATATGCTGGCGCCAGTGGTGTATTTAGGTTTTGTGCTGCCCTAGGCCTGACTAAACTCGTGCACCCCCTAATTTAAATTTGAGGCACCCCTTCCTGTCAAGGGCACACCTCTTCCTGGTTAATCCCCACCCTTCCTCTTTAAGCTCCACCTTTTCCTCTTAGAGCTCCGCCTTTTCCTCAATTTATATTAAAAGTGGATACCAAGTGCCTACTTGTATATTTTGTATACCATTTCAAATGTATCTATTGAGATAAATAAAATCATGAAATGTTTAAATTCAAGTATTATTACAAAGAACAGCCACCCAGGTCAAGTATACTGGATCACAGCCACTCTAATTGGTTGAACAATAAAATCCACAGAAACGTGCACTGCATATGAGCGTATCACAGAGCTGCACAGCAATAAAACCCACAGAAATGGGCACTGTGTATGAGCATATCAGAACTTCACAGCAATAAAACTCACAGTAATGTGCAGTGTGTATGAGCGTATCCCAGAGCTACAGGGCAATAAAACTCACAGTAATATGCAGTGTGTATCACAGAATCCACAGCAATAAAACTCCCATCAATGCAATGTGCAGTGTGTATGAGTGTATCAGAATCCACAGCAATAAAACTCCCAGCAATGCAATGTGCGGTGTGTGTGTCAGCATATCAGAATTCACAGCAATAAAACTCACAGCAATGCAATGTGTGGTGTGTGTCAGCATATCAGAATCCACTGCAATAAAACTCCCAGCAAACCGAGTGAATACGAGCACACAGCAATTATTTATTCTACATTTACCGGCCTCCGTCTGCAGTAGGGCTGTGTGCAGAGTCAGCAGGGACTGTGTACGGACTCAGCAGAAGGTCCCTCCAGGCCACGTTAGGATCGCGGCTGTGCCTGTGCGTGGAGCCATCTTTTCAGCAGTGGGGTGCCACTGCCAGAGGGTGCACCGTGGCTTTGATTCCCTTCCCGGTGGGTGTTCAGTCCAGAATAGAGTGAGAGTCCGTGTTAACGAAAGGGCGGGCAGCTGCGTGTGTGTCACGTGGTTCAGCCAGTCAAGTACCACCTGACTGGCCGGACCGCGTGACCTGCACGCACGCAGCCTCACCAGGAGCCAGGCAGCTCAATGACAAATTTCTATCACTGCAGTGCTGGTTAAGGAAAGGTCCACTGTAAACAGCAGTAACCAGACAGGGCTTCGTATTCTGCTGATACCCCCCCTTTACCTGCTGTTTACGGTCATCTTCTGTCACGGATCCCTCTGATTACCAAAAGTGTGGTCCCTTTACGCAGACCGCTCTCTACCCTTCCGATCCTTGAATGGTCGGCAAAACTAGAAAGACAATTAACCAGACAATAGATAAACAAGGGGTAACACCATACAGAGGTATGGAATAGAGTATTGTCACGAATCCTTCTGACTACCAAGATCTTGATCTCTTTATGTAGCTCACTTTCTACTCTTCCGATCCTTGAATGGTCGGCAAAGCTATACAGACAATTAAGCAGGTAACAGATAAAGAAAGGGAAACACCAGACAGGGGTACAGAACAGATCACAAGTCCTCCCTAGGACTTTAGTAATAGCAGAGGTAATCTGATGCGTGCTTAGGGTGCCACATAGACTGACCTCGGTACCAACGTTAAGGGCAGAACCTAGAGCAGAGTAAATGCCAATACCAGGGGTTATACACAGAAGGGTTCGTTTGCCAATGCCAAGAGTCATACACAGGAGGGTTCGTTTGCCAACGCCAAGGGTTATACACAGGAGGGTTCGTTTGCCAATGCCAAGGGTCATACACAGGAGGGTTCGTTTGCCAATGCCAAGGGTTATACACAGGAGGGTTCGTTTGCCAATGCCAAGGGTCATACACAGGAGGGTTCGTTTGCCAATGCCAAGGGTCATACACAGGAGGGTTCGTTTGCCAATGCCAAGGGTTATACACAGGTTATAGCCAAATATACACAAGAGCTCTGCGGGAGGTGAATACCACGTCAGGGCACCGGTGTAATGGAGAGACTGGGTTTTAAACCCGCGGGTCCGCGTCATAACGCCAGGCCCCGCCCCTCGGCGTCCCACGTGAGCGCACCCGGAAGCGTTTACATTCGGCGCCTGGCCAGCGAGCAGCGAGGAAGCTGCTGCCAGGCGCCCCATCCCCTGACCCACCGTGACAGAACCCCCCCTCCAGGGGCGGCCACTGGACGACCCCCAGGGGCACGGGGGTGCGCCAAATAGAAGGCCTTCACTAGCCTAGGAGCATGGACTTCCGCAGCCGGTACCCAAGAACGATCCTCCGGACCGTAACCCACCCAATCGACCAAATACTGCAAAGACCCCCTAGACATCCTGGCACCCAGAATGGCCTTAACTTCGAACTCCTCCTCGCCCTCCACAGAGACAGGAGGCGGTGGAGCATGGACTTTGGTGTACCGGTTACATAACAACGGCTTCAAAAGGTTAACATGGAATACATTGTGTATCTTAAAATGGGGGGGTAACGCCAAAGCATAGGAGACAGGGTTGAGTCGCCGTAGAATCTTATAGGGACCGATATACCTAGGAGCCAACTTCATGGAAGGCACTAAGAGCTTGATGTTACGTGAAGACAGCCAAACCCTGTCCCCAACTTGATACACGGGTGCCTGCCTCCTGTGTCTGTCGGCCTTAGTTTTCTGGATGGCACTACTCTCCTCCAGTGCCCGTCTCACTCTCCCCCAAGTCTCTTTCAATGATGCCAGTTGCTCATCTAAAGCAGGAATCGTGGTATCAGGAAACGTGGTGGGGAGCACGGGAGGATCAAAACCATAAACAGCGAAGAAAGGAGAATGTCCTGTGGATTCACTCACTGCGCTGTTCAAAGCATATTCTGCCCATGGTAGCAGGTCTGACCAGTTATCTTGTTGTTCTGAGATAAAGCACCTGAGATATTTCTCTATATTTTGGTTTGCTCGTTCTGCTGCTCCGTTGGTCTGGGGGTGATAAGCCGAAGAGAAAGAGAGGTCTATCCCTACGTTCTTACAAAACCCTCTCCAGAATCCGGAGATGAATTGGGTCCCCCTATCAGAGACAATCTCCAGAGGGACACCGTGTATGCGGACCACGTTGGCAATGAATATGGGCACCAGTTCAGCTGCCGAAGGTAGTTTCCGAAGAGGAACATAGTGGCCCATCTTGGAAAATCGATCTATGATCGTAAGTATCACTGTATTCCCTCTTGACTCAGGTAACTCTACTATAAAATCCCTGGCTACATGTGACCAGGGTCGTTCGGGGATCGGCAAAGGCTGGAGTAAGCCAATGGGTGCTGTTTTGGGACTTTTCTGCCTTGTGCACACTTCGCACACGGCAATGTAATCTTTGACATCTCGGCGCAACGTGGGCCACCAGAGGAGTTTACTGATACTAGACACAGTCTTGGTGATACCCATATGCCCGGAAGTTTTATTATCATGATAGATGTTAAGTACTTCCTCTCTTTCGTTCTCAGGTACAAAGAGTCTCGCAGGAGGTTTTCCCCCAGGAGCTGTGCCCTGGACGGTCTGCAACCTTTTCATTAGAGGAGACGAGACACTAATCGTGGTAGCGGCTATAATCCTTTCCTGGGGTACAATGGGATGCTGATCTTGGATATTATGTTCATAAGACTCATACTGTCTCGACAATGCGTCTGCTTTAATGTTTCTGGACCCAGGTCTATAGGTAAGCACGAAATTAAAACTTGAAAGAAACAATGACCATCTCGCTTGTCTGGAATTTAAACGTTTGGCATCTCCAATGTACGTGAGATTCTTATGGTCGGTTATGATAACGATGGGGTCCTTAGACCCCTCTAATAAGTATCTCCATTCGGCCAAGGCCGCGATGACTGCTAACAATTCTCTATTTCCAATGTCATAGTTCTTCTCTGCCGGGGACAACTTCCGAGAATAGAAGCCGCATGGATGCAAGGGTTTGTCAGGAGCCTCCCTTTGGGACAAGACTGCACCAAGACCTAGTTCGGAGGCGTCAACTTCTACTTGGAAAGGCAGAGCCGGATCTGGATGTCGGAGAACAGGGGCAGTAGTAAATGCTTGCTTTAGTGCCTCAAAGGCTTGAGTGGCTTGAGGTGTCCATTTCTGATTTCCCACCCCTTTCTTTGTCATAGCCGTGAGGGGGGCCACCAAGGCCGAAAAATCTTTAATGAACCTTCGGTAATAGTTCGTAAACCCCAGAAACCTCTGAATGGCTTTAAGTCCTTGGGGTAGAGGCCAGTCAAGAATAGCTGAGAGCTTCTTAGGATCCATTTGAAAACCCCCAGGAGTTATTATATAACCAAGGAATTGCACAGTTACTATGTCGAATAGACATTTTTCTAGCTTACAGTACAATCCAGCCTTCAATAGTTTTTTCAACACTTGTTTCACGTGGACATGATGAGTGTCCACATCAGGAGAGTATATCAGGATATCATCCAGATATACTATGACGAATTCTTGCAGAAATTCCCTTAGAGTGTCGTTTATAAGGTCCTGAAAAACGGCTGGCGCATTACACAACCCAAAAGGCATCACCAGGTATTCATAATGCCCGCTACGTGTGTTAAAAGCCGTTTTCCATTCGTCTCCCTTTTTAACCCTGACCAGGTTGTACGCTCCGCGTAAATCAAGCTTCGTATAGACACGGGCCCCTTTTAATCGGTCGAACAATTCTGTTATGAGAGGTATGGGATATGCATTTCTTATAGTAATCCTATTCAAACCCCTATAATCGATGCAAGGTCGCAGATCTCCCTCTTTCTTGGAAACAAAAAAGAAACCTGCTCCTGCTAGAGAGGAGGACCGTCTAATGAATCCTCGTTCCAGATTCTCCCTTATGTATTCCTCCATAATGTCGTTCTCTCTTTGTGATAAAGGGTATACGTGACCCCTAGGAGGCATCGTACCGGGGAGTAAATCAATGGCACAGTCATATGGACGATGTGGTGGTAGGACCTCAGTCCTGGCTTTAGAGAACACCTCCTTTAATGCCAGGTAACATTCAGGAACCTCTGTGGACAAAGGAGGGGCTGTGGCAATATTGAGGCTACCTATCACATTGACTCTGCCTAGGCACCTAGACTGACAATTAGGACCCCAACATTTTATGTCTCTCTGGACCCAATCAATAACCGGGTTGTGCTCTGTTAGCCATGGAAACCCAAGAACGACAGGACATGAGGGTGATTCAATAATTTGAAATCTTATTGTTTCCTGGTGCAAAACTCCTGTTTTCATACATACATCGACTGTGTCGTGAGTGATATGTGGACATGACAGGGGTTTACCATCTATGGCCTCCACCATTAGAGGTCTTTCCTTGAGAACCAGAGGTAGGAGGTTTTTGGCAGCAAAATTCTTATCCATAAAATTGCCTGAGGCCCCAGAGTCTAAGAACGCCTCAGTCTTGAGGTGAACCCCCTCCCAGGTTAGGGAGATCGGTAACAGAATCCTGGATTTTTTTTTTTCATTATCCACAAAGGAGGCATGCAGAGAACCGATAACCTGGGTGTTTCCTGTTCTGAATCCTAATTTGCTATGTTCAGCCCTGCTAACCCTGGGTCTCTGAGGACATTGAAGGCGGAAGTGATCTGCCCCTGCACAATAGAAGCAGAGCCCCTTTTCTCTTCTGTGCGCTCTTTCTGCTTCTGAAATACCTGTCTTCCCTATTTGCATGGGTTCAACGACTGGCAAATCTGTTTTCACATTCTCCGAACCACCTGACGTACTGGTGTGTCTGGGTAACGAGGGTAAAGGAGGCAAGACCCTTCTGGGTCTATCTCTGGGGTGTCTCCTTTCCCTGATTTGATCGTCCATGGCTATACAGAAATCTATCAGTTGGTCCAGACTTTCTGGTAATTTTAAGGGAGCCAGCTCAAACATAAAAGCCTCGTTCAAGCCTTCGGTAAAGGCTAAGGTTAAAACGTCGTTCGGCCAAAGTACCTCAGAAGTCAAAGTTTTAAACTCTATGGCATAGTCGGCGACCCTCTTATTACCTTGTTTGATGTGAAACAAGGACCGACCCGCATTGGTAGCCCTTCTAGAGGGATCAAAGGTACGTCTTAACTCAGAGGTAAAACCCTCATAGTCATAAATGATGGGTTTCCTATTTTCCCACAACGGCGTAGCCCACAATAAAGCTTTTTCTGTTAAATGATTAATCAGATATCCTACTTTGGCTTTATCAGACATACAAGAACCTGGATTGTTCTCAAACAAGATCTCGAGTTGAGTCAAAAAACCCCGACATAGGCTTGGTGTACCATCATAGCGTAGGGGTGCCTTCATACTAAGCCTATGTCCTTCAGGGGGGACGGAACTGACCCTAGGTAATACTGGATCTGGAGGGTTTGTGGTACCTGTATTGGACCGATTTAACAGGGTTTGCAGAGCGAGAGAAATCTGGTCCATCCTATGGTCCTGTTCCTCTTGTCTGGCTGCGATACGTGCCAGCTGGTTAGAGAGGTCTGCGGGATCCATTGGCCCTGACGTAATGTCACGGATCCCTCTGATTACCAAAAGTGTGGTCCCTTTACGCAGACCGCTCTCTACCCTTCCGATCCTTGAATGGTCGGCAAAACTAGAAAGACAATTAACCAGACAATAGATAAACAAGGGGTAACACCATACAGAGGTATGGAATAGAGTATTGTCACGAATCCTTCTGACTACCAAGATCTTGATCTCTTTATGTAGCTCACTTTCTACTCTTCCGATCCTTGAATGGTCGGCAAAGCTATACAGACAATTAAGCAGGTAACAGATAAAGAAAGGGAAACACCAGACAGGGGTACAGAACAGATCACAAGTCCTCCCTAGGACTTTAGTAATAGCAGAGGTAATCTGATGCGTGCTTAGGGTGCCACATAGACTGACCTCGGTAACAACGTTAAGGGCAGAACCTAGAGCAGAGTAAATGCCAATACCAGGGGTTATACACAGAAGGGTTCGTTTGCCAATGCCAAGAGTCATACACAGGAGGGTTCGTTTGCCAACGCCAAGGGTTATACACAGGAGGGTTCGTTTGCCAATGCCAAGGGTCATACACAGGAGGGTTCGTTTGCCAATGCCAAGGGTTATACACAGGAGGGTTCGTTTGCCAATGCCAAGGGTCATACACAGGAGGGTTCGTTTGCCAATGCCAAGGGTCATACACAGGAGGGTTCGTTTGCCAATGCCAAGGGTTATACACAGGTTATAGCCAAATATACACAAGAGCTCTGCGGGAGGTGAATACCACGTCAGGGCACCGGTGTAATGGAGAGACTGGGTTTTAAACCCGGCGGGTCCGCGTCATAACGCCAGGCCCCGCCCCTCGGCGTCCCACGTGAGCGCACCCGGAAGCGTTTACATTCGGCGCCTGGCCAGCGAGCAGCGAGGAAGCTGCTGCCAGGCGCCCCATCCCCTGACCCACCGTGACATCTTCTCTCTCTGCACACAAATCACATCCCCCTCCCCTCTCCTAGAGCTGCTGCGGGGAAGGCGAGGAGCTATGGAGGGAGCAGAGGGGGATTTTTATTCTATTCGATTTTATTCCGTATGCAGATGCCCTGCTCCGCTGCTCATTGTTTGAGAACACAGCTCAAAGCTGACACACAGTGACAGTGGCACTTCCTAGTACCCCCTAATGACACTTCAATAATCACTGGTACCTGGGGCGGTCCGCCCCCCGCCACTCCCCTAAGTACACCACTGCTCTGTGATATGCTCACACACAAGTTTGGCGAACTGCCAGCAACGGTACGGTGCTGTTTGAAGGCAGTGCAAATCCCCATAGAGAAGTAATGGTTAATCTATTCAGAGAACACCAAACAGCAGAGAAATGGCAGTGAAATGCCCTGATGTTCAGTGGTTTTAATCAGCAGGTTTATTCAGGCGAACCCCATAGGTTTCAATGTTAAAAATATTCCCGTTTTTATGCAATATCTAATAAACCATTTATTATTTTAATCTGCAGTAAAAAGTCTTTATTGATTTTTTTTTAGTACTTTTAAGTAATTTTTTCAGATATTTTTTTGGCAAAATTTCCCCCCCTTTTTTTTAATAGTGTTTTTTCTTTTTTCTGTAACAGAACTTTTTATTATCAATCATAGGATCTTATATGTAAATTCCAGACATTTTCGTTCAGTAGTTCTTTTGAAAACAGCAGGCCACGGGTTTGCGGTGGCAGCATTCAGCGGCCGACTCCATGCACTTTGGGAACCCTGCGGTGAATGGTGAATTCACTGCAGGGTGGGGAAATTGTATTCCCTGAAGTGCAGGGAACTACAGAACACCAAAATGTTGGCGTCATTTTGGTGCTCTCTGAGTAACCCATTTAGTGGTGAGGTTTTTTGCTGCCCCCTGGAAAGTGAAAGCCTAGGCCTTGCCTACCCAGGACATACTTGAAAATTAGTGAAATCTCAATGTATCCTTCCTGGTAAAATACTTTGCAAAAGTAAAAAAAAAATTAAAAAAATTAGGGGTGGGGCCTCCTGGTGCGGGCCACCACCCCTTGGAAAGTGCCGCCCTAGGCCTTGTCGGCCTAGGCCATAATACACCACTGGCTGGCGCTATATAAAGTATAATAATAATATTTCTTTGTAATTTTATCCAATTCATTTCATTAATAACGTTTTATTTCTAAAGTATACATGGTTAAATAGACTGAAAAAAACACGCGTCCATCGGGTTCAGCCTTTCACACATCACCTACTGCTGTTGAAACAAAAGAAGGCAAAGAACTCAGTCTGTAGCGCTTTTTCCCCAATATGCAATATACTGGGGAAAAAAATCCTTCTTGATCCCAGAATAGCGTCAGATTTCTCCCTGGATCAAGAAGCTTTTACCCACATATTACATATTATAACCCTTAATATTCTGTGTCTGCAGGAAGTCATCCAGTCATTGTTTAAAAGACTGTACAGACTCTGACCCAACCACCTCAACAGGCAGAGAATTCCACAGCTTTATTGTTCTCATCGTAAAATACCGTAGAGTAAACATTTTTTATTTTTCAGTCAAAAAATGAGCCATGCTGAAAGCTGTCCGTGAAGGATTTTCTTTTCTTTATTTTCTCTTTTTTTCCCTCCCTCGTTCCTTTTTCTTCTTTCCTCTCTTTGGTTGTCTCCAAACTTTGGGGGTCAGTAAAATGGAAAAAAGATGGGTTATATTATCATTGACGAACATGTTGACTAACTTTCTCTGTACCTACCTGCTGCGAATAAATAAAGTCTTTAAAAAAAAGGAGCCAATGCGATTCCAAAGGGTTACAAACGAGATAACAAGGGGATGGACGATACAAGAGACATAACGGTAATGCCAGATGGGTGGAGTAGAGGTAACATCACTGCTCTGCGTGGAGAGAGCCTGTGGAGACATGGGTTCAATCTCGACGAGCACCTCTCCAGTAAGTGTCCTTGGGCAAGACACCTAACGGTACATACTCGCCACCCAGGACATGCTTGAAAATGAGAGAAATCTCAATGTATCCTTCCTGGTAAAATCCTTTCTCAAAAAAAAATTCACTGGACAATCTAAAATTCAACAAAACTTTTACAAATAGAAACACATAGCTCCTAGACATCATGCTAGCACACAAAAGGGATACCCCAGGAGGTGGTAAATGTGATCAGTTTAAGGCTGGCTGTCCACTGCGTTCGTAGTCAGATGACCGACTTGTCCGTACGACTACTGACAACACCGGTGCACAACCAGGGTCCACTGGAATCGTCTGGACAACCCAGGTCGGCTGACGGACAGGCCGCCGAACACAGAAAAGAAGAAACAAAATGCTGCATGGGAAAAAAAACCTAATCCCTGTCACTTAAACAGGGTTTCAGCGCCATGGACAGCACCGCCAAATGCAGAAAAAAGAAAATAAAACACTGCCGGGGAGAAAAATCCCCCTGTCCCTAGTGCTGAAATAGGTTTCAGCAGCAAGGACAGCACTACTGAACACAGCCGGCCCGAAGAAAAGGAAAAAAAAAAATCTGCGTTCAGGCAGGAAAATAAGCCGGGTCTATTTAAAAAATTTGGGAATCAAAAATTTGCCTAAAAAAATTAATTAAAAAATCAATAAATAAGAAGGCTTTTTTACTGCGGATGAAAAGAATAAATGGTTGAATAAAAAAAAAAACTACAAACAATATTTTTTAATTGAATCCTATGGGATTTGCCTGTCGAACTGAATCACATCTCTATGGGACAATTTCCCTGCTGCGGCACGGCAGTTTAACCCTTTCCATACGGAGGACGCGCTGAGCGCGTCCTGCTGCATTGCTACTCTGCTGCGGAGGACGCGCTGAGCGCGTCCTCCCTAAGCAGCGGCGATCAGCCGGGATTCCGGCCGATCGCGGCGGCCCCCCGATGCGGGCTGACATCATCGATGTCAGCCCAGCCTCCGGGACCCCGGCGGCACAATAGACGTCATCGCGCATGTGCGATGACGTTTTTTTCAGGCACCCCCACGCCTTCGGACCTCTCCCCCTCCCCATCCGTGCGGGCCAGCCAGTAAAGGCAGACACCGCTTGGAAGGGCACAGCCTGCCCTTCCAAGCGGCGGCTGTCTTTAACCCCTAGGGGGCTGGATCACAATATGGCGCTAACATGCACCGTATCGCTGTCCCCTCCCGGAGCTGGCCGACATCTTGGATGTCGGCCAAGCTTCCGGGATATCCCCCTAATGACTGGCGTCATTGCGCACAGCGCGATGGCGCCAGTCCCGCAATTAACCCCTTGCTGCCACCTATGGTCTCCCGATCCGTGACAGCTAGGGGTTAATGTTTGACATAATTGGAAAGGCCAGAGCATGGTCTTTTCAACGATACCAAACATGACTATGTACAGTTAAAAAAAAATTAAAATAAAATTAAAAAATTTAAAAAAATTAAAAAACTTTTTTGTTTTTGTTTTGTTTTATTAATGCAGCAATATTGTTCCCGTTTCAATTATAGTGTGAACAATGATGCTGCATTAACGATTTTTTCTATGGGGGGCGTTTGCCAAAAACCACGTAATTTTCCCCAAAAAAAGTAACAATTCCCCGTTTCTAATTTTTTTAACAAGCGCAACCCATAGAAAATATAACCGCAAATGCTCGCATGTTAAAATGTGAAAAAAAAACACTTTACATGTTGTAAATTATTGGAAATTCAAATTTTATTGCATTTTATGTTATAATATACAGACAGGACATAACGTATACATATAAAAATGACATATTATGAATCTGCTGAGTCTCCCGGAAAGAAGGATATATAATATGTCTGGGTCAATTAAAAAAATGTGACTTCAAATCGCATTTAAACATGATGAGCGAAACCGGTAAAAATGAGCTCAGCACAGAGGTGTGAAAAGGCTCAGCAGCGAAAGGGTTAACTATATAATTCATCTTTTTTCCATGTAAATTGTACCAGATCGGCCTGACGTCGTCCGACAAATCCTATTGAAATGGGAAAGATCGCTAGTCTGATGTTGTCGCAAAAGATCGTCTGAAGTTGTCCAATGGAAGTCAGTCAGTGGAAGAGGGCTGATTCACCTGCATGTTGTGGGATCGGTCGAACAAAGACAGAAGATATTGGATGATAGCTCCATCGCAAGAATTCGGATCCAGCGCATGGCCAGCCCAAGTCTCGTTCAAATATATTTAATGCACTCATTCTCACTTGACTATGTACCAGTTTTTGCCTTTGTGTAGCACCGCAGAATCTGTTAAAAATAAAGTCTAATAATATTAATAATACGGAAACGACAAATACATTGGTTCATTGTTGATCAGGTGTAAATGGGAATTGTGATAATTGATAATCCATTTCACCAAATTATTAATTGATCTAATGCAGGACGGCTTAAAGCGATCGCATTCCGCAATCCCTGCCTTTGCTTGGCTCTTCAAAACATCGAATTATAATGTTTCTTAGGAAATAGTATCGACTTTTAAATATTGATTTTCCATATAAATGGCACACTTGGCATTATACCCATATAGAGATCTTCTGGATAATGCATCGCTTATAGATCATGCTAAAAAGAAATGAGGATTACAGCTTCGAACATTTATTATTCATTTGCACGTGTTTATAAATAGCGGGCTTTATGATACAGGTTCTAAAGATTGTTTTAAAATATAAGATCATCTATAATGTGAGTGCGAGAATGAGCTCGATGGTAAACATTGTCAGGGTTACTCAAAGAGATCCCATTTTCGGCGACCCTGCGGTGTATTCAGCAAGCACCACAGGGGCGTCGTAGTGCAGGGAAAAGCAGCCGCAAACCAACAGAACACTCACTGCAAAACCCAGCGAACGCACATGAAACCCACAAAAACATCTGGATTAACCCCGCCGAACACGCCGGAGAAACCCGAGCAGGAACCGATCACAGTGCAGAGCAGCCGCCGGAAAAACCCGACACCGCAGACAAATGGAGTGAAAAAAACCCAAAACAGTACGGTTGAATGTTTGAAAAGTGAAACGCTGTTTACAAACAAACTACAGAACGAAAATGTCTGAAATTTACATATAAGATCCAATGAATGATAATAAAAAGGGCTGTTACAGAAAAAAGAAAATACCGTTAAAAAAAAAATGGGAAAAAATGTTTCGCAAAAAAATCCCGAAAAATGCCTAAAAGATCTTAAAAAAATCTAAAGATTAAGACACTTTTTACTGCAGAATATAATAATAAACGGTTTATTAGATATTGAGTTAAAACGGGAATATTTTTAACATTGAAATCTATGGGATTCTCCTGAATAAACCTGCCGAATGAAACCACCGAATGGCAGGACATTTCGGCAATCTTACACTGCTGGTTTGTGTTCTCTGAATAGACGAAGCAGTGCTTTTTTATGGGGATTTCACTGCCCTCGAACAGGCACTGTATGTGCCTGCTCTCTGAATAGCCGAATGGCCAGGAAAGGTAACCGAACACTGAATTTCAGAGTTCGGTTACCTTTCGCCAGCAATTCGGATCTCTTTGAATAATCCTGATAATCTCATCCCCAATGAGCTTCTCTAAAACGTAAGCATATTTAGAACATTTTTTTCTTTTTGGTTTTATGAGATAAAACAAAACAAGACGTAATTATGTATCAAGTATAAATTATATTCTCCGAAAGCTTATCCATTATGAATGCAACATTAAAAATGGTTTTCATGTAACGAGGTACTGGTCTGAATCTGAGCAAAGGAGAAAATGCTCGTTATAAAAGGTTGAAAGTATCAAGCACACGGTGATTTACCCAATCTGACCTGAGATTGACTGTGACTTCAACCATAAAAACGTAGACATAAATAGTGGTGAATCCTTCCAAGGTTATATTAGGACACTACTTCGTTTTATCTGTTCCAGCTGGCAGGGGCCGAGTAATTTCATTTCAGACTTTAATATAGCCATGAGGATGATGTATGTGGATACAAGCTGCATAAATTATTCTCCATTCGTTTTCCTTTATAGAAGCCCAACACATGAGTGTGCAATATTGTACATTAAACTAAAGCGTGTTTAGTTTGCCTTGTACTTAGCAGCAGGCAGTGATACTGAAGGGTTTGTTAAGATGGGTACATATACCTATAGACAAGGGCCGCACGAGGGCTGACAGTACGTCTCTTGTAACGGTCATACTTTTGCACCGATATACTTGTGGACACCAGGGGCTCTATTACATTCTTCACGCAAAAACGCAACGCGAAACGTTAAATGTTAACGCTCATAAATCAACGCTGGTATTACAATCCTCGCGCATTTTTTCATCCGTCAAAAAATAACACGAGTAAGACGGACGCACAAAAACGCATGCAACGTTGCGCGCAGAAATCAGTGTGCGGACTGTTTTTTCACGCGATTCAGCCAATCAGAATTAAGAACCACAATTGTCTCACGTTAAGTTTTTGTGCCTGTCAAAGTCAATCTGCGCATATATGCTGCATCAATAAAAAAAAAAACACGCACAACTTCTCAAATTTATTGTTTGGATATGTGTAGAATGTGTAACTAAACTTTGCTGCATTTTTTTTTGGGCTGGTGTATTTGGGTTCGGCCAGGTTGTTCAGATTTGCCATTAACACCAGCTTTTAGGAGTTGCTAACATTATGCGCGCAAAGGCTGTGCGTTAATTCCTGCGCATAGATGGTAATACCATACGCATACTAGCGCACAAACGCATTTGCGCACAATGTGAAGTATAGGACGCGCGAAGTACAGTAAGCTCGCGCAGCGTTCGCGCAGGTTCCCCCGCGGTAGACGTATACGTGCATTTGTTGCGCTGACATTGTAATGTGACATTCTGCGCAAAGGGTTTGGGAATGGTAGGGATCAATATCCTAGGGCCCATATGTTTGACTTGTCCTAGTCATTACATAGATCTGCTTTGCAGTGAGTGTGACTTTAAAAGAGAGCGGATGCAGCTACTGAGACATAGACCTAACAACCTGCACATGGAACATGTTGTTACACTTGTGGTGAATGGAATTACAAGTATTTATAGAGCGGCAGCAACCTTTGCAGCGCTGTACAATGGGAGACTCTAAAAACAACCAAATACAGTCAGGTCCAGAAATATTGGGACATCGACACAATTCTAACATCTTTGGCTCTATACACAAGCACAATGGAGTTGGAATGAAACAAACACAATGTGCTTTAACTGCAGACTGTCAGCTTTAATTTGAGGGTATATACATCCAACTCAGGTGAACGGTGTAGGACTTACAGCAGTTTGCAGATGTGCCTCCCACTTGTTAAGGGACCAAAAGTAATGGGACAATTGGCTTCTCAGCTGTTCCAAGGCCAGGTGTGTGATTACCTCATTACCCCAATTACAATGTGCAGATAAAAGGCCCAGAGTTCATTTAAAGTGTGCTATTTGCATTTGGAATCTGTTGCTGGCAACTCTCAAGATGAGATCCAAAGAGCTGTCACTATCCGTGAAGCAAGCCATCATTAGGCTGAAGACCCATCAGAGAGATAGCAAGAACATTAGGCGTGGCCAAAACAACTGTTTGGAACATTCTCAAAAAGAAGGAACGCACCGTGAACTCAGCAACACCAAAAGACCCGGGAGACCACAGAAAACAACTGTGGTGGATGACCGAAGAATTATTTCCTGGTGAAGAAAACACCCTTCACAACAGTTGGCCAGATCACGAACACTCTCCAGGAGGTAGGTGTATGTGTGTCAAAGTCAACAATCAAGAGAAGACTTCACCAGAGTGAATACAGAGGGTTTACCAAAAGATGTAAACCATTGGTGAGCCTCAAAAAGAGGACGGCCAGATTAGAGTTTGTCAAACAACATCTAACAAAGCCTTCACAGTTCTGGAACAAGATCCTATGGACAGATGAGACCAAGATCAACTTGTACCAGAGTGATGGGAAGAGAAGAGTATGGAGAAGGAAAGGAACTGCTCATGATCCTAAGCATACCACCTCATCAGTGAAGCATGGTGGTGGTAGTGTCATGGCGTGGGCATGTATGGCTGCCAATGGAACTGGTTCTCTTGTATTTATTGATGATGTGACGGCTGACAAAAGCAGCAGGATGAATTCTGAAGTGTTTCGGGCAATATTATCTGCTCACATTCAGCCAAATGCTGCAGAACTCATTGGACGGCGCTTCACAGTGCAGATGGACAATGACCCAAAGCATACTGCAAAAGCAACCAAAGAGTTTTTGAAGGGACAGAAGTGGAATGTTATGCAATGGCCAAGTCAATCACCTGACCTGAATCCCATTGAGCATGCATTTCACTTGCTGAAGACAAAACTGAAGGGAAAATGCCCCAAGAACAAGCAGGAACTGAAGACAGTTGCAGTAGAGGCCTGGCAGAGCATCACCAGGGATGAAACCCAGCATCTGGTGATGTCTATGCGTTCCAGACTTCAGGCTGTGATTGACTGCAAAGGATTTGCAACCAAGTATTAAGAAGGGAAAGTTTGATTTATGATTATTATTCTGTCCCATTACTTTTGGTCCCTTAACAAGTGGGAGGCACATCTGCAAACTGCTGTAAGTCCTACACCGTTCACCTGAGTTGGATGTACATACCCTCAAATTAAAGCTGACAGTCTGCAGTTAAAGCACATTGTGTTTGTTTCATTCCAACTCCATTGTGGTGGTGTATAGAGCCAAAGATGTTAGAATTGTGTCGATGTCCCAATATTTCTGGACCTGACTGTATACAAAAAGGTTAAACATTTTGACGTCCAGCATTTTGACGGACAAAATGGTTTTTCATATTAATTTTATTTCCCCTCTACATCAGTCAAAAAAAGTCAGTCACAAAAACAGACCGTGTGGCCACTACCTTGTCGTCAGTCAGAATGTACGTCCGTTGTGCACAGACGCACAGTCCGCACAGAATGCGCTTGTCTGACCCTAGCCTGAAAGGAGAGGAGTGACACGCTAAGATGAGGGTAAATAGTCTGTAAGCACAATTTGATGCATAGGATAGCCACAGAGCACATACAGATTGCATTGAAAGGAATGGGCCAGGTTCTCAGCTCTTTTCCGGATCATTTACACTCAAAAATGTTGACATAAGCAAATAAATAGGAAAAAGACCACTCAATCACAAAGAAAGCTCTCTAGCTAGCAGGAAAGGAAAATCTCTGGTGCCGGCTTTTAGCTCTTTCTCAGAGTGATGTGTAAATCAGATATGGGCCTATGCTCCTGTAACACGGAAAGCTTTACAGAGCACAAACATGGATTGTATGACCGGGAATGGATACAAAGCAGCTGCCAGGTTATTTGAACTAATGCGGGATATATAGAACGTTTCTGCTGCATAAACTGATATTTTAATCCCAGTGGATTCCATGATGCTGTGTTGATTATCCAGTTATACAATATCCCACGTCAGGTCACCTGACAAGGCAAGTAGCTATCCATTTTTTATAACTACATGGCTTCTCGAGCAAAACTTTAGATCAATGTTTCCCAACTCTGGTCCTCAGGTCTCCCTAACAGGCCAGGTTTGCCAGATATCTGAAGCACAGCACAGGTGATATGATTTTCTGCTCAGTGATTGCAGGATTCAGTCTGCATTTCTCCAAAGTAAACCTTAAAATCTGGCCTGTTAGGGGGAACTTGATGACCAGGGTTGGAAACCTTTGCTTTAGATTGTCACATTTTGATGCATATGGACTTGTGTTTGCATGATATACAGTATATTATGTAGTACCAGCTCTGTCCACTGGAGATGGATTAATACCAGTGGTTGCATCTTGCCATCCATACCAATCTTGGCAAAGCTTATATTATCTTGCTGGTGCTCGGGCAAACTTCATTGTTCCTTTCAGGTGACTTTCATTGCCAATCAGCTTCCCTATAAACACATGCAGGTG
Organism: Leptobrachium leishanense; assembly: GCA_009667805.1. Classification (NCBI taxonomy): domain Eukaryota; kingdom Metazoa; phylum Chordata; class Amphibia; order Anura; family Megophryidae; genus Leptobrachium; species Leptobrachium leishanense. Next base: position 349,373,368 of record CM019065.1, read on the forward strand.
CATGAGCCCTGGACCTGAGAAATGTGTCTTTTCATGTCGCTCTGCAGGACGGACTTCCTGTGCTTTAATTCTCTTTTGTTCGTTTAGTTAAGAAAATATTTTCCTGTATATGTGTCACTGGTTGCATCCATTGTGTGATCTATTGTGTTGTAAACTGCCCCCCCCAGTATCTTGACATCACTTGCTCCTCACTGTGTGGTTTTGGTCATAGAATGGAGTCTATAGGTTGATCACTGACTCAAATCATTGTATTGTGTGGGATGTATTCAAAGGACATCACCAGGAGGTAGATTGGAAGTTTTTTAAGCTCCTTCTTTTATCTCATTAAGCTGCCAGCTCTTATCTTCGTTAGCCTGGAGAACAATACCCTCCTGTTGCCAGCTCTAAACATTCCCTTCTCTACCTCATTAACTGTTAAATACTGTAGATTACAAAAGCAAGAGCCACAAAGCAAAGTTTTTGGTAAATGTTGCATCATGGGAAAAATACACTAAATAGAAATGAGATCAAAACCTTACTTTATTTTTTCTTTTTACATGTAATTAGTTTAAAAAATTACAAAAAAACCCACAGCAGCATGTGTTTTATAATGGGGTTCTGTTTGTAATGCACAAGCAATCTAGTTACAGTTTATGTAAATGGTAGTGTCCCTTTAATTTCTGTGTCTCCGGAGTGCTCTGTGTTTCCTGTGTTCTCTTCTGTAATTTGCATCCTGATTATTCCCGGTTCTTTGACTTCGTCTTGAGTTTTGTCCATCCTGTCATCCAGACATCGACCTGTCCCAGTTCATGATCGATGGACACCGCTCGGCAGTGTTAATATAACACAGAATAAAGATATAAAAAGGACACTAAACAAAGGAATACATACATGACAATTCAATGAAATAATCCCAAATTCACGAAGATGGTTATAAGCACTGGCTTGTATGTAATTTAGTTGAAGGATGTTAAAAAAAATATATATATATATATGTTTTTTAATTTCAGAATATGTAAGGAGAAGTAAGATGAAAACATAAAAAAAAAAGGAAAGGGATTCAATACTAAAAGCAAGAAAAGATGGACGACGGGTCAATGAGGTAATAACCACAGTAAACCTGGTGGGTCAAAGCAATAAGCCGAAGGAGCTTGTGCGACTCAATAAGTAACTCCTTATTATATCACTCAACTAAGGTCAAAAAGCCAGCTGATACCACTGCTTAGTGAGAAAAATCAAGAAAAGAGGAAGATTGGGAGAAAACACAACAGGATCTACTACGATCCTGCCATTAAGTTAACGGCTGGATGCTACTTTGACTTTGCCGCAAGATTAACTGGCATCTCGTCATTAGTGGCTGTCCACTCAACATAAACACCTTCCATACTTAGCCTGGGGTCAGACGAGCATTTTTAAGAGCGGATGGAACGTTCACTCTCCTACGGAGGATCGCGCTTTGCAGCCCTGTCAAACGTGCGTCTAGCATGTCGACAGGTAGGCTTTCAGCATGCCCACCTGTAGCGCGCGCAGTTCGTGCGTGCGCTGCAGCATGTGGTCGGCCCCACCGAAGCATCGCAACGCTGCAACGTACGCCAGGAGGCACATCAGTACGGGCGAACATGGTGCACTCGTCTGACCCCGGCCTTATCGGGAATCGAAATGCTGGTTAATTTGCATTTGAATCTCTAAAACCTGAAAAATGCCCCAAAATTAGCCGGATTAGGTGTCGATTTCTGCCATCGATGCGAATAAAATGAGCCGTATGTATGTATGGTGGCACTTGTGCATCCTGGCAACTGTGCGTAGCTTCCTGCTTTGTTTTTCTGTTCCATATCTTCCTTCTTGCTGATGGTCATACATGTTTTTTTTGTAATTTACTGAAAATGCTGAAGAAATATAGGTTGTAAAGGGAAGTTTAGAAATTTGAATGGTGTCATGTATATAAACAGACATCTCGTGCCTATTCCAGCAGATAGAGCTCCTATATGCCGGAAAACAAATTGTCCTCTCAAACAGCATGAAGAGGGAGCTGCTTTGTTGCAGTCACGGTGCGTTCTGCACACTTTGTTCTCGTGGGAAACCAGTTAATCACACTGAACCTGTGACAAGTACAGAACAGCAATTTCTCGAAAGACAGAAGACGAGCACATACATTTACATCTGTATGAAACATGTAATAGTCAGTGATAACGGATTTCTCAATGAGTCAGAGACGGCAACGTAGAGAAACCAGTAATAAAGTAACATAAGTGAACCGACAGGGGCCGACAGTGACCAGGATCTGTTAACAAGTAACAGCAAGGAGATTATCCATCCTCGATTGTGGTTTGGAGAACAAAGACACCAAGATCTGTAGTTTCATGCCTTATCTGTGATCTCTTTGCCAATATATCTAATGACGATGACTCTAGCTACCGAATGCGGGGTAAAGTGGGATTCGGCCAATCAGATGCTGGAGCTTTGTCACCAGGCATGAAAGCAGCAAAGTTTGGCCAAGCCCAGCACAATCTACATGCAGATAAAAATGGGCCAGCATTAGAAGGAGATTTGGAAGGATAAAACAGTGCAAAAACACCAGTAACATTAATCTAAGTGTGAAAATGCATAAACCAAGCGCAAACTATAAGCTACCGAGGATCTGTGTGAGCCCAAACAACACAGAGGCCACTCACGCAAATTAATGTCTATCAATGTGTCAACTGCTTCTGCGCCTCCTGGAATGTCGTAGTCCGCCCAGAGCTAGTCTAATTAGGACTTGCACAGACTGATCAATTAACCCTTTCGCTGCTGAGGCTTTTCACACCTCTGTGCTGAGGTCATTTTTACCGGTTTTGCTCATCATGTTTAAAACGTTTTGAAGGCTTATTTTAGTATATTACCCAGACATATTATATATCGTTCTTTCCGTCAGACTCGGTAGATTCATAATATGTCATTATTATATGTATACGTTATGTCATGTCTGTATATTATAACAAAAAATGCAATAAAATATGTATTTTCAATAATTTACAACGTGTAAAGTGTTTTTTTCACATTTTAACATGCGAGCAATTGCGGTTATATTTTGTATGGGGTGCGCTTGTTAAAAAAATTAGAGATGGGGTCTCGTTACATTTTTTTTTGGGGAAAATTACGTGATTTTTAACAAACGCACCGCATACAAAAATCGTTAGTGCAGCATCATTGTTCACATTATAATTGAAATGGGAACAATATTGCTGCATTAACAAACCAAAAAAAAGAAAAAAAAATTGTTTATTTTTTTTTTATAATTTATTTTTTAAATTTTTTTTATTTTATTTTTTTTTTTTTTTTTTTTACAAAATTTTTCACAGTAGTGTTTGATATCGTTGGAACGGCCATGCTCTGGCCGATCAGCAATACCAAACTTTAACCCCTAGCTGCCACAGATCGGGAGATAGGAAGTTCATTGGAACTCCCTATCTCCACCGTGGTGGCAGTTAGGGGTTAACTCTAGGACTGGCGTCATCGTGCTACGCACGATGACGCCAGTCCTCAGGGGGAGTTCCGGAAGCTTGGCCAACATCCAAGATGTCGGCCAGCTCCGGAAAGGATCGCGAACCGGCGCTTTTCAGCGCCGATTCGCGATCCAGCTCCCCAGGGGTTAATGCCAGGCACCATTTGGAAGGGCAGGCTGTGCCCTTCCAAATGGTGCTGGGTTAACCCCCGCAATGCCGCCGATCGGGAGGGAGAGAGGTCCGAAGGACCTCCCCCCTCCCTTTCAGGCGCCTCCTCCGCACATGCGGGGGGGGCGCCTGAATTAGGTGTCATCGCGCTGTCACGATGACACCTAATTTCAGCGGCGGCGGTTCCGGATGCCGGGCTGACATCGAGGATGTCAGCCCGCACCGGAGGGCCAGCGATCGGCCGGAACCCGGCCAAACGCTGACCCCAATGGGAGGACGCGCTCAGCGCGTCCTCCGCACAGCAGCGGTAATGCGGAGGACGCGCTGAGCGCGTCCTCCGCATTGAAGTGGTTAATCAATCAGCCATCTATCAAATCTGTCATGGTCCTCGCCGCCGGCACTGCAAAAAGGCCTTGATTACCGAGGTACCACAGGAAAGGTGCTGCCCTGGTTTCTGGCCTTCCTTGCTGCAGCTCACACCCAATGTAGCATGTGACTAATTGAGCACTGACTGCCCCTAATAAAAAGCTATACCTCCCACTCACCTGCTCACTCATTGCGGCCCTTGCTCCCATAGTATAGACATACTATTTCTCCTCTGGTTCCCCCTTGATCACCTGTTTTACTCTGTCTCTACCGTTACCGAACTTTGCCTGCCGTCTGTTACTACTTCTGCTTATACCACTGCCAAACCTTGCTTACCTCTGGACAACCTCATTCATCTGTTTCCAGCGTGCATAAAAATCTCCCCCCTTCTTGGGGCTCTATCACCTCCTTAACGCTAACGCTGACATAAATGTGACCTGGCAGGAGAAGCGTATGGCGGCAGAAGTCCTGTGAACTCCAGGGAGGATGCTCTGGACGGCACTGCCCCAAGCATCCTGGAGCCTAACGGCTGCTACGAGGGCAGGTTGCTGGACTCAGCACCTGCCCTGTAATCTACAGATAAAACGGGGACACTAAAGGGAGACTACATTAACTTTTCCCCTCAGCATCCCCGTTTTAGCTGTAGGGAGCAGATAGGGTCCTTGGTGAACAAGCAATACTGCAAATGGGCTCACAAACGCCCTTAGCCGGTACCGGTACGTGACACTAATCCCAATGATTCCACTAACAGGGTTATTCAGAGAGAGGTGAAAACCAGGAGAATGACTGGGGAAGTGAAATTTCTATGTCAAAATAGCCAAACCAGAAAAATTCTCCCATTCATCTCACTGTCCAAATCGGCTATTTGGTCTAGATTGTTCTCTTCTCCTGCCAGTTCTCCTGGTTTTCACTTCTCTCTGAATGGCCCTGTATATATGTATCTATCTTCTACTACCACTAATTAACCCTCTCAGCGCGTGTTCCGAGTCATGACACGGAGCATTCGTTCTGCAAATGACTGAATTAATTTAGCTGGGTTCTCAAATTCAGCCAATTGGAATCTGAAATGGGCAATTCGGAAATTTAAAATTGTCTACTCTGATTGGCTGATGTTTTTCTTATGAAACTCTTGCAGAAAACGATGTGTCATTCCCTGTCGGAATCCCACATTTCCAGTTATGATTATATATTTCGGCTTGATTTTTAGCTATCCTTCAGAAGTGAGACTTTACGAGTGCTTTAGGAATTTTAAAGCACGACCTGTAGTTCACAGGAAGCTATACATAGCAGAACACAAGCAACGCGTTTCCCGTAACACCGTTACTGATTTTTCAGTAAGGATCAGTGTGGTGTTGGGAAATGTGACATGACTTTTTGGGAAGCATTTCTGGTAGACCCCCTTCCAAACAGATTGTCCTGCCCTTTCACTATGGGTTAAATATATGACCCTTTGACACTTCTTGTGATCCGCGTTGTCCTATGATCTTGTGCTACATCTCTTCTAGACCCTTTTTGTTCTTCTCTCGCAAAGGAAGTGTAACATTTTGCAGTGCATTATAGACCGACTAGCACTATTGTGTATAGGTTTTTATTTTATGGTACCTAGAAAAACAGCCTTTTTGGTCATGTTCAAGGCACTGGCTGGCACATACCCAAAATGCAAGACAAATGCAACCAGCTATTATTTTCAGTGTTACTCTTTACACAGGGTTATTCAAAGACAATCGAAAAGTCACCGCACGTTCGGTGACTTTTTGTTCTCTTCAATTCGGTGCAAATCGGCTTTCCCATTTCGGCCACCCTGCGGTGTATTCAGCAAGCACCACAGGGCAGGGAAATGCTGCCGAAAACCCATTGAAAACCTGGCGAAAACCCGGCGAATGCATCCCGAAAACCCGCAAAAACATCTGGATTAACCCGTCGAAGACGCCGCAAAAAACCTGAGCAGGAGCCGATCACATGCAGCGAAGCCTCCGGAAAAAGCCGACACCGCAGAAGAAGGCAGTGAATAAATTAGCAAAACAGTTTGCTCGAATGATTGAAAAGTGAAACGCTGTTTGCATAGAAACTACTGAGCGAAAATGTCTGAAATTTACATATGAGGTCCAGGGAATGATAATAAAAAGGGCTGTTACAGAAAAAGTAAGTAATGTTAAAAAAAAAATCCAGAAAAATGCTTAAAATTTCCTAAATAATTTATAAATAAAGAGACTCTTTACTGCAGAATTTTATAATGAACGGTTTATTAGATATTTAATTAAAACGGGAATATTTTTAACATTGAAGCCTATGGGATTCTCCTGAATAAACCTGTCGAATTAAACCACCGAATGGCAGGGCATTTCGGGAACCTTTCACTGCTGGTTTGTGTTCTCTGAATAGCCGAAGTATTGCTTTTTTTATGGGGATTTCACTGCCAGGCACCGAACAGGCACCAAATGTGCAGGCAATTCGCCAGGATTTGGCATATTGACTGCTCTCTGGATAGCCAAATGGCCAAGAAAGGTAACCGAACGCTGATTTTCAGCGTTTGGTTACCTTTCTCCAGCCATTCGGATCTCTTTGATTAACCCTGACAGTGTTGCATTTCTGTGATGCAAAAATGTAAACCATGGAAGCCAACCGGGGGTGGAATGACTGGTCAGACATTCTAGATCAAGGATGTCAAGCTCACGGCCGCCCAGATGTTGAGACCTACAACTCCCAGAAATCTTTCAATGCAATAGATGGCTAGGGAATCATGGGAGTTGTAGTTCAAAAAACATCTGTGGGGCCAGGGTTTGACAGCCCTGTTTTAGATGTTGTCACTATCAAGAATCCAGAGTAATAACTGCAAATTGGTGCTATATTAATGATGATAATATTAATAATACTCTTCCAGAGAAGGGATATAATCTCTGCAAACGCTTGTTAATGTATGGCGGTGAAGGTTTTTGAATCCACTCTGCATCTGTCCTTTGTTGTCCTAATTCTTAGTTATTGATGCATGCGTGTTGTGTAAAATTATTTTCTTCTTTTTTGGGTTATTATGTGGGTTATATTCTCAATATCCACATACATCAATTAAATTAAATCTGACTTTTGCGGGGAGCACTAACATTCTGACATTACTACCAGGATAAAGATATAATTCAAAAATTCTCAATCTCTTCTCTCCTTTTCTATTTCCCTATGATGCTTTGTTCTAAATATGTGTTTCATAACATTCTTGAATTTGTCTCTTGTTTTATACTTTTGTAATATTTGAAAACCTACATAAATTATTAATTACTGTTATTAAGAAAATGTGCCCTTCCCCTTTGGCCTGACACTTATCCCATAGGGTTTTTCATTTTAGAGACTTATCCAATGTTTGATTGTTCTTAGATGTACCTGTCCTTCCTGACGTGGCCTGATTCTGGTTGCAGATCTATGTTCTTCAAATTAACCCATGAATCCACCCCTATTTGAGTGCAGTCCTATGTACCTTTATTGTTTCACCGTGTACCACCGGTGCCATATCACATTCACATTCTACCCATTTTATTTGTATTTCTGTTTCACTCAATGACACTACCTGATGAAAATTCTTACAATAAAAAGAGCTTAAAAAAAACCCCAAAATCACAATATAGTGAACAATATGTAATAAGAATAGAATATTTATTTATATACTTATGCAAAATACTTTTCTTTTAATGTTACATTGTTTTCATTTTCTGGACCTCAGGTCACAATACTGCCTCTATTTTTAAGTACACAAGTATTCAAGTTCTTCCAGGGGCTAATATATATATGTATTCTAACCCTGGTGTGAACTTAACCAGAGCTGGTGTAAATTTAGCAACTCCATAGACTGTGGGCCCTATTCCATAGTCTGGAGTAGGTGCTTTTTTAGCGCATAGTCCTGGGACAAATTTCAAGGCTACCAGAGAGTGGGAAATTGCGCCACCGCAAGTATTGGCTCGTGGAGTCCATAGGACTCCATGGAGCCTTATGCGTCCCAGCCACGAGCTCTGCGTGAGCTCGCTCTAGCAAGACTGCGCAGAGCTGTGGATGAATCATGGAGGGAGACTAAGAACTATTTGCTCCCAGTCTCACTCTGCTCACGACGAGAGGAAGCGGCAGATCGCGCCGTCCTCTCTAAAGTGGGATGAGAGGTGAGTATGGGATTTAAAGGGGCGGGTTCTGTCGGGTATATTACAGAAAAGAAAAATTAAAATGGATGCCTGTAGCCATTTTGTTTTTAAAGACAGTCTTTTCTTTCAGTTTTCTCTAGGTTTAGAAATGAACGAGATTTTTTTTACAGAGTTCATTCCTGGGTGAAGTCTTTTATATTTTTTTAGAAGTGCCAGACATGAAGGAACCTAGAATGTTTTTGTGTGATAATGCTAGAGTTAAGTGCTAGGACGTGTCATAATTAAATTTATTGGTCTGTCTTAAGTTTGGTCTGTCTTAAGTCTTAAGTCTGTCTTAAGTTTTTAAAACAAAAGATATCTCTGTAATATAGAGATATATTCACAAAATATATGTTTATAATCAAGGTATATTTTATTATATTTACAGTAGGAAATGTATACTCCAATAAATATTGTAGAAAGTATATAATTGGTAAATAATAAAATTTACTAAAGAAAAGATTTTGTTGAGTTAACTGGAAAAGAATCCAGCTGATAAAGATTCAATAAGTAACCAAAAGGGAGTAGGGATATAAATTAGATATGGCAGATAGAGACACAGTGTCTATACATGGAGAGAGAGAGTCTTTGTTAAGTCAGATTGAACTTTGACCCGAAATAAGAAAAGAAATGGTGGAATTAATTAAGAAGTGCAATACTGCCCTCTAGAGGATAGTAAATATTATATTTGATATACCAATAATATTGCCAGTGACGTCAAATTGACTATAATAAGCGGCAATGTTGGTTGCAAATCAGTCCGAGATTCCAGCATTCAGACTCACACCGAAATGCATTCAGACGTCCAGTACACATGACACTCTGAGAGTCCGAGATTCCAGCATTCAGAGACTCACACCGAAATGCATTACATATGACCCTCTGAGAGTCCAAGATTCCAACACTCAGACTCACACCACGATGCAGGCAGATCCCAGGACATGAGGCAATCAAGATTCTCACCAAATCTCTGACTCTCACCAAATCTCTAACTCACATGCATTGATTATCGATAATCTTCACACATTCCAAAAATATTACATCAGGAATTCCAAGGCAGACTTATCAACATCCAAATTGGACAGGTAATGTATGCAATTAAGGAATTAATGTAATTATATATATTTGTAGATATTCTTGCAACGTAGACTGAGATTTCTCAGATACTGGGTAACTCCAAAAATTCAAAGTATTTCTATTCTGCAGATAGAAATATGAAGAAGTAGACATAAGGATTTATTCCTAAAAGAATTGTTGTAAGATTGATACCAATATATATTGAATTTGGAAATTACTGTGATTAAAATTAATAAGCAAGGAATTATATAACTACAAAATAAAAAGCAAAAGATTAGAAGTTTAATTCTCGAGATTAGGGGAGGATTCCCCCTTAATAAGTTTTATTACTTATCCTTTTAAATTAGCTCATATTTTGTTGATCCATGTAGTATAGAGAGATATATATATATCTATAAGAGCTGGCTGGTTAAACATTGTTTGCTGGGAAATGCATGTTGTATTAAGCAGAAATGTTTATTAACCATTTGTGTATTAGTTACTAACTGATAAGGTAAATGATATTAATCATATATGCAGTTACTAACCGGAGATACATATATTGTGAAGCTAGTTTTTATATGCTGATGGATTGTGGTTTATAAAAATTTTATGATATGAGATTTGAAACTTTTTTGTATACGTAATAAATATATATATATTTTTATCCGATTATTGATTATTGTATTTTTCAAAGCAAAACACAGACAATTAAAAGAATTTAGGAGAATTTCTAGGAAATATAAACGATTGATATTTGTGTCTCGTGTAGATTTCTTATGAAATAATAATCCCTGACATATTGGAGGCTTGGTTGATAAATTCAATATATAACGTGTTGTATTCACGTGCAGAGATTATATCCGACAAATATTGGAGGCAACTGCCGAGATAGGTCCAGTAAATCCAATATAGACAAATTGGAGGCACTGTACCGAGATTGTAGTTTTTGTTTGGAATATAATTGTCAGTATTGTCTGATTAGACAGAGATAAAATATATATATATATATTTTGACTCCTTGTTGTATTTTGACTTTGGTTTTACGGTTGTCTACTAAACAGTGTAAAAATGGCAGAGTCAGAATCTGAGACTCAGGAAGATGTAGAAATACATGCAGATCAAATAGTATTGATAGATGTTATGTCTTATCTAAAGGACAAGTTACACGTTACAGATGATTTATTTGATTGGATAAAAGAAATAAAATCAAATGTTTCTAGTTATGCTGTTTCAATCTGGTCAGATCAATCAAATTTTCTGGAGTGTTTGCGAAAGATAAGCGCAGCCACAAATAAAAAAGACAAAGAGATTTTTGTTTTAAAAATTGTGCCTGAATGCATATATTTGATCGCAGAAATGAACAAGAGATTGAATGATGACAAAGAAACCAGAGACAGTTTAGAAAATAAAAATTGTGACTTGCATGATACCGTAAATAAATTAAAAGATGAGTGAGAACGAATGATAATGGAGTTCAAAGTGTGTGCAAGAGAAAAAGATCAATTGCAAGATGAGATTGTTCAATTATCCAAATTAAATAAGGAGCTGAATAAAAAATTGGCGAGAATGAAACTTGAACATGAGAAATTCGCTGATGAGTTACGTCAGATTGAAACTGATGTTCGAAGGGTTAAAAATCCTTCGTTAGAGAAGTTCCCTTTGAAAGCTTTGAGTCATAACTCATCACTGATTAGGCCTGACCGCTCTGTTTATCTGAAGAGCGAGAGTGAGCAGAGCGAATGCGAAAGTGAAACTAAATCTCATGATGAAAAAAGAGCGAAGCCTCTTACACAGGAGTATTTCAAATCACATCACTCTAGCCAGCCACAGCCTATTAAGAAATCTCATAAAGTTCAGGATTTAACGAAAATCGCTCATTTCTTAAAAAACTCAGTAGGTATCTTTGACCTAAAGGGATCGCCAAAAATAATAAATCATTTAAATAAGTTTGAAGAAGCCTTGTCAATATTAGGAATTAATTCAGATGCTCAGAAAATTGAGTTGATCCCATGGGTCTTTGAAAGCAAACATAGGTATTTTTTTCAGTCCTTGAAAGAATCTGGTATACGTAACTGGAGTAAAATAGTCTCTGAGGTCAAATCTGAATTTGGGCCTCACCGCACCAGTCTAGCTGCGAAAAGAGCAATTTTAACTCTAAAATGCAGACCTAATCAAAGCCCCCATGAATTTCTTTCAGTCCTTAAAAATGCGTACAGCTTGGCTGAAAGAAACCCAGATTTTGAAAACCCTGAATTTATCCAATTATTTTATGACGCATTGCCAAATAAAATAAAGTTTATTTTGGCAAGAGATTATGACCCGAGAAATGGTTTGGGTTGGGTACTAAAAGAAAATATGACCCTATTTACTGTATTTGACTATAGTGAAGAAACTCAGGGGAAAAGAGTGAAAAACTCACCTGAGGAAATAGCGGAAGCTCAAGTTAAAAAGGGTGATATTAAATTTGAGTCCCACAAAAAGAGTTATGCGGAAATATTGCATGACTCCATACCTCAAAGGGAAAAATCCAAGCCAGATCAGGAAAGAGGGTTTGCCAGAGAAAATTCAGGAAGTAAATTTCAATCTAGGAAGCAATGGGTACCTAGAAGTCAGTGGGTTAAATCAAGGTAAAATGTACCTAGACAGGAAGCAACCAGAGGTAAGACTGAATCTGAGGAGTCTGATAATGCGCAAGCATCGTCCCCAAGGACGAATAGAAAGCGGAGATATAATGTATTCCAGCGTATTGGTCAAATGCAGGAAAATTTCCGTGTGCTGACAGAAAAACTGGATCAGATCACTCAGTTAATGACTGGAAATAACCCTGGTCAGGTTGTAAGCAATGCAACACCTGCAGCCCCACCCAACCAGTGACTAGATGATGTTTCTGATGAAGTAACCAGTATCCATGACAATTTACCAGAAAGTGATGATGAAATGATTAATACAAATGTTTGTATGGTTGATGATTTAAACCCTTCCCTGCAAAGAGAAGGAAAATGTATTTTATCTCCCCAGACTAAGTGCGAGCAAGTTGAGAAGACTGGATCTGAAATGGAAAGCACAGCTGCCAAAAGCACGTTTGAGAGAGCAAAATCAGTCGGTAAAATCTGTACAAAACCTATTTTCATATCTCACTCTAAATTTCTCTGTAAATTGCATAGCATTGAAGACCGATATTATGTGAATGTCGAATTACAAGATAATTTACCACATATTCCGTCCTTGCTAGACAGTGGAAGCCAGGTTATGTTAATAGCAGCCCATTATTTTGAACAGGTCCAAGAACTGTCCTCCAGGAAGCCTAGATTAGATAAATCTAATGCTAATCTAGTGAGTGTGAGTGGCACATCTCTGAAAGTTCTGGGCACGGCTAAATTGGATTTTAAATTGGGGAATAAAGTAATTTGGCATCCAACGCTTGTTGTGGATCTGCCCCAAAATCGCCTAATTATTGGAATGGACCTTCTCAAAAGGTTAAATCCAATCATTGATTTTATCAATGAGGTTATTTGGTCCCAAGTAAATGTTCCAATCAACTACGATAGATCCCAATCCCATCACACTCAGCGTAACTGCCACGTGATTGAGGAAAGGCCGGATTCTATTGAAGTCCACTTCAGAAATAGCCAGACACTTGATATCTCTTTCTTAAGGCCAAAGCCCCTGACTCCAGGAGTGCAGGAGGATAACACCATATGTGTTCCGAGAGAATTCGAGAGATATGTCTGGAAAATGACATGCTAATTATTCACCTCCACAAGAGGGAGACAGAACCAAATGGACATAGTGACCCTGAAGTGATCAGATACCCAAATCCTCAAGATGAGTGGATAACAGATCTAGATAATGATGGAGACAGTCCTAATGTTATTGGAAAAAGTTATGTTATGTACAGTTGTGTTCAAAATTATTCAACCCCCAATGCTGTAAAGGGTTTTAGGGAATTTAGTGTACATTTGTAATTGTATTCAGAATGAAATCCTACAAGGACTTTTTAAAGAACCATATGCAACTAAAATGACATCAATTGGTTTTGAAATACAGTAGTAAATGTTTCTTTTGTGAATTCTTCATTGACACAATTATTCAACCCCTTAAAGACTACCACTCTGAAGAACAGAGGTTCATTCAAGTGTTTTCAATCAGGTATTGAAAACACCTGTGGATGTCACGGAGCAGCAATAAAGCATAATAAGCACCAATTAGGCAGCTTTAAAATGACTGTGATACTCAGCTCCTTCTAGACATTTACTGGTGTGGTTACAAACATGGTGAAGTCAAGAGAATGGTCCAGGAAGACAAGAGAAGAGGTGATTACTCTTCACAGGAAGGGCAATGGCTATAAGAAGATTGCAAAGATGTTAAACATACCAAGAGAGACCATAGGAAGCATCATTCGCAAATTCAAGGCAAAGGGCACTGTTGAAACGCTACCTGGTCGTGGCAGAAAGAAGATGCTGACTTCGACTGCTGTGCGCTACCTGAAGCGTAGAGTGGAGAAAAGTCCCCGTGTGACTGCTGAGGAACTGAGAAAAGATTTGTCAGATGTGGGTACTGAAGTTTCAGCTCAGACAATACGGTGCACACTGCGTAACGAAGGCCTCCATGCCAGAACTCCCAGGCGCACCCCCTTGCTGTCTCCAAAGAATAAGAAGAGTCGACTGCAGTATGCCAAAAGTCATGTGGACAAACCACAGAAGTTTTGGGATAGTGTTCTGTGGACTGATGAAACAAATTAGAACTGTTTGGACCCATGGATCAACGCTATGTTTGGAGGAGGAAGAACAAGGCCTATGAAGAAAAGAACACCTTGCCTACTGTGAAGCATGGCGGGGGGTCAATCATGCTTTGGGGCTGTTTTGCTTCTGCAGGTACAGGGAAGCTTCAGCGTGTGCAAGGTACCATGAATTCTCTTCAGTACCAGGAGATATTGGATGACAATGTGATGCAGTCCGTCACAAACCTGAGGCTTGGGAGACGTTGGACCTTTCAACAGGACAATGATCCCAAGCATACCTCCAAGTCCACTAGAGCATGGTTGCAGATTAAAGGCTGGAACATTTTGGAGTGGCCATCGCAGTCACCTGACTTAAATCCGATTGAGAACCTCTGGTGGGACTTAAAGAAAGCAGTTGCAGTGCGCAAGCCTAAGAATGTGACTGAACTGGAGGCTTTTGCCCATGACAAATGGGCGAAGATACCCGTAGATCGCTGCAAGACACTTGTGTCAAGCTATGCTTCACGTTTAAAAGCTGTTATAACTGTAAAAGGATGTTGTACTAAGTACTAAGATTGAATGTCACTTGGGGGTTGAATAAAACTGATAATGATGTGAGCACAGAAAAGACATTTGTGGTTATTTCATTATAAATGTTATGTTATATTTGTCTGACCTACACGTGCCTCTTTGATTTAATTGTAAGCAAGATGACTGAATGATCAAAATCAATGTCAAACTGGCCAAAACACTCAATTTCAGTGGGGGTTGAATAATTTTGAACACAACTGTATTTCTAGAAGAAATAAAACTGCCAAGCTCAATTGCATGATTGTCATCCTAGATCACCTCAGAATGTGAAGATGGAACAGCAGAAGACACTTAACTGGTATCATGTGAAGTGATGTTTTAATTAACATGTGATTCTTTTTCCCAGTATTCAGATGTTTAACTCAAGCTAGTAGATAGACTAGATCCATACGGTTAATTAAATTTAATCAGAGATCAGAGTATCTATAGGGAATGTGAGTGAAATCGCTAGTCTATGAATGGTTATTTATACTCTTTCTTTCAACAGAAATTGAGATAAGTGGTTAATCCGAACTGCGATGCTAATCCGCAAAGATGAATCGGACCACCAAGGAGACTGCGACGATCTGGAAATTCTACGTTTTTTTCCCGCACAATTCCAAGGAGAATGCTAAAGTCCCATGCGAATCAAGCTCATGCAAGCCTGAAAGACATGCTGGATAAATCCAGGATACCGTTGATTGCTATGTACAAGAACCACCGAAGGACAAGATTTGCCGCATATTTTATTGCAACCGCTGTTCTACAGAAAGAGAAGCAAATGCTTACCGGAAGGATCTGGTACAAAACAGAGAGTGTTCATACCTACACCAGTGATTCTCGTGAAAGTTTCTAAAGAATCAAGAGTTGTTATCGAGAAGTTACTCTTTATAAATGAAGTCTGGTATGACGAGATAAAAATCGTTGTCGTATTCCAGGGGCAAGAGATACCCATGAATCCAGATTTGAAATCTTTGCTAAAGAACTAGCCTGACCATACTATTGAACTTCTAATAAAAAAGATAATCTAACAATTTACAGATTGATCATCAATTGCTATCTGCTTATGACGGGCCAAAGATTACAGAGATTGTGATTTGTATAGTAATTATGTTTCTAACTGTCTGGATGATTGTACTAACAAAGAAAGTACGTACATTGAAGTTTAAAAACACTGCATCTTCAATTATTAAATGGATGAAAGAAGAAAAACGTGTTGTGAGAGGTGGAAACCTAGCCTAATTGGTAAAGGGGGGAGATATAATGCTTGGTTGTGTAGGGAGAGGTATTAGCAGTAGGAAAAGGGAAGTGCTCATGCCACTGTACAAAGCACTGGTGAGACCTCACTTGGAGTACTGTGTGCAGTACTGGAGACCGTATCTCCAGAAGGATATAGACATCTTAGAGAGAGTTCAGAGAAGGGCTACTAAAATGGTGTACGGCTTGAAGGAGAAAAGTTACCAAGAAAGGCTTAATGATCTTAACATGTACAGATTGGAAAAAAGACGAGACAGAGGAGATATGATAGAAACATTTAAATACGTAAAGGGAATCCACAAGGTAGAGGAAGGGAGTATATTTAAAAGGAAACAAAATAGCAAAACAAGAGGACATAGTCTTAGATTAGAGGGGCAAAGGTTTAAAAGTAACATCAGGAAGCATTATTTTACTGAGCGGGTGGTGGATACATGGAACAGTCTTCCAGTAGAAGTGGTAGAGGCCAAAACAGTAATTGAATTTAAGCAAGCATGGGATAGGCATAAGGCTATCCTAAACAAAAGATAAATCCAGGTCAAGTATCCATGTAATTGGGCAGACTAGATGGGCCGAAAGGTTCTTATCTGCCGACATTTTTTCTATGTTTCTATGTTTCTATATTGTATGTTTTCCTCAATTTTATTTGATCAATAAATAGATGAAACCAACGGGGGGTTATGTCGGGTATATTACAGAAAGGAAAAATTAAATGGATGCCTGTAGCCATTTTGTTTTTAAAGACAGTCTTTTCTTTCAGTTTTCTCTAGGTTTAGAAATGAACGAGATTTTTTTACAGAGTTCATTCCTGGGTGAAGTCTTTTATATTTTTTTAGAAGTGCCAGACATGAAGGAACCTAGAATGTTTTTGTGTGATAATGCTAGAGTTAAGTGCTAAGACGTGTCATAATTAAATTTATTGGTCTGTCTTAAGTTTTTAAAACAAAAGATATTTTGTCTTTTGGGTATAGGAATAAGAGTTAATATCTCTGCAATATAGAGATATATTCACAAAATATATGTTTATAATCAAGGTATATTTTATTATATTTACAGTAGGAAATGTATACTCCAATAAATATTGTAGAAAGTATGTAATTGGTAAATAATAAAATTTCCTAAAGAAAAGATTTTGTTGAGTTAACTGGAAAAGAATCCAGCTGATAAAGATTCAATAAGTAACCAAAAGGGAGTAGGGATATAAATTAGATATGGCAGGTAGAGACACAGTGTCTATACATGGAGAGAGAGAGTCTTTGTTAAGTCAGATTGAACTTTGACCCGAAATAAGAATATTAAAAATAAATGGTGGAATTAATTAAGAAGTGCAATACTGCCCTCTAGAGGATAGTAAATATTATATTTGATATACCAATAATATTGCCAGTGACGTCAAATTGACTATAATAAGCGGCAATGTTGGTTGCAAATCAGTCCGAGATTCCTGCATTCAGACTCACACCGAAATGCATTCAGACGTCCAGTACACATGACACTCTGAGAGTCCGAGATTCCAGCATTCAGAGACTCACACCGAAATGCATTACATATGACCCTCTGAGAGTCCAAGATTCCAACACTCAGACTCACACCACGATGCAGGCAGATCCCAGGACATGAGGCAATCAAGATTCTCACCAAATCTCTGACTCTCACCAAATCTCTAACTCACATGCATTGATTATCTGATATCGATAATCTTCACACATTCCAAAAATATTACATCAGGAATTCCAAGGCAGACTTATCAACATCCAAATTGGACAGGTAATGTATGAAATTAAGGAATTAATGTAATTATATATATTTGTAGATATTCTTGCAACGTAGACTGAGATTTCTCAGATACTGGGTAACTCCAAAAATTCAAAGTATTTCTATTCTGCAGATAGAAATATGAAGAAGTGGACATAAGGATTTATTCCTAAAAGAATTGTTGTAAGATTGATACCAATATATATTGAATTTGGAAATTACTGTGATTAAGATTAATAAGCAAGGAATTATATAACTACAAAATAAAAAGCAAAAGATTAGAAGTTTAATTCTCGAGATTAGGGGAGGATTCACTAAATAAATTTTATTACTTATCCTTTTAAATTAGCTCATCTTTTGTTGATCCATGTAGTATAGAGAGATATATATATCTATAAGAGCTGGCTGGTTAAACATTGTTTGCTGGGAAATGCATGTTGTATTAAGCAGAAATGTTTATTAACCATTTGTGTATTAGTTACTAACTGAAAAGGTAAATGATATTAATCATATATGCAGTTACTAACCGGAGATACATATATTGTGAAGCTAGTTTTTATATGCTGATGGATTGGGGTTTATAAATTTTTGTTTATGATATGAGATTTGAAACTTTTTTGTATACGTAATAAATATATATATATTTTTATCCGATTATTGATTATTGTATTTTTCAAAGCAAAACACAGACAATTAAAAGAATTTAGGAGAATTCCTAGGAAATATAAACGATTGATATTTGTGTCTCGTGTAGATTTCTTATGAAATAATAATCCCTGACATATTGGAGGCTTGGTTGATAAATCCAATATATAACGTGTTGTATTCACGTGCAGAGATTATATCCGACAGTTCAGAGCGTGTTATGTGATTCTGCAAATGGAGAATCACTTAATTCCAGCTTTGAGGGGATATTATTTCACAGCGAAATAACATCTCTTGGGTGGAAGCGTAGAATACATTTGAATAGTCTGCGTTTTTACGAGAAGGTGGAAAATAACATTGCGTATAATAATTATAAGAGATGTTAATGTACAGTAAACTCACGCAAAGAAATGTTACATTCAAGCCGCAAGCTCAGTTTGCAGCAAGAATGGAATACTCAATAAAATAACTACAGTACGCGTTATGTGTAATGTTATGTCTAATGTTATGTGTAACCTCTCCTGTAGTAATCTTATCGATGACTAGGAAATATGGCCCTGTAAGGGCTCTGGGAAGTTTACACCAGGGGCAGATCACAATCTTGACGCAAAGCACAGCACTTGAGTCGTACATCATAAAGAGAATGACATATTCCAACCAGCTCGTTTTCCAACTGTGCCAGATGTTACTCAGGGTTGAATAACGTTTGTCAGATTCTGCTGTTAAGTGATTTCACTTCTGCACAATCACATAAAACACAAATCTAAACCCACCTAAAAATCCCATACTCTCTTCAGTGTGATAAGGTAAGGGGAATTGTGTGCGATGGTGTGTATATTCCCCCTGTGTTTTTGAGAGGGCAGTGGGCTGTTTGAAACCAGGAGTAAAAATGTGTTTTAAATTGTTCCCCTGTGCTGCAAGGTCTCCACACCTGCTAATTAAATGCCCGCATCCTCCACCATATGTCATAGGGGGCGCTATAGCGTGGTCCTTCAGGGCAAAATATGGCACACAAAGTCCTTTAAATGGTGAAATATTCCAGGCTTTAATTGCAGTGTCAAAGAAATCATATACAATAGAACATTCAGACCAACCTCTGGTTCAACATTTCCTGCATCCAATGCAGACTCTCCAACTCAGAAGCAGCAACCTGTGCTTCTCAACCTCTCGTGTGTCTCATTCCCATCCAGTGCTCATTCAAATCTTTCCCCTGTGTGGGAATCCTTCTCATCTAGTGCCCTCCCTCAAGCAGGAGCTATTTAATCTCGTAACTGCAGGGACACCTGCAGCAAAACAAAAACACTTTCCCTACTGGGGGTTAATGCCTAAACCTTAAACAAAAATACAAGGGGAATAAACAGACTCGTCATGTCACATCAGATCCATCGGCGGAGATCGTGGCCCGATTCGCAGGCAGAGGAAAACTGGTGTTATCGAGTCGATGCTAGGATGTATTATGACTTGAGCTGTTTGGCACACTGGCTTGCCCGTAAGACGAACGTTAAAGGCGTGCTGCAAATTAAAAACAGCCGAAACAGACGGTTTTCATTTGTGTCTTGCCTTTAAAGTCTGCGTTGTGATCCGCCCCCAGGGTTGCAATACAGTCCTTAGTTTTTTTACACAGTGACATGGCATACTGCATGTTAAATGTTAATATGCAATCATCGATTATGTATGGTAATGGTTAAGGCTTGCAGTATTTTCAGTATTTTTCCACTTGATTAGTTGTTATCATTTCAAAATTTCCAATTGCTGTATAATAAAATGTGATAAAAAGATCATAGTGTAAAATCTAATTAATTCATTTAATGTGCCTTCTAAGGTTAAAGTTCATTTTTTCAGCTGCAACATAATTAATATTTCATTGCTAATTGCTAGTGTGACCGCTAGTGTCATTCGCCGATCATCTGAACGCTGTGCCCATGTTGGTTAACATTTCTACAATTTATTCATAGAGTTAGGGTCCTTTTATCCGATTTGCGGTGACATGTGTACATAATGTATTGAGATATATTGGAATTGATTGTCTTTATGGATTTCTGCAGTAATATGTAAGAGGATTTACTATTACCCCGGCTGCTTCAGATCGCATGTCATTCCGCACCATCTCACCATACCTTGATTATACATGATGTACCAAGCACCTGCTCTGAGATGCCACTTTCCTTATTGGATGAGATGGAAGTCAAAACTAATTTGGGACGAGTCTCATTTAGAAGTTAAGTTTTAGTGGGCTCTCAAATCAAAGGACGAATGTTCCCTTCCTTCTGTCTAATATATAGCATGCCTCTATTCATGTGCTTGTGGACATCAAGATTTACAGTGAACCTCTGCTCTTTCATGCCTAGCAGTTGTAACTCAAAGCTAATTTGTCACAAACATTCTGTAAAGGGTATCCCCAAGTATAACATCAATGCTAACAAGACATCGCTTAGTCTGGCTATCTTAACACACATATGTATATAGCTTCCAGACCTGAAGGAGACAGGAACACTCTCGAAAACTTGTCTTTTAAATGTCACTTTAGTCCAATAAAAAAAGGTATCACTATGTACAGCTATACTCTGGCGATTTTGGCATCTGGACTAACATGGCTTATCTAATATACAGGGTGTCCATAAAGTCTCTTTATAATTTTAAACATTTATTGCAAAGGCAAATGAAAAGACAGATAAGTGAAAATTATTACAAAATGAGACGTATACATTTAAGGTTTTTTTGCCTCATTTAATACAACTCTATATGGGCACCATTAGTTGCACGAAGCACATCAAGATGGTACGCGATTTCTTGCCATGTTGGCTGTAGCATACCCTCATCAATGGTGGCAATGGCATCAGTGATCCTCTGCTTTAGATTAGTGATGTCCCGTACCTTTGTTCCATACACCATGGGTATTATAATCCCCGCGCTAAAACGGGGGCGGTAGGGAGGAAAAACTGCGCCCGCAGTTTTCCCCCTACCGCCCCTGTTTTAATGGGGATTACAATGCAGGTGCAAACAATGCTGCCTGCATTGTTTGCGCCCGCTACGTGCCGGGATGCGCGCAGCAGCGCTAAGCACAGCCGTGCGCATCCTCTCAAAGGAGTCCATAGGACTCCATTGAAACACAGGGAGAGACTGGGGGACTTTTTCTCCCAGTCTTTCCCTGCTCCTGCCGGCTGGAGGAAGCGGACAGTGCCGTTGTCCTCGTAGCGGGACAGAGGGTGAGTATGTTTTCTTTTTTTAAATTTTTCCGTCTGGTGTTAACGGATTCTGCAGAAGCGGAACCCGTTAACACCAGGTTCTGGCTCTGGTTAACTTTTCGCTAACCAGAGCCAGGTGTTAATCAGGTGTTTGGATTGTAATATGCGGTAAATACCGTGTAGCGCTGTGTTTAATTCCTTATTGTGGCAGTACCTATTTTTGGCCACCGAAGGGAGACAAGCGCAATGTGAGACACTGAATATTACATTGGGACTACATTTCCCGGCATGCTTTGGGAACGGAGACAGGAGGTGGGTGGGACACAGACCCTTACATCCTGAGCCTCGTGGAGAGAGCTGGCAGAGCACGCCAGGGAGTGGGAGAGACAAGACACAGTGCTGCAGAACGTAACAGTGTCCAGGCCGGAGCGCAGGTGCGGCCTAACGGAGTTACAGATCGGGTTGCTCAGCCTTACCAAAGGGAGACCCAGTGATCCACAAGATTACCCAAGCTGCTATTGAGAAAGCCAGAAGACCCCGAGTAAGGAGTACCGCAGGTCGATCGGACTGGGAGAGCAGGCGGTAAGCTGGACAAGTCGCGGCAGGAGCAGAAAGCCAGACAGCGGATCCAGAAGCCAAGAGAGCCCAGTAAATATCGAGCGGAGAGACCAGGGTCCAGCAGAGCCTCAAGTATCTGGCGGATGGGTGAGAGGCCTTCTAGGCCGTTGTAAAACCAAGAAAGCACGCTGCTGTTTGTTTCCAAAACCCACAGGGCCCCAACTTGACTAGTCGAAGATACCTCTTAAGCAATTCACTGGCCAGTTGAATAGTGTACCCGGGTACCATAACACACACACACACTTACATTCCGGGACACAACCTGTGCGGGACTCACTCCCCAATCACAAAGGGGTTAAAGATATTTTTCCATTTATTTTCCGCTGCGCGTTTCTCGAATTACGAAGCATCGTATTTCTTTTCCGCTGCGCGTTCCTCGAATTACGAAGCATCGTATTTCTTTTCCGCTGCGCGTTTACCGCATTACGAAGTACTGTAAATATATGTACGAACACCGTGTTATTCATTATATGCCATTTATTCTAGAAAACTATATAATTTATAAAATCCACAACGGTGCTGGAGTATATTTATTCCCTAGTGTGGGGAGACTGACCCGAGGTTCAATTTCAGCGGCTCCTCCGGGAGTGAGCGCTACACGTGGGGGCTCGTCCGGGATCCAGTCTCTGGAAAAAACGCATTTAAAGGGTTAAATATGGATCCAGACACTGCTGCCAAGTGGTGTGAGGAGCACAGTGGTCAGTTAGAATTATGTATAGTTATGGATATTCTTGCAGACACTTGGGCCGAAGATCAGATTCGCCAGGCCGTGGCTTTGCTGACACCAGATAATCGGGGGTTAATCCTGGACATTAAAGCGAACCCAGATACCCCTCACACGTATGTTATTTTTGAGTGGAGAAAGGGTGTTCCAGTGTGTTTTCAGGGCGCGAGTATGAAGCTGACCGACGATGTGGAAGTTCGACTGGTCCAGCCAAGTACGCCACGTGGTGATCACGCGAATGTTCCCGATGTTACCCCAACTACAGGGTTCCCTCCTGCTACATTTTTCACCACTATGGGGAAACTGGTGGAAACACTAGCCAAAAACTCTGCTGCGTCTCCAAATTACGGATATCGCAAGTTACGGTTTTATTCTGGTAAGGTCCCTGTACCAACTGGAGAAGAGGACTTTGAGACTTGGATAGATCAGGCAGTGCAAGCAGTGGAAGAATGGGAAGTTGCTGACACCGTGAAGAGACAAAGGTTGATCGAGAGCCTAAGAGGTCCTGCTTCAGATGTCATTCGAAATCTAGAAAGAAGGACTGAGCCAGCGCCTATAGTACTTCCACCTGAAGAGGAACTGATTGAGCCAGAACCAAAACGCTCTGTTCGACCGCCCCAGCGACTCACCTACGACTCACCAGGACATAGCACTGAAGAGGCTGTCACCACAGTGTGAAGGTTGCCCGTAGTGTCTGCTATGTTAGCTGAGGTAGCCCAAAGCATGAGTCAACTTGAGGAAGTGTATCTAACCCACTGCATGCTTACTGCTGAGTCTGTATATGTTGCCTAAACTGTGTTGAAATGTAATGTAACTGTTGTACCTCCTTGGAGAGACCCAAGAGTTCTAGGAGGGGGAGAGTGTAGCACTGTGTTTAATTCCTTATTGTGGCAGTACCTATTTTTGGCCACCGAAGGGAGACAAGCGCAATGTGAGACACTGAATATTACTTTGGGACTATATTTCCCGGCATGCTTTGGGAACGGAGACAGTAAGTGGGTGGGACACAGACCCTTACATCCTGAGTCTCGTGGAGAGAGCTGGAAGAGCGCGCCAGGGAGTGGGAGAGACAAGACACAGTGCTGCAGAACGTAACAGTGTCCAGGCCGGAGCGCAGGTGCGGCCTAACGGAGTTACAGATCGGGTTGCTCAGCCTTACCAAAGGGAGACCCAGTGATCCACAAGATTACCCAAGCTGCTATTGAGAAAGCCAGAAGACCCCGAGTAAGGAGTACCGCAGGTCGATCGGACTGGGAGAGCAGGCGGTAAGCTGGACAAGTCGCGGCAGGAGCAGAAAGCCAGACAGCGGATCCAGAAGCCAAGAGAGCCCAGTAAATATCGAGCGGAGAGACCAGGGTCCAGCAGAGCCTCAAGTATCTGGCGGATGGGTGAGAGGCCTTCTAGGCCGTTGTAAAACCAAGAAAGCACGCTGCTGTTTGTTTCCAAAACCCACAGGGCCCCAACTTGACTAGTCGAAGATACCTCTTAAGCAATTCACTGGCCAGTTGAATAGTGTACCCGGGTACCATAACACACACACACACTTACATTCCGGGACACAACCTGTGCGGGACTCACTCCCCAATCACAAAGGGGTTAAAGATATTTTTCCATTTATTTTCCGCTGCGCGTTTCTCGAATTACGAAGCATCGTATTTCTTTTCCGCTGCGCGTTCCTCGAATTACGAAGCATCGTATTTCTTTTCCGCTGCTCGTTTACCGCATTACGAAGTACTGTAAATATATGTACGAACACCGTGTTATTCATTATATGCCATTTATTCTAGAAAACTATATAATTTATAAAATCCACAACGGTGCTGGAGTATATTTATTCCCTAGTGTGGGGAGACTGACCCGAGGTTCAATTTCAGCGGCTCCTCCGGGAGTGAGCGCTACACGTGGGGGCTCGTCCGGGATCCAGTCTCTGGAAAAAACGCATTTAAAGGGTTAAATATGGATCCAGACACTGCTGCCAAGTGGTGTGAGGAGCACAGTGGTCAGTTAGAATTATGTATAGTTATGGATATTCTTGCAGACACTTGGGCCGAAGATCAGATTCGCCAGGCCGTGGCTTTGCTGACACCAGATAATCGGGGGTTAATCCTGGACATTAAAGCGAACCCAGATACCCCTCACACGTATGTTATTTTTGAGTGGAGAAAGGGTGTTCCAGTGTGTTTTCAGGGCGCGAGTATGAAGCTGACCGACGATGTGGAAGTTCGACTGGTCCAGCCAAGTACGCCACGTGGTGATCACGCGAATGTTCCGATGTTACCCCAACTACAGGGTTCCCTCCTGCTACATTTTTCACCACTATGGGGAAACTGGTGGAAACACTAGCCAAAAACTCTGCTGCGTCTCCAAATTACGGATATCGCAAGTTACGGTTTTATTCTGGTAAGGTCCCTGTACCAACTGGAGAAGAGGACTTTGAGACTTGGATAGATCAGGCAGTGCAAGCAGTGGAAGAATGGGAAGTTGCTGACACCGTGAAGAGACAAAGGTTGATCGAGAGCCTAAGAGGTCCTGCTTCAGATGTCATTCGAAATCTAGAAAGAAGGACTGAGCCAGCGCCTATAGTACTTCCACCTGAAGAGGAACTGATTGAGCCAGAACCAAAACGCTCTGTTCGACCGCCCCAGCGACTCACCTACGACTCACCAGGACATAGCACTGAAGAGGCTGTCACCACAGTGTGAAGGTTGCCCGAAGTGTCTGCTATGTTAGCTGAGGTAGCCCAAAGCATGAGTCAACTTGAGGAAGTGTATCTAACCCACTGCATGCTTACTGCTGAGTCTGTATATGTTGCCTAAACTGTGTTGAAATGTAATGTAACTGTTGTACCTCCTTGGAGAGACCCAAGAGTTCTAGGAGGGGGAGAGTGTAGCACTGTGTTTAATTCCTTATTGTGGCAGTACCTATTTTTGGCCACCGAAGGGAGACAAGCGCAATGTGAGACACTGAATATTACTTTGGGACTATATTTCCCGGCATGCTTTGGGAACGGAGACAGTAAGTGGGTGGGACACAGACCCTTACATCCTGAGTCTCGTGGAGAGAGCTGGAAGAGCGTGCCAGGGAGTGGGAGAGACAAGACACAGTGCTGCAGAACGTAACAGTGTCCAGGCCGGAGCGCAGGTGCGGCCTAACGGAGTTACAGATCGGGTTGCTCAGCCTTACCAAAAGGAGACCCAGTGATCCACAAGATTACCCAAGCTGCTATTGAGAAAGCCAGAAGACCCCGAGTAAGGAGTACCGCAGGTCGATCGGACTGGGAGAGCAGGCGGTAAGCTGGACAAGTCGCGGCAGGAGCAGAAAGCCAGACAGCGGATCCAGAAGCCAAGAGAGCCCAGTAAATATCGAGCGGAGAGACCAGGGTCCAGCAGAGCCTCAAGTATCTGGCGGATGGGTGAGAGGCCTTCTAGGCCGTTGTAAAACCAAGAAAGCACGCTGCTGTTTGTTTCCAAAACCCACAGGGCCCCAACTTGACTAGTCGAAGATACCTCTTAAGCAATTCACTGGCCAGTTGAATAGTGTACCCAGGTACCATAACACACACACACACTTACATTCCGGGACACAACCTATGCGGGACTCACTCCCCAATCACAAAGAGGTTAAAGATATTTTTCCATTTATTTTCCGCTGCGCGTTTCTCGAATTACGAAGCATCTTATTTCTTTTCCGCTGCGCGTTCCTCGAATTACGAAGCATCGTATTTCTTTTCCGCTGCGAGTTTACCGCATTACGAAGTACTGTAAATATATCTACGAACACCGTGTTATTCATTATATGCCATTTATTCTAGTAAACTATATAATTTATAAAATCCACAACAATGCTGGAGTATATTTATTCCCTAGTGCGGGGAGACTGACCCGAGGTTCAATTTCAGCGGCTCCTCCGGGAGTGAGCGCTACAACCGCAGCAAACGTTAATGCTCACGCCTGTGAGCGTTAACGTTTGCGTTAGGACTATAATAGAGCCCCATATCTTTAACATAACTTCATAGAAAGAAGTGGAGGGGAGTGATATCTGGTGAACAAGGTGGCCAGGGAATTGGGCCACCCCTTCCAATCCACCGGTCTGGAAATGTTTAATTTAGGAACCCACGAACATGCAGTCCCCAATGTGGTGGTGCAACATCTTGCTGGAAAATGATGGTTGGTTGAAGGTCATGTAGTTGTGGTGCCACGTAGTCAGTCAAAAGGTCAAGGTAAACATTTGCAGTAATTGATGTCTCGATGAAGAAAAACGGACCAATGATTTGTTTGCACATGATCCCACACTACACATTCATGGCCACCTCTTTCAGCAGATATAACTTCCCTCGACTTCTTTCTATGGGGTTATGTTAAAGATACTGTGTATCAAACGAAGGTATGGGACATGGACAAAAATGTCTTAAATACTGTATACATGAAACATTGACAAAAATAATATAAATGCATCTATGCATCTATAGATATAATTTTTTTACAATATAATGTAAAGCTCACGGGATGTCTGGCTGAGCACTTGGTTAAAGTGCTGTATTTTCTAGACAAGCTATCCTTTGGGCAGGGTTGTCTTTTTTCCTTATTTATCATGTATGTCTCATGTTTGTGCTTCCCCATTGTACAGCGCTACGGAATATGCTGGCGCTTTATAAATAAAGGATAATGAATAATGTATACATGTAGCAGATTGTAGTTTACTTTTGAGCAAACATATTAAATACACACTCTACTCATCCTGACTACTTTATAGTTTTAAAGCAGTCAGGATTGGAGGAGTGCCCACCATTCTCCCCTCCTCCCTCCTGCTCCGATCTGGAAGAAAACACTAGGTGAAAAGGAGGAATTTCCTCCACCCAGGGTCATCAGCAGCTGTGATTTTATAATTTCCTGGCTGTCCGTCTCCGGATCGGTCACTAGTGACGTCAGCACGCAGAGAGCATGTAGACGTCACCCTCTCTGAGACCATTTGCTGTAATGAGCAGTCTCCAAGAGGCAGCAATGGATGCACACAGCGCCGATCCATCGTCCTGCGGAACTTGCTTACCTAAAGTGCACAAGTGCTATCAGGGCCGGATTTGCACCTCAGGAGCCTGTAGGCACAGAAATGTGGAGCGCCCCTACCCCCCAATCAAAAAAAGAAACATGCCAAAATTACTATTTCAATTTTTGTTTTGAGGCAAAAAAAACCTAAAAAAAATACATTTTAAAAAACTGAAACTGTTTTTCTCCGTGCTTAAATCAAAAGAAGGGGCAGAATCTGTTTCCTTAGTTGAATCAGTTACAGTTATAAGTATTTATAAAGCGCCAACAAATTCCTTAGCACTGTACATTGGGAGAAACAGAATAACAAATATATATATGTTACGCACACGGAACAGAAGGAGGACCCTGCTCAAGAGCTTACAATCTAAGAGGAGAGAGGTGACACATTAGATGAAGATGAATAGGGTATTTGAAGTAGCGGGTTGCATGAGGACTGAATGGGAAGATGGAGCAGGAAATGACAGTGGGGGATCATGGAGTGAGCTGATAGGCTTCTCTATAGTAATGTGTTTTCAGAGACTTCTTGAAGTACTGGAGAGACGGGCAAGTCTGATGTTGCAGGGAGGCAGTTCCATAGAAAGGGTGCAGCTCGAGTGAAGTCTTGAAGGTGAAAGTTGGGGGGGTGCGGGTACGAGGAACTGACAGCATCAGATCATTGGCTGAGCGAAGTGGTGGGGATGAGATGTACCTGCTAATAAGGGAGGAGATGTAGGCAGGAGTACGGTTACGTAGAGTTTTGTACATGAGCACCAGTATAATAAATTGGATTCTAAAGGAAACAGGGAGTCAGTGTAGAGATTGACAGAGCGGTGAGGTGCAGGAGGTGAGGCGTATGAGTCTGGCACAAACATTCTTTACAGACTGGAGAGGGAGAATCTGGGACCTCTTAAGGCCAGAGAGAAGAGTTACAGTAGTCAAGGCGGGTGATAATAAGAGCTTGGATGAGCATTTTTAGTAGAGTCTGGATTAAGAAAGGGACGGATGCGTGCAATATTTTTTAGGAGGAAGTAGCAGGATTAGTTAGAGACTGAATGTGAGGAGTAAAAGATAGATCGGAGTCCAAGAGGACCCTGGGGCAATGGAGCTTGAGAGGTAGGAGTAATGGTGGCACCATTCACCTGAAGAGAAATTGGCACAGGAATGGAGGTTTTAGAGGGAGGGAAGATGAGAGTTCAGTTTCAGAGAGGTTAAGCTGTAGGAAATGGGAAGTCATCCAGTCAAAGACAGCCGATAGGCAGGCTGTAACTTGGTCCAGTCCCGGAGGTGAGAGATCAGGAGAGGAAAGGTAGATTTGGGTGTCATCAGCATAGGGGTGATATTGGAATCCATAGGAAGAGATGAGGTTGTCCAAAGAAACAGTATAGATCAAGAAGAGTAGGGGACCCTGAACAGAGCCTTGAGGTACCCCACTGAAAGAGGAACTGGTAGTGAAGAGACGCCAGCGAAGGAGACACTGACAGAGCGAAAAGAGAGACAGGAAGAGGACCAGGAGAGAGTGATGTCACTGAGGCCAAGTTGACGCAGCGTGAGGAGCAGGAGAGGGTGGTCACCAGTGTTGAATGCAGCGGAAAGGTCAAGATGAATAAGGAGGGAGAAATGACCTTCGGTTTCAGTGGCAGCTAAATCATTAGTCACCTTGGTCAAGCAGTCTCAGTTAGACATGTGCACAGCACAAAATTTCGTTTTAGTTCTAAAACGCAATTTATTTAGTTGCTAAAGAAATTCGTTTTCAGTTCTTTAGTATGAAAACTAATTTCATTCATCTGAAAACCAGTGGATACAAATACTATTGTAGTGGTCCCTCTCTGTATAGAGCATCCTCCTCAATTTATACCTTTCTCTGTATAATGTATACAACATCCTCCTGCATAAATACCCATCTCTGTATAATGTATAGAACATTCTCCTGCATTGATTAATGCCCCTCTCTGTATAAAACATCCTACTGCATTGGCATGTGGAGGGTGCAGAACTTTGGAATGCAAATGCTTATCCAGCACAGGAGAGGGAACTTTACTTAAACTTTGTATCTCTGTAGGGGAGACACAGGAATATAAGAGCAGGGGAGAGGGAAAATATTAACGTAAATCGGTCTGAAAGCTCAGAGAAGAGATGACTGGTGCAAATTTATTTTTATAACAAAATAAAGCACTTTAAATCCAGGGAAAACATTCAAGTATATCACACTGAAGGCTCCTAATGACTGAGTAACTGTGAGAGCTGGATACTAAATGTATCAGACATAAAAAAAACTTTATAACAAGCAGCACTGGGAGAGGAGAGGGACTTTATATAAAATGTGTATTATAGATGAGTAAAGGGGGATAGTGCTCCTGGATAATATACAATGTATCAGACCTAAGCCCCTGTTATGCAGAGCGGGAGGGGAGATAACACACGTTTTATAAAGTCTCTCTCTTCTCCCAGCGCTGCTTGTTATAAAGGGGTTTTTACTATCCAGCCCTCCTCTGTCATAAGTTTTCAGTGTGATTTATTTGAATGTTTTCCTTCTCCAGCTTCTTTTATCATTTTGTCTGCTTCATAGACATGCAAGGGTTAAGTAACGGTTTCCTCTCCTCTGCTGGCTGTCTGTGCTGTGAGTGAGTATTCTGGAGCTCTATCACGGTCAGATTTCCAGGTAGGGGTCGGGAAGGATTACGCATACAAACCTTTTCTGTAGCTTTGCGATGTTGCGCTCTTCATTGCTGGTCTCCTTCACTCAATGTAATATCACAAAAAGGACTGAAATTAAAATGTAGTGCATTTTATTTTAGTTTCTTTCGTTTTTTGTACTGAGCAGTTTCGTATCTCTTGAGTCATACTAAAACTAAATTATCCCAAAATTCGGACTATATCGTTTTAGTACTAAAACGAATGCACATGTCTAGTCTCAGTAGATTGTTGGGAGCGAAAGCTAGACTGGTGTGGATCAAGTAGAGAGTTAGCAGCAAGAAAACTGGTGAGCTGGTTATAGACCAGACGTTCTAAGATTTTGGAGGCAAAGGGGAGCAGAGAGATGAGACAATAGTTCAAGGGGAGGTAGGATCAAGAGATGGCTTTCTTAGAATGGGAGCGATCAAAGCACATTTGAATACAGAGGAGAATATTCCAGAGGAGAGGGAGAGGTTAAAAATTTGAGTCAAAGCAGGGACAGTAACTGGTAGGACAGGCCGAATAAGGTGTGAGGGGATATAATCAAGTGGACAGGTGGTTGGGTAGGAGGACATAAGACGTTCTGTTACGTCCTCGTCCGAGACTGTAGAAAAGGAAGACATCGTAGGGGGCAGGGAGTGAGGGAGTCACTGGGGTAGAATGGTTAAAGGAGGAGGGCAGTGAATGAAGCAGCATTGTTTGTTTTATATGTAAAAGCATATATTGCCTCTGCTGTAGAACAGAAAAAAAATATTTAGAATTTACTTTTTTCATTTATTTTATTTTTACACCTTACATGGTCTTGTTTGGTATCATAGTAAAGACTAGACTCTGACATTTCCAATGACACCTCACTAACCCTGGGCGATGTACAATTCAGGGATGCAGGTTCCAAAGTCCTCCTGTCCCTCCTCACTGCAGCGCCACGATCTAGGTTGTGAACTAAATAATGCGTTGCTTCACCAGATACACACTTGCTGGCAGTATGGTAAATGAGGTGAGTTAGTGCAGCATCACTGTTCACTTTATAATTGTAAACTGAATAATAGTGCGTGTTAGAAAACAAATGAGAAAAATATTATTTTAATAGATATTTTATATTTACATAAATCTAACCTGGTTATGTTTGGTATCACTGGAAAGGCTATAAGCTGACATTTCCAATGATACCTCATATGTCCCTCTAGCCCTTAGGGCTCCAGAGATACAGTGGTCTAAATTATTGCAAATTGTAAAAAAAAAAAAAAGTTTTTTGGTTTTTTTTTACACACAGAGCAAGGTGCCCCCTTGTGGCAGGCACCTGTAGGCACATGCCTTCTGTGCCTAATGGTAAATCCGGCCCTGAGTGCTATAGTGGTGCATAACTTGCACAGAAAAGATTCTGGAACTTTTCTGTTAGGGAGTCCCTGGAACCTCTAATAAATGTTAAGTTTCAGCTACACTGTTACTAGTCCTCTGATCAACTGACATAATTACGAAGAGGAGGACCAGCATGCACGCGATGACGTTATTTATGTGGGGCGGCCCTTAAAAGATGCGTCTGACTTCCTAGAAGTCAGAACGCCGCGGGACCCTCAAGGAGAGAGGTGAGGGTGAGTATCTCTCCGGGCTCCCGCTGAGCGGATGAAGAGTGGGGAACGTCCTCCGCATATAGAGGGAGTCAATGAGGATGTTCCCCACATGTCCTCCAGGACTTAATGAGGCAAATAAAATGATTGCAAATGTAACTGTTTTGTTTTTTTTTCCACCCGGTTCGTCTGCGTGCTGGCTTTTTCCAGTGGCTGCTCTGCGCTGTGATTGCCAGCTGCTCAGATTTTTACAGCGTGTTTGGCTTGGTTTTTGTGGCGGTTTCTGCGGGTTTTCGGTGAGTGTTCGTCGAGTGTTCGGCGGGTTTGCGGCGAGTTTTCCCTGCACTACGGGGGCCCTGCGGTGCTTGCTGAATACACCGCAGGGTCGGCAAACTAGGAATCGCCGAATCGTCCCGAAGTGCAGGGAACGAAAAGTCACCAAACGTGCGGTGACTTTTTGGATCTCTTTGAATAACCATGTACCTTTTATGGTTGTGTCACAGCTATTTTTTTGGTTCGGGAGAGTCAACTGCGGGTTTATCGACAATTTGATTTCCGATAATAGTGCAGATAAAATTTTGGCGCTTGCAGCTAAACGAATCAAGGAAAATACCGACTTTAGCATTTCAATTAATCAGTATGCCAATTTCTGAAAAAATCTCAAATGAAGAAAGGTGGTGATGAATGGCTTTGGATGCTTGTTGCACCATTTAATGTATTGGTTCAGCTCTTAGAGTATGAACATTGTGCGTTGCTCATTTTAATCTCAACGTATAGACATGCTTGTTATACTGTAAATCATGGAGTTGTGTGTTTTACCATAACTGTGAAATATTAAAGTGTGGGCTTGCGCATTATAACTGTAACAGTGGAATATTAATTTACAGACATGCAGGTTATAACACGACAGTGTAAATCTTAATGTACATATTTATGCATTCTAAATTTACAGTATGTTGGTTGTTCTTGTTACTCTAAATGTGTATCTCAATGTACGGTGGTTGTGTGTTCTGCGTTTAATGCATTGTGCCTCTGGTTATGAGGAAATGGTTTATATAACACCAGTTCCTACAAGCTTTCCCTATCAGATCAGTGTCCAAGCCCATCTACTGCGCCCGCAGTTTTCCCCTACCGCCTCCGTTTTAGCGGGGGATTACAATGCAGGCGCAAAAAATTCTGCCTGCATTGTTTGCGCCCGCTCTGTGCCAGGATGTACACGGCAGAGCTAAGCGCAGCCACGCGCATCCTCTCAATGGAGTCCATAGGAGTCCATTGAATCAGACGCCGGCGGTCACATGAGCAGCCGGATCTCGCGTCGCGAGATCCGGCTGGTCGGCGTTGGGATACACAGGGAGAGACTGGGGGGACTTTTTCCCCCAGTCTTTCCCTGCTCCTGCCGGCCAGAGGAGGCGGACAGAGCCGCGGTCCTCGGTGCTGGACAGGAAGTGAGTATCTGCTGCTTTTTATTATTTTTTATCCTGGTGTTAACAGATTCTGCAGAAGCGGAATCCGTTAACACCAGGTTCTGGCTCTGGTTAACTTTGCGCTAACTAGTGATGGGCTGAACACCCCCGTGTTCGGTTCGCATTCGAACACGAACATTTGAAAAAGTTCGAATTCAAACGCGAACACGATTTGAACTCAATGCAAGTCAATGGGACTCGAACGTTCGATTTTTAGAGTTCCCTCCAAGAGGGCATATATGCAAGATATTTGCTATAAAAGGTGTATGGGGGTCCGGGTAGTGCCCTGGGGGACAGGAAACAAGGACAAAAAGTAAATAAAAAACGTTTTTAAAGGTACAGTGATTTTTTCATGACATAAAGGTTAAGAATAAAAACGAAAAATTCCTTCAAATATCATGCCTAGGAGGTCCCCATAACCTGCCCGTGAAGTGGCGGATTTGTAGGATGTATAGAAACATTTAAAAAGAAAAAAATGACATTTCAAATGATGGTAAATGGTTTTCCTTTAATCTATTCATAAACAACTGCTTGGGGCAGCAGCCTGTATGAAAAGAGGAGATATTTTAGGACACGCAGAACAAGTTTAGTGATTTTTGGGCTAAATTATGGTGAAACTTATGCAGGCTTTGGATGAAAGTAACAACAGGTGCATTAAAATTGGACCTTTGGTGCCAGCTAGTGCCTTCACACCATAACCCCTCTGAGGAATTGTGGAAGAGTGCAGGGGTGGACCCTGCCGTCAAATATTAAAATGATATGAATCTGGTACATGCGTCAGTGCACCCAAATATTGGGCCTTTGGTGCCAGCTAGTGCCTTCACAACGTAATCCCTCTGAGTTATTGTGGAAGAGTGCAGTGGTGGAGGTTTTGGGAATGCAGAAGAGATCCCCGATCTATTCGGTTACATCAGCATCAGGGGAGTGATAGCTGCTGATCCAGGACTGATTCATTTTTATAAATGTCAGCTGGTCTACAGAGTCGGTGGACAGTTGCACTCTTTTGTCTGTGACAAAACCTCCAGCGGCACTGAACGTCCTTTCAGAAAGCACGCTGGATGAAGGGCAACCTAGTAGCTGCATAGCATATTGGCTAAGTTCTGGCCAGTGATCCAATCTCAACACCCAGTAAGCCAATGGATCATCTGCTGTAAAGGTATCCAGGTCTGCCCTTGCCCCTAGGTAGTCCTGCACCATATGGTGAAGACGCTGGCAATGGGTGCCTACATTTGAAGTCCCTGGGCGTCGTGGACTAAAAAAATTGCAACAGGCATCAATCAAGCGGCCCCCTTCACCGCTCTTAAAAACCCTCTGATAAACCACAGCCTCAGAAGCACCTATGTCATCACTTGGTAACCTACCAGTGCCTGGAAAGGTGTTACACAAGTGTCGATTTAGAGCGTCCTCAAGTTGTTTTATCCTGTCCTTCCTCTGTGATGGCATGATGAGCTCTGCAACCTTACCCTTGTATCGTGGATCAAGAAGGGTTGCCAACCAGTAATGATCCCTCTCCTTGATAGCACGAATCCTGGGGTCCTTTAGCAGGCTTTGCAGGATAAGGGAGCCCATGCAGTGTAGGTTGGAGGTGGCATTAGCTTCTGAGTGTTCCTGGTCGCTGAGGATGACCGTATTGTGCACTACCTCCTCCCAGCCACGTACTAGTCCTTCGTTTCTGGGGACACAAAACCCTCCCTTGAGGAATCCCCACCTTCAATGCCCCCACAACTTAAATATTCCTCCTCATCCTCCTCCTGTTTGATCTGAGGACCCACAGGAATGCAGTCTGCATAAAGACTGGGGCCTTGGGAGCTTGGGAAGTCCTCCTCTTCCTCCCGCTGCTCTGCCTCTAGTGCCACATCTATAATTCCCCATGGAGTGCACTCCAGCAGAAACACAAAAGGAATTGTGTCACTGATGCATGCATGCACGGTCCCTGCTCACCATCCTCGTTGTCTCCTCAAATGGTGACAGTACAGTGCATGCATCCTTGATCATCAGCCACTGCGGGGGGGGAACCAAGTTGACCTGAACCTGCCCTTGTGCCATACTCACACGAGTAC
Organism: Leptobrachium leishanense; assembly: GCA_009667805.1. Classification (NCBI taxonomy): domain Eukaryota; kingdom Metazoa; phylum Chordata; class Amphibia; order Anura; family Megophryidae; genus Leptobrachium; species Leptobrachium leishanense. The sequence goes on from CM019065.1 coordinate 349,408,838, forward strand.
TCATTGATGGCCCTCTGCTGCTTGTGCAGACGCTGCAGCATTGCCAATGTCAAGTTCCACCTGGTGGGCATGTCACAGATCAGACGGTTTATGGGAAGGTGGAATTCTCTTTGAATTTCTGCCAGGCGAACATTTGCTGGGAATGACCGTCTGAAATGGATGCAGACTTTTCTGGTCTGGCTGAGAAGCTCCGCCAGCCCTGGGTACCTGGTTAGGAAACGCTGTACCACCAGATTTAGGATGTGTGCTAGGCATGATACATGCGTGAGCCATGGTACAATGGTGTGAGCCATTGCGTAGCCCCTGCCACGCGTCGGTTTAACTGCCATTTCACCAGAGACAGAGAAGGAGGAGGAAGAGGTGGTGGAGCAGATAGACCTCATATAAACAGCTTTCTGGAGGCATGGATGAGCAAGCTCCAGCATAGCGCCCCATCCTGGATCCCTCCCAGCTGCAAGCAGAGTTACCCAGTGTGCCATGAAGGAACTGTAGCGGCCCTGTCCATGCTTGCTGGACCACGTGTCTAAAGTAATGCGCACCTTGCTGCTGACTGCCTTTCACAATGACTCCATAACATTGACTTCCACGTGCTGGTATAGTGCTGGAATGGCCTTCTGTGAAAAGAACTGGTGTTTTGGAACCTGCCACTGTGGTACAGCACATTCGGCAAATTCATGGAAGGAAGCAGAGTCCACCAGCTGGAAAGGCAGCAGCTGTAATGCAAGTAATTTTGCCAAGCTGGCATTTAGACGCTGTGCAAGGGGATGGTTGGGACTATATTTCTTGTTACGCTGCAGCAGCTGGGGCAATGAAATCTGACTGCGTAAATCTGCAGCTGATGGGATGCTGTCACATTATGAGGAAGGACCTGGTACACCCATTACTGTAGCATTATCCCTGTCAGTGGAGGTTGGAGACATGGAATGACATATAGTGGGGGTAGAGACAGATGAGGACCGATGGGAAGTTTTGTGCCAACGGGATGCATGACAGGTGGTCATATGTCGCTTCAAGCATGTGGTACCCAAGCGGCTGATGTTTCTCCCACGCTTGATCCTCTTCAGACATAGCTTACAAATAGCAGCGCTCCGGTCTGCTGCACATGTCGTGAAGAACTCCCAGACAGCAGAGTTCCTGGACTTGTGCTTTGAGACAACAGCGCTCTGCACCTGAGCAGCTCTGACATCTGATGCCTTGGACTGGCTACGGTTGCTCATAGAGGACGTTGTGCCTTGTTTTTGTTGTGCCTCCTCACTTGACTCCTCTGTTCAATCAGGCACCCAGGTGGAGTCAGTGACCTCATCATTGTCATCACCCTCTATCTCCTCGTCACTGGAGCCAACTTGGCAGTATGCTGCAGCTGCTGGGGGATCCCCTATTTCTTCATTTGACAACCTGTATGGACTGAGGAAGGCACAGGAAGTGCCAAAACTCGTATCCATTTTTACCCACACCTGAACTCTCCCTTCCCCACCTAATTATCTTGTTTTAATTATTTTGTATTTTATTAAACAAACTTTTTTTTTAACTGCCCTGTTCCAATTTTTTTATATATTGGTAAAACTCACTGTTCCACAATAGGCGTACATTTACACGCCCCATCAACTGCCCACATTTATCCAGAAGACTGACTGGCAGATAAAGAGGTGCAGGTACCCACCGTAATAGGAATACCAAACGCTGAAAAGTTGAGCCTGGATCAATAAGGCTCCATCATTGGTGAGTGTGACCATTTCTGTTTTATATTTCCATTACTCGTTTTATGTTACGCTATGAGAGCCCTGTCTCTCTCTACTCTCATTATATTTGAGGTAACCAAGGAGCCATAAAGAAGGGAAGTTACCACCCTCTATTTGGCCCAAGGCATTTCAAACCAGAGCCAGGACATATTAGGCTCTGAATAGTGTAACAGGGTTATTCAGAGAGCATGAAAAGCAGGAGAATGACTGGAGAATGACTGGAGAATGAAAAATTCTAGGTCAAAATAGCCAAACCAGAAAAATTCTCCCTTTCATCTAACTTTCCAAATCGGCTATTTTGACCTAGAATTTTTCATTCTCCAGTCATTCTCCAGTTATTCTCCTGCTTTTCACTCTCTCTGAATAACCCTGTTAGTGTTTATATTTCCAGAATTATTCGCCAATTTATCTAGACGGTGTTGCACTATTATTCTTTTCCCTCTACCTCTCTTTTATTTTTGAGAATCGGAAGCCCACTGAGAATATAGGATAAGACAAGGTATCAAGAACCACATATCCACCTGGACTATACAGATAAAGGTTGTAAAAGGACTTTTGTTCAGCATCCTAGGCACAGTGTGCACGATTTGTCACTACAGCCATATTTTGCGGGACTGGACTGAATATAGCATTATTATGAAAAATATTTGAAATACGGGTAACACTAACCGTACAGTACTGTAGGGACAAGACTGTGTCTGTGGATTTTATTGCACTATATGCACTTTGTGTTGCATTTTGTACCTTTTTTATTATTCTGGTTACATAGTTACATAGTTATATAGGCTGAAAAAAGACATGCGTCCATCGGGTTCAGCCTCTCCCACATAACCTACTGCTGTTGATCCAAAAGAAGGCAAAAAACCCAGTCTGAAATGCTTGCCAATATGCAACATACTGGGAAAAAATTCCTTCTTGACCCCAGAATGGCAGTCAGATTTCTCCTTGGATCAAGAAGCTTTTACCCACATATTAAATATTATAACCCTTAATATTCTGTGTCTGCAGGAAGTCATCTAGTCGTTTTTTAACAGTCTGTACAGACTCTGACCCAACCACCTCAACAGGCAGAGAATTGCACAGCTTTATTGTTCTCACCGTAAAATAACCCTTCCTATGCTTTAAGCTAAATTTTCTTTCTTCCAGTCTAAATGGATGACCCCTTGTCCTATGTATAATCCTGTTAATGAATAGGTTATCAGACAATGGTTGATAATGGCCTCGTATATATTTATATAAGGTTATCAGATCCCCTCTAAGGCGCCGTTTCTCTAAACTAAACAGGTTTAAGCTTGTTAGTCTTGCCTCATAACTTAACCCTTCCATTCCCCTTATTAATTTAGTTGCCCGTCTCTGCACTTTTTCTAGCGCTATAATATCTTTTTTTAAGACCGGTGCCCAAAATTGCACGGCATATTCAAGGTGCGGCCTGACCATTGATACCTGGTTGATACCAGATTATATGCTCTTAATTGCTCATTTGCACAAAAGAGACTGATGCACATATCCCAGACTGAGATACACTCTCAGTAACACTACCTGCACTTTAGAATTTGCACTTCTTTGTCACACACCTTACTTTCCATTCCTCTTATTCGTTTTATATAATCTGCGCTGTATTTATATACTAACAGTAACTGAGGAGACATTACCTTGGGCCCCATACTAATATCTACATTAGGTAATTAATACCAATTACAGAACCATTCTGATAACATACTGCGCCATTAGGACTCCTTCTATAAGTTTTTAAGTAACCAAATTTGTAAGAAGAATAATTAATGCAGCATATGAATCCTCACACTGCCGCGCAGCACCTCTACAGTCTGACGCTAGCTTTAACCAGTGCGCTGTGTGCAGTTTCTGAGAAGATACGCTATTAGTGTAGCGAGGAAGCCGGCTGCTCATTTTGCATCGCTCCCTCTACACTAATAAAGTATCTTCTCAGAAGCTGCACACAGCTCTCCGGTGTATGCAGCGTCTAACAGCGTGGGAGGCGGGAGGCTGCGCTTGTTGGTGGATCCAGGAATCAGGTGAGTATTAGAAAGAAAGAAAAAAAAAGTTTTATTTTATGTTCCTTGGGACATTTAAAAATGTCCTCGGATTTTATTTTTTTTCGAAATGTGTCGCCTTACCTTAGCCTGGTGGTCAGTCAGAGGAGGCTCCCTGGATCCTGGTTGTGGGGGGGGGGGTCTGCCGTGGCCGCAGGTGCAGTGGCTCCCTCCCTGCGCCACCTTTCTGCCACATGCAACCAGCCGGCCTGCCCGCACAGTCGCAGCTCTGTCATCTGGCGGCCGCATACTCCTCAAGGGATCCTTGGGAGGCCCCGGCGGGCTGGCCTCTACAGTGCCTGATTAGAGGGCCTCGTCTGCCTGATGTTTTAGCAAGAAGATTGTTTTATTCCATAGGCTTCAATGTTAAAAATATTTCCATTTTAATTCATTATCTAATAAACCGTTGCTTATAATATTCTGCAGTAAAGAGTCTCTTTATTTTTAGATTTTTTAGGATTTTTTAAGCATTTTTTTTTAAAAAAAAATCAAAATTAATTATTTTTTCGAACTTTTTGCGAACGGCCTGAAAAGTTCGAAGTTCGCGAACTTTCGAACGCCCGATGTTCAATGCGAACTAATGTTCGCATCGAACCGCCAGCCCATCCCTAGCGCTAACGAAAGCCAGGCGTTAATCAGCGCTGGGACTTTGTAATACCAGCGCTGATTAACACTTTGCGCTCCCTATGTTAAGTATAGGGAGCGCAAAGTGCAATGCCCTCGCGCAGAGGAGCGCAAGGTACCAAACACGAATGGGTTTTTTAACCCGTTTGCGTTTGGATTGTAATATGCGGTAGATACCGCAGCTAACGGTAGTGCTCATGCAGGTGCGCGCTATCGTTAGCGTTAGGAATGTAATAGGGCCCAGGGCCCTAAGTCTTTCAAGGCTACAGTTGTTCGTGCTTATCGAGACAGACCCCAGAGCTCCTGTGTTTCCTCCATATTCAATTCCAACGGGAGAATACGCAGCGTGCTATTTAGAGTACCCTTTGGCCTTTTGTTGCCATGTCTACTGCATAATCATAATGACACACGTGTAATATACAACCACAGAGAGTTCATTGTGATTTGTATTTTTGTACGTTTTGCTTAGGACACATCTTTGGTAGTTTTTTTGGGGTTTTGTTTAACTTCACGTAAATCAATTCAGCATGTTAATACCAGTATTTTCCTAATTTACATCCATTATTTCTTTCGTATCTTTAGCAAGCTAACTGGACAACAGAATACAGAACACAACTCCACCTGTATCACAGCACTAGTAGAGTATTTTGGAACTTGTCATGTCTTCTAATCAAGACATGAAAGGTGCAGGAATAATACTTGAATTTGAGTCAAATGTAGACAAAATTATATGCATTAGACACATGTTTTTTTTTTTTAGTCTGAATTGATTTTCGGAAAAAAAATTGGCATTTCAGCAAATTGAGAGCATCCGAAATTCCAAATCACTGAAAACTCAATTGAAAAATAATAAGTTTCGGATCAATTTTTAAATAATCTTAAATAAACTGCAACTTCTGTGAAATTCAAGCCCTAATCCTAACCCTAATACAAGCATAAACCGTAACTGTAACTGTAACACAAACAGAACAAGTAAGCCCAACAGTAACCCTTACCCTAGAAGTAACCCTAAACCTAGTGCTAACCCTAAGGCCCCATTCACACTGCGATTTATCGCCAGTTTTTTGCCACTATATCGAGCATATTTTTGTGCGATATCGCTCTATGTAGCTTCTCCAATGCATTTCAATGGAGCTGGTCACATCTTGTCGCTCAATGTCGCCTGTAGCTCGTCGCTATAGCTTGTCGCTGGTGCATGACCCTTTTTTCGCAATTTGTGATTTTGCAATTTGCAATGCTGGTGTTTTGCAATATCGCGCATAACTGCGATACCGCACGCCAATACCTTGCGACAATACCACGCGATAATGCTCAATGTCCCGAAAATGAAAACTGCATGGAAAAACGCGTGATTTTCATGTCGCTCGGTGTGAATGGGGCCTTATACAAACATAAGCAGTAAATGTAACGTTAACAGTAACACTAAAATACACAGAACAAGTAAGCCTCACAATTACCCAAACCTAGTAGTAACCATAGTATTTGGGCGTGTAGAAGGGGTAGTATATGGGGGAGGGATGGGTAAGGTATAGTGGAAGATATAGAGGGGGTATAGCGGCAGAGATTATGCAAGCCTGCAAAATTTCTAACATTTCTGAGAAAACTCAGATTTGTCTGAATGGTCTGAATCTGCAAATTCTGAATATTTTGAGTTGCGTCTGTGCGCACGTCTAATAAGCATAGGGGGGGCACTGGGTAGTGGCTTCTTAGTGTAGAATTGAATACTGGGATCAGATTACTCAAATGAAAAGAGATGTACATCTGCGTATGATTCCTGGGGTTATACAGTGGTCCGGTTGGTGTGGCCGAGTCGTGCAGAATATTAAGGGTTTTTTTTGAGAAAGGATTTTACTAGGAAGGATACATTGAGATTTTTCTCGGTTTCAAGCATGTCCTGGGTGGCGAGTATGTACCGTTAGGCGTCTTGCCCAAGGACACTTACTGGAGAGGTGCTCGTCAGGATCAAACCCATGACTCCACAGACTCTCTCCACGCAGAGCAGTGATGTTACCTCTACTCCACCCAGCCGGTGCAGTCATATTATTACCACCTAGAAATAAGAGAAAAATTACGCATAAAATATATTTGGACTGGGTAAGTGTGACACGAGATGTTGATTTCCACATGGGGCCTGGCGAAATACGATGAGGACATTTATAACAAAGTGTTTTATCACAAAGCGGTGTCTGTAATTAGGTACAATTTGCTTACCAACGTTCCTAGCATTTATAGATGAAAAAATAATAATAAAAATAGAAAATACACCTGATTTGTTTGAATTAAAAACAAATTGACAGTTAATCAGATTCACAGCAGGGATCTTTGATGTCTTCCGCCATGTAATGACAGATGTGAAATGTATTCATTGAATCAATTAAGTCCTCTTTCTGGTTTTTCATAGAGCAGGGACGTCCAGCCCTATTGAGAATGAAATCGGTCCTCTTTGATTATATTGCGGATGGCAGTTATCATGCAAACTAAGAAGATTTAGTTTAGTAGGACAAATCAATACTCTCAGTGCGTGCACGCAAGGCAATAAATGACTCCAGGCTGCTGGCAATGGCATCCACAGCTAAATGTAAGAGTATATCGAACCATCCCTCCCCAGTGCATTAATTCAGTTTATTGCATTGGCCACTATTATATCATCTATTAAATTTCATCGCTTAAGAACCTCAGACAATGTAATGTGGGAGGTTTATCTTTATGTCGTGTGGTTAATCATACATAAACTAAGGAAGCAATATGCACATTATTAGAACCAGGGGTCAAGTCCTGGGAAAAAAAGTGAGGGAACTCACCCTCGAATTCCACAACCCCTATTACCCGAAGAAAAAATATATATATCACGAGTATAGCAGTACGTGATGATACCATTTTTATTGGGTTAACATTACATTTAAATGACAAGCTTTCAAGAGTGTAACCTCTCCTCTTCAGGTCTGGAAACTATACTGATCAGTGAAAGGTATCACTAGGTACAGGTATACTCGTGATTTTGGCAACTGGTCTAACACGTTATATATATATATATGATATATATTATATATATTATAAATATATATATATACAAGCACAGACCCCCCAGAATTATATACACGAGCACAGACCCCCCCAGAATTATATACACAGGCACTGGACCCCCAGAATAATATACCCAGCACTGAGCCCCCAGAATAATATGCACATCACTGAGCCCCCAGAATAATATACACAGAACTGAGCCCCCAGAATAATATACACAGCACTGAGCCCCCAGAATATTATACACAGAACTGAGCCCCCAGAATAATATACACAGCACTGAGCCCCCAGAATAATATGCACAGCACTGAGCCCCGAGAATAATATACACAGCACTGAGCCCCCAGAATAATATGCACAGCACCGAGCCCCCAGAATAATACGCACAGCACTGGACCCCCAGAATAATATACACAGCACTGAGCCCCAAGAATAATATACACAGCACTGGACCCCCAGAATAATAAACACAGCACTGGTTATATGGATATATTTGCCCCCAGCTCATGGATATAATTGCCCCCAGCTCATATGGATATATTTGCCCCCAGCTCATATGGATATATTTGCCCCAGCTCATGGATATATTTGCCCCCAGCTCATGGATATATTTGCCCCCAGCAGCTCATGGATATATTTGCCCCAGCTCATGGATATATTTACCCCCAGCTCATGGATATATTTTCCCCCAGCAGCTCATGGATATAATTCCCCCAGCTCATATGGATATATTTGCCCCCAGCTCATATGGATATATTTGCCCCAGCTCATGGATATATTTGCCCCCAGCTCATGGATATATTTGCCCCCAGCAGCTCATGGATATATTTGCCCCAGCTCATGGATATATTTACCCCCAGCTCATGGATATATTTGCTGCAGCAGCTCATGGATATATTTGCCCCCAGCTCATGGATATATTTGCTGCAGCAGCTCATGGATATATTTGCCCCCAGCTCACCTCTCTGCCAGATACCAGGCCCGAAAAAATTTTAGCTGCCGGCCCGGCGGCCACGTGTTCATCCTCCGAGCGGCGGGGGAAATGAAGCGCAGCCGCTCGCCTGTAATCTATCCAACAGACAGCCGTAATCTCGCAAGATTGCGGAGTTCGTGATCTCTGTGATCTCGCGGCTGTCTGTTGGATAGCTCAGAGGCGAGCAGCCGCGCTTCATTCCAGCTTCGCTCGGAGGATCAACACGCGGCCGCCGGGCGGGCAGCTACAGTTGTGTTCAAAATTATTCAACCCCCAATGCTGTAAAGGGTTTTAGGGAATTTAGTGTACATTTGTAATTGTATTCAGAATGAAATCCTACAAGGACTTTTTAAAGAACCATATGCAACTAAAATGACATCAATTGGTTTTGTAATACAGTAGTAAATGTTTCTTTTGTGAATTCTTCATTGACACAATTATTCAACACCTTAAAGACTACCACTCTGAAGAACAGAGGTTCATTCAAGTGTTTTCAATCAGGTATTGAAAACACCTGTGGATGTCACGGAGCAGCAATAAAGCATAATAAGCACCAATTAGGCAGCTTTAAAATGACTGATACTCAGCTCCTTCTAGACATTTACTGGTGTGGTTACAAACATGGTGAAGTCAAGAGAATGGTCCAAGAAGACAAGAGAAGAGGTGATTACTCTTCACAGGAAGGGCAATGGCTATAAGAAGATTGCAAATATGTTAAACATACCAAGAGAGACCATAGGAAGCATCATTCGCAAATTCAAGACAAAGGGCACTGTTGAAACGCTACCTGGTCGTGGCAGAAAGAAGATGCTGACTTCGACTGCTGTGCGCTAACTGAAGCGTAGAGTGGAGAAAAGTCCCTGTGTGACTGCTGAGGAACTGAGAAAAGATTTGTCAGATGTGGGTACTGAAGTTTCAGCTCAGACAATACGGCGCACACTGCGTAATGAAGGCCTCCATGCCAGAACTCCCAGGCGCATCCCCCTTGCTGTCTCCAAAGAATAAGAAGAGTCGACTGCAGTATGCCAAAAGTCATGTGGACAAACCACAGAAGTTTTGGGATAGTGTTCTGTGGACTGATGAAACAAAATTAGACCTGTTTGGGCCCATGGATCAACGCTATGTTTGGAGGAGGAAGAACAAGGCCTATGAAGAAAAGAACACCTTGCCTACTGTGAAGCATGGCGGGGGGTCAATCATGCTTTGGGGCTGTTTTGCTTCTGCATGTACAGGGAAGCTTCAGCGTGTGCAAGGTACCATGAATTCTCTTCAGTACCAGGAGATATTGGATGACAATGTGATGCAGCCCGTCACAAACCTGAGGTTTGGGAGACGTTGGACCTTTCAACAGGACAATGATCCCAAGCATACCTCCAAGTCCACTAGAGCATGGTTGCAGATTAAAGGCTGGAACATTTTGGAGTGGCCATCGCAGTCACCTGACTTAAATCCGATTGAGAACCTCTAGTGGGACTTAAAGAAAGCAGTTGCAGTGCGCAAGCCTAAGAATGTGACTGAACTGGAGGCTTTTGCCCATGACGAATGGGCGAAGATACCCGTAGATCGCTGCAAGACACTTGTGTCAAGCTATGCTTCACGTTTAAAAGCTGTTATAACTGTAAAAGGATGTTGTACTAAGTACTAAGATTGAATGTCACTTGGGGGTTGAATAAAACTGATAATGATGTGAGCACAGAAAAGACATTTGTGGTTATTTCATTATAAATGTTATGTTATATTTGTCTGACCTACACGTGCCTCTTTGATTTAATTGTAAGCAAGATGACTGAATGATCAAAATCAATGTCAAACTGGCCAAAACACTCAATTTCAGTGGGGGTTGAATAATTTTGAACACAACTGTAAATTGTTTCGGGCTCCGGCCACAGAGGGAACCTGCGTTCCCGTAGCGTTCCTGCTGTGGGAGAACTGCGGGAACACTGTTCCCGCAGGACTCGAGCCCTGATTAGAACGTTGGCAATATATTCTGCACGTTGTATAATATTAATAGTAAATACAAAAGGAGCAAGTAGTCCACCCATGACTTTTTCAACCTGGTGGGTTGATGCAAATAAACGCCAATGCTCCATTAAACCACGAGCGCTATTTAATATTCCTGCCCCCATCCTTACTGCTATCACAGACGGTACACATATAACACAAGACAATTTCCTTTTGGATCTTGGAAAAGCTTTTAGCAGACCAGAGCCATTTACTATTAATCATATAATATATCAGAAAAATTATTATCGGGGCACGTCAGAGTGCGTTATAATATAACATAGCCAATCGTAGCTCTTATTACTTACAACACTCTCTCAAGCATCGATAAACTGCCCTTGTTAAATCATTACTGAGCCATTTAACCCCTATTATTATTATTATTATTCTTTATTTATAAAGCGCCAGCATATTCCAAAGCGCTGTACAATGGGGAAGCACAAACATGAGACACATACATGATAAATAAGGAAAAGACAACCCTGCCCAAAGGATAGCTTGTCTAGGAAGTACAGCACTTTAACCAAGTGCTCGGCCAGACATCCCGTGAGTTTACAATCTAAGGGACGGGGGTAAGTGAAACAGATAGGAGCAGAGGGAAGGTGAAGCTGGTTGCTAGAAGAAATGTTGTGACGATTGCATGGGAAGGACCAAAAGCTTGGGCTCAGTAAAGGTAATTAGAAAGAGAAGTGGAAACAGCTGTAAAGGAGCCCTTAAATTATGGACCAGGCCTGGGTGAGAGGGTGGGTGGGACAGCAGAGTGGAGAATCTTGTGGTCTGTTTGTCAATGTATGCTAGAAGATAGAATGGAGATTTGCTAAGTGTGCTTTTAAGAAACTGCACGGCAGGAGGGGGAGGAGGAGGAGCAGGAAGAGGGGGGAGGGTGAGAGGCAGAGGAGAAGACTAACAGGGTTATCCAAAGAGATCCGAATTGCTTGAGAAAGGTAACCGAACGCTGAAAATCAGCGTTCGGTTACCTTTCTTGGCCATTCGGCTATCCAGAGATCAGGTATTTCGCCAAATCCTAGCGAATTGCCTGAACATACGGTGCCTGTTCGGTCCCTGTTCGAGGGCAGTGAAATCCCAATGAAAAGCACTGCTTCGGCTATTCAGAGAACACAAACCAGCAGTGAAAGGTTCCCCTAATGCCCTGCCATTCGGGGGTTTAATTCGGCAAATTTATTCAGGCGAATCCCATAGACTTCAATGTTAAAAATATTCCCGTTTTAATTCAATATCTAATAAACCGTTCATTATAAAATTCTGCAGTAAAGAGTCTCTTTATTTATAGATTTTTTAGGATACTTTAAGCATTTTTCTGAATTTTTTTTTTTTTAAAAAGTCCGATTTTTTTTTTATTTCTTTTCAGTTTACTTATTTTTTCTGTAACCACCCTTTTTATTATCATTCCCTGGACCTCCTGTGTAAATTTCAGACATTTTCGCTCAGTAGTTTCTTTGCAAACAGCGTTTCAATTTCACAGATTCATACAAACGGTTTTGCTAATTTATTCACCTCCCTCGTCTGCGGTGTCAGCTGCTTCGGCTGTGTGCGATCGGCTCCTGCTCGGGCTTTTCGACGGGTTTATCCAGATGTTTTTGTTGCTTTTCAGCGTGCTTTCGGTGGGTTTTGCAGTTAGTTTTCGTCGGGTTTACGGCAGCTTTTCCCTGCAATTCGGGGACCCTGTGGTGTTTGCTGAATACACCGCAGGGTCACCGAAATGGGATCGGCAAAAGGAACCGAATTGAAGAGAACGAAAAGTCACCGAACGTGCGGTGACTTTTCGAATCTCTTTGGATAACCCTGTAAGTAAAAAAGATTAAGTAAAAAGGAGGGAACATTGAAACCAGCCAGAAATTAATAAATTTAGAAATAAAATACAGTTGCAAGAATGGCGTTCTTTGGAGGATAGCATTGGACGGCATTCTGAATTCCTGCTACCTTATGCTCATTCCGGGGTGTTGGTCAGTGTATGCTTATGCTCGTTCCGGGGCGCAGAGTGGAGAATCTTGTGATCTGTTGGTCAATGTATGCTTATGCTCGTTCCGGGGTGTTGGTCAGTGTATGCTTATGCTCGTTCCGGGTGCAGAGTGGAGAATCTTGTGGTCTGTTGGTCAATGTATGCAAGAAGATAGAATGGAGATTTGCTAAGTGTGCTTTTAAGAAACTACACGGCAGGAGGGGGACGAGGAGGAGCAGGAAGAGGGGGGAGGGTGAGAGGCAGAGGAGAAGACTAAGTAAAAAAGATTAAGTAAAAAGGAGGGAACATTGAAACATGGAATCAGCCAGAAATTAATAAATTTAGAAATAAAATACAGTTGCAAGAATGGTGTTCTTTGGAGGATAGCATTGGACGGCATTCTGAATTCCTGCTACCTTATGCTCATTCCGGCGTGTTGGTCAGTGTATGCTTATGCTCGTTCCGGGGTGCAGAGTGGAGAATCTTGTGGTCTGTTGGTCAATGTATGCTTATAGAGGATTTGGTGTCTTAATAATGGCCATTATAAGATTAAGCTCGCCCGCCATCGTCAAGGCACCTCTAATGAGGGCGAGTCCTATCCAAAAATGAAGCCACAGGCTGCTGTATAGCAAACCATACCTGCTCATGCTGCTTGTCAGACATGAGATAGACTGGTGGACCTTTATTTATGCTCCCCCAGAAACAAAATCCACTTTGGGATCAAAAACAAAGACACGGAGCGGAATCTTGCTGCAGTGATGACCTGGCTGGAAGTACATTAAAACATACATAGTACAGGAGGGGTGGAGTCACGCCTATTCCCCGATGGGGAAACGTCATATCTCAGAGAAATACTTGTGCTTCCATTCAGAGGTGCAAACTCGCGTCTCTTATATTAAGTATAGTGTAGCGATGTGTTAAAGTTTACTGTGGCAGTACCCATTTTTGGCCACAAGATGGAGACTATCACGATTAAAGACCCTGGACACTTGAACTACATGTCCATGCATGCTTTGCGAAGAAACAGGAAGTGGGTGGGTTTGTGGAGAGCTGTACATCCTGCACCTCGTGGAGAACAGGCAGAGCGCGCCAGGGAGTCAAGCAGAGTGGATGCACAAAGTAAAGAGAGAGACCAAAGATAGGCCGGAGCGCAGACAGAGTGGATCGGGGCCTTCAGGATTGGCTCACTCAGCTTGCGGGACACAGACCTCACCCTCTATGCTATTCAAGTGCAGCTGAAGGAGAGAAGACCCCAGGAGTGAGGAGTACCGCGGTCGATCGAAGCGGGGAGCAGGCGGTAAGCTGGATGAGTCGCGGCTGACAGACAGAGGGCCAGACAACAGATCCGGTGGTCGGCATCCCCCGGCAACATCGAGCGGAGAGGCGTCCTGGGCCAGCCGAATCTCAAGCTTGCGCTGGATGGGTGAGAGGCCCCAAGGCCGTGTTTAAATAAGAGCGTACGCTGCTGTTTCTTTCTAAAACCCACAGGGCCCCAACTGACTAGTCGAAGACATCGCTAAAGTAAACTCACTGGCCAGTTGAGAAGTACCCGGGTACCCTACACACACAAATACATATCACCTCATGTTCTGGGACTTAACCTGTGCAGGACTCATTTTCCTTTTCCGAACCGGGACAAGGGGGCAAAGTTAAAGTTACATTCCGAACATTTTTCCTCTTTTTGTTCCCGCTGCGCGTTCACCGTGATACGAGAACTGTGTATTTTATTGTGTCCCGCTACGCGGTTTTTCCTCGAATTTCGTATCTTTTAATTTTCTGCTCGGTCGGGGTTTTTTTCCGAAAATACGAAGCCCTCGTGTTTTCGTTTCTTTTACCGCTACGCGTTTATCGTGTTACGAAAGTACTGTAAATCTTCCTGCATATACCGTGTCTTAAGAGCTGCAAACCATTTAGTAAACCTTTTAAATTGTAAAACTGTCCAGCGTGTTGGAGTATATTTATTCCCTAGTGCGGGGAGACTGACCCGTGGTTCATTTTCAGCGGCTCCTCCGGGAGTGAGCGCTACACGTGGGGGCTCGTCCGGGATTCAGTCTCTGGAAAAACCGCATCTAAAGGGTTAAATATGGATCCAGACACTGCTGCCGAATGGTGTGGGGAGCACAGTAGTCAGTTAGCATGTTGCATAGTCATGGATATTCCCGCAGACACTTGGGCCGAAGATCAGATTCGCCAGGCCGTGGCCACGCTAGCACCAGATCATCGGGGGTTAATCCTGGACATTAAGAAAAACCCGGGTACCTCTCACACGCATGTTCTTCTTGAATGGAGAAAAGGTATTCCAGCATGTTTTCAGGGCGCGAGCGTGAAGCTGACCGGTGAGGTGGAAGTCCAACTGATACAGCCAAGTACGCCACGTGGTGATCACGAGAATGTTCCCGATGTTACCCCAACTACAGGGTTCCCTCCTGCTACATTTTTCACCACTATGGGGAAACTGGTGGAAACACTAGCGAAAAACTCTACTGCGTCTCCAAATTACGGATATCGCAAGTTACGGTTTTATTCTGGTAAGGTCCCCGTGCCAACTGGAGAAGAGGACTTTGAGACCTGGATAGATCAGGCAGTGCAGGCAGTGGAAGAATGGGAAGTGGCTGACACCGTGAAGAGACAAAGGCTGATCGAGAGCCTAAGAGGTCCTGCTTCAGAGGTCATTCGAAATCTGAAAAGGGACAAGCCCGGCTGCACTGCTGCGGAGTATCTAGAAGCTTTACAGGAAAATTTCGGGGGAGTGGAGGATTGTGCCGAGCTTATTCACAAGTTCTCTCACACCTATCAAAAGGAAGGAGAAGAATTGTCCACATATGTCTGGCGGCTGGATAAAATCATCCATCAGGTCATTCTTAAAAGAGGCATGGAGCCGAGTCGTGCAAGCAAAGCGTTGCTGGATCAAGTTTTCAAAGGTGCACTCCCACTGGATCCCATAATGTTGAAGTTTCAGACTAGATACCAGAACACAAGGCTGACCTATTCCAAACTAATCAAAGCTATCCGAGAAGAAGAGGCCTTGATTCAGGCTAAAAAGGTTGCAAATGCTTCGCACACAGTTTTCACCGCAGAAGTAGGAACTCTCTCGGTAGCCGATGCAGCAAACATACAGACTGAAGTGCTGGCCTTAAAAACTCAGATGTTGCAAATGATGGAGTTAATGATGTCACGGTTGGCTGAGGACCCCAGAACTGAAGGGGTTGCTGTAGCCTCGAACAGGGGGTCTCCAAGGGAACTGCAAGAAGGAAATATGCCCACACTCCCGAGGAAGAAATGTTTTGGCTGCGGGGAAATCGGCCATTTCAGGGCTCAGTGCCCACAAGGGAGGGTTGAAAAGAAACCGGTCGAAGAACTTCTAAAAGCTGTGGAGAAACTGTTGTCCGCCCTGCAGGCGGGAAACTCCAGAGGGTCCTGGTAAGGGAGCAAACCAGGGGCCCGAAGATTGAAACCCGCTCCAAAAATCAAGCCAGGACTAAGAGGGCGAGAGGGCCCAAAGTCCGACCAACTGCTGAGCCTGCCAGGACTGAAAGAGTCATTCCTTTAGCATCCGGACCTACGTCATGGGGAGGCGATGCACACCCAAAACCTACACGGGCCAAGAAAAAGGCCAGGGTACAGCAAACTGGGTCTAAGCGTCCAGATACCGCCACCAAGTTTCCTGACCAACTGATAGGTCCTTCTCCTATTGTGCCAATCCGAGTGGAGGGAGTCTACACTAAAGCTCTGTTAGATTCAGGGGCTCAAGTGACATTGATCTACAAAGACTTCTATGAGAAACACTTAAAGCACATTCCTCTGCAAGAATTGAAGGATTTGGAAATATGGGGTATCGGCACTGAGAAACTCCCTTATGACGGGTACCTGCAAGTGAAGTTGGAGATCGGATCTGAAGTCATCGGGCAGTCTGGGGGTTGTGATGCATTGGCCATTGTGTGTCCTCGACCCCCAGGCGCGAACAGAAGCTCCCTGATAGTGGGGACGAATACTGACCTAGTGCGGCGTCTCCTGACACCTATTGTAGTGGAAGAAGGGTCAACTCAAGGAGTGCACCCCATGTTACGACCGGTCTATCAGAGGATGGTTGAAGAACGGAAAGCACCTGCTGAGGTGGGAAGACTGTGGAGACTGGGTGGGACAGAGAAGGTTCTGCAAGCAGGAGAAGTAGCGAGCTTCCGGGTTTCAGTCAAGTTGAACGGATCGCAACCAGGCCCCTATGTGGTGCTGGGAACCGATGTCAGTCATGGGAGTGAAATCGGAGTCGAAGTAATTCCTGAAATAATCTCCACAAAAGCCTTGAAGAGAACACGAGGAAGAGTCTCGGTCAGTGTGTGCAATGTGACAGATTCTCCAGTAGTCCTTAAAGCACGAATGCCTATCGGGCAAGTAGAGTCTGCTACACCCCTCTCCACTGATTTAGGAGGGGGAGTGGATAAAGAGATTTCGGATGAAAGATTCTACCCTAAAGACCCCCATCTCACCTGAGTGGAAGAAACGTCTTCAGTCTCAAGTTCTAAAGTGGAAAGAATTATTCTCGAAAGATGAGTTCGATGTGGGCCTGGCTAAGAGTACGGAACACCGCATTCGGTTGCAAGAAGACAAGCCGTTTCGTGAAAGGTCAAGGCGAGTTCCGCTGGGAGACTTGGATGATCTGCGAGAACAGCTAAATGAGTTGCAGAGAACCAATGTGATTCAAGAGTCCAGGAGCCCATATGCATCTCCAATAGTGCTGGTCCGGAAGAAGAATGGTTCTGTCCGCTTGTGCATAGACTATCGCACCCTGAACCGAAGAACCATCCCCGACCAATACGCCACTCCTCGGATTGAAGATGCCTTACAGTGTTTGTCTGGAGCAAAGTGGTTCAGTGTACTAGACCTTCGAAGCGGATATCATCAGATACCGATGCACCCTGAAGACAAAGAGAAAACTGCGTTCATTTGTCCACTGGGGTTCTTTGAGTTCAATAGAATGCCTCAAGGTCTGACGGGAGCTCCAGCCACGTTTCAACGGTTGATGGAGAAGACAGTCGGGGATATGAATCTAATCGAAGTGTTAGTGTACCTGGATGACATAATTGTGTTCGGGAAGACTCTGGAGGAGCATGAGCAACGTTTGGAGAAGGTCTTGAAGAGGCTCCATGAAGAGGGGTTGAAATTGTCTCTGGAGAAATGCCAGTTCTGTTTACCCTCAGTCACATATCTGGGACACGTAGTCTCGGCAGAAGGTGTTTCGACAGATCCTCGGAAGTTGGAGGCCGTAGCTTCTTGGCCTAGACCTCGAAACGTCACTGAACTTAGATCTTTCTTGGGATTCTGCTCATACTATCGAAGATTTGTGGGAGGATTTGCAAAGATAGCTCAGCCGCTGAACAAACTCCTACAGAAAGAAACCACCGAAGACGGCTGTAAGGTCTCTGACCGAAACCCCTCCGCTCCAGGACCAAGGAAAGCTAAAGAGTCCATACAAGGTGAATGGACTAGTCAATGTGAAGGTGCGTTTGTGAAGCTGAAAGAGAATCTAACCCGAGCTCCTGTTCTGGCCTATGCGGACCCTCACAAGCCGTATGAACTACATGTGGATGCCAGCCGAGAAGGTCTGGGAGGAGTCCTATATCAGGAGTATGATGGATTGCTGAGGCCTGTGGCGTATGTGAGCCGGAGCCTTGCGCCTTCTGAGAAGAACTATCCTACTCACAAACTGGAGTTCCTAGCCTTGAAGTGGGCAGTGGTGGACAAGTTGAAAGACTATCTGTATGGAGCTGAGTTCGTGATCAAGACGGATAATAATCCTCTCACCTATATTCTTACTACTGCGAAACTGGACGCAACGGGACATCGGTGGTTGGCCGCTCTGTCAGGGTTTCGGTTCAGCCTGAAGTATCGCCCTGGGGTGAACAATCGAGATGCTGATGCTCTGTCGAGAAGACCCTACACTACAGAATGGACTCAGGTAACTCCAGACGGGGTGCAAGCTTTGTGTCAAGGAACAGAACGCCGGGTCAAGGGAGGAGTTGAAGCGGAGGCCATAGGAGTCATGGCCGCGGCTGTTCCTGAGTTCTACTGTAACCCTACGCAATTGAGGGATGAAAATCTACCTACCTTTTCCAAGCAGGATTTGAAAGCGGATCAAGCTAGAGACCCTTTGATTGCATTGACCATAAAGGCCCTGACTACAAACCAGCGAGAGATTCTGTTAACCAATTCCCCGGATGGAGCCAGATTGGTTTACAAAGAGTGGGAGCGGTTGAAGATGTTGGATGGGGTGGTCTACCGAAGGGGCCCCTCGACCAATTCCGAAGAGATTCAACAGTTATTTCTCCCCACTAAACACAGGGAGAGTGTGTTGCGATCATTACATGATGAGCATGGACATTTGGGTGCGGAGAGAACTTTTAAGTTGGTGCGAGATAGGTTTTATTGGCCTTGCATGAGGGCTGAAGTTGAGAGTTATTGCCATTCCTGTCTGAGGTGCATTCAGAGGAAAACTCTACCAACCCGAGCTGCTCCAATGAGCCATCTACAGAGTCAGGGACCCATGGATTTGGTGTGCATTGACTTCCTGTGCTTAGAGCCGGATGCTAGTGGGCAAGGGAACATTCTGATAGTGACTGATCACTTTACCCGTTATGCCCAAGCTTTTTCTACCAAAGACCAACGCGCTCCGACAGTGGCGAAGGTGTTGATGGAAAAGTTCTTTGTTCATTACGGCCTACCCAGAAGAATACACTCTGATCAGGGAAGAGACTTTGAAAGTAGATTGGCCGGGCAATTGCTGGAGTTGTTGGGAATTCAAAAGACTCGAACTACGCCATACCACCCTCAAGGTGATGCTCAGCCTGAAAGGTTTAATCGCACGCTGCTAAATATGCTGGGGACCTTGTCTAATGTGGAGAAGCAGAGTTGGAGTCGTCACATAGCTACTCTGGTGCATGCATATAACAGTACGGAGAGTGATGCCACTGGATATTCACCGTACCGTCTTATGTTCGGAAGAGAAGCTCGACTGCCGGTTGATTTGGCATTTGGGTTATCTCTAGACCAGACGTCGGTAGCTTCTCATAAAAACTATGTGGATAGACTTCGGAAGAATCTGGCTTCTGCGTTTGAACAGGCTCGTTTGACGTCAGGTAACAGGGAGCAAAGGAACAAGAAGAACTATGATCTGAAAGTTCGAATACAAGATCTACAACCCGGTGATAGGGTCCTGTTGAAGAATTTGGGTGCTGCTGCAAGACACAAGTTGGCGGATAGATGGAGTTCCCAGGTTTACATTGTCTGCAAGCAACTGCCGGGTCTGCCGGTGTATCAAATCCGCCCAGATGGAAAGGCTGGGCCTCTTAAGAACTGGCACCGAAATCATTTGTTACCTTTGAGAGAGGCTGTGAGGATACCAGTTGGGGATGAACTCCCTCCGCCGAATCTGCCTGTTCCACGTTTACCTCCTGTTACTCGGTCTCAACAGACTCGGGTAGTTGACCCTCCGCCGAATCCGCCTGTTCCATGTTTACCTCCTGTTACTCGGTCTCAACAGACTCGGGCTGTCGAAGAGAGCGAAAGGGACAGTGAGGAAGAAAGTTTCTGTCTGGACTGGATACGTTCACCGGAGCCTGAAGAGATTACCTCAGTTCCGGAACGATGGGAGAGTAATTTGAGGCCTGAGGCTCCTGAATTCTTGTTGGAAGTCCCTGAGACTGTTGATATCTCTGAGCCGCTTGAATTTCAGTGGGAAGCCCCTGAGGCTGTGGGGATCCCGGTAGCTCCGGAAGCTTATTCAGGTGATTACGGTTCTATGCCTTCACTGGAGGGATCATACTCTGAAGAAACGTCTGCTCCAGTGATAGAAAGAGAAATTGAGCCAACGCCCATAGTACTTCCACCTGAAGAGGAACGGAGGGAGCCTGAACAAAAACGCTCTATTCGGCCGCCCCAGCGTCTTACCTATGACTCACCCGGACATAGCACTGAAGAGGCCATCACCACTGTGCAGAGATTGCCCGAAGTGTCTGCTTTGTTAGCTGAGGTAGCCCAGAACATGAATCAGCTTGAGAAAGTGTTTCTAACCCACTGCATGTATGCTGTATAAACTGTGTGCAAATTGTAAAAAGATAATGTAACTGTTGTACCTCCTTGGAGAGACCCAAGAGTTCTAGGAGGGGGAGAGTGTAGCGATGTGTTAAAGTTTACTGTGGCAGTACCCATTTTTGGCCACAAGATGGAGACTATCACGATTAAAGACCCTGGACACTTGAACTACATGTCCATGCATGCTTTGCGAAGAAACAGGAAGTGGGTGGGTTTGTGGAGAGCTGTACATCCTGCACCTCGTGGAGAACAGGCAGAGCGCGCCAGGGAGTCAAGCAGAGTGGATGCACAAAGTAAAGAGAGAGACCAAAGATAGGCCGGAGCGCAGACAGAGTGGATCGGGGCCTTCAGGATTGGCTCACTCAGCTTGCGGGACACAGACCTCACCCTCTATGCTATTCAAGTGCAGCTGAAGGAGAGAAGACCCCAGGAGTGAGGAGTACCGCGGTCGATCGAAGCGGGGAGCAGGCGGTAAGCTGGATGAGTCGCGGCTGACAGACAGAGGGCCAGACAACAGATCCGGTGGTCGGCATCCCCCGGCAACATCGAGCGGAGAGGCGTCCTGGGCCAGCCGAATCTCAAGCTTGCGCTGGATGGGTGAGAGGCCCCAAGGCCGTGTTTAAATAAGAGCGTACGCTGCTGTTTCTTTCTAAAACCCACAGGGCCCCAACTGACTAGTCGAAGACATCGCTAAAGTAAACTCACTGGCCAGTTGAGAAGTACCCGGGTACCCTACACACACAAATACATATCACCTCATGTTCTGGGACTTAACCTGTGCAGGACTCATTTTCCTTTTCCGAACCGGGACAAGGGGGCAAAGTTAAAGTTACATTCCGAACATTTTTCCTCTTTTTGTTCCCGCTGCGCGTTCACCGTGATACGAGAACTGTGTATTTTATTGTGTCCCGCTACGCGGTTTTTTTCGAATTTCGTATCTTTTAATTTTCTGCTCGGTCGGGGTTTTTTTCCGAAAATACGAAGCCCTCGTGTTTTCGTTTCTTTTACCGCTACGCGTTTATCGTGTTACGAAAGTACTGTAAATCTTCCTGCATATACCGTGTCTTAAGAGCTGCAAACCATTTAGTAAACCTTTTAAATTGTAAAACTGTCCAGCGTGTTGGAGTATATTTATTCCCTAGTGCGGGGAGACTGACCCGTGGTTCATTTTCAGCGGCTCCTCCGGGAGTGAGCGCTACAATAGTATATGTTAATTTACAGTAAGGAGGCTGAGGGGAACGCACCACTCGAACCGCAAGCCCAGCTTTCAGCAACAGTGTAATAGCAATTCCCAGTGATGTAATAAACACAGGAGGCGTTATGCAGTGGGATACCGGCTGGGTGGAGTAGAGGTAACATCACTGCTCTATAACTGTGGAGAGAGACCGTGGAGACACAGGTTTGATCCCAGCAAGAGCACCTCTCCAGTAAGTGTCCTTGGGCAAGACACCTAACGGTACATACTCGCCACCCAGGACATACTTGGAAACGAGAGAATCTCAATGTATCCTTGTAAAATCCTTTCTCAAAAGAAAAGTCCTACAGGAACGCATGGGAACACAGTTCACTCACTATTTTAGCAGGAGGAATGTAGTTCCCTTTGGCTGATATACTGGGAAGTTGCAATACCTTTCTATATAGACAAATTTTATAAAACTGTCTGGGCCCTATTACATTCTTCACGCAAAAAACGCACGCGCAAAGCATTAAACGTTAACGCACGAAAATCAACGCTGGAATTACAATCCTCGCGCATTTTTTCATCCGTCGAGCAATAACGTGCGTAAATTGGACGTGCAAAAACGCGCGCACAGCAACGTTGCGTGCAGAAATCAGTGTGCAGACTGTTTTTTTCACACGATTCAGCCAATCAGAATTAAGAACCACAATTGTCTCACGTTAATTTTTTGCGCCTGTCAAAGTCAATCTGCGCATATATGCTGCATCAATAAAAAAACCACACACAACTTCTCCATTTTATTGGTTTGGTATGTTTAGAATGTGTAACTATACTTTGCTGCGTATTTTTTTTTGGGCTGGTGTAT
This sequence comes from Leptobrachium leishanense, assembly GCA_009667805.1. NCBI lineage: Eukaryota > Metazoa > Chordata > Amphibia > Anura > Megophryidae > Leptobrachium > Leptobrachium leishanense. Next base: position 349,431,340 of record CM019065.1, read on the forward strand.
TTGGTTTCGGCCAGGTTGATAGAAATTGCCATTAACACCAGCTTTTAGGCTAGGGTCAGACGAGCGCATTTTGTACGGACTGTGCGTCCGTGCAGTACGGACGTACTTACTGACTGACAACAAGGTAGTGGTCACACAGTCCGTTTTTTTCACTGACGTATTTTTTGACTGATGTAGCAGGGAAAATAAATTAAAATGAAAAAACATTCTGTCCGTCAAAAATGCTGGACGTATAAATGCAGTCCATCTGACCTCGTTTCATCACTCACATACAAAGCTACACGGACGTTGCAGACGTGGCGCACTCAGCACGTCCGTCCTAGCAGTATTACGTTCTTGCCTAACCTGCGTCCGTTTGCTGCGTCCGCCATGCATCCGCACTTCCGTGCAGACGTACTTCGTGTGTGGGGCTCCATTGGTAAGAATGATATGCTGCCACGGACGTACAAATGTGCGGCAACACGGACGTGAACACTGCGCTCGTCTGACCCCAGCCTTAGGAGTTGCTAAAATTATGCACGCAAAGGCTGTGCGTTACAAACTGCGCATACATTGTAATACCATCCGCGAACCAGCGCACAAACGCATTTGTGCTCACACTGTTAAGTTCGCGCAGCGTTCGCGCAGGTTCACCCACGGTAGACGTATACACGTGTTTGTTGCGCTGACATTGTAATACGACGTTATGCACAAAGGATTTTGCCCCTCGCGTTAATACGTTTTTGCGCGGGCGCAAATATATGCGCGAAGATTGTAATAGGGCCCTCTATATTTAAGGGTTTTCCTGGATTTAAGTACATTGGGAAGACATAGGAATGACGATTTCTCAGTGTTTGCCAGAGGAATGGCATTCTCATGCATAAAGAAGTGCTGCAGCTGCTGCGCCTCCCAGTAATCTTTAAGACCAGAATGGACAGAAATGTTGGAGTTCCCACACTTATTTTTTTTATGACTTGACCCCTGACGTTATGTATAATGTCTCCTGTAGTTATCTTATCCGAAATAGGGTCCAATGGCTCTGGTAACGTTACAGCAGCTCTGGGTAAGTTTACACCACGTTTGGAATAGCACCCCAGGTCTTCCATTCTTTTCAGAATACTGCTCGAGCCGAGAATAACGAGTCACGTTGCAATAGCTTATTATTCTCCAATAGGGCTTTCATTTAATTAGCTCCTTAATTCCTTAAACAAGGATCTTGCTGTATAGGAAGTGTTCATTTATAGTAGATTCATGCCAAAACCAAGCCGTAAACACTTGTTCAAGGCGTTATTAACAAATGGATCTGATAGATATAATGGCCCTACCTGCTAACTAAACATCTTGGTTGTAATAGAGTCCCTGGGACGTCAAACAAATTGCTCTTAAAAGTACCTTTATTTAATACAATTCAATGGGCCAGGAAGAGATTATATATTATTGACACGGACAATTAGAAAGTTGACTCTTTTAAGTCAGTTGTGCTATTGAAATGATAACATTTCATTTGGTGCAGTTGCTTTTTTTAGAATCCTGCTGACCTTGTGTTGAACTACATGAAAGCTTTATTAGGCTCATGCGCCCATTCACTCAGAATTGTGTGTATGTTTTATCATTCCGTGGGAATCACATGGAATACCTGCAGCTGCTTTCAAACGGTCAGGACAGCGGAACACAGACGCCCGACATACAATGTAATACAAATACAGTGCAACACATGTTACAGAAAAACAATGACTGCCTGTATATGACTGGGGGAAGAGCTTTTTCCGCAAACGAAAGAACAAACTATTATTTTTATATACTTTTCGCCTTCAGTCTCAGCTGTTTTATGTGCTCTTCCATATCTTTTGCCATAGGGATAACTGATTTAACTGAATGCGTTATAAACTATGACATATTGTTATTTTACCTGATTCAACATAATCTTTTACTGCCTGGCTTTTTTTTAGGATTCACCCCTCATCCGAGTGGTATTTTAATGTTAGGTCGTATAAAAATGTTACGGTACTTGAAGGATCTCCCTGTTCCCCTTACTGTGGAAATATGTATCCCAGTGGTGAACCACATCCTCTTATAGAGGATGACCACAACATCCAGGGTCACCGTCCGTCAGGCAATATGGGCAATGGGTGAGAGCCACAGGCCAGATAGCAGACCTCATCTTCTACTTATGGACAGCGCTTCACACAGCCATCAGGGAGACCAGAAAATACAACTAATCATAATAATAAAATACGGATGCAGCTGTATGAATCACATCACTGATTTATGTAGTCGGAAAGTCAAGCCCAAAACAAAAGAGGCCTGTGTATGCTATATATCCTTTTTCTACCTGTTGCATGGTGCCTCCTGCTGTTCTGGTGCCCCTCAACCTACTCTCCTGAATGCAAGACCCATATAATTTTGCCTCTCTGATCCAGCGCACCTCTCCAACTCTCAACTTCCTTCACCTTCCCCCATTAATTCTCCTCAATCCTCCCCTCCTAACATTCTCCTCTCTTTCCCATTCCCTCCAGGCTGTCTCCAGCCATCATTCACAGCTTCATTCTCAAACACAATCACCTGAAACTGTCGCTCAGCCTACAAATGCTCCCTTGTACTCTACCAGTTACATTGCACGAGTCAAATGTATAAGGTGTGCTGTGATGGAAAAAGATGTGGTATGTTTATATGTGTGGATGTGTACACGTGTGGATGTGAACATGTTCAACCTGCAACTACTGATTCGTTCAATACATTGACCTCTGCTTCTTGATACTTTATTCGGGGTTGCGTGAGCGATGCCCTGGCCAGTTTTGCCGGAGCTTCATAGGTTTATTCAGCAGGTTATTTAGACAGCCCTAGTACTTGCCGAAGATGCAAACAACAGCAAAAATCGTCGTTGTTGCAACAGTGACAAACATTGGCCTTTCACAAAGGTAGGATCTCAAACAGCTGCAGGAGTAGCTTCACAATGAAGCTTCTCTTGCCACTCCTTGGATCTTACTTTTGTGAGAACCCAACATGTGTTGGTGTTACACTGCGACATTCTCCAATGTTTGCAGCTTCAGAAAACACAGCACTTTCTGAATAACCCCCTCAATGTTTTAATGTTTGAGGTGAATGTCTTAGATTGACCATCATTTTTTTTTTTACTTCTTTGATTGGCCCTCTGGCAGTTTGCACGTGTAAAATAATGGTTACTCGCTTGTGAAGCCCCTCAACATAGGCTGTCAGGTAACAAGACCACGCATTAAGGCTTTAGTAGAGTGTGCCTGAAAGGGACTCTGAATGAAAAAAGGGAAAACACTTGCAGAATGTATAAATGTTGCGGCTTATGAAACAGCCTCTCAGACTCCAGCTGCAGTGCTATGGTAAATTTATTAACAGAATAACTTATAACAAGATCTATAAACTTCAGCTCTAACTTCTAGTCAGTGTCCATCAGGGCCGGCGCTGCCGCTAGGCGAGCTAGGTGGCTGCCTAGAGTGCAGTGCCCGCCTAGGGCGCAGCCGGGCCCGACCAAAAAAAAAAAATTGTCCACGGAGCAGCCTGGGGCGGCCGCGTGCTGCAGCCAGCCCCAATACGTGCCGGCGTCGCCGCTGGCGTCAAGGAGCCGGAGGCGTGGACTTGGTGCTGCCAAGTCCACGCCTCCGTCTCCTTGACGCCAGCGGCTGACGCGGCGACGCTGGCACGGATTGGGGCTGGCTGCAGCACGCGTGCCCTCACGTCAGTCGCTGGCGTGAAGGAGTCAGACGAGGTGCCAAGGGAGAGAGACAGAGCTGGAGGCAAATATACCCATGTAAGAGCTGGGGCAAATATATCCATGCATGAGCTGGGGTCAAATATACCCATGTGTGAGCTGGGGCAGATATACCCATATGTGAGCTGAGGCAGATATACTCATGTAAGAGCTGGGGGCAAATATACCCATTTAAGAGCTGGGGCAGATGCAGATATACCCATGTGCGAGCTGGGGCAGATATACCCAGGTGTGAGCTGGGTATATCTGCCCCAGCTCGCTGGGGGCAAATATACCCATGTAAGAGCTGGGGCAGATATACCCATGTATGAGCTGGGGCAGATATACCCATGTGTGAGCTGGGGCAGATATACCCATTTAAGAGCTGGGGCAGATATACCCATGTGAGAGCTGGGGCAGATATACCCATGTGTCAGCTGGGGGCAAATATATACATGTAAGAGCTGGGGCAGATATACCCATGTAAGAGCTGGGGCAGATATACCCATGTGTGAGCTGGGGGCAAATATATCCATGTGTGAGCTGGGGCAAATATACCCATGTGAGAGCTGGGGGCAAATATATCCATGTGTGAGCTGGGGCAAATATACCCATGTGAGAGCTGGGGCAATATATCCATGTGAGAGCTGGGGGAAAACATACCCATGTGAGCTTTTTTTTTTGGGGCGATGCAAGTAGCTGGTCTTGCCTATAGCGCAAAATAGTCTAGCACCGGCCTTGGTGTCCATGTGTCTGACTTCCTGATTAACTACTTCCTTCTGAACTGCAGTGCAACATATATTTAACGTCCCCTGGAACCAAACACTCTCTGTTCTGGTTCCATACATATTGATACACAGAATAGGGCTTTAATGTTGGAGAAGAGGTGTCAGATTGAGTTAATTTGCTACAAGGTACATTGCTGTATCTCCAGAGCGTCAGTATAGTCACCACATATTCACACTTTAGACCAGCAGTCAGCAACCTTGGCCCTCAGGCTCCAGATAGTTTGGGACTACATTTCCCATGAGGTTCAGCTATCCTAATGAGTGGCTGAGCATCATGGGTGGTGTAGTTCTAAAACATCTGGAGGGCAAAAGCTTACTGACACCAGCTTAAACCTGAAGCAGTGTTTCTTCTTGGCACTTTGTTAACGAATCGATGTCGCTGTAGCTGGAAAATGAAACAGTGACACCACATGGCCAAAACATACATTTCAGGATGGGACTATTAATATTTTTATTAAAAAATATATACAGGGTTATTCAGAGAGAGGTGAAAACCAGAAGAATGACTGGAGAAGTGAAAATTCTAGGTCAAAATAGCCAAACCAGAAAAATTCTCCCATTTATCTGACTTTCCAAATTGCCTATTTAGTATAGAATGTTCATTCTCCTGGCAATTCTACTGGTTTTCACCTCTTTCTGAATAACCCTGATAATCTAATTATATATATTATATAGAAATATTATTATATGATTATATTGTTTTTGTTTTAGGGTGAAATCATATAAGACTACTGCTAAAAAGGTGTAACGTTTAGGTAATGTGAAATATAACGTGTAATGAATGATATATATATATATATATATATATATACACCATGTCCAGAAATTTATTTCATATGGTTCAAAATGATTTTTTGAGAAGCCAAATACTTTTAATTGTAAAAATAACACAAAAATACGATGTTAATGCAGTTCCTTGGAGTACAGTCAGATGCATGGGGTTCTGTGGAAGGTAGATAGGGGTGATTGTAATAAAGGGAGAAATTATAGAATGAGCTGATAGAGCTTTTATAAAGCACTGAATTATTAGGGCGTTTTTAGAGGCCTGCAGGAGCTGAGCAAGAACCTCCCACACTCATAAGGTAATGAAGCACAGGAGAGGGAGGTGGCAATGGAGGCAGCTCTAATTCCAAGTCTAGTGTAAACTAGGGATGAGCCGAACACCCCCGTGTTCGGTTCGCATGCGAACTCGAACAATTTCAAAAGTTCGAGTTCGAACACGAACCGAACTCAATGCAAGTCAATGGGACTCAAAAGTTAGATTTTTAGAGTGCCCTGCAAGAGGGCATATATGCAAGATATTTGCCATAAAAGGTGTATGGGGGTAGTGCCCTGGGGGACAGGAAACAAGGACAAAAGTTTAAAAAAAAAACGTTTTTAAAGGGACAGTGAGTTTTCCATGAAATAAGGGTTAAAAATAAAAACGACAAATTCCTTCAAATATCGTGCCTAGGAGGTCCCCATAACCTGCCCGTGAAGTGGCGGATTTGTAGGATATATAGAAACATTTAAAAACAAAAAAATGACATTTCAAATTACGGTAAACGTTTTTTCTTTAATCTATTCATAAACAACTGCTTGGGGTGGCAGCCTGTATGAAAAGACAATTTAGGACACGCAGAACAAGTTTAGTGATTTTTTTGGCTAAATTATGGTGAAACTTATGCAGGCTTTGGATAAAAGTAACAATAGGTGCTTTAAAATTGGGCCTTTAGCGTCGGCAACAGTACCGTCACACCGTATCCCCTCTGTGGTATTGTGGGGATACTGCGGTCCAAAAAATTAAAATGATATAAATCTGGTAATATAGTGTCAGTGCACCCAAATATTGTGCCTCTGGTGGCAGCAAGTGCCTTCACACCGTAACCCTTTTGTGTTATTGTGGAAGAGTGCAGTGGTGGAGGTTTTGTGAATGCAGAAGAGATCCCCGATCTATTCCATTATGTCAGCATCAGGGGATTGATAGCTGCTGATCCAGGACTGATTCATTTTTATAAATGTCAGTCGGTCTACAGAGTCGGTGGACAGACGCACTCTTTTGTCTGTGACAAAACCTCCAGCGGCACTGAACGTCCTTTCAGAAAGCACGCTGGACGAAGGGCAACCTAGTAGATGCATAGCATATTGGCTAAATTCTGGCCAGTGATCCAATCTCAACACCCAGTAAGCCAGTGGATCATCTGCTGGAAAGGTATCTAGGTCTGCCCTTGCCCCTAGGTAGTCTTGCACCATATGGTGAAGACGCTGGCAATGGGTGCCTACATTTGACGTCCCTGGGCGTTGTGGACTAAAAAAAATTAAAAAGGCATCAGTCAAGCGGCCCTGGCCTTCACCGCTCTTCCTCTGATCATCCACAGCCTCAGAAGCACCTGTGTCATCACTTGGTAACCTACCATAGAAACATAGAAACATAGAAAAATGTCGGCAGATAAGAACCTTTCGGCCCATCTAGTCTGCCCAATTACATGGATACTTTACCTGGATTTATCTTTTGTTTAGGATAGCCTTATGCCTATCCCATGCCTGCTTAAATTCAATTACTGTTTTGGCCTCTCCCACTTCAACTGGAAGACTGTTCCATGTATCCACCACCCTCTCAGTAAAATAATGCTTTCTGATGTTACTTTTAAACCTTTGCCCCTCTAATCTAAGACTATGTCCTCTTGTTTTGCTACTTTGTTTCCTTTTAAATATACTCCCTTCCTCTACCTTGTGGATTCCCTTTACGTATTTAAATGTTTCTATCATATCTCCTCTGTCTCGTCTTTTTTCCAAGCTGTACATGTTAAGATCATTAAGCCTTTCCTGGTAACTTTTCTCCTTCAAGCCGTACACCATTTTAGTAGCCCTTCTCTGAACTCTCTCTAAGATGTCTATATCCTTCTGGAGACATCCAGTGCCTGGAAAGGTGTTACACAAGTGTCGCTTTAGAGCGTCTTCAAGTTTGTTCATCCAGTCCTCCCTCTGTGCGTGCAGGATGAGCTCTGCAACTTTACCCTTGTATCGTGGATCAAGAAGGCTTGCCAACCAGTAATGATCCCTCTCCTTGATAGCACGAATCCTGGGGTCCTTTACCAGGCTTTGCAGGATAAGGGAGCCCATGCAGCACAGGTTGGAGGTGGCATTAGCTTCCGAGTCTTCCTGGTCAATGAGGATGACCCCATCGTGCACTTCCTCCTCCCAGCCACGTACTAGTCCTTGGGTTTCTGGGCACACAAAACCCTCACTTGAGGAATCCCCACCTTCAATGCCCCACTACTTAAATATTCCTCATCCTCCTCCTGTCTGATCTGAGGACCCGCAGGAATGCTGTCTACGGAAAGACTGGTGCCTTGAGAGCTAGGGAAGGCCTCCTCTTCCTCCCGCTGCTCTGCCTCTAGAGCCACATCTATAATTCCCCACAGAATGTGCTCCAGCAGGAACACTAAAGGAATTGTGTCACTGGTGCATGCACTGTCCCTGCTCACCATCCTCGTTGCCTCCTCAAATGGTGACAGTACAGTGAATGCATCCTTGATCATCAGCCACTGCGGGGGGAAAGAATAAGTTGACCTGAACCTGTCCTTGTGCCATACTCACACAGGTACTCGTTGATGGCCCTCTGCTGCTTGTGCAGACGCTGCAGCATTGCTAATGTCGAGTTCCACCTGGTGGGCATGTGACAGATCAGATGCTTTGTGGGAAGGTGGAATTCTCTTTGAATTTCTGCCAGGCGAACACTTGCTGGGAATGACCGTCTGAAATGGCTGCAGACTTTTCTGGCCTGGCTGAGAAGCTCTGCCAGTCCTGGGTACCTGGTTAGGAAACGCTGTACCACCAGATTTAGGACGTGTGCTAGGCATGATACATGCGTCAACTTACCCTGGCGTAGGGCGGAGAGAAGGTTGCTGCCATTATCACAGACGACCATTCCCAGCTCAAGCTGGCGTGGTGTTAACCATCTCTACACCTGCCCTGCCCCTGCAGAGCTGACAGAATTTCTGGCCCGGTGTGGCTCCTGTCCCCTAAACAAACCAGCTCAAGCACAGTATGGCATCTTTTTGCTTGATTGATACTTTCTATCAGAAACTGTTCGAGGACACTTACTAAGGAAGCCGGTAGGCGAAAGCGCGCTTTAAGTGGCTCTCGATTTAGCTGTTACTCTTTTAATATATTTTACCATATGGTTTATTTATGTTGATTTTATTTATTTTTACAAGAATAAATTTTGAAAATCATTATTAGCATCTCGTCCCGTTGCTTAAACTATTTTTACATCAGTACTTGATGGCATCAGGTTTACCTCTTCCCCTTCCTGTAATGCACACAGCATCTCGTTCCATTTCCAAGAAAGCTACACCTTTTAAGCTATACTAAGGAGAAGACGAAGAAACAACATCATCATCAAAATATAAGTATTAAATTCTTATTTTGAATTTCATTTCTGGAGTGTTTTCTTTAGCGTCAGATAAAAATATATATATATATACATACATACACGTCTGAAAAATTCAGCTGCGTTAATATTTGTTTTAATGTAGAATGTACACTGGTGTCACACACATTGTATTTTAATAATTTTTGTTTCACACAAAGGTGCGCCAGGAATTTATTTCATAATCTTTTTGCTTTGAGCCATTGCGTAGCCCCTGCCACTTAAACTCGGTTTAACTGCCACTTCGCCAAAGACAGAGAAGGAGGAGGAGGGGGAAGAGGGAGAGGTGGTGGTGGAGCAGACAGACCTCATGCAAGCAGCTTTCTGGAGGCGTGGTGGATGAACAAGCTCCAGCACAGAGCCCCGTCTTGGATCCCTCCCAGCTGCAATCAGAGTTACCCAGTGTGCCGTGAAGGAAATGTAACGGCCCTGTCCATGCTTGCTGGACCACGTGTCTAAAGTCACGTGCACCTTGCTGCTGACTGCCTTTCCCAATGACTCCATAACATTGTTGTCCACGTGCTGGTATAGTGCTGGAATGCCCCTCCGTGAAAAGAAATGGCGTTTTGGAACCTGCCACTGTGGTACAGCACATTCAGCAAATTCACGGAAGGAAGCAGAGTCCACCAGCTGGAAAGGCAGCAGCTGCAATGCGAGTAATTTTACTAAACTGGCATTTAGACGCTGTGCTTGGGGATGGTTGGACTATATTTTTTCTTACCCTGCAGCAGCTGGGGCAACGTAATCTGATTGCGTAAATCTTCAGCTGATAGGATGCTGTCACATTGTGAGGAAGGACCTGGTACATCCATTACTGTAGCATTATCCCTGTCAGTGGAGGTTGGAGTCAATGACATGGCAGGACATATAGTGGGGGTAGAGACAGGTGAGGAGGAGGACCTACGCAAAGTGTTGTGCCAACGGAATGCGTGGCAGGTGGTCATATGTCGCCTCAAGCACGTGGTACCCAAGCGTCCGGTGTCTTTCCCACGCTTGATCCTCATCTGACATAGATTACAAATAGCAACAGTGCGGTCTGCTGCACATTTCTTAAAGAACTCCCAGACAGCAGAGTTTCTGGATGTGTGCTTTGAGACAACAGCGCTCTGCACCTGAGCAGCTATGACATGTGATGCCTTGGACTGGCTACGGTTGGTCATAGAGGACGTTGTGCCTCGTGTTTGTTGTGCCTCCTCCTCACTTGACTCCTCTGTTCGATCAGGCACCCAGGTGAAGTCAGTGACCTCATCATCATTGTCATCACCCCCTATCTCCTCGTCACTGGAGCCAACTTGGCAGTATGCTGCAGCTGCTGGGGCAACATGAGTGCCAGTTATTTGTGTGTCATCAATGGCACCCCCTTCCTCTAGGTTGATTATACTCCGTGTGTGATAGTGAGGCTATGGCAGGAGTAGCTGTGGACATGGTGGCTGCATTAGATGCTTTGGCAGCTGAGGTGGACTGTAAAGCGCTACAAGCCTGGCTGGCAGAGGACTCGGAGGATGAGGATGGCTTGGTTAGCCAATCCACCAAATCCTCTGTATGTTGCTGCTGCTTAAGGCAGCCAGCACCAGTTAGAAAGGACGAGCGTGCCCCTGCAGTGGATGCACCACGTCCACGACGACCAGAGACACAGCCTCCCGACACTGAGGCTGCTTGCCCTCTTATCTGTGTCTGGGAGCGTCTGCCGGTCCTTTTTGGTCTTTCTGACATGGTGAGTGAATATAGATTAAAGATATACAGAACTCTGATTCAACTCTGTTATAAAAATTGGAGATATGCAGAACTCTGATTCAACTCTGGTATAAAGATTAAAGATTTCCAGAACTCTGGTATAACTCAGTGAGACACGCTGATAGCTGGCAGCCAGTGACAAGACACAGATTAAAATTTCCAGAAACCTCCTATAGGTCAGTGAGACCTCCTGATGGGTGGCAGTGACAAGACACAAATTACAATTCCCAGAAACCACGTATAAATCAATGAGACCCCCCGATAGGACCCCCTGATAGCTGGCAACAGTGGCAAGACACAGATTACAATTCGCAGAAATCTGATAGAAGTATGTGGGACCCCCTGATAGCTGGCAGTGAGAAGACACAGATTACAATTCCCAGAAACCTCCTATAAATCAGTGAGCCCCCCTGATGGGTGGCAGTGAGAACACAAAGATTAGAACAATTCCCAGATATTTTGTAGAAATGAGACCCCCAAAATAGTTGGTGGCAGTCAGAACACAAAGATTAGAACAATTCCCAGATATTTTGTAGAAATGAGACCCCCACAATTGCTGCTGGCAGTGAGAACACAATTATTACAACAATTCCCAGATATTTTGTAGAAATGAGATCCCCACAATTGCTGGTGGCAGTGAGAACACAAAGATTACAACAATTCCCAGATATTTTGTAGAAATGAGATCCCCAAAATAGTTGGTGGCGGTGAGAACACAAAGATTTGAACAATTCCCAGATATTTTGTAGAAATGAGACCCCCACAATTGCTGCTGGCAGTGAGAACACAAAGATTAGAACAATTCCCAGATATTTTGTAGAAATGAGATCCCCACAATTGCTGGTGGCAGTGAGAACACAACGATTAGAACAATTCCCAGATATTTTGTAGAAATGAGACCCCCACAATTGCTGGTGGCAGTGAGGACACAAATATTACAACAATTCCCAGATATTTTGTAGAAATGACTGACCTCCAAAATAGTTGGTGGCAGTGAGAACACAAAGATTACAACAATTCCCAGATATTTTGTAGAAATGAGACCCCCAAAATAGTTGGTGGCAGTGAGAACACAAAGATTAGAACAATTCCCAGATATTTTGTAGAAATGAGACCCCCACAATTGCTGGTGGCAGTGAGAACACAACGATTAGAACAATTCCCAGATATTTTGTAGAAATGACTGACCCCCAAAATAGTTGGTGGCAGTGAGAACACAAAGATTACAACAATTCCCAGATATTTTGTAGAAATGACTGACCCCCAAAATAGTTGGTGGCAGTGAGAACACAAAGATTAAAACAATTCCCAGATATTTTGTATAAATGACTGACCCCCAAAATAGTTGGTGGCAGTGAGAACACAAAGATTAGAACAATTCCCAGATATTTTGTAGAAATGAGACCCCCACAATTGCTGGTGGCAGTGAGAACACAAAGATTACAACAATTCCCAGATATTTTGTAGAAATGACTGACCTCCAAAATAGTTGGTGGCAGTGAGAACACAAAGATTACAACAATTCCCAGATATTTTGTAGAAGTGAGACCCCCCCCAATAGCTGGAGGCAGACTGGCAGTGAGAACACACACTAACACAACAATCTCCTCTCAAAAACCACGTGCTGGGGGCTGTATGAAGCCTTATATAGTGTGCTGCGGGACTTAGCTCTGTGAGCCCATGATTGGGCAAAATTTGCCCAATCAGGACTCTGAGCCGTGATTGGCAAAGTCTTGCACCTGTCTTGCACCTAAACTGTGGTCAGGTGCAGGCTGTAGCCAATTACAAGCTTCAGGCCAGTGGAAAAGTGCATTGTGGTCCATTGTGGTGCATTGTGGGCGAACCTGCTGCGAACACGCGGAAATGTTAGAAGTTCGTGAACATACGAACCGGCGATGTTCGAATCGAACTCCGAACTGTGACGTTCTGGGTCTCTGGCGCCCCCTCTGGCAGTAGTGGACATTGCTGCTTTTGGATTATTTTTATTTCGTTCATTTCTTGGATTCCTAGCCTGATCAGTACCTGGACTCCATTGGTTCACCCTGGACCATTTTGTATAAATGGAGACCACTCCCTTAGTAGGGTGCGGTCTCATTCATCCTGGATCAGTCATTCAGCTCATGTCTGGTTTGCCTTGCTCTAGATTCATCCTGAATCATCTATTCAGTTCAGTTCAGTTCAGTTCAGTCTGTCTGTCTTCAAGCTCCTGTCTGGTTTGCCTTGGTCTAGTTTAATCCTGTTCAGTTTGTCTGTCTTCCAGCTCATGTCTGGTCTTTCCCTGGTCTAGATTTATCCTGTTAAGCCTGTCTACCTGGTCATTCTGTTTACAGGCTCATGTCTGGTTTGCCCTGTTTTTCTTGCCTTCTTGTAGTATCATTTTTAGTTCTGCTTCCCATGTTTAGTTCTGCCTCACATGTTTAGTTCTGCCTCCCATGTTTAGTTCTGCCTCCCATGTTTAGTTCTGCCTCCCATGTTTAGTTCTGCCTCCCATGTTTAGTTGCCTATTTTGTTTTATATCTGGTTTTCTTTAAATTTCTTGCCGTGAGGTTAAAGGCTCTGTTTATTGTATTTATGTTCTGTATTCCCTGCTCTTGGTTTAAGTTCTTGGTTCCTAGAATAAATGATATATATTTATTTTTCTAGTTCAGGCTCATGGTCTATTTTCACTGCTCATTAGGCTCACACCCCTCTCTGTCAGGTCAGGTCCCCAACCCCCATCGTGACATAATGAGACCGCCAGTAACAAGTGAGCTAGCAGTGATTCTTGGTCTTTTGGAGAACCTGCAAAAGGTTAATAAAGCTGCAGAACAGCACCTGGAGAGGCTGAGTGCTATACTGCGGAAAACTCCCAGGGACGCCTTCCCAAAGGAACATGTTCCAGTGAAAGATTCCAGAGGACCCCTGACCCTGGAGGAAAGGGTATGGAGGAAAATCGATGGCTTATGTTTCTACTGTGGTTCCTGCCTGCACAGAGTGGCAACCTGCCAGGTGCGCCCACAGAAGGCCCTCACGGTCCAGCCTTACCAAACCTCCTTGACCAAGCCATGCCAGGCCGCAGTATCCATGTCCACTGCCCTACAGCGCAAGGACTCCCCAGAGTCCGCTGCCCTGCAACCCGCAGGATCTCCAGAGTCCGCTGCCCTGCAACCCGCAGGATCTCCAGAGTCCGCTGCCCTGCAACCCGCAGGATCTCCAGAGTCTGCTGCCCTGCAACCCGCAGGATCTCCAGAGTCCGCTGCCCTGCAACCCGCAGGATCTCCAGAGTCCGCTGCCCTGCAACCCGCAGGATCTCCAGAGTCCGCTGCCCTGCAACCCGCAGGATCTCCAGAGTCCGCTGCCCTGCAACCCGCAGGATCTCCAGAGTCCACTGCCCAACAGGATGAGACCAGGTGTAATGCCCAGCAGTGGGAAGTCAAGAGTGCTGCCATGCAGCATGAACAATGTAAGGTGGCTGCTCAGCAGCACAAAGAATCCGCGTCTGCTGTTTGCCAGCTTCAAGTCCTGTCCATGTCTACTATGCCTAAGCCAACAGTTCCAGTCAAGAGTGCTGCCCTGCAGCGCGAACAAATCGGGGTCACCGCTCCACAGTGCCAAGCCGGGGTCACCGCTCCACAGTGCCAAGCCGGGGTCACCGCTCCACAGTGCCAAGCCAGGGTCACCGCTCCACAGTGCCAAGCCGGGGTCACCGCTCCACAGTGCCAAGCCAAGGCGGTTCCCAAGCACTGTGAGACCAAGGTAGTTTCCAAGCCAGGCTCACCCGAGCTGGTAGTTTCCAAGCCAGGCTCACCCGAGCTGGTAGTTTCCAAGCCAGGCTCACCCGAGCTGGTAGTTTCCAAGCCAGGCTCACCCGAGCTGGTAGTTTCCAAGCCAGGCTCACCCGAGCTGGTAGTTTCCAAGCCAGGCTCACCCGAGCTGGTAGTTTCCAAGCCACGCTCACCTGAGCTGGTAGTTTCCAAGCCACGCTCACCCGAGCTGGTAGTTTCCAAGCCACGCTCACCCGAGCTGGTAGTTTCCAAGCCACACTCACCTGAGCTGGTAGTCACCAACCCACAGATCCGTGCTGCTGCCGCCATGACCGAGTCGCCGCAGAGCCGTGCTGCTGCCGCCATGACCGAGTCGCCGCAGAGCCGTGACGAGGTCGCTGACCCACAGATCCGTGCTGCTGCCGCCATGACCGAGTCGCCGCAGAGCCGTGCCAGGGTCGCTGACCCGCAGATCCGTGCCACTGGTGCCGTGTTCGTGTTGCCGCTGAGCAGAGAGGACACTGTTGCTGTCCATTCCGCGTCCTGTACCAGGGGGAGGAGACGCAAAAGGACTGGTGCCAGTGCCTCCTGACCTGGACCCAGTTTTGGCTCCCACCCTCATAGACGGGGGCGTCTTGAGGAGGATGACGACTCTGAGTGGGACCTCAGGGGACTTTGGTGACTGGTGTATACGAGGGCTCTACGTGCCTACAGGACCTATTGACTTTTTACTTTCATTCTTATTGTCTTCTTTTGAGCATCCGGGGTCTGCTCGTGGAGGGGGGGATATGTGACGTTCTGGGTCTCTGGCGCCCCCTCTGGCAGTAGTGGACATTGCTGCTTTTGGATTATTTTTATTTCGTTCATTTCTTGGATTCCTAGCCTGATCAGTACCTGGACTCCATTGGTTCACCCTGGACCATTTTGTATAAATGGAGACCACTCCCTTAGTAGGGTGCGGTCTCATTCATCCTGGATCAGTCATTCAGCTCATGTCTGGTTTGCCTTGCTCTAGATTCATCCTGAATCATCTATTCAGTTCAGTTCAGTTCAGTCTGTCTGTCTTCAAGCTCCTGTCTGGTTTGCCTTGGTCTAGTTTAATCCTGTTCAGTTTGTCTGTCCTCCAGCTCATGTCTGGTCTTTCCCTGGTCTAGATTTATCCTGTTAATCCTGTCTACCTGGTCATTCTGTTTACAGGCTCATGTCTGGTTTGCCCTGTTTTTCTTGCCTTCTTGTAGTATCATGTTTAGTTCTGCTTCCCATGTTTAGTTCTGCCAACCATGTTTAGTTCTGCCTCCCATGTTTAGTTCTGCCTCCCATGTTTAGTTCTGCCTCCCATGTTTAGTTGCCTATTTTGTTTTATATCTGGTTTTCTTTAAATTTCTTGCCGTGAGGTTAAAGGCTCTGTTTATTGTATTTATGTTCTGTATTCCCTGCTCTTGGTTTAAGTTCTTGGTTCCTAGAATAAATGATATATATTTATTTTTCTAGTTCAGGCTCATGGTCTATTTTCACTGCTCATTAGGCTCACACCCCTTTCTGTCAGGTCAGGTCCCCAACCCCCATCGTGACACGAACACATCGAACCGAACAGCTCATCCCTAGTGTAAACTTAACCAGAGCAGTCATTAATGTAGCAACTGCACAGCTTCCTATAGCTCTAGTAAGTTTATATCTGTATCCCAATCTAGACGAGAGTGTTTAAGTGTGAGCGTGTGATCTGATGCTATAGTATCCACTGACTGCAATTCTGAGGCCATGGCTTCTAAGGGGAGAGGTTGCCTCCTGGATCATGTTGATGTTGCCTGGGATCAAATTAAATGACGGTTTTGATGTCCTAAACATTTGTTATTAATAATAAGAAAATGCCTTATTTTTCCCCTTATAGCAGTTATTTTACGGGACCCTAAGAGAGTGTAAATTAGAGGGCATATCCTGGACGTGCGTACTCCAAGGTAGGTGATGCCACTATATTAGCGTTTGTAAACCAAGCCACACATGTTATTGTGACAGTTACTCGAAACAGGGGATGTGAAGTTCACGATTAAATGTAGGGTGAAATAGAAGTTTTGCATAGAAATTGTTATTCTGAGATAGTTAAAAACTTAAAAGTAGGGATGTGCATTTCGGGTTTCGGAATTTCGGAATTTTTACGAAATTTCCCGATTCGTGTTTTCGGATGCGGCCGAAATTTCCGAAAATTTTTAGATCCGAAAATGGCAGATCCGAAAAGTTTTCCGAGCCGAAACGAAATATTTTCGGAATTTTGGAATGGACTTGAAATGTGTCAAATCGAAATTTATTGCTTTGAAACGAGGAGAACAGACTTTCCGAAAAACGAAAATTTCCGAACTTACGAAAAGTCGACACGAAAATACGAAAAATGGTCGATATTCCGAAACAAAAAAGTACACGAAAAACGAATCGAGCCGAACCGAATCAGAAATCGGTCGAAACGAGCCAAATCGAAAAGTTTAAAAATCCGAAAAATCAAACCGAAAAAAAAATCGGTGCACAAGCCTACTTAAAAGAACGTTAATTAGCTCATTTTTAGGTTTTTATATATTCGTTTATCCTTTACAGAAATATTGTTGAAATGTACGCTTCTGAGCTCACGATGGTGTCCTTTATCTTGCACAATTTCAAACAGGGTCTGCATTTTTATTACACAGGCAGAAAAGACTTTTGTGCTAGATACAGTAACTGTGATAAAGATAAACAATAAAAATGGTCAGATCTTCTGCTTGTGGGGTTTTGTAGTGATCATAATCAGATTATTAGCAATGCCGCTTCCAAAAACACATACAGTTGTGTTCAAAATTATTCAACCCTCAATGCTGTAAAGGGTTTTAGGGAATTTCGTGTACATTTGTAATTGTATTCAGAATGAAATCCTACAAGGACTTTTTAAAGAACCATATGCAACTAAAATGACATCAATTGGTTTTGTAATACAGTAGTAAATGTTTCTTTTGTGAATTCTTCATTGACACAATTATTCACCCCTTAAAGACTACCACTCTGAAGAACAGAGGTTCATTCAAGTGTTTTCAATCAGGTATTGAAAACACCTGTGGATGTCACGGAGCAGCAATAAAGCATAATAAGCACCAATTAGGCAGCTTTAAAATGACTGTGATACTCAGCTCCTTCTAGACATTTACTGGTGTGGTTACAAACATGGTGAAGTCAAGAGAATGGTCCAGGAAGACAAGAGAAGAGGTGATTACTCTTCACAGGAAGGGCAATGGCTATAAGAAGATTGCAAAGATGTTAAACATACCAAGAGAGACCATAGGAAGCATCATTCGCAAATTCAAGGCAAAGGGCACTGTTCGAACGCTACCTGGTCGTGGCAGAAAGAAGATGCTGACTTCGACTGCTGTGCGCTACCTGAAGCGTAGAGTGGAGAAGCGTAGAGTGGAGAAAAGTCCCCGTGTGACTGCTGAGGAACTGAGAAAAGATTTGTCAGATGTGGGTACTGAAGTTTCAGCTCAGACAATACGGCGCACACTGCGTAATGAAGGCCTCCATGCCAGAACTCCCAGGCGCACCCCCTTGCTGTCTCCAAAGAATAAGAAGAGTCGACTGCAGTATGCCAAAAGTCATGTGGACAAACCACAGAAGTTTTGGGATAGTGTTCTGTGGACTGATGAAACAAAATTAGAACTGTTTGGGCCCATGGATCAACGCTATGTTTGGAGGAGGAAGAACAAGGCCTATGAAGAAAAGAACACCTTGCCTACTGTGAAGCATGGCGGGGGGTCAATCATGCTTTGGGGCTGTTTTGCTTCTGCAGGTACAGGGAAGCTTCAGCGTGTGCAAGGTACCATGAATTCTCTTCAGTACCAGGAGATATTGGATGACAATGTGATGCAGTCCATCACAAACCTGAGGCTTGGGAGACGTTAGACCTTTCAACAGGACAATGATCCCAAGCATACCTCCAAATCCACTAGAGCATGGTTGCAGATTAAAGGCTGGAACATTTTGGAGTGGCCATCGCAGTCACCTGACTTAAATTTATTATTATTATTATTCTTTATTTATAAAGCGCCAGCATATTCCGCAGCGCTGTACAATTAAGCACAGTATAGACAGAGTTACAATACATTGAACAACATTTGACAAACAGTACAGGAGGAGATGAGGGCCCTATTCCCGTAGGAACTCACAATCTAGGTGGGTTGGGGTTGGAAACAGGAGGAGAGGACTGTAAGGTGAGAGTGATTGATGGTTGTGTCAGTGAGTTGGGTGGTAGGCTTCCCTAAATAGGAATGTTTTAAGGGAGCGTTTGAAGGAAGAGAAGTTAGGGGAAAGTCTGACAGTACGAGGGAGAGCGTTCCAGAGAGTGGGGGCTGCGCGTGAGAAACCTCACCTTGAGAACCTCTGGTGGGACTTAAAGAAAGCAGTTGCAGTACGCAAGCCTAAGAATGTGGCTGAACTGGAAGCTTTTGCCCATGACGAATGGACGAAGATACCCGTAGATTGCTGCAAGACACTTGTGTCAAGCTATGCTTCACGTTTAAAAGCTGTTATAACTGTAAAAGGATGTTGTACTAAGTACTAAGATTGAATGTCACTTGGGGGTTGAATAAAACTGATAATGATGTGAGCACAGAAAAGACATTTGTGGTTATTTCATTATAAATGTTATGTTATATTTGTCTGACCTACACGTGCCTCTTTGATTTAATTGTAAGCAAGATAACTGAATGATCAAAATCAATGTCAAACTGGCCAAAACACTCAATTTCAGTGGGGGTTGAATAATTTTGAACACAACTGTATCTGTATGTGACATAATGCCTGTATAGGGATATTACAGTAACACCTTATATCTGTACTGTATAGGGATTTTCATTCATTATAACTCCCTGAATCTTATCCCTCTACAGCAGTGAGTGAACTCTCCCTGTATTCTGCCAAATCCCTGGCAGCTGTAATGCACCAGTAATCTATTGTAACTTTTTGTTACAGTGAGGTTTTGGGCTATTATTTCCAGTGGTTTTATGTCTCTCCAGGGTGCTTGGAGAGACATAAAACAAAGGATTTCGTTTCTCCACAGGAGATACACCAATCTTGCCTTAAAAACATTTTAAAATTGACTTTTGATTTGCCATTGAGTGTGTAACGGGTGTTATGGCGCTCATCCTGGTGTAGCGTTGTTAGGATCTTAATGGACAGATTCGTCTGGTATAAAATCTTAAAGCAAGGAGGACTGTAAGACCCGATATCCCAAGCCAGGGAGGTAGTACAGAATCCTGAATACCACTTCAGCTCAATTGGTTTTGAGACCAAAAGATTGCTTAGTGTAAACACATAAACGTTATTCAAATAGATACATTGCCTGGAAACATGAGCATGACTAGGTACAAGATAGGCGTAATCAAATTTACATTTTTTTTTCAACATGGAGTTAGCTTGGTAGGTGAATTTTGCAGCCTGCAGGGCAGTCACAAAATCTATGAACTTGGTGTTAATGCTGTAACCAGCAAGTGCATACAACAGATCACTGTAGCGATGCTTAGGTCTCACGAATAGACAGATAGACTCACAATCGGCTGCCTTGTGATTAGGACTCAAACCAGATTGTTTCAGCAACAGAGACCATGGGCGAGAAATGAGTTTGCCAAGGTGGCGGGCAGAACTCCAAACAGCAAACATGCGGTTAAACATGAATATAAACACAGAACCGCTAGACAAAACAGCAAGGGAAACAGCAAGAGAATCGTCACATGGAATAGCCGGGTCAGAAACGTAATACAGGGTCCTCGTACATGCAGGTCGGTAACTGGGTAATCGATCAGTAAGAATAAACACAGAAGGCGATGCGGGAACTATACTCCACGTCAGGGCGACGAGCAGACACTCGCTCCCTGCCCCCTCAGACGCCGATCAGCCAAATACTAAGTGCTGGCACCCAGCCAGCCAGTGACACTGCCCAGTGCCCAGACCCCCCCAAAAGTACAATGCAAAATCGAGATAACTTGATTTGGGGTGTGAAGGCGTTAACTGGGTTTTGTCTGCCTGCTGGGTGAGTCTCTGTTCTGACAGTGTAAATCCAAATCACACATAAAAAAGGCCCCCATACTGCACTCACAGCACACGGTTGTTCAATAAAGCATACAATATACTCTGCTGATTCAGACACCTTCCTGGGTTAAAGACAGCCTTGATATCCATGGAACTACTGTATATGCTGTAAATTCACATACAGTTGCAAGAAAAAGTAAGTGAACCCTTTGGGATTACGTGGAGTTTTGCATGAATTGGTCATAAAATGTGCTCTGATCTTCATCTAAATCACAACAATTTGAAAAACACAGTCTGCTTAAAATAATACAACACAAACATTATATGTTTTCATGTTTTTATTGAACAGAACATGTAAACATTCACAGTGCAGCGTGGAAAAAGTATGTGAACCTTTGGACTTAATAACTGGTTGACCCTCCTTTGGCAACAATAACCTCAACCAAACGTTTCCTGTAGTTGCAGATCAGACCTGCACAACGATCTGGAGTAATTTTCGACCACTCCTCTTCACAAAACTGTTTCAGTGTAGCAATATTCTTGGGATGTCTGGTGTGAATCGCTCTCTTAAGGTCATGCCACAGCATTTCAATCGGGTTGAGGTCAGGACTCTGACTGGGCCTCTCCAGAAGGCGTATTTTGTTTTGTTGAAGCCATTCTTTTGTTGAATTACTTGTATGCTTTGGGTCATTGTCCTGTTGCATCACCCATCCACTGCCGAGTTTCAGTTGGCAGACAGATGGTC
Organism: Leptobrachium leishanense; assembly: GCA_009667805.1. Taxonomy (NCBI): domain Eukaryota; kingdom Metazoa; phylum Chordata; class Amphibia; order Anura; family Megophryidae; genus Leptobrachium; species Leptobrachium leishanense. The sequence goes on from CM019065.1 coordinate 349,452,500, forward strand.
TTACGTTTTCCTGCAAAATGTCTTGATAAACTCTGGAATTCATTTTTCCATCAATGACACAATCCGTCCAGGCCCTGAGCAAAGCAGCCCCAAACCATGATGCTCCCTCCGCCATGTTTTACAGTGGGGATGAGGTTTTGAGGTTGGTGTGCTGTGCTTTTTTTTCTCCACACATAGTGTTGTGTGTTTTTTCCAAACAACTCAATTTTGGTTTCATCTGTCCACAGAATATTTTGCCAGTAGTGCTGTGGCACATCCAGGTGCTCTTTTGCAAACTTCAAACGTGCTGCAATATTCTTTTTGGACAGCAATGGCTTCCTCCATTGTGTCCTCCCATGTACTCCATTCTTGTTTACTGTTTTCCTTATTGTAGATGTGTCAACAAAAATGTTAGCAGGTGCCAGAGATTTCTGTAAGTCTTTAGCTGACACTCTAGGATTCTACTTTACCTCATTAAGCATTCTGCACTGTGCTCTTGCAGTCATCTTTACAGGACGTCCACGCCTAGGGAGAGTAGCAACAGTGCTGAACTTTCTCCATTTTGTAGACAGTCTGTCTTACCATGGACACATGAACATCAAGGCTTTTGGAGATACTTTTGTATCTCCTTTCCAGCTTCATGCAAGTCAACCATTCTTGATCGTAGGTCTTCTGAGAGCTCTTTTCTGCGAGGCATGGTTCACATCAGGCAGTGCTTCTTGAAGCCAGTAAACCCAAAACTGGTGTGTGTTTTTAAAGGGCAGGACAGCTTTCAGCAACACATCCAATAATATCACACTGATTGGACTCAAGGTTGGCTCACTCCTGGCTCCAATTAGCTCTTGGAGAAGTCATTAGGCTAGGGGTTCACATACTTTTTCCACCCTGCACTGTGAATGTTTACATGTTATGTTCAATAAACACATGAAAACATGTAATGTTTGTGTTGTATTATTTTAAGCAGACTGTGTTTTTCAAATTGTTGTGACTTAGATGAAGAATTGAAGATCAGAGCACATTTTATGACCAATTCATGCAAAACTCCACGTAATCCCAAAGGGTTCACATACTTTTTCTTGCAACTGTACACTGTGAAAATGGCTGGTGGTCTATAATATAGTGATAATATTGTCTTTAACAGGAACATTTGCAATATTTAATTTTACAGCGATTTTGCCTCTAGAGGTCAGTATACACAAAGAAAAGAATATAAGTTGTCTTGTTTAGTGCCAGCAGAATTCCATTCAACTCTATGAACATTCCTTTTGTTGTTATTATATTCTGAAAATCTATAAAGACCAGGTAAATTATTCATTAATGGATAATTTTTTATATATATATTTTATCCCAAGGAGTAACCCTTAAACTAACCCTAGCCCTGTCCCTAACATTTTGGGTATAGAGGGGGGTATTGGGGGTATTTAAAAGGGTAAGAAGGTTAGAAGAGGTAAAGATGGGGGATTTAGAGAGGGTAGGGGGTACAGAGACTAAAAATATGCGTGTCTGCCAAATTTCTGACATTTTCGAAAATTTTCAGATTTGTCGGAAAATACTGGATCGATTCCAATCAGCAAATACAAAATATTTCGATATCTGAAACTTTGGGATTCTGAAATTAAGGAAACAAAATGAAATGTTGCACCGGGCACATGTCTAGCTCTCATTATCCATTCGTATAGACGTATAAGCCTCATAGGCGTGCACAGGGGTTTTGCCGGGTGTGCCCAGGCACACCCTAATGTAAGGTAGCAAGGTCCTCTCTCATGTCCTACTTTAACATTTTAGATGTTCCTTATCTGACTCATGATGAGTAGAACAAAAACTGACTATATCTCTGATTACAGGCTTTTTACTTCTAAAGAAAAATGTCTATTTTGTGCAAAATCTTCTAAACATAGGTTTTCAATTAACAAATGTTCCCTCAGTGCACACCCTAATGTACCAGGCAGCGCACGCCAGTGATAAGCCGTGATACTGTAACTATGCTCTGTGGATTCTTGCAGGTAGGCCTAAATTTTCACAGGGGTTGTGTGCATTGAGAACACGTACGAACAGCTTTCATGTACTATTTTTCTGGCAGGACTCCATTCCCGTTGTATTGTATACATCTGCTATAAATAAACCTATGTATTGATTTTTTTACGGTTTCCTTTCCCTTCCCTGGATACTTACTAATCCCAAAATGTTATATGAAAAGCATAAGAGAATAAGAGAAAACTTACAGGGTTATTTAAAGAGATCCGAATGGCTGCCGAAAGGGAACCGAACGCTGAAATTCAGCGTTCGGCTACCTTTCTTGGCCATTCGGCTATCCAGAGAATTGCCTGCATATACGGTGCCTGTTTGGTGCTTGGTGCTTCGGCTATTCAGAGAACACAAACCAGCAGTAAAAAGTTGCCGAATTGCCCTGCCATGCCGGTGGTTTCATGCGGCAGATTTATTCAGGCGAATCCCATAGGTTTCAATGTTAAAAATATTCCCGTTTTAATGCAATATCTAATAAACTGTTGATTATAATATTCTGCAGTAAAGAGTCTCTTTTTTATAGATTTTTTTAGGATATTTTTTTTTTGGGATTAATTTTTTAAAAGAAAATTTCCGATATTTTTTTTTTTTAACTTTATTTATTTTTTGTAATAGCCCTTTTTATTATCATTCATTGGATCTCATAAGTGAATTTCAGACATTTTAGCTCAGTAGTTTCTTTTCAAACAGCGTTTCACTTTTCAAACATTCAAGCAAACAGTTTTTTTAATTTATTCACTCCATTCGTCTGCGGTGTGGTTTTTTTTCCGGCAGCTGCACTGCATGTGACCGACTCCTGCTCGGGTTTTTCCAGCGTTTTCGGCGGGTTATTCCAGATGTTTTTGCGGGTTTCAGTGTGCATTCACCCTCGTTTTGCGGTGAGTTTTCGTCGGGTTTGTGGTGGCTTTTCCCTGCATTTCTGCGGCCCTGTGGTGCTTGCTGAATACGGCTAGGGTCAGATGAACGCAGTTTTAACGTGCGTTTAGCCGTACTTAATCACGGCTGTGCTAGCAGCAAATTACATCCAATGCCGGGCAACATACGAAGTACGGCCGCACGAAAGTCCGGCCGCGCAACGCAAGTGGCAAACGAACGCATTTTTTAGAGAACGTGAAACCGCTAGTACTGAGTGCGCTGCGTCCGCTAGCGGCATGTGTGCGTGATTAGGAGACGTTAGACGCTGCTAATGTCCGGCCAACATAACGTCCAGACACAAAAAGTGTTTTATTGATGATCCGTACAAAATCACGGACGAGAATGCGCATCGTATGACCGCTATCGCGTATTCCGTGAAAAAATACGTCCATTTGTTCGAACGCACTTTTTCACGGACGACTCGAAAAATGCGTTCGTCTGACCCTAGCCTGAACCGCAGGGTGGCCGAAATGGGATCGCCAAATCGCACCGAATTGAAGAGAACGAAAGGTCACCGAACGTGCGGTGACTTTTCGATTCTCTTTGAATAACCCTGTGTATGTTTTCACAGATTTTGATTAAAATGGTATTTTAATCATTTTTCATACAAAGAGAACGTTGAAAAACAAAAGGAGCCTGTCACATACAGGGTAAATCAAAGAAAATCACAAATAACAAAAGTGAACAATTTCGTAAGCAGTGGATGAATGAGAAAGAGTATCAAAGCATTGGACTCCAAAGGCAAATAAATTGAGGTTCAGACCATGAATGGATTGTTAAACAAATGGCTATTATATAAAATGGTAATAAAGAATGTGTACATTCACATGGTCTGCATTTGAAAATATCAGGTTTGTGTATTCATGCCATAGGGATGGATGGAGTGCTTCCTACAGAAGAGGGTAAAACAGTAACACAATCAGTGTTATTCAGAGAAAGGTGAAACTCTGGAGAACTTTTGGAGAAGTGATAATTCTAGGTCATAATAGCTGACTTGGAAAGTGAGCTAAGGCTAGGGTCAAACGAAAGCATTTTTACACGCGAACGTAAAAAAGTGCGTCCGAACGCATTGATGTATTTTTTCACGGAATATGCGAAAACGGTCATACGATGCGCATTTTCGCGCGTGATGTTTTACGAATCCAAACCAGGAATCTTTTTGTGTCTGGACGTTATGTTGGCCGGACACGAGCAGGGTCTGACGTCTCCAAATCACACACACCGCTAGCGGGCGCAGCGCACTCTGTACGTCCGTACTAGGGGTTCTGCGTTCTCGAAAAAATGCGTTCATTTTCCACTTGCGTTGCGCAGCCGGACTTTCGTGCGACCGTACTTCGTATATTGGCTGTCATTGCCCGTCATTTGCTGCTAGTGCGGCCGTGATTAAGTGCGCCAGAACGCACGTTAAAAATGCGCTGGTCTGACCCCAGCCTAAATGGGAGAATTTTTCTGGTTTGGCTATTTTGACCTGGAATTATCACTTCTCCAAACGTTCTCCAGAGTTTCACCTTTCTCTGAATAACCCTGCTTATATTGCAAACAAGATATCAGGCTATACTCACTAAAGGGGCTATTCAGAAAGCACCGAAATTTCTGATATACAGGTGAAACTCGAAAAATTAGAATATTGTGCAAAAGTTCATTTATTTCGGTAATGCAACTTAAAAGGTGAAACTAATATATGAGACTCATTACATGCAAAGCAAGATCGTTCAAGCCGTGATTTGTCATAATTGTGATGATTATATCTTACAGCTCATGAAAACCCCAAATCCACAATCTCAGAAAATTAGAATATTGTGAAAAGGTGCAATATTCTAGGCTCAAAGTGTCCCACTCTAATCAGCTAATTCAGCCATAACACCTGCAAAGGGTTCAAAACCTCAGCCGCTGCAAGTGCTAAGTTAGCATCTTGCCATTGAACGCCGTTCAGCCACTCAGCGCTCAGCACTGCTAACTTAGCACTTGCAGCGACCCGAGGAGATGCTGCGAGTAGCTGAGTGTGACGTATTAAAGATGGCCGCCGCCATGAAGCAAGTAACAATTCCGTACAGCAAGATGGCCGCCTCCACGAAGCAAGTAACAATTCCGTACAGCAATGTTAATTTTGAGGTTTTTGTTCACCAAAGCACAAAATATTTATTTATTATTTACCCCTGCACATAGACATATATTACAGTTCAATTTATATTTTGTTTCAGAAGTAAACATAACGTTTATTCAATAAAAACTATCATTTGTGGTGTGTGTGCATACAAAACGGAATTGTGCTGACTGCTTTTCTTTATTATATTTTGTCCGAGTGATACGAAAAACAATCTGCATCTTTCATTAAAAAATCGTCGGCCATTTTGGATTCAGAATTCGCATCCAAAGCGTTCAACGACACTGCTGCAGCAAACTGAATTGCTGCGCTGCAGCAATTCAGCAGCTGCTGAGGTATTGACGGGGCTCTGCAAAGGGTTCCTGAGCCTTTAAATGGTCTCTCGGTCTGGTTCAGTAGGAATCACAATCACGGGAAAGACTGCTGACATGACAGTTATGCAGAAAACCATCATTGACACCTCCATAAGGAGGGAAAGCCTCAAATGTAATTGCAAAAGAAGTTGGATGTTCCCAAAGTGCTGTATCAAAGCACATTGAAAGAAAGTTATGTGGAAGGGAAAAGTGTGGAAGAAAAAGGTGCACAAGCAGCAGGGATGACTGCAGCCTGGAGAGGATTGTCAGGAAAAGGCCATTCAAACGTGTTGGGGACTTTCACAAGGAGTGGACTGAGGCTGGAGTCAGTGCATCAAGACAGAGTCACCACACACAGACGGATCCTGGACATGGGCTTCAAATGTCGTATTCCTCTTGTCAAGCCGCTCCTGAACAACAAACAACGTCAGAAGCGTCTTACCTGGGCTAAAGAAAAACAGACCTGGTCTGTTGCTCAGTGGTCCAAAGTCCTCTTTTCTGATGAGAGCAACTTTTGCATCTCATTTGGAAACCAAGGACCCAGAGTATGGAGGAAGATTGGAGAGGCAAACACTGCAAGATGCTTGAAGTCCAGTGTGAAGTTTCCAGTCTGTGCTGATTTGAGGAGCCATGTCATCTGCTGGTGTTGGTCCACTGTGCTTCATTAAGTCCAGGGTCAACGCAGCCGTCTACCAGGAGATTTTGGAGCACTTCATGTTTCCTTCCGCAGACGAGCTTTATGAGGATGCTGACTTCATTTTCCAGCAGGACTTGGCACCTGCCCACACTGCCAAAAGCACCAAAACCTGGTTCAATGACCATGGGATTACTGTGCTTGATTGGCCGGCAAACTCGCCTGACCTGGACCCCGTAGAGAATCTATGAGGCATTGCCAAGAGAACGATGAGAGACATGAGACCGAACAATGCAGAAGAGCTGAAGGCCGCTATTGAAGCATCCTGGTCTTCCATAACACCTCAGCAGTGCCACAGACTGATCGCTTCCATACCACAATGCCGCATTGAGGCAGTAATTGCTGTAAAAGGGGCCCAAACCAAGTACTGATTACATATGCAGCTTATACTTTTCAGAGGTCCCATATTGTTCTATGTACAATCCTTGTTTTATTGATTGCATGTAATATTCTAATTTTCTGAGATTGTGGATTTGGGGTTTTCATGAGCTGTAACCATAATCATCCCAATTATGACAAATCACAGCTTGAACGATCTTGCTTTGCATGTAATGAGTCTCATATATTAGTTTCACCTTTTAAGTTGCATTACTGAAATAAATGAACTTTTGCACGATATTCAAATTTTCACCTGTATTTCACTGCTTTCTGGTTCAGTGCGCTTTGGCAATTCCATTTCGCCATATTCACTACAGGGTCCATGAAGTGCGCCAAACATGGAGCCCGCTGAACGCCGCTGAAGACTGCCAAACTGCAAAAAAACAACATAGCTTTGCTATTCTTCTAATAGATGTTTAAACCAATTAAAATGCATTAAAATGTGTCTAAATAATAAAAAAGTCCTATAAAAAATAATTAAAAGGTATGTTACAGACTAAAAAAAAAACTCCTTTATAAAAAAATGGGAATCCAAAATTTTGCCTAAAAAATACAAAAAGATGTTCCAAAAAATTAATTAATTAAAAAAAGCTTTTTGCTGAAAATTAAAAGAATAAGGCTAATGTCAGATGAACGCAGTCTGAGCGCACTCTGCGTGCGTGCATAACGGACGGACGTACTGACGGAAGATACTGTAGACACCACATGGTCCTTTTTTTTGGCGGATGTAGAAAAAAAGGGAAATATAGGAAACAAAATTAATTATAATTAAAATACAGGTACAGTCAGCCAGACCATAAAAACCTCTGAGCTTCAACGTTATGGATGTCGCAAATGCGCTGTGTCTGACGTCGCAGCATAATGCACACAGGCCGCTAAGTGGACGTGGCACACTCTGCACATCCGTCTTAGTGTTTTTACGTTCTTGCCTAAATTGCGTCCGTTTGCCATGTGCGTTGTGTGTGTGTGCAGTTCGGTGCGCACGTACTTCGTGTGTGGGTCTCTATTGCTCATGATTCTATGCTACGACGGACGTTAAACTGTGTGGCAACACGGACACGATCACTGCGTTCGCCTGACACTGACCTTAGCAGTTTAATTAAAAAAAATAAAAAAATATATATTGCTTTACATTGAATCCTATGGGATTCGCCTTTTTTAAACCGGTTGAACGGAATCACCAAAAATCAGGAAGTGAACATTCAGTTCATGAATTACATGTTTTGGTAACAGGAAAACATCCCTTGTTGACTCTGACAAGGGCCAATAGTGATGGTTAGACGACTGGTTCAGAGCATCTCCAAAGCAGCGAGTCTTGTGAGGTGTTCCGGGTGTGGTGGTTAGTATCTACCACAAGTGGTGCAAGGAATGACGAACGGTGAACCCTGTTCAGTATTATAAGCACCTAAGACTCACTTACGTACATGGGAAGAGGAGGCTAACCCGTGTGGTCTGATCACACAGAAGAGCTACTGTAGCTCAAATTGCTGGAAAACATAATGCTGGCCACGATATAAAGAAGTCAGAACACGTGTGACACATATCATTTACCTAGAGATTGATGCAGACCACATACACACCTTCATGGCAGTGATGTTCCCTTATGGCACCTGCTACACTGCAAAAAACTGCTCAGGAATGATTTGAGGAACATGACAAAGAGTTCAAGGTGTTGCCTTGGCCTCCAAATTCCTCCGATATCCGATTGAGCATCTGTGGGATGTGCTGGAGCAATAAATCTGACCCATGAAGGTCTCACCTCAAAACTTGCGGGACCTAAGGGGCACTATTACATTCAAAACACTAACGTTAGCGCTCACCTGTGTGAGCGGTAACATTAGCATTGGTGGTCCTAGCGCTTGCGCACCATATTACCATTCAAACAATAACAGGTTAAAAAACCCATTAGCGATTCAGAGCTTGTGCTCCCTTGCGCCAGTTTACTGTACTTTGCGCTCCCTATGCTTAACATGGGGAGCGCAAAGTGTTAATTAGCGGTAGGATTACAAAGTCCTGACGATAATTACCGTCCGGCTGCGCTGGATTGCGATGCAGGCAGCATTTTTAGGCTAGGGTCAGACTAACGCATTTTTCGCGTTGTCCGTGAAAAAGTGCGTTCGAACGAATGGATGCATTTTTTCACGGAATACGCGATAGCGGTCATACGATGCGCATTTTCGTCCGTGATTTTGTACGGATCATCAATAAAACCCTTTTTGTGTCTGGACGTTATGTTGGCCGGACATTAGCAGCGTCTGACGTCTCCTAATCACACACACACGCCGCTAGCGGACGCAGCGCACTCTGTACGTCAGTACTAGCGGTTTGACGTTCTAGAAAAAATGCGTTCGTTTGCCACTTGCGTTGCGCGGACGAACGTTCGTGCGGCCGTACTTCGTATGTTACCCGGCATTGGACGTCATTTGCTGCTAGCACGGCCGTGATTTCGTGCGTCTAAACGCACGTTAAAAATGCTTTCGTCTGACCTTAGCCTTAGCGCCTGCATCGTAATATCACGCTAAAACAGGGATACAAAGGAGAAACCTGCAGGCGCAAGTTTTTCTCTTTTGTGTCCCCGTTCTAGCGCGACGTACGTAATATAGCCCAAAGGATCTACTGCTCCTGGCTTGGTGCCAGATACCACAGGACATGTTCAGAGGCCTAAATATTTCTAAAATGCATTGTACGTGAATGTGTTTTTTATTTGCGTCTTAATTTTATAGCTGTATTTTGGGACAACTTGACATTTCTCAAGTTAAAGCATATATTCGATACAGTCCTGGGTTTATATCTGTCTGGCGTATGTATGTATATATAGGGCGAATATGTAAACACTTAAACAGCAGAATGCACAGACAGAGGAGACTGAAGGACAGAATGAGTCGTCTGTTACGTAGGAGGTAAAGGAAACCAGCTATAGGCTAAGGAATAGTTTGTGGGTAAAGAGATCTAAAATAACGAGAAAAGAAGCAGAAAGGTAAGAATGAAACTGTAAGAGGAAACGGCAACATCACACAGCGTGTTGTTCCAGACACACAAGGAGGCACTTACCACTTTTATTTGTAGCCAGGGCTGTAAATTGTATCCACAAGTAAACCTGAAAGTATTATTCAGGTACCTATTACCTGATACAATGATTATGCATACTAGCGGGTAATAACAGTGTAACAAATATTTACTAATTGTAAATGTCAGGGCTAGCGGGTCTGAAGAAAAACCAGTCCTTCTACAGGGCATCCCAGGCCTTTCAGTCTTATTATTTCTCAGTCTTTAAAGTGATCCACCACAGCAATAGTAGAAACCGTTCATCCTGATGATTAATCCGATAATAAAGTCTGACACTTGGGATCACAAAAAAGGGATACTCTGTTGAAAATTAGAGTCCCCCCCCCAGATGCTGCTGACAACCTCTGCCCAATTATTTATTTATTTTTATTTTTGGTCATCTTGCCTTTTGCTCCTTGTTTCTTGCAGATCTTCTTCTACGTCTCAGAGACTTCCCAGAATAGTGCAATGGGATGGCGCACTGTACGTTACGCATGTTCCACAGCACCTGCACAGAATGATGGATCACAGCTGCGTGCATGTGCAGATCCGAGCCATGGACTGCCTCTCTGAGACAGATCGCTCCTGGTCTCAGAGAGGGTGATGTTGACACTCCTTCTGCGTGATGATGTCATTAGCGACCGATCTGGTGACTAGCAGCTGGGAAATTCAAAATTTTCAGCTGCTGGTGCCACCGTATGGGGTGGAGAAGACCCCAGTAGCGAATTACCCAGCAGACAACTCCAGAATCTGTACAATTATAAAGTGTGTCATCTGCTCAACCCTTTATATGCCTACAAAACAATTTGATGTTTGGTTTTCTTACAATTCTAAGCATAAGCACACTCGCCGCGTTAAGGCAAATCTCATGGGTGCGTCAAAATAAAAAAAAGTGCTAAAATCAACAAAGAAATGTGAGCTCAGGCTGTCCTGCAGCAACCAGTGGCGCTCGGGTGCGCCGACTGCTGGGCGGGGCCAAGGCGGCCCATAGAAGTCAATGTCTTCCGCATCTTCAAAGCCCACCTGCCACAGGAACGGCATGGTACACCCCACAGCATGAAAGGGTTAAAGAGATTTCAAGTAATTGACAATACGCAGCAATTGGGTCAACACCCAAATGCCCAAAGCAAGGTCTCCTTTCTAACTAAACACGAAGACAATCCTCCCCATTGGGGCAAACCAGAAAATGTGACCAGGTGAGCAGCAAAGACTGGGTGACTGCTAGGAAAAATGTTGCAACAAGAAAAAGTGTTGCGTGCTCAACTCCCGTCAAGAGGAGCTACGCAAATCTAGCAGCCAACCCTGGAACCTGTACAAGGAAAACTTACAGGGTTATTCAAAAAGAATCGAAAAGTCACTGCACGTTCGGTGACTTTTCGTTCTCTTCAATTCTGTGCGATTCTGCGATCCCATTTCAGTGACCCTGCGGTGTATTCAGCAAGCACCACCGGGCTGTCGTAGTGCAGGGAAAAGCCGCCGCAAACCCGATGAACACTCGCCACAAAACCCGGCGCACACCGAAATCCGCAAAAACATCTGGATTAACCCCGCCGAATACACTGGAGAAACCCGAGCAGCCGTTGCTCAGAGTGCAGAGCAGCCACCGGAAAAAGCCGACACCGCAGACGAATGGAGTGGAAAAAAAAACTAACAGTGCGCTTGAATGTTTGAAAAGTGAAACGCTGTTTGCAAAGAAACTACAGAACGAAAATGTCTGAAATTTACATATAAGATCCAATGAATGATAATAAAAAGGGCTGTTACAGAAAAAAGAAAAAAAGATTTAAAAAAAATAAAAAAATTTGAAAATAAATCCCGAGAAATGCCTAAAAGATTCTGAAAAATCTATAAATAAAGAGACTCCTTACTGCAGAATATTATAATCAATGGTTTATTAGATATTTGATTAAAACGGGAATATTTTTTACATTGAAGCCTATGGGATTCGCCTGAATAAACCTGTCGAATGAAACCACTGAATGGCAGGGCAATTCGGCAACTTTTTACTGCTGGTTTTTGTTCTCTGAATAGACGAAGCTATGGGGATTTCATTGCCCTCGAACAGGCACCGAACAAGCACCGTATGTGCAGGCAAATCTCCAACATTGGCGAACTGCCTGCTCTCTGAATAGCTGAATGGCCAGGAAAGGTAACCGAACGCTGAATTTCACTGGTCGGTTACCTTTCGCCAGCAATTCAGATATCTTCGAATAACCCTGTTAATTGTGCACTCACTCAAATAAGGCAACAGATTCTGCTCCTTTTTATTTGAAAGCAGAGAGAAACTATTTTTACAAATGTTTTTTTGTTTTTTTTAGTTTGCACCACATGAAAATTTAAAAAGTCATTTTGGCATGTTTCATTTCTTTCTTTTTTTTGGGGGGGGGACGCTCCACATTTCTGTGCCTACAGACTCCTGAGACGCAAATCCGGCCCTGTTCCTAATCACTGGGGTAGAGTGACCCCAAACACATTTTCCTGGTATACAATCATTTGGAGGATGGAGAGTCTTTGAGTTTGAAGGAGGACAAAGCTCAAACGCTGCATTTTATTCAGAGTTGATAAAGAGAGGGGATTTAGATAATCTTACAGAGTAAACAGGTCAAGAAAAAGCTGAAAGTGGAGAGAATTGAAATAAAAAGGTAAAATTCAGGGTTATTCAAAGAGATCCGAATGGCTGGAGAAAGGTAACCGAACGCTGAAAATCAGCGTTCGATTACATTTCCTGGCCATTCGGCTATTCAGAGAGCAGGCAGTTTGCCAAATCCTGGTGAATTGCCTGCACATACAGTGCCTGTTCGGTGACTGTTCGAGGGCAGTGAATCCCCATAAAAAGCACTGCTTCGGCTATTCAGGGCATTGAAAGGTTCCCGAAATGCCCTGCCATTCGGTGGTTTCAGTCGACAGGTTTATTCAGGCGAATCCCATAGGCTTCAATGTTAAAAATATTCCCGTTTTAATTCAATATCTAATAAACCATTCATTATAAAATTCTTCAGTAAAGAGTCTCTTTATTTATAGATTTGTTTGGATATTTTAACCCCTTAAGGACCGCTGACGTACCCTGTACGTCCTGCCCATGGGTCTCCCTTAGACCCGCGGACGTACAGGGTACGTCAGCGGCCCCTAACCCCCCTCCCGCACGATACTTACCTCCCTCGCTGGATCCCTCGGCGATCTGGCAGGGTGGAAGCCTGCCCATGTGATTTACATGGGCCGGCGAGCTTGATGACGTCGCCACGCTGCGTGGTGACGTCATCAGCAGGCGCCCCCATTCAAATCAATGGAGGGGAGGGGGGGCTCCTTCGGAGCCCTCTATCTCCCCAACCATTGAAGCTAGGGAGATGCTTTTTGCACCGCTGGAAAGGGGAGAGTCTAATTGGCGCCAAAACGCAATTCGAACCTGGAGGGGGGCTGACATCTTGGATGGAAATTCTATTTTTTTTAAAAAAATTTTGTTTGGGGGGGTTTAGTTAAATAGGACCTAGGCTGTCATCTCAAAATAATTAGCACAAAATGGTCAGAATGAGCGCAGCGCACATAGGTGAACTGGCTCAGCAGTGAAGGGGTTAAAAAGCAAAAACATGTAAAAGTTGGGTATTTCTAGTCTCGGGACAAAATTTTGAAACTATTTAGCTGGGGTCTTTTTTGGTGGTTGTAGATTTTGGGGATTAAATTACGAAAAAGTGTGTTTTTACCATTTTTTTTTCATCATATTTCATATTTTTTTTATAGTAAATTATTCGATATGATGGAAATAATGGTAGTTTTAGAAAGTCCATTTAATGGCGGGAAAAAGGGTGTATAATATGTGTGGGTTGAATAAACGAGTAAGAGGAAAATGTGACCTAAACACTAACAGCGCAGAAACGTAAAAACAGCAGCGGTCACTAAAGGACGGATTTGTGTAAAACCGCCCGGTCACTAAGGGGTTAAGCATTTTTATTTTTTTTTAAAAATTCCGTTTTTTTAAAAAAAAAAAAATCACTTATTTTTTCTGTAACAGCCCTTTTTATTATCATTCATTGGACCTCATATGTAGTTTTCAGACATTTTCGCTCAGTAGTTTCTTTGCAAACAGTGTTTCACTTTTCAAACATTCATACAAACTGTTTTGCTAATTTATTCACCTTCTTCGTCTGCGGTGTCGACTTTTCCCAGCAACTGCTCTGCGTGTGATTGGCTCCTGCTCGGGTTTTTCTGGCGTCTTCGACGGGTTAATCCAGATGCTTTTGCGGGTTTTCGGCGTGCATTCGCCAGGTTTTCGGCAGGTTTTCGCCAGGTGTTCGGCGGGTTTTTGGCAGCTTTTCCCTGCACTTCGACAGCCCTGTGGTGCTTGCTGAATACACCGCAGGGTGGCCAAAATGGGAAAGCCGATTTGCACCTAATTGAAGAGAACGAAAAGTCACCAAACGTGCGGTGACTTTTCGAATCTCTTTGAATAACCCTGAAGGTCATGTTTTGAAACGCCTTTGTAAATATTTAAAGAGTCATGGTAGTACAGGTAGAGCACACCTTTTCTGGAATGCTCAGATGGCGAGCATTCCAGATTTTGGTTACTTCCAGATTTCAGAACCTGGCTGAATCCGATACTGTAGTGGAAATCGCAGCAGGAGAGCCGTGATCCCCTTTCTGCTGAAGCCACCAGTGTGTACATAAGGTAGAAGCACTGTGTGGGTTTACTTTGTGAACATGCTGCCCAGAGTCAGTGTGATGTCGAGCAGCATGTGACACACTGGGGCTTCACAGAGGCTCCTGGCATATGCATCAGTCTGCTGCAGCGCTCAGGAGCAGGGGTCTCAAGGAGCAGCACTTTCCCAGAAATATTAAAATCCGGATGGCTCCAAAAATTCTGGCTTTTGGAGACTTCCTGACTTTAGAATTCCAGATAAAGGAAACTCTTCCTGTAGATAGATGTTATTGTTGCGAGTACAACGCAATTACAATTATTATTTTTATTTATTGAGCGCTAACACATTCCGCACCGCTGTACACCAGATACAATGTGTAAAGAAAATACAATTCTACAATACACCAAAAAGATAAGTCAATATTGCAACAAACAAATGGGGAGGAGAGGAGGGCCCTATTCCTGTGGGAACTTACAGTCTAGATGGGTGCAGGGGTCAGAAACAGAAGGGGAGGACTGTAGTGATGAGCAGCATGATGTTAATGCAGAGGGAGATGAGGGCGGTAATTGGGTAGGTCGAACGTTTGTTACGGAATTATGTGGTAGTCTTCCCTAAACAGAAGGGTCTTTATAGAGCATTTAAAAGAAACCAGATTGGGGGACAGTCTGATACTGCGAAGGAAGCGCATTCCCTAGGGTCGGCGCCGCACGAGAAAAGTCCTGCAGTCTGATTCTTCTGTAGATGGGGAAAAGGAAAGGCTGGTCAAAAGTCACTCCAAGACAACGGACCTGGGTTGAAAGAAAGATAGTGATACTATCAACAGTTATAGAACAGTTGAAAATCAGAGGATTGCTGGAGGAGGGAATTTGAAGACGTCTATGTCTCAGGCCCCGTACACACTGTGCGATTTGAAAATCTCGCAATTTTCATATTCGCGACATAGAGTGATAATGTCACGTGATGTTGCGGTTTTGCGCGATTTTGCAAAGCACCACCAATGCAAATCTCAAAATCGCAAAAAAAGGGTCATGTACCAGCGACATGCGACATCGCGCGACGTCGCGCTGCAAGATGTGAACAGCTCCATTGAAATGCATTGGAGAAGCTTGATAGCGCAACATTGAGCGGATTTTGCCGCGATTTCGCTGAAAAATGCATGCAATAAATCGCACAGTGTGAACGGGGCCTTAGACATATTGATGGTCACGTTGTGAGAGGTTATCCATGAAGTGATACCAGACACAGTCGCTGACCTGAAAAAGAACAGAGGGACAGAGATCGGGAGTGGAGAGGTAGATTTGGGTGTCACCTGCATAGAGGTGATATTTGAAGCCATAGCTGGTGATGAGTTTACCCAGTGGGAGGTATAGAAGAGCAGAGGACCCAGGACAGAAAACGAGAGAAATCTCAATTTATCCTTCCTGGTAATAATACTTTATTAAAAAAAAATACTCCTTCATCAACATTAAATACGTGGATACTTACTTAGGTAGTAACACATCTTGAGGAAGAGAACAGTAAGCAGAGTGCTGACACTATGGTATTTTATAAAAATGATGATATAACCAGAGTCTAGACTGGTGCTCATCAAAACTTCCAAAAGGTCCTGTCTTAGGATATCCTTGCTGAATAATTGGTGTCTGACTTGTTGCTACATTTTACCCGCGCTGATCACGATGACATTAAATTGATCACGACAGAAAGGTGAAATGTAGAACAAATTGAGCATTCCTAAGGTGTGAACGGAGTTTAATACAAATTCATGGTGTAGAGTCACTTGCATATAAGGGCATCTTTAAAGGTTCTCTGGCAAAATTATTGCTGTATATTTAATCCCTAGAGCATTACAAATCAGAAAGCTTGAAAGGAAATAGAGAGCACAATCAATTGTGCAGCCAGGTTTAAACAGGAAAATCTACTGAGAGCCGTCAAACTCAGTCACTGCCCAGCTGAAACGCCAAGGAATAGTCAGGATATAGCACGTGACGAGCCACATACTTATATATGATTTATGATTAACCCTTTCACTACCATTTACACTACCAGGACGCAGAAAATCTCAGGAGCACTGTATTCACTATTTGACAAGCAGACGGCACCTACACTATTTTTCCAGGAGGAACGGTGTTCCCTTTTGTTCCTCTCACTGAAAAACGTTTATGAGGTTTCAATTTAAGATTTTGTTAAGTCATGACATAAAGTCATGATTTTATTAAAGACACGGAGGCGAGTATTTAATGCCAAATCTCTTTATTACTACTTCACAGCAGCAAGAGTTAAACAAAAAACTATAATGGTATCTGCAGATCTCCCCATAGCACATAGTATAGTCCATGCCCATATTCGGACAGCGCTGCCTCATCTCTTCTCTCTTTCTTGAATCGAACTGAATCTGGAACAATCTAAACCAACAAAGCGGAACCCGGAACTAGTCAACCAACAGGATAGAAGAAAATACTGGAACAGGATTCATGCAGCAGATGGAATCCACCCTTTAGAACGCTGAAAGAGAAGACAGAATGTGAAGAACGCCAGGGTTGTGTGTCAGGAGATCGAACAAGTAGCCCCAGAAACAATGGAATAAATGCAGATCATCACATCAGCAATAACAACATACTACATTACTCGTGTGGGTGGGTCAATGAAACGGGCGGGAAATACTTGCGTCCGTGTCTTTAATAAAATCATGACTTTATGTCATGACTTAACAAAATCTTAAATTTTATTACAAGACACGGAGGCTCATATTTAATGCCAGTTCAAAGCAGCGCAATAGTTTTGTGGACCAGTGATCCATCGGTCTAAAATAGAATTGTTTAAATGTGGATTCTCTAGACCAGTCCGCCGCCCTCATGATGTCCTCTAAACGACATCCCGCGGAAAAGGCCTTAGAAGCCATCGCGCCCCTTGCTGAATGCGCGCCAAACATAGAAGTATCAATACCAGCTTGAGACATAACCCATCGCATCCACCTTGCTAAAGTCATCGATGAGACCGGCCTAAAAGGATGGCGATGTGAAATAAATAACGGTCCAACAGGTTGAGTGCATAAGGGAGCTGTACGAAGTTCATACTCCCTCAAACAAACAACCGGCAAAGATCAGGAAGATCTGGAAATACTGGATAAAATATCGAGGTAGAGGTTGTTTTAGTTCTACGAGATATAGAGAATTTGACACCCTCTGGGTAAAAAGTTTTTGCGTGAACATCTAGGGCCCTCACATCCGAAACTCTGCGACAAGATATCAGACAGTAGCATTACTAATTTACCAGATAATTTCTGTAGGGAAAGATCTTGGTTAGGGCCCCACTCAGAGAACAGAGTGAAAACAGTCGAGACATCCCAAGTCGAAGAATACTTCGGTTGAGGAGGTCGCGATGATCGTGCTCCCTGCAACAACTTACAGACCAAAGGATGTTTACCTGCCGAAATGCCTTGAAAACCTACATGTTGTGCTGAAATAGCGGAACGATATAGGTTAAGTGTTCGATAAGCTTTTCCTTTGTCAAATTCATCTGATAAAAACTGAAGCACATTCTCTACAGAGGTTGAAATGGGATCCACGTCTCGTCCCAAGCACCAGCTAGCCCAGACTGACCAGGCACTCTTGTAAGCACGGAAGGTACTGGGAGCCTTTGAGGCATCGAGGAGGCTCGTAACTCCCTGCGAAAGGCTTGGGACGGGGCGGGTCCCCTGAGAGCAACCACGCCATCAGTTGAAGATGGCCCGTCTGCACTAGGGGATGAAATTCTCCGTCTGAATTCGTTAGGAGAAGGAGGAGTCGGTAGAAGACGAGGATAATCCGTCGTCATCGCTAATAGAAAGGGGTACCATGGCTGAGCTGGCCACCATGGGGTTATTAACACTACTGATGCTTTGTCCCGCCGAGTGTGTAGCAATGTCCGACCTAGCAGAGCAAAGGGCGGAAATGCGTAGAGTACCCCCCTTTCCATACCTGTAGCATAGCGTCCGTTGCCAGAGCTTCTGGATCCGGACGCCAGCTGTAAAACCTGGGTAGGTGTGTGTTGAGCCGAGTGGCAAATAAATCTATGGAAAAAGGTCCCCAAAGATCCTGAATTTTTGAGAAAATCTGCGTATCTAAACGCCAATCGCTGCCATCCCTCAGGAATCGAGAATGCCAATCGGCTACCACATTGTGTAGACCCGGAAGGTATTCTGCCTGTACTTGTATATTTCGTTCTAGACAGAAATCCCAAAAGGTTTTGGCTAGCACGGCTAGAAGCCGAGATCGAGCACCCCCTAGTTTGTTGACGTACTGGACGGCGGATATGTTGTCCATCCGGAGCAGAATGCAACAATTGGAATTGGTCTTGGAGAAACTGCGGATCGCGAACGATCCAGCTAGAAGCTCTAGACAATTTATGTGTAGACGACGTTCCTGCGGTGACCATAGGCCGCCTGCCGAAACGTCCCCACATCGAGCTCCCCAACCATGCTGACTGGCATCTGCTTCTATCACTATATCTGGAGCCGAGCCAAATATGGCGCGCCCTTTCCAGGCCTCCATATTGTCCAGCCACCATTGGATTTCTTGACGACACTCGTCTAGTTCTGTGATGGCGTCATAGGATTGTGACTGACGTAGGGCCGCCGCCTTTAGGCGTTGTAGCGCCCGATAGTGTAAGGGGCCTGGGAATATTGCTTGTATGGAGGCTGACAGAAGCCCTATGAGGCGTGCAAGATGCCGAACGGAGAGTGTGGGTGTTTGTAAAGCTCTCCGTAACTCCCGACGAACGTCGCGGAGTTTGGAACGAGGTAGGCTCAACGTTTCTGTGGTGGAATCTACTGTGAAACCCAGAAAATCTAGTGTCTGCGTGGGATGTAAAATAGATTTTTTCTGATTTATCAAGAAACCCAATTTGGTCAGGAGTTGTAACGACCCGTGTAGGTGTTGTGTAAGCATGTGTTCTGTGGGAGCCATCAGGAGGATATCGTCTAGATATACTATCAGATGTACACCCCGTGCTCTTAGGAACGTAGCTACTGGTTTGAGGAGTTTCGAGAAACACCAGGGGGCTGAGGATAGGCCAAAAGGAAGGCATGTGAATTGGAATTTCTGTTTTTCCCAGATGAATTGCAGAAGATGGTATTGATCGGAATGAATTGGGACCGTTAGGTAAGCATCTGTCAGGTCTATTTTTGCTAACCAATCCCCGGGGTATAGCAGGTCTCCGAGGCAATGTATACCCTCCATTTTGAAATGTTGGTATTGTATGAATTGGTGTAAGGACCGTACTACGGGTTGTGTAGCAGGTTGAGGTTGTGAGCCCAGGATGCAGTGATGAGGCAGGTTTCAGGATAAACAAAGAGTGTTTATTATAAATAAACACCGTGGCATGGGATCAGACAAGGTAACAGAAATAGAGACGTCAGGGTTCAGCAAGGGGTCTGGTACACGGGGAGTCTTAGATGGGGGAGGCAGAGGAGGAGCAGGATGGAAGGGTACCGGTATATGAAGTAATGAATGTCCAGAATAAAGCAGAGGATCCTTGGAGTCTTTGTAGAGAGTTTCAGGAGGTCTCAGGGAGCTTTGGCAGATTGGTCTAGCAGACAGGAACTTCATTGAATGTGGAAGTCCAGGGTTGAGGGTGGGGACTCCCTTATATGAAGGGTTAATCAAGGAGGATAAAGGGCAGGTTTGGATCCAGGGCCAGGACGTCAAAATGAGGAAGGTGCATTGTTCATACCAGAGCCTTGAAATCTGCAGGGGACATGCAGGATGTGAAACCAAAAGGGGGCGCCCGGGGGTGAGGGCCTCCAGGACCTTACAATTGGTTTAGTGTGCGTAAGTTTATCACTGGGCGATAACCGCCGTCTTTTTTTGGTACTAAGAACAGGTTGCTTAAAAAACCTGGAGTTGTGAGGGGTACGTTTTGAATTGCACCTTTCTCGAGAAGGGAGGCAATTTCTTTTTGAATTAATACTGTTGCTTGTAAGGAAAAAGTTAATGGAACTGGAGGGCATTCCTGGACAGGAGTCTGAACGAAATCTATCCAGAAACCCTGTACCGTGTTGAGTATCCAAGGGTCTAGCGTTATTTGTCTCCACATCTGGAGAAAATTGGCTATTCTGCCCCCTACAAGCGTATCTGGTATTGAACAAGGGTAAGAAGTCAAACTTACCCTGTGGTCTGGACCTATAAGATCCTCGTCCACGTCCTCTGTTGGTGAAGGATCTTTGCGGGTAGAAATGTTGTGGTTGATAAAATGGGGTTTGTTGGGTGTTCCTTTGATTAAAGGAAGGGGCAGGAGAACCTCTTTGGGCATTGTAGGAGTCTCGGCCGGACAGTCTGCCCCTACGACTGCCGGCCCTGCCAAAAACCCTAGTGGGTGGTGAAAAAACTTTTTTCATGGTTGCTTGTACATTAGTCATGGTGTTAAATGTTTTCGCATATTTGCCCATGCGAATAGCAAAATTGTCCCCAAAAAGACCCCCTTTTGCTTCTGGGCCCAAATCTTTAGTAGCCAGTGAAGTAAGATTAGGGTCAATACGGAGTAGGATAGATTTTCTACGCTCTGCAGAGGGGGCCGTATTGGCATTGCCCAGTAGACAAAGTGTCCTTTGGGCCCAACCTCTGAGTTGGGGAACATCAGGAGATACTCCCGTGACACGGGAGTGTTCAAGCATTTCTAGCATTTGGGACAAAGGACCCAATGCATCCAATAATTTATCTTGACATAAACGGAATGAGAAATCCAACCCTTTACGGGGGTTCCAACCGGTATTAGCCAAGAATTGGATCATGTCCGGTTCAACATCCGGTGTTTGACAGATTAAACTTTTTGTAGAAGGTCTAGGGCACTCAGTGCGCATATTAGACCTGTCTTTTCGGGTTAAAGCCGTTCTGACATATTTATCAAGATATTTCTCAACCTTTTTTGTCAAAGCCCAGTCTGATGACCTTGGATGTTTTAATTTAGTCGGATTAAAAGAATCTTCATCCGATGAATCACCGGTCACAGATTTACGTGAAACTAAAGCGCCCGTGGAACCAGGAGATTCGGGCTTGCACTTCGTTAGGGTCCGCGGTTGTACCGTCAGAAACCCCTGAAGCTTCGGAATCTGATTCCGATGGGCCTGCATTCCTGGCTTTTTTCCAGGATCTCGCTTTTGATGCCCTGCGAGTGTGGGCTCTTTTGCGGGACCGTCCCTCGCGTTCATTTGTGGGAGAATCACCACCATCATCGTGAGATGCTGACCGACCCCTATGGGTACAGTGTCTCGTTTTATTTTTGGCTTTACCCGATTTTTGAGGGTTTTTGTTAGTATTTTCAGTACTGGGAGTCACCTCAGTAATCTTATTGCCCTCCTGTGGCATTGGAGAAATTGGTCCTGCATGTGAGGCCATAAAATTCGCAAAGGATTATGCCATAGCCATAACCCAGGGTTCAGTTTGTAAATTAGGCTCTCCTGGTCTGGAGGTACTATGGGTAGGAGTTATAGAATTAGGCAAGGGCAGCACAGGATCTAACCTGGGAGGAGGCATCTCTCTGGAATCGGAGGTTTCTGAACGTGCAGGGGAATGGGAGCGTGACATGTCTTCTCCGGTTTGCAAGCGACGCATTGTAGACATGAAGAGATTTGTGCTCTTTTTTCACTGCCCAGCGCGCGCAGCTACTGAAGTGGCTGTTGCTGGGCAGAATGGGCGGGAACTAACAAGCACGTTTAGCAGTGTAAAACAGGCTGTCGAGAAACAAGCCTTTCATGTGAGAAAAAACTTAGCGGTTTTATACAATATTAATGGAAAAGGTTCTGGTTATATGTAAAAACATCCCTAAACCTTTAAATGTGTTAAATTCCATTGGAAAAAAAGTATTACCTTAATAACCCCCCCCCGGTACCAGCCGGCGCCGAGGCACACTAACGAAATATATACATCTTAATTCGTTATGGGAGAGGGAAACCGCTATATTAATTGGAACTCAATTTATTTTAACTTAGCAGAGAGAAAATTTTGTATACTTATCTCTCCAGTGAAGCAGCAAGAAAGAGAGAAGAGATGAGGCAGCGCTGTCCGAATATGGGCATGGACTATACTATGTGCTATGGGGAGATCCGCAGATACCATTATAGTTTTTTGTTTAACTCTTGCTGCTGTGAAGTAGTAATAAAGAGATTTGGCATTAATATGAGCCTCCGTGTCTTGTAATAAAATCATATGTTTCCTTATTAATACACCAGAAATATATTATATTTATTACCATGATCACGATTATTAAAACCCAGCTTATCATTGTATGTGAACATTGATGTCAAATTTGAGTGTGGGATTGCTGGTTAAGTGCGACATTTCAATGGTTATTGGAAGCCGAAATCGTGGAAAGTCCTGAAGGAGATTCAGGCAAGAAGATGGTCACCATTCTGAGCCAGGTGGCCATCTTGTGCAGAATATTGGTTCACTTGAATATAACTAGGTAGATATTAGTTGGAATTAGAATGAAGTTTACATAGAGTCTTAGGAATGTGTTAGATCAGCAGTAAAAGCAATTAAAATAGGGGAGATCCGAGCCGTTGCTGGCACGGAGAGATAGGATGAGGGATGGATACATCAAGGTCACAGAAGCCTGCAGCTGGGACAACGAGGAGTGAGAAGACCAGACCAGGCCTTATCTAAACAAGCGCAAGGGAGGTGGGTACAGGCAGGATCTAGAGCAGAAGTAAATCTTCTTGTGTCAGAATATCATGAAGTCTGCCAATTTATGACCAATATATGGAATGTCTTTGTATTCAATTAAGGGAGGTACTGACCCACGTGGGGTGGAATAGTGTCACCGGGAGGTGGGCTAATTGGGATGTACCTAATTATGTATTCAGGGTATAAGACCTCATGTCAGGGGGTATTCGGGGCTCAGTCTTTGCGATTCAATCCTGTCTGAGCATCTGTGATATCACAATAAAGTTTGCCTTTCCTGAAGAGACTCGTGTTCAGTCAATCCTTGTCCGTGCCAGCCCGGCCTCGTCCCGAGTGAACCAAGTGGATTCCGGTTACATTTCCTGGGGGCTCGTGAGCCGGGATTCGGGCCTTTGCCGGTACGGCAACGACTGCTGGACACTGTAGCGGTTGACTGCAGGTGCGAGTGATCCCGCCGGTTGGGCGTCCGTTGAAGGCGAGCTGACATCTGCAGGCGCCAAGCAGGATTTCCTGTTCAGTGGACCTCGTCTCGTCCCAAACGGACTCCCGGCCCGGGAAGCTGGGACACCCCCGAGTCCGAGGAAACAGCAAGCAGCGTGGCGATAGGTAAAGTGTTTTCTTTGTTTGTATGTGTATTGGAGATACCGGTATAGTGGAAAACATCCGACCATAGTTGGATAAGGAAACCCGCAGCCACGGTTTCGTCGACATACCGAACCCGCCGCATACAGCACGGACATTGCACGGCAGATTAGAGTGCGCGTGTCTGGGCCCGGGGGAATCGGATGTTGACTAAGGTGTAGTTTTGAATCTGAGGGAGAGGGTAGCTACGTGGAGTTGCATTGTTATAGTCAGTGTTTGTAAAAAGAGCTTCTGCACGTGGACAAGGAAAGGAGGGGGGATTTCTGTGACTGGGCTGAAAGCCCTGAGTCAGTGCTAGTGTGTACGTCGTGTAGTGAAGGGGGCCAATTGGGGCCAGCGGTAGCTGCAGCGGGAGTGGTGCCGAGTGGGTGTATTGCCCATAGGCAAATTGGAATTGCAGACGGGAGTGTTGTTATAGAACGGGGTGCACATAGTCACAATCAGACAAGAGTTAGAGATCAATCAATTGGGTATAAGGAGCCAAGAGGAGGGACGGCGTGCCCTCGGCTAGTAGAAAGAGTAGAATTGTTTATGTATTGTTTTATGCTGGATGTATCTGGTACAGTATGTGCTGTGAATGCTGCTGAGAGTGTTGTGAGTGATTGTGCGCCTACTTGCCTCGCAAGGAAGCAAATCTGAGAGTGGCCTCCTAAAGTACGTTTCCGGTTCAGGCGACTGCAATCGGCTACTGACGGAGGAAGCGAATACGATATATATGATTTGTTGTCTGAAGTACCAGACTGTTGATATAAAGTGATTAAGTGATTGTGCTGAAAGTGATATCTGCATTGTGTAAAAAGAAAACTGTTCTTAAGAGTGATAATGGGTAACAGACCGTCTAAACCCAAGACGGCGAGAAAAGGCGAGACGCCCTTGGAGTATATGGTGCGGAATTTTGAAGAGTTGTATGCAACACATGATTATGGTATGAGTTTGAATAAGGAAAAATTTAAATTATTGTGTACAATAGTATGGCCACTGTTGGTTCCAGAATGGCCAGAACAGGGGTCTATGGACCCAGAGTTAATACAGAGAGTGCACTCCCAGATAACCGGGAGATGTGGTCATCCTGAACAGTACCCGTATATAGATATATGGAGGTATTGTGTGAAGGATAAAAGTCATTTTATAATGATGGCGGGACAAAACAAGAAACAGGTACCCCCGAATAATAAAAATAATGGTGAATATAGAAAAATGGTGTTGGTAGAATATCCGGAGGAGATTGATTCCCTGCCCCCACCCTATCCGTCATGTTATGGGGCAACCAGAGAGGCTCTGAGTGCCGCAGTTGCGCGAGCGGAGAGGGGGGAGCAGGCAGCTGCTATTTCCCGGCCGGCTCCCTCTGCTCCGGCTCGTGGTATCGAGGAAGAGGAAAAAGAGGAGGGGGCTACGGGTGGAGGAGACAGAGAGGTCCTACCAGAGAAGATTGAAATGCCCGATGGGAACGTATATAAACGAGTAACCCCAGAGGACAGCGAGGATGAGGGTGGAGATGTAAATCCAGGGGCCACCACTCGCGCAGCGAACAACATATATAAACCCCGAGATCCATATCATCACAACCCCAGCAAGAGTAAAATGCAAATGCCCCTGCGAGAAGTGCCAGGTCCTTTACTGGAAAATGGAGCACCTGGGCCAGTACAATACACATATGTCCCATTCACAACAACGGATCTATTTAACTGGAAAACACACACACCGCTGTACTCCGCTAACCCTGCAGCAGTGGCCAGTATGATAGAATCAGTAATGCTGACACATAACCCTACGTGGGCAGATTGTCAACAACTACTGCTGACAATATTCACAACTGAGGAAAGAGCCTGTATAAACAAATAGCGCGTGAAAAATTCTACTTGCCCAAGCCGTAGAAGATAGCAAGCCCCAGCCAGAAGCGTGGGCAGAGGAACACTACCCCAAAACAGATCCCAAGTGGCCATACAATACTGGTGAAGGTATTGCCCACCTACAGACATACCGGACAGCGGTAATAATGGGTGTTAAAGCGGGAGGGAAGAAACCCACGAATATGGGGAAAATAGCAGACATTGTGCAAGATCTTAAAGAAACCCCAAGTGCATTTCTAGAGAGATTACTAGATGCATATAGGATGTATAGTCCTATTGACCCTGAGGCTGCAGAGAATCAGCGGTTGGTTAATTCCTCCTTCGTGAGCCAGTCCCAAAAGGACATACGGAATAAAATACAGAGGTTGGACGGGTTTTTAGGCAAAGGTATCAGCGAATTAGTAGAAATTGCTAATAAAGTGTACCATAAGCGGGATTTAGAAGAAATACGGAAGCAAAAAGGGCACACAGGTGTGGTTGGGTACATGGGAACTGGAAGCGGGAGAGGTGCCCCGGACAGAGGGAGAGCAAGGGGTAGAGGGGGGAGAGGGAGAGGAGCCCCCATGGAACCCCTAGGGCGCAACCAGTGCGCATGGTGCCGGGGTGAAGGTCACTGGAAAAATGAATGTCCTTTACTTTTGGCTAAAAATGAGGTACAGGGAGAGGCTGGTGCCCCGGTAGGTCAAGCCTCAAATGGCCAGGTAACAAACGGCAGGTAGGAAAGAAGTGACGGTGCCGGGTCAGGGTTTGTTGGTTTGGCGGGAACGTCATTTGAAGGGCAAGGTATATATTGACACGGACCTGGGCCCATCCTGCTCGGTAATCACGAGCCCACGGTCACAGTGAGAGTGGGAGACAAAGACAAATTTTTTATGGTTGATACTGGTGCCGAATATTCTGTTGTAATGCAGCAAATTGCACCCCCAATGGGAAATGAGGTTGATATAATGGGAGCAATGGGGGTGTCTGCTAGGTACCCCTTTCTTGCTTCTCGAAAATGTAGTTTGGGTGGGCACAATGGGGAACATGAATTTTTGTACATGCCCGAATGTCCCATCCAACTCCTGGGGCGGGATATTCTTTGCAAATTGCAAGCCCAAATTACATTTCTTCCCGGGGGTCATGCTAGATTAGACCTGCAGGAGAGTGGCAGCTCTATATGGCAGTACAGCCCAGCCATCCAGAATACCCAACCTGTAAAAATTGCAGTAATTATGCCAACGGAAGAAGAATGACGCACGGCACCAACCCCGCCGGCCGCCCCAGACCCGTACACACTACTTTTGGGAATCCCTGGAGTCTGGGCAGAAGAAAACCCGCCCGGACTAGCTGTAAATATTCCTCCAGTGTATGTTGATCTGAAACCAGGCGCAACACCTGTGGCTCTAAGACAATATCATATCCCACAGAAAGCCAAGCAGAATATCCAGACACATTTGCAAAGACTTAAAGACCACGGGATATTGAAATTCTGTGTGTCACTGTGGAACACACCATTATTGCCAGTACAGAAAGAGGGCACACAAGAGTACCGCCCAGTCCAAGATTTACGGGCCGTCAATGAAGCCACAGTAACCCTACACCCTGTGGTTCCAAACCCATACAATTTATTGGCATTAATTCCTGGTGATACAAAATATTACACAGTGCTTGATTTAAAAGACGCTTTCTTTTGCATCTGCCTGGCTCCAGCAAGCCAGCCCCTTTTTGCGTTTCAGTGGGAGGAGTCTACTACGGGAGCGCGCCATCAGATGACCTGGACACGCCTCCCTCAAGGTTTCAAAAACTCGCCCACGATTTTTGGTTGCGCGTTCAGCCAGGACCTCCTGTCCTTCAATGCTCAGCCAGACAAAGTTATCTTGCTACAGTATGTAGATCATTTATTGCTTGCATCCCCTACAGAAAAAGACTGTCTCTCTGCCACAAAGGCCTTGCTGCATCTGCTGTGCCACGCAGGTTACAGAGTTTCCAAAAAGAAAGCACAAATATGCAAACAAAGTGTAAAATACCTAGGTTTACAATTAACAGGTACCAAGCGTGCATTGGGGGCAGAAAGAAAAGAAGCAGTATGCCGAATACCCCAACCAAAGACAAGGAGACAAGTCCGTGAATTCCTAGAAGCTGCAGGCTTCTGCCGCCTGTGGATCCCCAACTTTGCAGACATTACTAAGCCCCTTCATCAAGCCACCAAGGGGGAAGAGCATGACCCCTTCCTCTGGGAAGTAGAACAAGCGGCAGCTTTCCTGAAATTAAAAACTCTCCTGATGGAAGCTCCAGCACTGGGTCTGCCAGATCACAGCAAGCCCTTCCAGCTGTATGTGCATGAACACAACCAAACAGCCACATGAGTGCTGATTCAGAACTTTGGCTCATGGCCAAGGCCTGTGGCCTACCTATCCAAGCAACTTGACCCTGTGGCCTGCGGCCTACCCCATGTCTGAAAGCAGTGGCAGCCACCGCAATGCTGATAGCAGAAGCAGACAAGCTGACCCTTGGACAGGTTCTATACTGTTCCGCATAGAAGGCTTATCAATAAATTGCAATCTTTGAGCTTGGATTCCAATATTGTTGAATGGATTAGGCAGTGGCTGAGTGACAGGAAACAGAGGGTTGTGGTAAATGGAGTTTATTCGGCGCAAGGTCTTGTTACCAGTGGGGTACCTCAGAGGTCAGTATTTGGACCCATTCTATTTAATATTTTTATTAGTGATATTGCAGAAGGTATTAATGGAAAAGTATGTCTTTTTGCTGATGACACAAAGATTTGCAACAGGGTTGACGTTCCTGGAGGGATCAGCCAAATGACAAATGATTTAGGTAAACTAAAAAAATGGTCGGAGCTGTGGCAATTGAGTTTTAATGTGGATAAGTGCAAGATAATGCACCTGGGACGTAAAAACCCAAGGGCTGAATATAGAATATTTGATACAGTCCTAACCTCAACATCTGAGGAAAGGGATTTAGGGGTCATTATTTCAGAGGATCTAAGGGTAAGTAGTCAATGTAATAGAGCAGCAGGAAATGCTAGCAGAATGCTTGGTTGTGTAGGGAGAGGTATTAGCAGTAGGAAAAGGGAAGTGCTCATGCCCCTGTACAGAGCACTGGTGAGACCTCACTTGGAGTACTGTGTGCAGTACTGGAGACCGTATCTCCAGAAGGATATAGACATCTTAGAGAGAGTTCAGAGAAGGGCTACTAAAATGGTGTACGGCTTGAAGGAGAAAAGTTACCAGGAAAGGCTTAACGATCTTAACATGTACAGCTTGGAAAAAGGCGAGACAGAGGAGATATGATAGAAACATTTAAATCCGTAAAGGGAATCCACAAGGTAGAGGAAGGGAGTATATTTAAAAGGAAACAAAGTAGCAAAACAAGAGGACATAGTCTTAGATTAGAGGGGAAAAGGTTTAAAAGTAACATCAGGAAGCATTATTTTACTGAGAGGGTGGTGGATACATGGAACAGTCTTCCAGTTGAAGTGGTAGAGGCCCAAACAGTAATTGAATTTAAGCAAGCATGGGATAGGCATAAGGCTATCCTAAACAAAAGATAAATCCAGGTAAAGTATCCATGTAATTGGGCAGACTAGATGGGCAGAAAGGTTCTTAGCTGCCGACATTTTTCTATGTTTCTATGTTTCTATGTTCTTCATGTCAAAGTGCCACATGCAGTCAAAGCCCTGCTTGATGTAAAAGGAAGTTACTGGTTCAGCAATAGCCGGATGACGAAGTACCAAGCCATGATGTGTGAGAATCCACGGGTTCATTTGGACCTCATCGCTACCTTGAACCCTGCTACACTACTGCCTGACTGTGAAGAGGATCCAAATCATGAATGTCTCCAAGTCGTGGAAGAAGTATTCAGTAGCAGACCAGATCTGAAAGACGTACCCCTATACAAATACGATCTACAGTTATTCACTGATGGAAGCAGCTACATGGATGATGGGAAGAAAGTCTCCGGCTATGCAGTTGTCTCAGCACAAGAAATCATCGAGGCAAACCCCCTGCCAGGACAAACGTCAGCACAGCTGGCTGAAATAATAGCCCTCACCAAGGCCCTGGAAATCTCTGAAGGCAAAAGAGTGAGCATCTATACTGACTCCAAATATGCCTTTATGACTGTCCATGCACATGGTGCACTCTACAAAGAAAGAGGCCTGCTTACTTCCTCAGGACTACAAATCAAGTATGCAGCTGAAATCGCAGCCCTTCTGGAAGCTGTATGGAAGCCAAGTGCTGTCAGTATTATGCACTATCGTGGCCACCAGAAAGGTCATGATGAAATCCCAAGGGGCAACAGGCGCGCTGACCAAGCCGCAAAAGCTGCTGCAAAACCATTAATACCACCTAATCAAGCCAAGGTCCTGTTCTGCAAGTAAGAGGCTCAATTTCCCATGCCTAATTACGAATTCTACATGAATTGGTGAAAATTTGAACCAAAAGGTGAATTTATTGAAACTATTTTGCACAAGTGGCACAGCAATTATGAACTATTAGAAGGAAACCATGATTATATCCAGTGGCTTTTACCAACACAGTCCCAAGGCCGAAATTTCTACTCCACTCCTCTGAACCCACAAGAAACACGTCTCATGATAGACACCTTAGAAGTTCAGCAAAGACTCCGCAGAGCATACAAAATGATGCTGAAATTCTTCGGCGTAAAAATAGTGGGGGAGGATGGAGAAGATACAGAAGTAACCTAAGTTGAACGGGCAGAAAATTTCACCTCACGTTTTGACAATCTAACAGCCAACCCTCATAATAATTTGAGGATCACATGAATACTGCTAAGTTTGGGAGAATTGGGAGCAGAAGAATACCAAGCCCCGTTGGTAAGATTCTTCCTCAAGGAGACCCTCATCAAGAACAAGCTACCAAGGATGAAGAAGAGTGTGATGAATTTCTTCATACCAGCAGTAAGGGATACGCAGAAGAGGCAAGCTTTGCTGTTCTTTGCCTGGTGATACTATTTCCCAAAAGAAGAATTCATCTGGGGAAACCAGGAAGAATTGGCAAGATACAAAGCAGCATCAGTGGTGGCTGCACTCCTACCGGCGCCACTGAGTGAATGGACACCTGTGTACTCAGAGAAAGAGAAGAAATGGCTGTCAGAAGAACAAGGTGGATATGGAGAAGATGGATGGTTCCAGTTGAAGAGTGGACAAATAGTCCTGCCAGCCACATTGGCACCTGAGATGGTGAGAGCGCTTCACGCAAGTACCCATGGAGGAAGAGAAATGATGGAACAACAGTTGGAGCCACATTTCTATGTGCCAGCGATGTCAGTAATCTGCAAAGCAATAGCCCAGCAGTGCGTGACATGTGCCAAGAATAATCCAAGAACAGGCCCATCTCAACCTCCAGGGAAACAGCCAATCGGGCTGTCCCAATGGTGTCAATACAGATAGACTTCACAGTGCTGCCACCCTGCAAGGGATATAAATATCTACTGGTAATGTTGTGTACTCTCACTGGATGGGTGGAAGCCTTCCCGACAAGGACAGAGAAGACAACGGAAGTGGTGAAGAGCTTAATGAAAGAAATAATACCACGCTATGGACTTCCCCTCAAGATAGGGTCGGATAATGGCCCAGCATTCATACAGAACTATTTACAACAGCTCGCCCGCCTGTTGGGAATCACCTGGAAGGTACATACAGCTTACAGGCCCCAAAGCTCGGGAAAAGTCGAAAGAATGAACCACACACTAAAAACTTTGATGTCCAAACTGTGCCAAGAGACGTCACTAGGCTGGTTGGATGTGCTGCCAATAGTCCTATTGCACATTAGGTGCAGGCCAACTCCCCAATTGAAGCTAAGTCTGTACGAGCTTATGTTCGGACGGCCTACCCCTCTGATTAACGGACTAAGGGGGGACCTTCGGGCATTAGGGGAAACTAAACTAAATGATCAGGTTGTACTGTTGGGTAAATCAATGCAGAAATTGAATACTTGGGTGGGAGATAATGTACCTCACTTTTTGTATCCCCCATTGCATAAGTATTGTCCAGGTGACTCGGTTTGGGTGAAGGAGTGGAAAAATGACCCACTAGGCCCAAAATGGAGAGGTCTTTACCTTGTCCTGTTATCAACCCCCACAGCAGTGAAGGTTGCCGAGGTGGTCCTGTGGATACATCACTCCAGACTGAAGGTAGCTGCAGCCAATCCTGAACCAGAGTGGAAGGTCGTCACCAGCGAGACCAATCCATTGAGGCTAAAGCTGACAAAGACCGCAGTTGTGAGCACCTAAAAGACTCAACAAGTGGGTGTTTTGATGGACACAATAATGCCTGACCACCCACCAACGGAGGAGCAAAGGGATCCCCCAAGGGATACCCCAAGGGCTATTTTTAGGGGCCCTGCCCTGACCCTTGATCATCCAGAGATGACTTTTACTTTTGAATTTCCGGTGGGGAGGGATTGGGTTTATGTGACTGTGAAAAGAATTGCCCAAGGGATTTTGACATTTGGGGCATTTCTGGTACTGATGTTGTACCTTGCAAATTTGATTTATGGACTAACCCATGGGACCTGCCCCAGGTGCCCAAGCACAACTGACAAAGTCGACACCTCCCAAGTTGGGAATGATACACATCCAAAAGTGGAGAACTACACTATGCAAAGATACCGGCGAGATGCGGACCCAGAGATTACCCGACAAGGACATTTACTTGTGAAGTTTAAATATGAATATGCCAAAAGTCTGGGCAAACTGCGTGTTGGGTGTGTAGTAGACTGCACCCAGAGACAATCCATATACCATTTGCCTCTGTCCCAATGAATTTAAGTATGTTTGCGTCGGGAAATGTCACAATACATGCTTTTGATGAACCACGAGAAAAACCAGAGGCATTCACTCCCGGGTATCCAATAACAGGACCAGTATACCCACCAGAATGGTGCTTTCAATTAGGACCAGATAAAGAAACAAGTAATTGGGGGGGGGGGGGTTGTGTAATTCAAGTAGGTTCAATTGGACATCATATATTTACAGATTCAATATAAAGGAGCAGGTCAATTTTCTATATATATACGATGTAGAAAGTTCACTAGAGACCAAGAATTGGTAGTTGCGAATGTAACCAATGGCAGGCAGAGTGCATTGGACATGATGAGACGATTGAGACAACTGATGTTAGAAATATCAAAAGGAACACTACATTTATCACCATTTATATTGGAAGGGGGTACCAGGTGTGTTGTGAAAGGATGTGTTACACATGGGTACCACCTACAATAACGGGAATGTGTTATCTGGCTAAACTGATTCCAATTCAGAGAGTAAGGGGAGATGACACTGATACAGACACTGCACTACACCCTAGGTACCCACTGGTGTTTGAGAAACAGAAGAGAGAGTTGTTTAAGAAAGCGGATCGGGTGTGGGCATGGTTCCCAGCATGGACTGGATGGGGAAGAGAGTTGATGGCAAGAATGAACAGTTATGCCAGTCTGACGGACAAGATTTTGAATAAGACTAGTATGGATATTCAGTTGCTGAACCTGGAAGTACGAGAGATACGAAAGGTACAAATGATACATGATATGGCACTGGAACAGATCAGTGCAGCTCTGAATGGACTTTGTGAGATGACAATGCATTATGAATGTTGCACATTCATCAAGAACACCACACATGACGTCCCTGACTATTACCAGGTAATCCAAGATCACCAAGAGAAAGTAGCACAGTTGCAGAACACAGCAAGACGGATCGCTGCTGAAGGCTGGAATCCACTCCGTGGGTTCGGAGCAATCGGAGATTGGTTCGGATCCATCCTGAGATTTATTTCACAGATTGGATCCATGATTTTGATGTTGGTGGTGATCTTGGTCATAGGGACACTACTGTAACGCATAGGGCTATGTCTATGGCCACTATGCAAGAGAGCACTGACATCTACACAGACACAAAAGATACCACTGATAATCCCACAAAACATGTTCCCAACAAAAATAGGTCCCCTAAAGTACGAGGAGTTCAAGGATAACACTAGTGGAGTGTAGTAGCTACAAGTCTCAGGAGGAGAACCTGAGACTTGAGCCAAGGGGGGAATGAAGGAGATTCAGGCAAGAAGATGGTCGCCATTCTGAGCCAGGCGGCCATCTTGTGCAGAATATTGGTTCACTTGAATATAACTAGGTAGATATTATTTGGAATTAGAATGAAGTTTACATAGAGTCTTAGGAATGTGTTAGATCAGCAGTAAAAGCAATTAAAATAGGGGAGATCCGAGCCGTTGCTGGCACGGAGAGACAGGATGAGGGATGGATACATCAAGGTCACAGAAGCCTGCAGCTGGGACAACGAGGAGTGAGAAGACCAGACCAGGCCTTATCTAAACAAGCGCAAGGAAGGTGGGTACAGGCAGGATCTAGAGCAGAAGTAAATCTTCTTGTGTCAGAATATCATGAAGTCTGCCAATTTATGACCAATATATGGAATGTCTTTGTATTCAATTAAGGGAGGGACTGACCCACGTGGGGTGGAATAGTGTCACCGGGAGTTGGGCTAATTGGGATGTACCTAATTATGTATTCAGGGTATAAGACCTCATGTCAGGGGGTATTCGGGGCTCAGTCTTTGCGATTCAATCCTGTCTGAGCATCTGTGATATCACAATAAAGTTTGACTTTCCTGAAGAGACTCGTGTTCAGTCAATCCTTGTCCGTGCCGGCCCGGCCTCGTCCCGAGTGAACCAAGTGGATTCCGGTTACAGTCCTACATTTTTTATTTTAGGAGTAGACCCCTGTAGCCACACACAAGGTTTATCAACAACTGCATGAAAAGGGAGGTGACAGCTCTCCTTCGTCCACATCCCACAGGGAGCTGTTTTTTTGGGCATTTACAGTATCTGTAAATATAGAGGGAACAATGATAAAGAACATTAATTTACAGGGTTATTCAAAGAGCTCCGAATTGCTGCCGAAATTTAACCGACCACTGAAATTCAGCGTTCGGTTACCTTTCCTGGCCTTTCGGCTATTCAGAGAGCAGGGAATTCGCCAAATGTTGGAGATTTGCCTGCATATACGGTGCCTGGTCGGTACCTGTTCGAGGGTAGTGAAATCTCCATAGAGAAGCAATGCTTCGTCTATTCATAAAACAAAAACCAGCAGTGAAAAGTTGCCGAATTGCCCTGCCATTCGGTGGTTTCAATCAACAGGTTTATTCAGGTGAATCCCATAGGCTTCAAAGTTAAAAATATTCCCGTTTTAGTTCAATATCTAATAAACCGCTGATTATAATATTCTGCAGTAAAAAGTCTCTTTATTTTTAGATTTTTTAGGATCTTTTAGGCATTTTTCGGGATTTTTTTGCACAAATTTTTTTTCGTTTTTTTAAAATAGTTTTTTCTTTTTTCTGTAACAGCCCTTTTTATTATCATTCATTGGATCTTATACAGTTGTGTTCAAAATTATTCAACCCCCACTGAAATTGAGTGTTTTGGCCAGTTTGACATTGATTTTGATCATTCAGTCATCTTGCTTACAATTAAATCAAAGAGGCACGTGTAGGTCAGACAAATATAACATAACATTTATAATGAAATAACCACAAATGTCTTTTCTGTGCTCACATCATTATCAGTTTTATTCAACTCCCAAGTGACATTCAATCTTAGTACTTAGTACAACATCCTTTTACAGTTATAACAGCTGGCTTAGGCTTGCGCACTGCAACTACTTTCTTTAAGTCCCACCAGAGGTTCTCAATCGGATTTAAGTCAGGTGACTGCGATGGCCACTCCAAAATGTTCCAGCCTTTAATCTGCAACCATGCTCTAGTGGACTTGGAGGTATGCTTGGGATCATTGTCCTGTTGAAAGGTCCAACGTCTCCCAAGCCTCAGGTTTGTGACGGACTGC
The DNA here is from genome assembly GCA_009667805.1 of Leptobrachium leishanense. Classification (NCBI taxonomy): domain Eukaryota; kingdom Metazoa; phylum Chordata; class Amphibia; order Anura; family Megophryidae; genus Leptobrachium; species Leptobrachium leishanense. The sequence goes on from CM019065.1 coordinate 349,487,644, forward strand.
ATCACATTGTCATCCAATATCTCCTGGTACTGAAGAGAATTCATGGTAACTTGCACACGCTGAAGCTTCCCTGTACCTGCAGAAGCAAAACAGCCCCAAAGCATGATTGACCCCCCGCCATGCTTCACAGTAGGCAAGGTGTTCTTTTCTTCATAGGCCTTGTTCTTCCTCCTCCAAACATAGCGTTGATCCATGGGCCCAAACAGTTCTAATTTTGTTTCATCAGTCCACAGAACACTATCCCAAAACTTCTGTGGTTTGTCCACATGACTTTTGGCATACTGCAGTCGACTCTTCTTATTCTTTGGAGACAGCAAGGGGGTGCGCCTGGGAGTTCTGGCATGGAGGCCTTTTCTTTATGCAGTGTGCGCCGTATTGTCTGAGCTGAAACTTCAGTACCCACATCTGACAAATCTTTTCTCAGTTCCTCAGCAGTCACACGGGGACTTTTCTCCACTCTACGCTTCAGGTAGCGCACAGCAGTCGAAGTCAGCATCTTCTTTCTGCCACGACCAGGTAGCGTGTCAACAGTGCCCTTTGCCTTGAATTTGCGAATGATGCTTCCTATGGTCTCTCTTGGTATGTTTAACATCTTTGCAATCTTCTTATAGCCATTGCCCTTCCTGTGAAGAGTAATCACCTCTTCTCTTGTCTTCCTGGACCATTCTCTTGACTTCACCATGTTTGTAACCACACCAGTAAATGTCTAGAAGGAGCTGAGTATCAGTCATTTTAAAGCTGCCTAATTGGTGCTTATTATGCTTTATTGCTGCTCCGTGACATCCACAGGTGTTTTCAATACCTGATTGAAAACACTTGAATGAACCTCTGTTCTTCAGAGTGGTAGTCTTTAAGGGGTTGAATAATTGTGTCAATGAAGAATTCACAAAAGAAACATTTACTACTGTATTACAAAACCAATTGATGTCATTTTAGTTGCATATGGTTCTTTAAAAAGTCCTTGTAGGATTTCATTCTGAATACAATTACAAATGTACACTAAATTCCCTAAAACCCTTTACAGCATTGGGGGTTGAATAATTTTGAACACAACTGTATGTAAATTTCATACATTTTCGTTATGTAGTTTCTTTGCAAACAGCGTTTCACTTTTCAAACATTCAAGCATACTGGGTTTTTTTTCACTCCATTCGTCTGCGGTGTTGGGTTTTTCCTCTGCACTCTGATCAGCTCCTGCTCGGGTTTCTCCGGCATGTTTGGCGGGGTTAATCCAGATGTTTTTGCGAGTTTCGGTGTGCGTTCGCCTGGGTTTTGCGGTGAGTGTTCGTTGGGTTTGAGGCGGGGTTTTCCCTGCACTACAATGGCCCTGTGGTGCTTGCTGAATACACCGCAGGGTCGCCGAAATGGGATCGCCAAATCGCCCCGAATTGAAGAGAACGAAAAGTCACAGTACGTGCGGTGACTTTTCGATTCTCTTTGAATAACCCTGAGAGTTTGCTTGCTGCTGCCTCATCCATCATCACCACTTTACATTTTGTCGAAGCTGCCCTGCAATAGAGGATCTAACGTCATCAGACCTCATATGGGTAGTGCTTCTACTTCCTCAATTTAATGTAAATTCCTCCTAGGATTTTACCTGTGGGGTTGGAACATGACAGAATAGAGTCAAACTTGGCAATTAGGAAGGAAGAGGTAAATTATAGCTACTGATAAAGGCTTGAACTCTAACAAAAAAAAGATGTGGGAGGATCATCAATAGCAGCGCATGGAAATGTCATACAAAAATATCACCTGGCAAGAAGCTTTTATGAGTAATGTGGCGAGTGTTATTTTTATAACTTGGTTACTGAAAAAAAAACACCAAAATGCAGGGAATACACTTGGGCCATATTACATTCATAACACTAACGATAGCGCTCACCTATGTGAACGTTAACAGTAGCTCTGGTTTCCCTAGAGCGGGCGCACGATATTACAATCGAACACTATTGGGTTAAATAAAAACATTAGTGATTCGGATCCTGCTCTTTTCAGCGCTAGGTTACTGTACTTTGAGCTCCCTATCCTTAACATGTGGAGCGCAAAGTGTTAATTAGCGTTATGATTACAAAGTCCTAACGCTAATTACGCCAAGCTGCGGTTAACTGAAAAGTTACCCACAGCTAGGAGCTGGTGCTAATTGACACCGCTTCTGCAGAATAGGTCAGAACCAGCTGAAATCCCCCCAAAAAAATCTCATACTCGCCTTTCATCCCGCGGCGAGAACGGTGGCTACATCCTCTTCTTCTTGCTGCCGGGAGCAGAGAGAGATGGGGAAAAAAACTCCCCCAGTCTCCCTCTGCGAATCACTACGCCGACCTGCGGATCTTGCAGGGCGAGATTCTGCAGGTCATGTGACCAGCAGCAGAAACCTCCATGGACTCCTTTGGACTCCATGGAGGGAATGCTCCCGGCAGCACTTAACACTGCCGCAAGCATTCTGAGGCTTAGCACCATCTTACGGGGAAGGCTGCTGGTTTAGCACCTGTACCATAACCTACAGGCACAGTTTTTTTCTCCTTAGCGTCCCTGTTTTAGCCTGATGATTGTAACATAGCCCTTGGTTTTCTAATGACACAGTCAGAGGATAAGTAAGTGAGGATAAGATTTACTTTAACCCCTTCCAGGAACGGATTTGCATCTCAGGAGCCTGCAGGCATGGAAATGTGGAGCTCCCCTAATGCCACCCCCTAAAAAAAAATACTTTTCAAATTTTCATTTTGGGGCAAACTAAAAAAAAAAAAATCTGATGTCTTAGTTGAGTTTGTGCAGCGACATTGTGTGTTTTATATGTAAAAGCGTATATTGCCTCTGCTGTAAAACAGAGAAAAAAATACATTTTGCATTTACTTTTTTCTCAGTTTTTTATACATTGCATGTTTGGTATCATTATAAAGACCAGACTCTGACCTTTGTAATGCCAACTCAGTTAACCTTGTGCAGTGTACAATTCAGAGATGCAGGTTCCAATGTCCCTCTGTCTCTCCTCATTGCAGCGCCACGGTCTAGGTAGTCGATGAAACAATGCGTTGCATCATCTCTTCCACACTTGCTGGCAGTGTGGGAAATGAGAAGGCGAGTTAACGCAGCATCACTGTTCACTTTATAATTTTAAACTGAATAATATTGCTGTGTTAGAAAAAAAAGAGAATAATATTCTTTTATTTATTAAATTTTTTACATAAATCTAACCAGATTATATTTGATATTACTTGAAAGGCCATAATCTGGCCTTTCCAATGACACCTCATATGTCCCTCTAGCCCTTAGGGCTCCAGTGATACAGTGGTCTAAATGATTGCAAACTGTAAAAAATAATATATATATATATAATTTTTTTTACAGAGCAAGGCACCCTCTTGTGGCAGGCACCTGTAGGCACATGCCTACTCTACCTAGTTATAAATCCGGCTCGCCTCTGACCCCTTCACTGCTGAGCCATTTCACACTGAGCTAATTTTGTGCTCAGCTAATTTTGACCGTTTTTGCTCATCACTTTTAAAGTAATTTGAAGTCATGCTTTATTGTAGGACTCAAACAAATTATATATCCTTATTTTCAGCAGACTCGGCAGATTCAAAATATATCATTAGTATATGTATACATCATGTCCTGTCAGAATGCTATAAAAAAATGTAAAAACAAATGTAAATTTACGTTCAGATTTCAATCATTTACAGCGTGTAAAATATTTTTTTTTACATTTTATCATCCGAGCCTTTGTGGTTATATAGTCTAGGGGGCATTCTAGAAATAGGAACCTGTTACTGCATTTTTCTGAGAACATACAAATTTTAACTAAAACTGAAAAAAATGAATTTGTTTGCTTGTATCTCGTCTCACTGGGCCGGTTACAAACCTCACGGTAAAATAGGGATGCTAACAGGGAACTTCAGCACCTTGCACCGGAACGAAGCGCTATACCCACAGTTATACTCGCAGTAGCGCTTCCGTGCCGCCACCTTTCCCATAGTATGAGATATGATAGAAACATTTAAATACGTAAAGGGAATCCACAAGGTAGAGGAAGGGAGTATATTTAAAAGGAAACAAAGTAGCAAAACAAGAGGACATAGTCTTAGATTAGAGGGGCAAAGGTTTAAAAGTAACATCAGGAAGCATTATTTTACTGAGAGGGTGGTGGATACATGGAACAGTCTTCTAGTTGAAGTGGTAGAGGCCAAAACAGTAATTGAATTTAAAAAAAGCATGGGATAGGCATAAGGCTATCCTAAACAAAAGATAAATCCAGGTAAAGTATCCATGTAATTGGGCAGACTAGATGGGCAGAAAGGTTCTTATCTGCAGACATTTTTCTATGTTTCTATGTTCAGCCAAAACATGCATCATAATGTGTGTAGCTAATATCTGTGCCATAATGTGAGCTGAGGGAACGTGGAATTAATACACCTGCCAGTCCTAAAAACTCCAGGATCGGATACTAGAGGTTTGCGTTTCGTTTCGAATCGCAATTCATCTGAAATTCCGCCGATTCATACTTTAGAAGTAGTTCCGAAATAGCGTATCAATTTCATCCAAGAAGACTTGCATCCGAAATGTAACGAAATGGTATATGACGAATTCGATTCGTCATAACGAAATCGTTTTGACGTTTCAGACAGGTGCAAAACTGCACCGTAGACTATTTCCCTGTCCATTGGCCTGTTTTTCTGAATTCAATAGATTCAAAACCACAGGCCAACTGACAGCGAAATACGGTGCACTTCGGCTCACTTGGGCGAACTGTATAAAGGCATCATTAATTTCAATAGTTTTCTTGGAGATAATTTCGCTGCTGCCAAAGTGCATCTAACCCATATCTAACACTAATTAAGCAGCATTTGTTGATTTCTTTAGTGATCCGAATTGATCCGAATCAACCCGAAATTCCGAAATTAAGCAGTAGTTAAATGAATTTCGTTTCAGATTAATTATTTTAGCCATGCACACCTCTACCGGGTACTTGTTGATATCAACTAACAGCTCTCAAATATCACTTGATCTAATAGCACACTTAGCACATTTCGCTCGTAATGGAGCCAGTAATAGGGAGCTGCACAACACATGGTTAATTTTTCTGTTACCAGCTTGTCCCAATGTATATAAAGTCGATTATTGTTTGTCTTAACAATTAGTCTGTTGTTGTAAAACCAGAGATACTAAAAGTGAAACAGCAAACTGTTTATTGACTAAATGTTTCCAAAGTACTTAGAAATGAATGTTAGTGGAAATATATCACGTCCTACTTCAATGACATTTAAAAGGATGAAAATCTATTTTGATATTATAACAAAAAAATGTACATTAAGCTAAAGAAACATATGAGAGCTGGTATAATATAAGCAGAAAATCACACATTCTGCATGTTTGTCAACTTCAAACTCAGCTATCTCTCAAAACACAAGCATATTCTTCTTGCATTCTAAAACAACAGCCAAATCCCCCGGGCACGAAACAAGAAAAAGATAAAGACGACAAAGACAAGATCTTCAGATGTGGTTGCATGACACTGACATCTAAATAAGATTATATTTGTTAGGATTCTGTCTGGGATGTACCGGTATGAGCTCTGGATACAGTGACACAGTTTCGGGGAAGACAAGGGCAACACATAGAAGCAGAACAAGGAAAAAAGGTGTCATCTGCGCTCGTTTCTATGTGTTCCATGTAGAACAAAACTGAGGTTTTTGTTTGTTTCAATGGCCATTGCAACGTAAGCTCACTCGCCACTTCACGGCACCTCTTTACCGCTGTAAAGAGGTGCCGTGAAGTGGCGAGTGAGCTTACGTTGCAATGGCCATTGAAACAAACAAGAACCTCAATTTTGTTGTACATTAAACATATAGAAACGAGCGCAGATGACACCTTTTTTCCTTGTTATGTTTGATACATTAACTGGGCTGTTACTCTTGGCAGTTGCTGCCGCTCCGGTGAGTATGGGCGCGACGCCATTTTTTCTGTATTTATGTATATCATGCTTGTAACACCAGTCCGTCGTTCTGCAGCTGTTCCTCTTTCCATGTTTTTGTTTTTAATCCCAAATAGGAAGTGTTTGGTGCGTGTATAAATAAAACCCACCATATCTTTGCCTCTCCTTGGCTGAAAAGCAGCAGGAGGGGCTTGGAGCTGCTCAGTAGAGCGGCCTTTTGGTACATGTTAGGTACTCACTCTGTAAAGAGGTGCCGTGAAGTGGCGAGTGAGCTTACGTTGCAATGGCCATTGAAACAAACAAAAACCTCAGCTTTGTTGTACATGGAACACATAGAAACGAGTGCAGATGACACCTTTTTTCCTTGTTATGTTTTATACATTAACTGGGCTGTTACTCCTGGCAGTTGCTGCCGCTCCGGTGAGTATGGGCGCGACGCCATTTTTTCTGTACATAGAAGCAGAGGCTAGACTGGGGCAAAGAGAAGCAGGCAGAAAAAAGGGATATAGAGACATAGAGGGTAACACAACGGTGACTGTCAGCAAAAGGCAGGAACACGGCTAGCAGGAACATGGGTGACTGGCAGGAACAGAATCAGGATCATGGGATACAGCAATATTTGAGCAGAGAGCAGACTACAGAATAGGGATGTGCATGGCTAAAAAATTTGTTTTGTTTCATTATATTTTTAAATTATTTCATTTTTGTAATTTTGGAACTAATTTAATTTCGTATTTCGTTTCGTTTTGGATCGATTTGAAATTTTCGAATCGATTTGAAATTTCGAATTTCATATATCAATTCGATAGTTGATATCAATTCGAATTTTGGATCACTAGATAAAATCTCAATTAATCAAATTTTGCTGTTAAAAGAAAAGCTAGGGTTAAATTTTAAGCTGTGTCACAGATTTAGTTTTTGAGTCAAATTAAACAGTGAAACAAAATTAATTTGTTTCATAAATTCCTTTGCTTACTATTACTTATATTGTAAGTTAAGATCAATTCGATAGTTGATATCAATTTGATAGTTAATTTCAAATTCAATAGTTGATATCATTTCTTCAAATTTTTCATTTATGATGATGACACAGTGTAAAACGAAATAAATTCGTTATATACCGTTTCGTTCTGAATTCGTATCGTATCGATACGTTATTCGGAAAGTACTTCCGAATACGAATTATCACATTTCATTCCAAATTCCAAATTATTCTGAAACGAATGCACATCTCTACTACAGAACCACTTATCAGGAGAAATCCTCTTATAATGCTGAAGCACTGAGTTTGGGGTGTGACTTCCTTTTGTGGAGACCTCAGGTCAGACGAGGTACACCTCAGGCTTCTTGGAGTCAGCAAGAACAGTGTGGTTGGATTCTCTGAATCCTGGAGTTGAGTCCAGGCTTATCACAAAACATGATAATGGAATAGCTCTTAAGAGTGCTGGATATGGGCCTTCTTATGGTGACGCCAAGTTGCCTGGCGAGGGGCATGACAATATTACCCTGATAAGACATGCAAAAGCAGAACACGTGTTTCTGCTTTTGGTGGGGGTTGGAGAGGGTGGAGAAGTAGGAAGCAGGTTGGCTACCAAGAGAAATATATATACTTGATAGGACAAGACAGGCTTATAACCAAAATTGATTCTCGAACTAGCCAGGGTAAATACCCAAAATGATTTCTCCAACTAGTGGGTCAAAAGTGAAAACAGATGTTCTGGCAAAGCAGCAACATTATCTATGCAGATGAATACAGAGAGAGCCTACTAAAAACATAGAGCATGGTGAATGTTTAGAGACCATGACAAATATGTTGTAAGTGGACAGGTTTTTGTCCTGAATAATTTTTTAAAGTTGTCCTTTTTGACAAACCATCATTAAATTCATAATACCGCTCCTGCCTCGTAAGTAAAACCTGGCAGGCTGATTTCTGACTCACCTGAAATCCCCTGGTGGACTGGGGGTTTCCACACAGGCAAACTTTCTATAATCACACACAACAAACCAGGACTCTTGACTGATGCAAAGACATTCCTGCGCAAGCACAGACTTCTTGTGAATATATATCATTCAGATTGCCATTTTGTTGCTCAACACTTTGAAGGTCACTCGGAAATCTCCTTATTTACCATGAAAACATACATGAAAGACATAGACATCTGGTGACTGTGCCGGCTACTCCATTAGACAGAATGCCAGCTGGCGACTTCTTCCCTAAATAATTCTGGAATTGTTTGTACTGGTGCTTTGGGTCATCGTCCTTTTGTAGGAGGACTTTGGCTCCTATTAAGCATCTGCCACGTGATATGGCTGGCATTGGAAATTGGAGTGATAGCCCTCATTCAAGGTCCCTTTTACCCTGTATGAATCTCCCACTTTACTACAAACAGAGCACCCCTAGACCATCACATTGCCTCCATCATGCTTGACAGATGGCATCAAGGGCTCCGCCAGTATCTTTTCATTTGGTCTGCGTCTCAAGAATGTTCCACTTTTGTGATCTGAGCACCTAAAACTTACAGGTCTATTCAAAGAAAGGTGAAACTCAGGAGAATGACTAGAGAAGTGAAAATTCTAGGACAAATAGCCAAACCAGAAAAATGCTGTCACGGACCGCGCTGGTATCGCGGGCCGCGCTGGATCTAGGGGGCGCCTGGCAGCGGCTTCCTCGCTGCTCGCTGGCCAGGCGCCGAGTAATAACGCAGCCGGCTGCGCTCACGTGGGACGCCAGGGGGCGGGGACTGGCGTGACGACGCGGACCCGCCAAGTTTAAAACCCAGCTTCACTATTCACCGGTGCCCTGACGTGGTATCATTATCCCGCAGAGCTCTCGTGTGTCTTGTGTGTTCAAGTTTGAATTTCTTTATTCTATCTGTGAGCCTTGGCTTTGGCAAACTTATAACTAATCTGTGTATGACCCCTGGCATTGGCAACAAACCACTCTGTGTATGACCCCTGGCATTGGCAAACGAACTACTCTGTGTATGACCCCTGGCATTGGCAAACGAACTACTCTGTGTATGACCCCTGGCATTGGCAAACGAACTACTCTGTGTATGACCCCTGGCATTGGCAAATGAACTACTCTGTGTATGACCCCTGGCATTGGCAAACGAACCACCCTGTGTATGATCCCTGGCATTGGCAAACGAACCAGCCCTGTGTATGACCATTGGCATTTGGAAAACGAACCATTCTTGTGTCTGACCCCTGGCATTGGCAGTGACACTTCCCACGCTTCTGCTCCTAACTTCGGTATTGAGGTCAGTCTGTGTGGCACCCGAAGCACACATCAGACTACCTCTTATATTACTAGGGTCCAGGGGGGAACGAACTATCCTAGAACCTTATATATATATCTGGTATTCTCTCTTGTATGTGCTCTGTACTGCCATTCTAGTAATCTGTCTAGTAGAGCCGACCACTCAAGGATCGGAAGGTTAGAGAGTGACCTGCGTATAGGGACCACTACTTTGGGTATCAGGGGGATCCGTGACATTACGTCAGGGCCAATGGATCCCGCAGACCTCTCTACCCAGTTGGCACGTATTGCAGCCAGACAAGAAGAGCAGGACCATAGGATGGACCAGATTTCTCTCGCTCTGTTAAATCGGTCCAATACAGGTACCACAAACCCTCCAGACCCAGTATTGCCTAGGGTCAGTTCGGTCTCTCCCGAAGGGAATAGGCTTTGTATGAAAGCACCGTTACGATATGATGGTACACCAAATTTATGCCGGGGCTTTCTGACCCAACTGGAAATCTTGTTCGAAAATAACCCAGGATCATGTATGTCAGATAAAGCTAAGGTGGGCTATCTGATTAATCATTTAACGGAGAAAGCTTTTTGTGGGCTACGCCCTTGTGGGAGAACAAGAAACCCATCATATACGATTATGAGGGTTTTACCTCAGAGCTTAAACGCACCTTTGACCCCTCTAGAAGGGCTACTAATGCGGGGAGATCCTTATTTCACATTAAACAAGGTAATAGGAGGGTCTCTGAATACGCAATAGACTTTAAAACCTTGACTTCAGAGGTTCTCTGGCCGAACGATGTCCTAACCTTGGCCTTTACTGAAGGTCTGAACGACGCGTTTATGTTCGAGTTGGCTCCTCTAAAATTGCCAGAGACTCTTGATCACTTGATCGACTTCTGTATAGCTATGGATGATCAAATTAGGGAAAGGAGACATCCCAGGGATAGAACTAGAAGGCTCTTGCCTCCTTTACCCTTATCGTCCAGAACTACCGTTGCTTCCGGTAACCAGGAAAACGTTAAAACAGATCTACCTGTTGTTGAGCCTATGCAGATAGGAAAGACTGGTATATCGGAGGCAGAGAGAGCTCACAGAAGGGAGAAGGGACTCTGCTTCTATTGTGCCGGGGCAGACCACTTCCGCCTTCAATGTCTTCAGAGACCTAGGGGTAGCAGGGGTGAGAGTGGCAGATCAAGCCAAAGACCAGCCAATACCCAGGTTATAGGGTCTCTTTATGCCTCTTTCGTAAATAACGAAAAAAAAAAGTCCAGGATCCTGGTACCAATATCATTGACCTGGGACAAGGTCCACCTTAAAACTGAGGCCTTCTTGGATTCTGGGGCCTCAGGCAATTTTATGGATAAACAATTTGCTGCTAAATGTCTCATACCTCTGGTTCTCAAGGACAGACCTCTTATGGTGGAGGCTATAGACGGAAACCCTCTATCCTGCCCACATATTACCCACGACACTGTTTCTGTATGCATGGAAACAGGAGTATTGCACCGGGAAAACATATGTTTCCAAATCATTGAGTCCCCTTCTTGTCCTGTCGTGCTTGGGTTTCCGTGGTTGGCAGAACACAACCCGGTTATTGATTGGGCCCAAAGAGACATAAAATACTGGAGTCCTCGTTGTCAATCGCACTGTATGGGGAGGGTCAACGTAATCGGTAGCCTCAACGTTGCCACAGCCCCTCCTTTATCCACAGAAGTTCCTGAACAATATTTGGGATTTAAGGAGGTCTTCTCTAAGTCCAGGACTGAGGTCCTACCGCCGCACCGCCCGTACGACTGTGCTATAAATTTACTCCCTGGTACTATGCCTCCTAGGGGACATGTATACCCCTTGTCCCAAAAAGAGAATGACGTTATGGAGGAGTATATAAGGGAGAACCTGGAGCGAGGTTTCATCAGACGGTCCTCTTCCCCAGCAGGGGCAGGTTTCTTTTTTGTATCGAAAAAAGAGGGAGACCTGCGGCCTTGTATAGATTATAGAGGTTTGAATAGGATAACCATAAGGAACGCCTATCCCATACCACTAATCACAGAACTATTCGATCGCCTAAAAGGGGCCAATATTTATACCAAACTTGATTTACGCGGGGCTTACAACCTCGTAAGGGTTAAAGAGGGACATGAATGGAAAACGGCTTTTAATACAAGAAGTGGGCATTATGAGTACCTGGTGATGCCTTTTGGCTTATGCAATGCGCCGGCTGTTTTTCAAGACCTCATAAACGATACCTTACGGGAATTCCTGCAAGTATTTGTCATAGTATATCTGGATGACATCCTGATATACTCGCCTGATATCGTAACCCATCATGTCCACGTGAAAAAAGTACTGAAAAAATTGTTGGAGGCTGGATTGTATTGTAAATTAGAGAAATGTTTATTTGACATAAGGACAGTACATTTCCTTGGCTACATAATAACACCCCAGGGGTTCCAGATGGATCCTAACAAACTCTCAGCAATCCTTGACTGGCCTCTACCCCAAGGACTGAAAGCCATCCAAAGGTTTCTAGGATTCACTAATTATTATAGGAGGTTCATTAAAGATTTTTCGGTTTTGGTATCTCCCCTCACGGCCATGACTAAGAAAGGGGTGGGTAATCAGAAATGGACACCCCAAGCCAGTCAAGCCTTTGAAGCACTCAAACAAGCGTTTACTACGGCCCCGGTACTCAGACATCCGGATCCGGCTCTACCATTCCAAGTGGAAGTTGACGCCTCCGAAATAGGTCTTGGTGCAGTCTTGTCCCAGAGGGAAGCACCCGACAAACCCTTGCATCCATGCGGCTTCTATTCCCGGAAACTCTCCCCGGCAGAGAGGAACTATGACATAGGAAACAGAGAGTTGTTAGCAGTCATATCAGCCTTGGCAGAATGGAGATACCTACTGGAAGGGTCTAGTGACCCCATCCTTATCATAACCGATCATAAAAATCTCACATACATTGGAGATGCTAAACGGTTAAATTCCAGACAAGCGAGATGGTCGTTGTTTCTTTCAAGCTTTAATTACGTACTGACCTATAGACCTGGGTCCAGAAACGTTAAAGCAGATGCTTTATCTAGACAGCATGAGTCCTACGAATTCAACATCCAAGATCAGCATCCCATTGTACCCCAAGAAAGGATTATAGCCTCTACCACGATTAATGTCTCGTCTCCTTTGTTGAAAAGGTTGCAAACCGTGCAGGGCACGGCTCCTGAAGGGAAACCTCCCGCGAAACTCTATGTACCTGAATGTGAAAGAGAAGAAATATTAAACCTTTATCATGATAGTAAAACGTCTGGGCATATGGGAATCACCAAAACGGTGTCCAGCATCAATAAAATCTTTTGGTGGCCCACGTTGCGCCGAGATGTTAAAGATTACATAGCCGTGTGCGAGGTTTGCACAAGACATAAAAACCCCAAAACAGCACCCATTGGTTTGCTCCAACCTCTGCCAATCCCAGAACGACCATGGTCGCACTTAGCTATGGACTTCATAGTGGAGTTACCCGATTCTAGAGGGAACACAGTTATACTTACGATCATCGATCGGTTCTCCAAGATGGGTCACTATGTCCCTCTTCGTAAACTACCGTCGGCAGCCGAACTGGTGCCCATATTCATTAACCACGTGGTCCGTATATATGGTATTCCTCTTGGGATTGTCTCCGATAGGGGCACCCAATTTGTCTCCAGATTTTGGAAAGGGTTTTGTAAGAATGTGGGGATAAACTTGTCTTTCTCGTCGGCCTATCACCCCCAGACCAACGGAGCAGCAGAACGTGCAAATCAAAATGTAGAAAAGTATCTCAGATGCTTTATCTCAGAACAGCAAGATAACTGGTCAGATCTGCTACCATGGACTGAGTATGCTTTGAACAGCGCTGTGAGCGAATCCACAGGACATTCCCCTTTCTTCACCGTTTATGGTTTCGATCCTCCTGTGTTACTGACTACGTTTCCGGATACCACGATACCTGCTTTGGATGAACATTTGGCGTCCTTGAAGGACACTTGGGGGAAAGTCAAGGAGGCACTAGAGAAAAGTAGTGCCATCCAGAAAATCAAGGCTGACAGACACAGGAGGCAGGCACCTGTGTATCAGGTTGGGGACAGGGTATGGCTTTCCTCGCGGAATATCAAGCTCCTAGTGCCTTCCATGAAGTTGGCGCCTAGATTCATAGGCCCCTATAAGGTTTTGCGATGACTCAACCCCGTCTCCTATGCTTTGGCATTGCCTCCCCATATCCGGATTCACAACGTGTTCCACGTGAGCCTCTTAAAGCCTCTCTTGTGTAATCGGTACACCAAGGTCCGTGTCCCACCTCCTCCTATCTCAGTGGAGGGTGAGGAGGAGTTTGAGGTCCAGGCCATTTTGGATGCCAGGGTATCAAGGGGCACTTTACAGTATTTGGTCGACTGGGTGGGCTACGGGCCGGAGGATCGTTCTTGGCTCCCGGCTGCTGAGGTCCATGCGCCTCGGTTGGTGAAGGCCTTCTACGTGGCCCATCCTCGTGCTCCTGGGGGTCGTCCGGTGGCCGCCCGTGGAGGGGGGGTTCTGTCACGGACCGCGCTGGTATCGCGGGCCGCGCTGGATCTAGGGGGCGCCTGGCAGCGGCTTCCTCGCTGCTCGCTGGCCAGGCACCGAGTAATAATGCAGCCGGCTGCGCTCACGTGGGACGCCAGGGGGCGGGGACTGGCGTGACGACGCGGACCCGCCAAGTTTAAAACCCAGCTTCACTATTCACCGGTGCCCTGACGTGGTATCATTATCCCGCAGAGCTCTCGTGTGTCTTGTGTGTTCAAGTTTGAATTTCTTTATTCTATCTGTGAGCCTTGGCTTTGGCAAACTTATAACTAATCTGTGTATGACCCCTGGCATTGGCAACGAACCACTCTGTGTATGACCCCTGGCATTGGCAAACGAACTACTCTGTGTATGACCCCTGGCATTGGCAACGAACCACTCTGTGTATGACCCCTGGCATTGGCAAACGAACTACTCTGTGTATGACCCCTGGCATTGGCAAACGAACTACTCTGTGTATGACCCCTGGCATTGGCAAACGAACTACCCTGTGTATGACCCCTGGCATTGGCAAACGAACCACCCTGTGTATGATCCCTGGCATTGGCAAACGAACCACCCTGTGTATGACCATTGGCATTTGGAAAACGAACCATTCTTGTGTCTGACCCCTGGCATTGGCAGTGACACTTCCCACGCTTCTGCTCCTAACTTCGGTATTGAGGTCAGTCTGTGTGGCACCCGAAGCACACATCAGACTACCTCTTATATTACTAGGGTCCAGGGGGGAACGAACTATCCTAGAACCTTATATATATATCTGGTATTCTCTCTTCTATGTGCTCTGTACTGCCATTCTAGTAATCTGTCTAGTAGAGCCGACCACTCAAGGATCGGAAGGTTAGAGAGTGACCTGCGTATAGGGACCACTACTTTGGGTATCAGGGGGATCCGTGACAAATGCGCCCATTTATCTCACTTTCCAAATTGGCTATTTGGTCTAGATCAGGGGTCAGCAACCTTGGCTCCCTGATGTTTTTGGGAACTACATCTCCCACGATGCTCAGTCACCCATTAGGCTGACTGAGTCACATGGGAAGTGTAGTTGCTGGCCCCTGGTCTAGATTGTTCTCTTCTCCGGCCAATTCTCCTGGTATTCACCTTTATCTGAATAACCCTGTTTGACTCATCCGTCTATAACAATTTTTTCCTTCTACCAAAGTGCCATGGGAACACAGGACAGCTGATTGTTGCTAACTGGTCTCTGTACTCTTATGTAGATATTCCATAAAAAGTCACTATTTCCATCTACAATTGTCATATACGGCGTTACCAATGATCGACATGATGTTATTTTGAAGAACGAAAATATCTGCTTTTCTTTCTAAAACAAAGAAATTTGTAGATGACCCTTATCTTATGACCGCCAGTGTATATAATAAACATATTTTAAAAAACATTTCCAAATCAGGATACTACATTATCAGAGGCTTGATTATCAGGGTTATTCAGAGAAAGGTGAAAACCAGGAGAGCTGCAGGAGAAGAGAACAATCTAGATTTGGAAAGTGAGATAAATTGGAGCATTTTTCTGGTTTGGCCATTTTGACCTAGATTTTTCACTTCTCTAGTTATTCTCCTGAGTTTCACCTTTCTTTGAATAGACTTGTATGAAATGATAATCATGTTACTGAATTTATTCATTCTTTGTCTTGCACTTTTTTATTTATGTGTTTGTGCTATAGCTTTGCTATTATGTAACTGTATTACATTAAGTGAGACCAATAGATTGTAAATTCCTACAGGAATCAGGCCCTCCATCCCTCCTGTATTTGTTTTATTTGTTTGCTTGCCATATGTTGTTTTGTCTTTCAAATATACTGTTCCTGTCTTTTTTTGTTTTATAACTGTACCAATTATTATACCTATGTACAATGCTGTGGAATGTGTTGGCACTTTCTGAATATTAACAATAAATATGATATTTTTGAAATATCCAGCCTGAAGAAACCTAGATTCACAGGGTTATTCGAAGCGATCCGAATAGCTGCCGAAAGGGAACCGAACAGTGAAATTCAGTATTCGGTTACCTTTCCTGGCCATTCGGCTATCCAGTTCGCCAAATCCTGGTGAATTGCTTGCAGATATGTTGCCTGTTCGGTGCCTGTTCGAGGGCAGAGAATTCCCCATAGAGAAACAAACACAAGCCAGCAGTGAAAAGTTGCCGAATTTCCCTGCTGTTCGGTGGTTTCATGCGGCAGACTTAGGCTAGGGTCAGACTAACGCATTTTTCGCGTTGTCTGTGAAAAAGTGCGTTCGAACGAATGGACGTATTTTTTCACGGAATACGCGATTGCAGTCATACGATGCGCATTTTCGTCCGTGATTTTGTACGGATCATCAATAAAACACTTTTTGTGTCTGGACGTTATGTTAGCCGGACATTAGCAGCGTCTGACGTCTCCTAATCACGCACACACGCCGCTATTCGGACGCAGCGCACTCTGTACGTCAGTACTAGCGGTTTGACGTTCTCGAAAAAATGCGTTAGTTTGCCACTTGCGTTGCACGGACGAACTTTTGTGCGGCCGTTCTTCATATGCAGCCTGGAATTGGACATCATTTGCTGCTAGCACGGCCGTGATTTAGTGCGGTTAAACGCACGTTAAAACTGCTTTCGTCTGACCTTAGCCTTATTCAGGCGAATCCCATAGGATTCAATGTTAAAAATATTGCCGTTTTAATCCAATATCTAATAAACCGTTTATTATAATATTCTGCAGTAAAAAGTCTCTTTACTTATAGATTATTTTAGGATATTTTAAGCATTTTTCGGGATTTTTTTAAAAAAAACATTTCCGATTATTTATTTATTTATTTTTTAAACTAATTTTTTCTGTAACAGCCCTTTTTATTATCATTCATTGGACCTCATATGTAAATTTCAGACATTTTCACTCAGAAGTTTCTTTGCAAACAGCGTTTCACTTTTCAAACATTCAAGCAATCAGTTTTTTTAATTTATTCACTCCATTCGTCTGCGGTGTCGGCTTTTTCCGGCGGCTGCTCTGCGCTGTGATCGGCGGCTGCTCGGGTTTTTCCGTGGTTTTCGGCAGGTTAATCCAGATGTTTTTGCGGGTTTTCGGTGTGCATTCGCCGGGTTTTGCTTTGAGTTGTCGACGGGTTTGCGGTGACTTTTCCCTGCAATTCGGGGACCCTGTGGTGCTTGCTGAATACACCGCAGGGTCGCCGAAATGGGATCGGCAAAAGGTACCGAATTGAAGAGAACGAAAAGTCACCTAACGTGCGGTGACTTTTCGATTCTCTTTGAATAACCCTGTAAGTTTTCAAATACATGACATTTATACTTAATCCTTCGCCTGCTGGAGATGATGTCACTTCAATGCTTAGATTTAGTTGTCATAGCTTGCCTTAAGTGGCCAATGTCATCAGCATTTTTGTGGTGACAGACGCGTTTTAGGAGCAGACTTCTTATCTGCAAAACCCTTTATGAATGTTCCACTCATTGCTTTGTAATGGTTTCGTGTTTAGTCGTTTGTGATCTTGACGAATGAAACGTAACAATCAGCATTGTGGTTTATATACATATATACACATATATACAAACTATTATTGCTGCTTTATATTGACTTTAGCATTTGATTGCTATCTGCATAGTACTGAGCAAAAGCAAAACCACAGGGACCACAATTTCTATAAAAATAATATATATGCGAAGTAGATCTGCAATAAAACGGATGTTTTTATTTCCTTCATTTTTTTTATATGCCTTCAAATACATGTATATGGCTCATAGTGGTTGTTCCAGCACATTTTGTAATAGATGAGTATATGTTTCATACAAATTGTCGCATTTTATACCCTGCTTCATAATTACATTTCTGTACCCACATTGTGCAAAATTTTAAAGAAACCTGTTCCACGGTTTGGGTTTCACGAACAGTTATTCAACAGGGTTATTCAAAGAGAATCGAAAAGTCACCGCACGTTCGGTAACTTTTCGTTCTCTTCAATTCGGTGCGATTTGGCGATCCCATTCAACAAGCACCACAGGGCCGTCGTAGTGCAGGGAAAAGTCGCCGCAAAACCGCCAAACACTCAACGCAAAACCCGGCGAACGCACACCGAAACCCACAAAAACATCTGGATTAACACCGCCGAACTCACCGGAGAAACCCGAGCAGCTGCCGATCACAGTGCAGAGCAGCCGCCGGAAAAACCCAACACCGCAGACGAATGGAGTGAAAAAAACAAAACAAAACAGTACGCTTGAATGTTTGAAAAGTGAAACGCTGTTTGCAAAGAAACTACAGAACGAAAATGTCTGAAATTTACATATAAAGATCCAATGAATGATAATAAAAAGGGCTGTTACAGAAAAAAGAGAAAACGATTTTTAAAAAAAAACTTTTTCCCAAATAAATCCCGAAAAATGCCTAAAAGATCCTAAAAAATCTATAAATAAAGAGACTTTTTACTGCAGAATATTATAATCAATGGCTTATTAGATATTGAATTAAAACGGGAATATTTTTAACATTGAAGCCTATGGGATTCTCCTGAATAAACCTGTCAAATGAAACCACCAGGGCATTTTGCCAACTTTTCACTGCTGGTTTTTGTTCTCTGAATAGACGAAGTATTGCTTCTCTATGGGGATTTCACTGCCGCCGAACAGGCACCGAACAAGCACCGAATGTGCAGGCAATTCGCCAAATTTGGCGAACTGCCTGCTCTCTGAATAGCCGAAAGGCCAGGAAAGGTAACCGAACGCTGAATTTCACTGTTCGGTTACCTTTCGGGCACAATTCGGATCTCTTTGAATAACCCTGTAAATGCTGGATTTATATAAAATGAAGGTGAGTATCGGATTTAATGAGGGGTTTTAGGGGGAGTTAAATGATTCTGCAAAAGCAGAATCATTAGCACCAGCTTTTAGGTGTCGCTAAAATTTCTGTTTGCACATCGGTGCAGTACGCTGGCGTTAGGACTTTGTTATACTTAAATTACCAATAGGCTTGTGCACCGATTTTTTTTTCGGTTCGATTCGGTTCGATTCGTTCGGATGTTTAAACTTTTCGATTCGGCTCGTTTCGGCCGATTTCTGTTTCGATTCGGTTCGGCTTGACTCGTTTTTCGTGTACATTTTTTTTCGGAATATCGACCATTTTTCGTATTTTCGTGTCACTTTGCTCGTTTTTTGTATCGACTTTTCGTGATTTCGGGACTTTTCGTTTTTTCGGACCGTCTGTTCTCCTCGACCATTTTTCATATTTTCATGTCACTTTGCTCGTTTTTTGTATCGACTTTTCGTGATTTCGGAAATTTTCGTTTTTTCGGAACGTCTGTGCTCCTCGTTTCAAAGCTGTCTAACTCTATTCGTTTTGATGTAAACTACTATGGTTTACTTTTTTATACTTTATATATTTTTTTATAATAAATTTTTGGTTTGTTTTTCGGATCCGATAATTCATTCTGTCGATACGATAATTCTGGCGATTCTATCGTGTTTTTTTTAAATTAAATAAAGATCCTTTTTTTCTTATGAATATACATTTCGCAACTTTATTTAATCACATAAAAAAATGGTATGAAAGCCAAGGAGCAAAAAAAAATGAACAAAACGATTTAAAAAACGCTAAACTGACCCGAATGGTCTGACTTTAAAAATAAAAACCAGAACAAAAAGGTTTTAAAACGGAAAAATAGTTGATCAAAATGATCTGAAACGAAAAAAAAAAAAAAAAAGATTTAAAACAGACAAAAAAAAAATTAACCCTTTCGCTGCTGAGGCATTTTACGGCTTCCTTTCACGCCTGTGTGCGGCACTGCGGTCTGCTGCTGAGCTAATTTTTAACAGTTTCGCTCCTCTTGTTTAAACGCGTTTTTTTGAAGCCTTATTTTATAATATGACCCAGACATGTTATATATCGTTCTTTCCGGCAGACTCGGCAGATGATTCATAATATATCATTATTATATGTATGCGTCATGTCCTGTCTGTGTATTATAACAAAAAATGCAATAAAATTAGAATTTTCAATGTTTGTTTTACAAGGTGTAAAGTATTTTTTTCACATTTTAACATGCGAGTGTTTGCGGTTATATTTTATGAGTTGCGTTTGTTAAAAAAAATTGAAAAGGGGACTTGTTATATTTTTTTGGGTGAAAATTACACTATTTTTAACAAACGCACCCCATACAAAAATCCTTAGTGCAGCATCATTGTTCACATTATAATTGAAATGGGAACAATATTACTGCATTAACAAAACAAAACAAAAAACCTGTTTTTTTTTTATATTTTAATTTTTTATAATTTTTAACATTGTCATGTTTGGTATTGTTGGAAAGGCCATGCTCTGGTCTATCCAAAGATACCAAACATTAACCAACCGATAGCTGCCACGGATCGGGAGATAGGGGGTTCATTGGAACCCCCTATCTCCACCATTGGTCGCAGTTAGGGGTTAACTCCAGAACTGGCGTCATTGTGACGAGGTCTTGGGACTGTCGGCAGCTGCCTTTCCCCCATGCTGTTGTCTTCCTGCAAAGACGTGACCATGTTGGCGGGCAGCGTCTTAGCGGGCAGCGTGAAGCTGCAAACAGGGACAAATAAACTAGACCTGAGCCGCACTGAGGATCTTTGGGTTGTGTCGGAGAAGACTTCACGCAGTGCTGCCATCAATATTTTTTGATAAATTCTTGGTTATACAATGAATGTGACTGTGGACAAAAATCCGTGTTGTTGTGACATCGCCTAAGCTTAACAAAACCATGCCACGTCGGTAATCAAATCTCAAGGCAGTACAACAAGGTTGTGTTAGTGTATGACATTTTTTGGCCAGGCAGGAAGTGTAGAATGTGCACAGTCACATTCATGGCCACAAATATGTTGACAAATTTATGACAAAGGGTCCATAGAAATGTCAATACATTTATGTACATATAATTTTAACAGTGTGGAAACCAAGCAATACATATTAACTTATTAAGTAAGGAAAAGCAACGCACACAAACAGGAAAATATAGAAAAAAATAGAAAATTTATTTACAACATGGGGAAGGGAAGGGAACATGCCAAGGATGGCAAACTGCCCAACAGGGGCACAAACAAACATAGTGTAGTGGAACTGGAAGATGGCCGCCATTGTAAGCCAGGCGAACATCTTGTTCAGAATATTGGTTCACTTGAGATAATTACTGGCATTTGAGGAGATGTTGGAGCTGGTCCACATCTTTGATTACAAAGATTATGACTGCCGTAAGGGCCCTTACGGCAGGAAGAATAACACCCGCAAGGATCGTATCCTTGACAAGCTACGCACCACCATCCTGGAGCTGTTCGGGAAGGACCGGACGAAGGACCAGCTCCGAAAACGCTGGTCCGACCTCAAGGCACGCGAGCAGGAGCAGCTGAGGCACATTCCGGTTACATTCGGGAGGAGACTGCCACTGGTCTCACTGCCGCGCCAGGATGTCAGCGGCATTGCTTATGTGCTCCCGCAGTTCCTGGAGCAGTTCCTGGATGCCGTCGATGGTGGTTACAGCCAGGCGTAGCTCGCCAATCGCCTCCCGATTTATTATCCTGACACTGGAGGACGTGTCCGGTCTGGCTTCTCCTTCTATATATCCAATAAATGAAAGAAGGAAAATACAGTAAGTAAAGCAGGTTTCTATTTTTGACTGAAAGTCTTGAAAAAATATAACAGTAGTATATAACAGTGCTGGCGGCCTCCTCCTGCTCCTCCTCCTGCTCCTCCTCTTCCTCCTCCTGCTCCTCTTGTGCTATACATAAAAAAATTTAATTAAAATACAGTAAACCAAAAATGTTTCTGTTTTTGACCAGAAGTCGTTGCAAAATAAAACAGTATATACCAGCGCTGGTGGTCGCCCGTGGCTCCTCCTCCTCCTCCACTGGGGCACTGGTGCCCGCCGGGGCAGATGCTGCCTTCTTCCTGTCTTCTGCCAAATCCAAAAAATAACACGTAAATAATGCAGACTGGAAAAAATGGTATATCTATACAATATATTGCCGAAAGTATTGCGACACCCCTCCACTACCCCACTACCAGCTTGACCCACCACTACTCCCATCTCATAGTTCTAAAGTCACAAAATATTTATTTATTTCCTCTGCACATAGACATATATTACCGTTCAATTATATATTTTTTTCAGAAGTAAACATTACGTTTATTCAATAAAAACTATTATTTGTGTTGTGTGCGTACAAAACGCATTGTGCGACTGCTTTTAGTTATTTTATAGAAGGCCTCAGCCTTAGTTTCAGTTTCAGTTTCTGCTAATAAAACTGGATATTGCAGAAACAACAGAAATCCACCATTTTGTTTTGAAATTTGCATCTAAAGCGTTCAATAATGACACTGCTGCAGCAAACTGAATTGCTGCGCTGCAACAATTCAGCAGCTGCTGAGGATGTATTGAACGCGGCTCTGTTTGGATGCACTTTCAGAAGAACTACATGTCCCATCCTACCACTTAGCAGAGACGCAGAGATTTTTGTTGATGTGCAGGTGGGAGCCAATATTGGGCAAGCTGCGGGTCTTCTCGTATGCATCACTCAATCACAACAACCCCCCCAGCACACTACAGTACACACAGTGCCAAAAGAAATCCAGCATTGTAACTTCATCTACATACATCAAATGTCACAATTTTCATGAATACGTAAAATCACAATAAAGAAGAGTTATGGCAAAAATGCATGTATGACGAGTCGTGAAAACGCAAAGCTAATTATACACAATCACATTGCATGAAAAAAGGACTAGATAAATCAACGTATTTCTGTGCACATTATCACATGCAAGCACATTAATATTATTATACAGGATTTATATAGCGCCAACAGTTTGCGCAGCGCTTTACAATATAACATGACACTTACGTTTGGCTATGACACACCGGATGTGCCTCAGCTGCTCCTGCTCGCGCGTCTTGAGGTCGGACCAGCGTTTTCGGAGCTGGTCCTTCGTCCGGTCTTTCCCAAATAATTCCGCAATGGTGGTGCGTAGCTTATCTAGGATACGGTTCTTGCGCGCGTTATTCTTTCTGCCGTAAGGGCCCTAACGGCAGTCTTAATCTTTAAGATCAAAGATGCGGACCAGCTCCAACATCTCGTCAAATGCCATGTTGCTGGCCCGCTTCTTCCTGGGTGTCTCTGGGGTGGAAGCAGATGAGGAGGTGTCCGAATGGGACTCTCTGTCTCTTCCTTCAGCCATCATAAATAATTTCTATATTTTTTGGCAATTGTCAAAACTCTCTACAAAAATGGCTCAATAAAGTTACGACATCCGCCGGCGCATGCGCGACCCGTGGACGAATCGGATCCGACCCGATTACGACTTTTCGTATCGACAGAATTATCGGATCATTGGAAACAAAAAAAACAAGTGATATAACTAGTAATAGTTAAATATACGATGTCCAGAATTACCGAAATGGAACCGAAATCACGAATGGAACCGAAATCATGAATAGAGCGAAAATAAATTTCGATTTGACACATTTCAAGTCCATTCGAAAATTCGGAAAATATTTCGTTTCGGCTCGGAAAACTTTTCGGATCTGCCGTTTTCGGATCAAAAAATTTTCTGAAAATCGTCCGCATCCGAAAACACGAATCGGGAAATTTCGTGAAAATTCCAAAATTCCGAAACCCGAAATGCACATCCCTAATTACCAATCCTAACCCTAATTACTGATTGAGCTCCCTATGTTAAGTATAGGATGCGGATGCACAAAGTACAGTAAGCTGAGCAAGCGCTGCCCAATCAACGATGCGCTAAGGGATTTCTCCCGGGTGTAGCGTTAGGAATGTAATATTGGGGGCATGCGTTAAAGTCCCATATCCTGGCGTTAAGAGTTACTTTAGCATTCACTAGAAAATAGAGCCCATAAAAGCTAAAGATTGGACCTTAAAAGAATTGCTTCAGGTCCTTTTTTACATGGCGAAATTATGTATGCAGGAAAGCTTGGAGCATCATGTAACCTTATCTCCTTGGCTAGTAGAATCAGCACAAAATGATACAAAAAGTATTTTGTCACAAAATATTTAATGTCATGGAAATCAGCAACATAAGCTCTGACTGAGCCTTAGATTGGAATGTCGGACCCATTGTAAATGCCTAGTAGTGCTGATACTGCCCTGTACAATAAGGGATATTTTGCATCCGGTAGACAACGTTTTTTATAAATCTAAGGCTAGGGTCAGACGAGCGCCGTATTAACGTGCGTTTAGCCGCACTTAATCACGGCTGTGCTAGCAGCAAATGATGTCCAATGTCGGGCAGCATACGAAGAATGGCCGCAGGAAAGTGCGGCCGCGCAACGCAAGTGGCAAACGAACGCATTTTTTCTAGAACGTCAAACCCCTAGTACTGATGTACTGAGTGTGCTGCGTCTGCATAGCGGCATGTGTGCGTGATTAGGAGACGTCAGACGCTGCTAATGTCCGGCCAACATAACGACCAGACGCAAAAAGTGTTTTATTGATGATCCGTACAAAATCACGGACGAAAATGCACATCGTATGACCGCTATCGCGTATTCCATGAAAAAATGCGTCCATTCGTTCGAACGCACTTTTTCACGGACAACGCGAAAAATGAATTCGTCTGACCCTAACCTAAACTTACAGAGAATATAAAAAGCTTTTCTTTTGGTATAGATATGCATATCTGCAGCCACAAAAGCTCTGGGGTTTTAAGTACGGGCAATGTTTAAATATATATTTCAAACAACAACTGCACGTGATGCTAAATGGTTTAAGAAATGGCGCCTAGCACCTTAACCACCGAGTACATTTAAGAAACAAAAAACCCAACCATTTATGGCTTCTTTTCATTGTCTCTATTTGCATTATTAAAGCCAGTGCTTGTTTCTAGGAAAAAAGGTGCGGTATTCACCATGAAGTGTCATAAAGTGCCAGGCAGCGAGCAGCCAATGAAAAGATGGCAGTGAATGAACAGAGGATGCATGCTAGCATGCAGCCAATGAATAGAGACAGGGCCAGGCCACGACCATTATGTTGCCTGGGTCCAAGGATGAAATGCTGCTGCCCCCTTTCAAACTATTCCCACCAAAACACACCCATGCTTATAACAGAGCTCCACAGCAATAGAACTCACAGTAATGTGCGGTGTGTATGCGCATATCACAGAGCTCCACAGCAATAGAACTCACTGTAATTTGCGGTGTATATGAGCGTATCGCAGAGCTCCACAGCAATAAAACTCCCTGTAATGTGCGGTGTGTATGAGTGTATCACAGAGCTCCACAGCAATAAAACTCACAGTAATGTGCGCTGTGTATGAGCGTATCACAGAGCCCCACATCAATAAAACTCACAGTAATGTGCAGTGTGTATGAGTGTATCACAGAGCTCCACAGCAATAAAACTCACAGTAATGTGCAGTGTGTATGAGCATATCACAGAGCTCCACAGCAAAAGAACTCATTGTAATGTGCGGTGTGTATGAGCGTATCACAGAGCTCCACAGCAATAAAACTCACAGTAATGTGCGCTGTGTATGAGCGTATCACAGAGCCCCACATCAATAAAACTCACAGTAATGTGCAGTGTGTATGAGTGTATCACAGAGCTCCACAGCAAAAGAACTCATTGTAATGTGCGGTGTGTATGAGAATATCACAGAGCTTCACAGCAATAAAAATCACAGAAATGTGCTGTGTGTATGAGCGTATCACAGAGCTCCACAGCAATAAAACGCATAGTAATATTCGGTTCGTATGACCGTATCACAGAGCTGCACAGCAATAAAACTCAGTAATGTGCGGTGTGTATGAGAATATCACAGAGCTTCACAGCAATAAAAATCACAGAAATGTGCTGTGTGTATGAGCGTATCACAATGCTCCACGGCAATAAAACTCACACATACACACAACACATTACTGTGAGTTTTATTGCCGTGGAGCACTGTGATACGCTCATACACACCTCACATAAATTGTGTAGTAACAACTTTATATGCGGTTCAAAGCACTTGTACTCACAGTAATGTGCAGTGTGTATGAGAGTATCACAGAGCTGCACTGCAATAAAACTCACAGCAATGTGCGGCGTATATGACCGTATCACAGACCTCCACAGCAATAAAACGCATAGTAATATTCGGTTCGTATGACCGTATCACAGAGCTGCACAGCAATAAAACTCAGTAATGTGCGGTGTGTATGAGAATATCACAGAGCTTCACAGCAATAAAAATCACAGAAATGTGCTGTGTGTATGAGCGTATCACAATGCTCCACGGCAATAAAACTCACACATACACACAACACATTACTGTGAGTTTTATTGCCGTGGAGCACTGTGATACGCTCATACACACCTCACATAAATTGTGTAGTAACAACTTTATATGCGGTTCAAAGCACTTGTATTAAAACGTTTACATGACATCGAGACCATTGAATTTCGGTTTATGTTGACAATCTTTTGAGGAATGAATTGTAACAATTGTGTAACATGCTTGTAGGACATATCTTTAATTGAGTACGGTTGCAGCATAAACTGGGTGTTAGCAACTCTATGTGCGATTTGAAGCACGAGTACAAATGATGTTTGTATAACATCGAGACCATCGAAATTTCTGTTTATGTTAACACTTTTGTGAGGAATAAATTGCAAAAATTGCACAACACCTTTGTAGGAGATATCTATAATTTAGTCCGGTTATAGTATTTATTGTGGATTAGCAAATTTATGTGCGAATCAAAGCACTTGTATAAATAACGTTCATATTGTGACCATCAAATTAATTCCAGTGTAATTAACCCCTTATAGGGTAGATTTCTCTCTCCACTTTCGAAAATCTTTTATTCTTATTTTTCTTCTAAATATTGTGTGTTTAAGAATTGAGTTTTATTAAATTTGAATAAAAGTTATATTTTATGATGTGGTTTCCTGATCAATAGCCTCTAAGTGAGGTCTGTTTTGTGAATTTCAGACGTAATATCGGCATTTCTCCAATTCAGGAGCAGTCGGAATTCTAAATCGCCAAAATGCTGAATAAAACAAATTAATGATATCGGATTAATTCTAAATCATTTCGCTACCTGAAAAAAATGCACTCTTTGTGCAATCCTAACCTAATCCTAACACAAACATGAGCAGTAACAGTATTCCTAACCTAACAGTAAGTCAACGCTAGAAGTAACCTTAACCATAATACAAACATAAACAGTAACCCTAACAGTAACCCTTATGCAAGCGAAAAAGGTAACCCTAACTGTGACGGAACGGCCGCCACTATACTGTAGTGCGGTACAAATTCTTAAAATGTTGATTTGGTGTGGTGTATTAAAGAATTCATTAGGTTGTATTTTTATAAGTTCCCCCTGTAATTCTCCCCATTGTTGACCTGTTCCCCGCCTGTCCACAGCCCCGGGAAGACGCCCGGTCTGTGAATGCCTCGAGCCGCCGCTAACTGTCTCTGCCAAGCCGCCCAAGCTTGCCCGCCTTGCCCCGCAGCGTGGAAACCACGCAGAAGAGCGCTTCTTGGCCAGTAGGCTCCTAAAAATAGGTTCTTACGGGGGTGCGAATTTCAGAACGAAGCGCCCCGGGAAACCCGAACGCCGACCAGGGATCCCTCGCCAGGAGCGCGGCCGGCAAACAGTGACTCTTGCTCGGGTACAGCCGCCGGACTTTCCCCCTCCACAGCTCGGGCTCCGTTGATCCGATCAGGGCGCTTTTTGGACTGAACCAGCCCCCGGACCCAAGCTACCAGGATGTACCCCCAGCGTGCCGCCGCTCCCAGGGGATCACCCCGAAATCCTTGGTAAAACCCCAAACTCGGGCTGAAAGCCACAGGGAGCCGCCAGGACAAAGGAGCGTTCACACCACAGGGGGGGCCGGGCGCTGCCCGGACAGGGAGAGGTTCTGGGAGGGGCGGGGACAGACGAGCTGGTGCCAAGATCCGAGATAAGGGCTGCGCACAGCAGGGGTCCCCCAGGTTAACCAAGGCAGATTGGGCAAGGGCTCGAGGCAAAGGTAAAGATCACCGCAGGAGGACTGAGGGCGGGCCAGGGGAGAACAATGGTTTCATTCCCCATAAATACCCCTGTATCCCCCATGTTAAATAAACTGGTACCTGTTTGAACCTTTACTCCTGCCTCGGCTAGTAATTGGGGATAACAGGGCTTGGGGAACCGCGACGCTTCAAGCATCGTGCAAAAGCGCTTGGAACACCGCCGGATTCATACAGCCCGCTACCCCTGACTCTACACCTCCAGACAAGCTCGGCGCTGACGGCAGATCTACCCGTGCAGGGTAGCAGTGATCCGTTACATTGGCTGGCAGCGCTGGGATCAGCTGAGACCAGACAAGCAGGGGGAGATACAGCCGCTGGCTTGACCCCGGTCTCAGCCACCGCGACACGCCGAGCGTCTGGAGTAGACATCATCCGGGGGGAGAATCTGAGACCAGCCCAGCAGGGGGAGATACAGCCGCTGGCTTGACCTCGGTCTCAGACACCCCTGGGTTCGAGAGGTGGACAGTACCAGCAACAGCGGTGACCCCGTATGCCACAGTGCTACGAAGGGCTGAAGCGCACGGTCCTGAAAGAACTGTTAAAAGCCAGAGGCAAGGCGCCCGGAGGCAAGGCGAAAGCGGTCATCATCGGAGAACTGATGGAGGATGACTGCAACAGCGTGGCTCCCTCTGAGGGCTCCGAGACCTCGGAATGGAGGCGAGAGGTGCAGTGGCGGCTGGCCCTATACGGAACAGACCCCTCCGCCGACATCATCGGGAGGGTCCTGGCCGACACAGACAAGCTCCACCAGGCAGAGATGCAGCAAAGGTCCGGGGGGTCGCTGTCCCCCCAAGGCAGTACCAGACCCCCCAAACAGAAAATACCGTTCGCGGCGTTCAAGCTCTTCCCAGAGGGGAGTGAAGACATCGACGGGTTCCTGCAGGATTTCAAGAGGCAATGTGCCCTGCAGGAGGTGGCGGTCCGAGACTGGGTACCCATCCTGGCGACCAAATTGACCGGCAGGGCGGCTGAAGCCTATCGGGCGGTGGCGGACGAAGACTGTATGGTGTACGAGCGGGTCAAGGAACATCTGCTGGCCCGCTATGCACTCACCCTGGAGGCGTATCGAGTCCGATTTCAAGCCTTAAGAAGGGGCACTCAGGACTCTTATGCGGAGTGGGGACACAGGATGCAGCAGGCGCTCGGTAGCTGGATACAGGGGTGCCAAGCTACCCAACCGGACCAGATCGTCCAGCTGCTATTACTGGAGCAGTTCTACAACTACTCTCCTCCAGAGGTCCGGGACTGGGTACGAGACCGGCGCCCCCTCACCCTGTCTGAAGCCACCCGCCTTGCCGACGAGTACCAGGACGCCAGGCGAGTAGCCCCTCCGGTCATCCGAGCCCCACCTCCCCGCTTCCATCCAGCACCACAGTTATACCCTGCTCCCCTCGAACGAGCACCCAGGCCACCGGCACCCCCACCCGGCTCCTCAGGTAGGACCCCAGTGCTATGGGTGCAACCAGATCGGACACATACGGGACCGTTGTCCCCTGAACACCCATCGTCCGGCACCGTCCCGGGCAGCGCACCCACCGAGCCGAGCTGCAGCATACTGTTGCCATCAGGAACCGGAATCCACAGCCACCCTCGAGGAAGACTGGGGCATCCTGCATGAGGCCGACCCAGTGCAAGCAGCCGTGCAGGACAACCGTCAACACCATCGCCAACAAGTCCGGGTGAATGGACAACTTGCCAGCGGTCTGCGAGACACCGGTGCAACCCTTACCCTGGCACAGCCCCATCTTATCCACTCAGCTGCTTCAACCGGGTATTCGGTGGCCGTCACAGTCGCTGGCGGCCATGTGTATCGAATCCCTACGGCCCGCGTCCATCTAGATTGGGGCACGAATGCCCGGGACGTGGAGGTCGGGGTCATGAAGAATCTACCGTCCGAGGTCTTACTTGGCAATGACCTGGGACTGCTGACCTCCACCTTTGAGGACCCTCATCCTGGCAGGGTATGACTCGTTACCACCCGCAACCAAGCATGGAAGGCTCCACACACCGACTCCGAGGGGACCACGGTAAGCCAGACCAGACCAACACCCCCCCTTGGCCCTGACAACACCCCTGCCCTGACCTGGGATTCCCCGACGGACTTTGGCCAAGCCACCCGGGACGATATTACCCTTGCCCCATACCGACAACAAGCAGGGAGGGACCCGGGAGGGTTAGGGGAGGTGAGATTTGCCTGGGACCAAGGGAAGCTGTACAGGACATCGGGGGGATGAGCCAGGGAGTAGACCGAGTACCCCACAGGCAGCTGGTAGTGCCGGCGAAATATCGGCGCGATCTGTTAAGGATCGCGCATGATATTCCCCTTGCGAGCCATCTCAGGCACCGGCGGACATTGCACCGCCTGACCCAGAGCTTCTATTGGCCCGGATTATCAGGGGAGGTTAGAGTCACGGAATGACCCAAGAGGCTCGGCAGCAAAGCCCAGGACTCTCAGCCAGGGACAGTTTCAATGGCGTTTGGGTTACTGTGGACTCTTCAGTGCCGTTGCACCGTAGGAACACCTTGATTTCTTTATTAGATGTGGTTGTTATTGCGTGATGTAATAAAAGTGTTCCCTGTATGTATAACTGTGTAAAGTATGCAAGACACCCCTTGTATGATTCTGGCCGTCGCCATTGCCCATCCCCTCGTGGGTCTGGAGAGAACAAAGGGATTCCAGGCTCAAAATGGGGGCCGAGCTGGATCCGGTCGAAAGGTGGCCGAATCGAAAAGTGGCCGAATTGTAAAATGGCCGATTCGGAACGTCCGGTAACGAATCGGCACCACCCCGATTCGGGGACGACCAATCTGAATCGGGACCAATGTCCCCAACTCGAGAAAGGGCCAATGAGACCCATGGGGGCGGGCAGGGATTCCATTGTCTTGTCTTTGTATGACTGTTGATAAATACATGTGAAGTTCTCAGTAAAAATCAGTTCAACCTGTACATACAGCTTCGCCTGGTGTCTTCCTTGAGCCTTCCCTACATGAGATTCCCCGCAGTCTCTTGTACATCCATTGCCCAGGTATCGATCCCGCGACCCCTGTGGCTGAGCCCGCGCATCGGCACATCGAACGGCCGTATCCACTAACTCCGCATCCCCGAATCGGAGCAGCGGCGCTTCTTCCGCGCATCGACACATCAAAACGCTGCACATCCGAAACGTTTCCCTCCAGAGCGACTAACCCAGCAGACGGTCCCATCTTCCCCAAGGTCAGTGGATCAGCCGCTCGAGACGCCGAGTGCCGTGACGCTCGGTAGTCGGGCTGGTCTCTTGCAGGGGTCCCTCCCTGTATCCCGCCAACCCATTCCCCGGGTCATTCCGGACCGCTCGAGACGCCGAGTGCCGTGCCACTCGGTAGTCGGGTCGGGCGGTGAGTGCACAAGGAGGGGCAGATAGGAGCACACCCGCAGGCGGACAACACCCATTCCATCACAGTTAGGGACTACTGTTGGACGTGCGGGTATGCCAGCGAGTAGGGAAGCGGGGGGACGCCAAGAAAGCTCCCCTGAGACCCTTGCCCATAGTGGGAGAATCTTTTAGATGGGTGGCGGTGGATCTGGTAGGACCCTTGGCAGTGCCTAGCCCTACGGGCAAGAAGTATATCTTGACCGTAGTGGACTACGCCACCAGGTACCCCGGAGCCGTGGCCCTCCAGGATATCCACACAGAGACCGTTGCCGGAGCTCTGCTGCAGATATTCTCCAGGGTCGGATTTCCCCAGGAAATCCTGTCTGACCAGGGCACACAATTTACGGCCGAGGTGACCCAGCAGCTCTGGAGACTGTGCGGTATTAAACCCCTGTACAGCTCCCCTTACCACCCACAGACCAACGGGCTCTGCGAGCGGTTCAGCGGGACCCTCAAACAGCTTCTCCGCACCTTTACCATGTCCCATAAGGACTGGGAACGCCATCTGCCCCACCTTCTGTTCACGTAACGGGAGGTACCCCAGGAAGCCACAGGCTTCTCTCCCTTTGAGCTACTTGTCACGGAATGGCCCAGCACCCTCAGCCAGGGGCGGTGCACAAGGACATTGATTTGGCCATGAACACTTAGGTGCGGTGGCACGCACAGGGTTTTGCAGTACTTTTTATTAGATGTGGTTATGTGTGGTGTAATACAGTGTTCCCCGTTGATTGTGAAATGTGTTCCCTTTGTCTGCCTTGCCCGCCGCCATTTTCCGATTGCCTCGTGGTTGCAATCAGATTATTCGAATCGGAAAATGGCCGATTCGAACCATCCGGTTCGAATCGTAAAATGGCCGATTCGGACCATCCGGTCCGAATCGGCGACTCCCCGAACTGCAACGGCCAATGGGTCCTGTGAGGGCGGGCAGGGATTCCCATTGTATTATAATTCGTGTAAAGTTAATAAATGCCTGAGCTGTGAATAATAAAGCCAGATTTAGCAGTGCATCCAGCCTCGTCGGATGTCTTGATTTCTCCGCCGTGCTTCATCGTCTGAGTATTCCCCGCAGTCTCAGGGTACGGTGTTCAACTAGATCCGAACCGAACCGAGCGCTCTGTGCCTGCATCTCGCATCAGGACAGAGGCGCAGCGGATGGTGTTCGGTTCCCGGACGATTAGCCGAGATCCGATCCGAAGGGTGCGGCCGTGTACCGCGCTTCGGTATTGCAAGAGATCGCGCTAAGATCCGAAGACTGTGCCGATCCCGCAAGATCCGAAGCTGCATTCATCTACGATCCGAAAGTCCTCCGCAGTCAGATCCGAATATTCCGCCGGAGGAGATCCGATCCCCGAAATCGGCCGGCCGGCCGCAGTCGCGCTCCACACCCACAAGGTCAGTGAACCAGCTGCTCGGGACGCTGAGTACCGTATGGCTCGGTGGTCGGGCTGGTTCTAGGCAGGGGTCCCCTTCACCGCCCGCTAACCCTTCCCCAGGGTCACGCCAGGCCGCACGAGACGCCGAGTGCCGCGTCACTCGGTAGTCGGGCCAGCGGTAAGCGACGGGGCCACGCAGATAGAGCACACCCGCAGGCGGAACAACATCCCATTCCGTCATACTGGTGGCAGTGGTGGGATCGCTCTCTGCAGGCCCCTAGGAGACCTACGCCATGGTGGTGTACACCCACTACAACCGGGACACCCTGCGTGGGATGTTGGAGAACCGGGGAGGAACGCCGGGTAATAAGAACCGGAAAACTCTGATTAAGGAGCTGACCAGGATGGATCAGAATAGGGTGACGACGCCCGTCCCCAGCCCTGTCCACGCAGAGGTGGAGGAAGATGCTTGCCTCAGAGAGGTGCGGCGTCGGATCGCCCTGCTCGGAGATGCCCCAGCGGCGGCGGACAGATACGACGTGATTCGGGAGGTTTACCGGGAAGTCGAGCGAGAAAAGGACCGCCAGCACGAGCTGCGGTTGGCAGAGCTCCGCGGAGCAGAGCCTGAATATTTTAACCCCGAACCCTACCCCGTGGAACCCTGGGTCGAGGCTTACAGCTCGACTGGAGCTTCACCCTGGGAATCTGCAAACCCCAGTGATTACCCTTTCGGGACTGACAGCTCGCCTGGAGCCTGTATTGGGGATATCACACATCCCAACGACCCTCGGATGGAGACTTTCAGCTCGCCTGGAGCTGCATCTGAGGACGCCACATTCCCCGTCGAGGAGCGGTGCTCCTGTGCCGGCACCTTCGCTGACATAGAGGTGGTGTTGTCAAGAAGGCTGCAGGAGGGCCTGGATCGGGACCAGGGGTCCACAGAGGAACTCTGGTACGAGGCCCTGAACCATGAGAGGGACTGCCATGGTGTGTATGTTCCCTCCAACGCTGTCGTTCACCGGGTGCAGTACGACGTGCGAGCAGCGCTCCTGCAAGGTCGGGCCCCAGAGGAGTGGGAGGCCGAGCTCCAGGGTCTGGTGCACCAGGAGATCGCACTGGACGCCGCGTACCGCTCGCTCCGGTGGCTAACCGCCCCTCCGACAACGCGCCCTATTGATGGCACCTCCACCGCCGGGCCCCGCTACGGAGGCACGGGGCTGCTCTACGAGAGCATGGCCGCAGACCCCGGGTTTGGTGAAGAGACCGAAGAGCGATTGGAGGAGATTCTGGAGCGACGGGAGCTGGAGCTCCCGTCCGACATCAGGGACTCGGTGTTCGAGGAACTGGAGTCCCTAGCAGAGCGAGAGTGGGAGCTCGAGGTGGCCTACCGGAGATTGTTGGACGGCGCTCCGCAGTCGAGCCTGAGTTCCCCGTGCTGGGACGGGTCGGCGGAAGAAGTCGACAGGCCCCAGGTCTGGGACTTATGGGAGGCCGAGGTGGTCCCATGGGTACCCGTGAGGGTCCCAGCAGAGGAAGTTATTCCCTTCACCCCGCAAGCGGACAGGGTGGCCGAGGCCACGGGTCCAGCGGAGGGGCTGGCAACGGGGCAGAGCGCCGCTGGCCCCTGTCCACCCCCCGACGCCAAGAGAGTTGTCCTCCAACCAGCGGAAGAGCTGGCCACGGGGCAGAGTGCCGCTGGCCTCTGCCCACTACCCACGGTCTGCCAGGAGGAGCAGACGGATGGTTCCCCCGGGCTGGGCTGTGAGCAGCCACGGATGGCCCCGGGGGGTGAAGAAACCATCCTCCTGCAAGGTGATCCTCACCCAGCAGGGAAGGTTATCCCCTTCACCCCGCAAGCGGACAGGGTGGCCGAGGCCACGGGTCCAGCGGGGGAGATGGCAACGGGGCAGAGCGCTGCTGGCCTCTGCCCACCCCCAGTCGCAACGAGAGTCGTTCCCCAACCAGCAGAAGAGCTGGCCACGGGGCAGAGCGCCGCTGGCCTCTGCCCACTGCCCACGGTCTGCCAGGAGGAGCGGACGGATGGTTCTCCCGGGCGGGGCTGTGAGCAGCCCTTGATGGTCCCGGGGGGTGAAGAAACCATCCTCTTGCAAGGGGATCCTCACTCGGCAGAAAAGATTACCCCTTTCACCCCGCAAGCAGACAGGGTGGCCGAGGCCACGGGTCCAGGGGAGGAGGTGGCAACGGGGCCGAGTGCCGCTGGCCCCTGCCCCCTGCCCACAGTCTGCCAGGTGGAGCAGACAGATGGTTCCCCCGGGCTGGGTTGTGCGCAGCCGTTGATTGCCCCGGGGGGGGAAGAAACCATCCTCCCGCAAGGAGATCTCCACCCAGCGGAGGAGCTGGCAACGGGGCAGAGCGCCGCTGGCCTCTGCCCATCTTTGCAACCCTTCGGCTCGGAGGCCTCACGCAGCCACGGTTCTTTCCAACGGCTGACCTGGGCACCCGGGGCGCGTGCATTTAGCACCCGTTTTTCCCGGGTGAGCGATAACCCTGGAGGGGACACAGGAGGTACTCCTCCCCAGACATATGTCCTTTCGCCCAACCGGGGTAACCCTAAGGACGTGGGGCCCCGACCCAGTTGGCACGGCCGCAAGGCCAAATGGAGAAGCCTGGTGGCCCGGCCTCCCCAGACAGACTACGGGCCTGGGGGCACCGACTTCCCCGGTATGACCCGGTGGGGTCAGACCAGGTGCGTCGAACCGGGGGAGGGGGAGTTGTGTCACGGAATGGCCCAGCACCCTCAGCCAGGGGCGGTGCACAAGGACATTGATTTGGCCATGAACACTTAGGTGCGGTGGCACGCACAGGGTTTTGCAGTACTTTTTATTAGATGTGGTTATGTGTGGTGTAATACAGTGTTCCCCGTTGATTGTGAAATGTGTTCCCTTTGTCTGCCTTGCCCGCCGCCATTTTCCGATTGCCTCGTGGTTGCAATCAGATTATTCGAATCGGAAAATGGCCGATTCGAACCATCCGGTTCGAATCGTAAAATGGCCGATTCGGACCATCCGGTCCGAATCGGCGACTCCCCGAACTGCAACGGCCAATGGGTCCTGTGAGGGTGGGCAGGGATTCCCATTGTATTATAATTCGTGTAAAGTTAATAAATGCCTGAGCTGTGAATAATAAAGCCAGATTTAGCAGTGCATCCAGCCTCGTCGGATGTCTTGATTTCTCCGCCGTGCTTCATCGTCTGAGTATTCCCCGCAGTCTCAGGGTACGGTGTTCAACTAGATCCGAACCGAACCGAGCGCTCTGTGCCTGCATCTCGCATCAGGACAGAGGCGCAGCGGATGGTGTTCGGTTCCCGGACGATTAGCCGAGATCCGATCCGAAGGGCGCGGCCGTGTACCGCGCTTCGGTATTGCAAGAGATCGCGCTAAGATCCGAAGACTGTGCCGATCCCGCAAGATCCGAAGCTGCATTCATCTACGATCCGAAAGTCCTCCGCAGTCAGCTCCGAATATTCCGCCGGAGGAGATCCGATCCCCGAAATCGGCCGGCCGGCCGCAGTCGTGCTCCACACCCACAAGGTCAGTGAACCAGCTGCTCGGGACGCTGAGTACCGTATGGCTCGGTGGTCGGGCTGGTTCTAGGCAGGGGTCCCCTTCACCGCCCGCTAACCCTTCCCCAGGGTCACGCCAGGCCGCACGAGACGCCGAGTGCCGCGTCACTCGGTAGTCGGGCCAGCGGTAAGCGACGGGGCCACGCAGATAGAGCACACCCGCAGGCGGAACAACATCCCATTCCGTCATACTACTGTACGGCCGGAGAGTCCGAGGCCCCTTGGACTTGCTCCGGGAGCACTGGGAAGGTGCTCTGGCCGAGGAGGGGACCTCGGCCATAGATTATGTGCTTGAGTTTAGGGACCGGCTGCAGGAATTGACCGCCCTGGTACAATCTCCAAGCGGCCCAAACCAAGCAGACGAGGTGGTATGACCAGTCGGCTAGGGACCGCACCTTCCAGATAGGGCAGAAAGTGTTAGCACTCCAACCGGTCAAACAAAATAAGTTGCAGGCAGCCTGGGAAGGACCCTACAAAATGATAGAAAAGATCTGCGATACCACCTTCACCGCAGCCAGATGTTCAGATGAAAGGATACACAGAACCTTTCATGTGAACATGCTGAAACTGTTTTTAGAAAGGGAAGAGGCAGTAGCCGCCATCTGCGCGCCGGACGCGGGGGATCTGGAGGATCTCCCCCTGCCGGTACTGCCCGGGGATCCAAGTGCCCAGGGGGTAGCCGATGTCTGGCTGGGCAAGTGGCTCACCCCCCGCCACAAGGAACAGGCTCATAAGGTGCTACAGGAACACCGAGACCTGTTCTCATCCCGTCCCGGCTACACCTCCGTAGCCCTGCAGCGGGTCGATACCCAGAGTCAAGCCCCTTTGCGGCAGATGGCGTACCGAATTCCCGATGCAGTGAGAGATGGGATGCAGAAAGAGATCCGTGAGATGTTGGATCTAGGGGTAATAGAACCCTCCGAGAGCCCCTGGGCCTCCCCGGTGGTTCTAGTACCCAAGAAGGATGGCACTACCAGGTTCTGTGTGGACTATAGAAAGTTAAATGACCACACTGTCACTGACGCATACCCCATGCCCCGAGTCGACGAGCTCCTAGACCGGATTGCCCAGGGAAACTTTCTCACCACCATTGACCTATGTAAGGGGTACTGGCAGATTCCCCTTGCCGAGAAAGGTGTTTCCCGAAATCGGCATT
Source organism: Leptobrachium leishanense (assembly GCA_009667805.1). Taxonomy (NCBI): domain Eukaryota; kingdom Metazoa; phylum Chordata; class Amphibia; order Anura; family Megophryidae; genus Leptobrachium; species Leptobrachium leishanense. Next base: position 349,524,991 of record CM019065.1, read on the forward strand.
CATCACTCCGTTTGGCTTATACCAATTTCGGGTTATGCCATTCGGGATGAATAATGCCCCGGCCACTTTCCAACGCATGTTGGATCGGCTGCTAGAGGGGATGCAAGACTTTACCAGCGCCTACCTAGATGACATAGCCATCTTCAGCAACACCTGGGAGGAACACTTACAGCATTTACGGGCCGTACTGGACCGCCTTGGCACTGCCGGTCTGACCATAAAACCAGACAAGTGCCACGTCGGCATGTCCGAGGTCCAGTACCTGGGCCACCGGGTGGGCTGCGGAAGGCAGCGCCCACAACCCACCAAGGTTGAAGCTGTTGCCCAGTGGCCCACTCCCCGCACCAAGACCCAGGTGTTAGCCTTTCTAGGTACGGCAGGATACTACCGCCGCTTCGTCCCCAACTACAGCGCCATTGCCAAACCCCTGACTGACCTGACCCGCAAGAACCTTCCCCGACAGGTACTGTGGTCCCCTGAGTGTGAAGAAGCCTTCCAGCAGCTCAAGCGAGACTTGGTGGAAGCCCCCGTGTTGACTGCTCCTGATTCCACTAAACGTTTTGTTGTCCACACAGACGCATCTATGTTCGGATTGGGAGCAGTGCTGAGCCAGGTCGGTGAAGACGGGCATGACCACACGGTTGCCTACATCAGCCGGAAACTTTTACCCAGGGAGGTGGCTTATGTGGCCTTCGAGAAGGAGTGCCGTGCCCTGGTATGGGCACTGAAGAAATTGCAACCGTATTTGTATGGGCACTCCTTCACGGTCCTCACGGACCACAACCCCCTGGTATGGCTGAACTGGGTGGCCGGGGACAACGGCAGGCTCTTGCGGTGGAGCCTGGCCCTCCAGCCCTTCAATTTTACCATCCAGTACCGGCCTGGGAAGCAAAATGGCAATGCGGACGGACTATCCCGCCAGACTGAGCTTGAAACTTAGGGTGGGTGGGGGCCATGGACATCCCCAAGCTGCCATCTGGAGACTTGGGGGAGATGTGTGACGGAACGGCCGCCACTATACCGTAGCGCGGTACAAATTCTTAAAATGTTGATTTGGTGTGGTGTATTAAAGAATTCGTTAGGTTGTATTTCTATAAGTTCCCCCTGTAATTCTCCCCATTGTTGACCTGTTCCCCGCCTGTCCACAGCCCCGGGAAGACGCCCGGTCTGTGAATGCCTCGAGCCGCCGCTAACTGTCTCTGCCAAGCCGCCCAAACTTGCCCGCCTTGCCCCGCAGCGTGGAAACCACGCAGAAAAGCACTTCTTGGCCAGTAGGCTCCTAAAAATAGGTTCTTACGGGGGTGCGAATTTCAGAACGAAGCGCCCCGGGAAACCCAAACGCTGACCAGGGATCCCTCACCAGGAGCGCGGCCGGCAAACAGTGACTCTTGCTCGGGTACAGCCGCCGGACTTTCCCCCTCCACAGCTCGGGCTCCGTTGATCCGATCAGGGCGCTTTTTGGACTGAACCAGCCCCCGGACCAGAGCTACCAGGCTGCACCCCCAGCGTGCCGCCGCTCCCAGGGGATCACCCCGAAATCCCTGGTAAAACCCCAAACTCGGGCTGAAAGCCACAGGGAGCCGCCAGGACAAAGGAGCGCTCACAACACAGGGGGGGCCGGGCGCTGGCCGGACAGGGAGAGGTTCTGGGAGGGGGGGGCAGACAAGCTGGCACTGAGATCCGAGATAAGGGCTGCGCACAGCAGGGGTCCCCCAGGTTAACCAAGGCAGATTGGGCAAGGGCTCGAGGCAAAGGTAAAGATCACCGCAGGAGGACTGAGGGCGGGCCAGGGGAGAACAATGGTTTCATTCCCCATAAATACCCCTGTATCCCCCATGTTAAATAAACTGGTACCTGTTTGAACCTTTACTCCTGCCTCGGCTAGTAATTGGGGATAACAGGGCTTGGGGAACCGCGACGCTTCAAGGATCGTGCAAAAGCGCTTAATCACCGCCGAATTCATACAGCCCGCTACCCCTGACTCTACACCTCCAGACAAGCTCGGCGCTGACGGCGGATCTACCCGTGCAGGGTAGCGGTGATCCGTTACACTAACAGTAACCCGACCCTAGAAGTAACCCTAGCAATAGCCCTAATCCTACTGCTAACCCTAGCTAACATCTCAGGGTTTAGAGATGGATTCAATGGGTAGAATAAAGAGATGGTGCATTGGACGAGGTAAATAGGAGGATTTAAAGGGGTGTAGAGGTATTAATGGAGGTACAAGAGATGGGGCTTAAAATATGCATGCCTGATACATTACTGTTTCCAATTATTTTCAGATTTGTCCAAAATTTCTGGTTGATCCAAATTGGCCAATTCTGAAAATTCCTAAATACAAATATTTTGGATTGTGAAATTTGCCAAAAGGAACCAAAATATTGAGTTGTGCACACATCTAGACAAGAGCACCCTAATCGCAATGATACACGTGGTTCATGTGATAGCCGACAACAGCAGCCACATGGGTGCAGTGATGACATGCCACACATCTGCGGGAGTTCTGCAGCTGCGATCCAGCAATAGTCCTGCTTACAGACGTTTCAGTCATTAATTTAATGTCAGGGATAAAATAGGACCCCTTGTTAATAAATCTGTTTTACAGACGCAGTTACTAATACACTAATATTAGAATTACGTATACCGCCTGTGAATACTGGTATTATTACGCGCAGGACCTAACGGTTTTTGTAAAAAGTGGTTTTGCAGAGAGGAGAAATTTTCTTAGAAGGCTGATATATTTTTTTCGATATTGCTATATTTTGCTGTAGTTTCCAAGAACTATGGTCTTTGACTAGGCTTCTGTAGGGGGAAAATGAGCACATAACAAAAACTGCCATGCTTTACTTCACATGTTTTTTCCATTGGCCACCAGAGAAAAAAATATAAGAAAAACCAAAGATATAACACATACGCACATATATAGAAATGCCAAATATTTACACCTTAATGGAACATTTTACATTGGTGATTTGCTGATTTTCCAAATATGTCTAAAACTAAAAAATGCAGGGCTATTCAGAGAGTAACGAAATGTCACCGACATTTCAGTGCTCTCTCGTTCCCCGCACTTCGGCGAGTCCGATTTGCCGACCCTGCTCATTCACCGCAGGGTCCCCCAAGTGCAGGGAACAAACCACCGAATGCCTACGAAAAACCAACGCAAAACCCCCGAAAACTCGCTGAATCGATTGGAAAAACTGCCGAAAAAATACTGAATCGATCCAAAAAACTGCCAAATCGATACAAAAAAAGCAGACAACCCACTGAACACAGCGCCGACCAGCCGCCGGAAAAAACAGACAAGCCGCCGAATGGGTAAAAAAAAAACAACGCTACTTTTAAAAGGTGTTTGCAAAAACACTACTGCATGAAAATGCCTGGAAATAATATATAAGGTCCTATGACTAATAATAAAAAGGTCTGTTACAGAAAAAAAATATTTAAAAAAAAAAAATCGGGAAAATCATTTCTCCCAAAGAATTCAGAAAAATGCCTAAAAAATGAATAAATAAAGAGACTTTTTGCTGCAAGTGAAAAGAATACATGGTTTCATGAATACTGAATAAAAAAGGGGAATATATTTAACATTGAAACCTATATGATTTGCCGGATTATACCTGTCGAATGAAACCACAGAAATTCAGGGCATTTCTCTGACGTTTCTCTGCTGTTCGGCGTTTTCTGAATAGATTACCCATTACTTCTCTATGGGGAGTCCACTGCCACCGAAGATCACCGTATTTCACTGGGAAATCACCAATATTTGGCAAACTGACAGCTTTTTAACCCCTTCACTGCTGAACCATTTCACGTCTGTGTGCTGAGCTAATTTTTACCGCTTTTGCTCATCGTGTTTAAACGCAATTAGAAGCCACGTTTTATTATACCACCCAGAAATATATATTATTATTTTTTTCGGCAGACTCGGCAGATTCATAATATATCATTATTATATGTATACGTCTTGTCCTGCCTGTATAGTATAACAAAAATGCAATAAAATTAGAATTTTTAATCATCTACAGTGTATAAAGTTTTTTTTTCACATTTTATCACATGAGCGTTTGCGGTTATATTTTCTATGGGGTGCGCTTGTACAAAAATTGGGGACTCGTTACATTTTTTGGGGGGGGAATTACGTGATTTTTAGCAAACCACCCTATAGGAAAAAATCATTAGTGCAGCATCATTGTTCACATTATAATTGAAATGTGAACAATATTGCTGCATTAATAAAAACAACACACAAGAAAAATACATGTTTTTTTTATTTAATGTTTTAATTTTTTTTTTACAATTTTACATTTTTCTTTTACTTTGAACATGGTCACGTTTGGTATCATTCAAAAGGCCATGCTCAGACCTTTCGAATGACACCCTCCATAACCCCCTACCTCCCTAGCTGCCTTGGGAAATCCCTGGGCAGCTAGGGGTTCCCTGGCTAACAGGCGTCATCGCGTTATGCATGGCGCGATGACGTCATTGACGTCGGGAGGGGTTTAAATTCAGTGTCTGACTTTGCTGAAGTCAGAACGCTGCGGGATCCCAGACAGAGAGGTGATTATATCTCTGTGGAGGACATGTGGGGAACATCTCCCACATACAGCGGGAGTCAATGTGGACGTTCCCCACACGTCCTCCGCAGTGAAAGGGTTAAAGAGCCGAATGGCCACGAAATTGCACATTTCAGGGAAATTCATTGTTTGGTGCAATTTTGGGGCCAGTTTGACTCTCTTTGAATAACCCCTATAGTATTGACCTACTTTCCAAGTTCACATATGTAGGCATTAGGAAAACATATTACTTTGCAACAATGTTCAAACAAGAGATAATACAGAAGAAGAATATAGAATGAGGAGACATTCTGGTTCTGAACGAAAATGCCTGGAATTTACATGTAAGGTCCTATGAATGATGATAAAAAGGTCTGTTAAAGAAAGAAGAAAATCCGTAATCCAAGAAAATAAATAATAAAATTACCTTTTTCACTTTTAGATTTTTTTATACTGAATAATGTTTTATATACATTTTGTGGCTAATTCCTGGATTACATTTGTAATTACTGAATTTATGGGCATTTTATTTGCCTCATTAATAGGAATATCTGTATATGGTTTATTCTCTATGTATGGGATCGTCCATATATTGTAGAGGTAGTGGTGCCATATAGACATCATTCATGATTAAAAACATTCATGTTTCCAGTCTGGCACCTCACCAGTTTGAAATATCACCAGCCACCACTTCTTGCTATTTCCTTAGCTCTTATTTGCTTCACACACCGGCTGCCTGTCTTAACCCCTTAATGGCAGAACATACATATACATTGTGGTTCATGTTGATTTAATGACACATCTTCTACTCATAGCTCAGATTCCCTTATGAGTTCTATGAATGCTTTGTTTTCCTCATAGTTAGTTCTGGGTGCACAGGTGATGACAGCAGGATGCCTGATAAATCAGAAAATCTGAGCGTGGGGGGGGGGAGCCTGTGCTTAATATCAATATTAAAAAGGGTTTTACTTCTTTCATACACTGATGTTTTGTATTCTTAGAGTTATTTCTGGAAATATTGGTAGGATTTAGTTATTTGTTTTTGGTAAATATTAATATGATCACTTTTGGATTTTTTAGAATGAATATTGTGTTATTATTCCTCTTGTGATTTAATTATAGATTACAGTTGTAACTTGAATTTGACTTCAAAATGGCCATTTTATTTGACTCATTAATAGGAATATGTCTATAAGGTTGGTTCCCTATATATGGGATAGTCCACATATTTTGGAGGTAGTAGTGCCATATGGACTTATTCCTATTCACGATTAAAATCAATCATGTTTCCATTCTGATGCCCTTCCAACTTGAAATGTCACCAGCCTCCACTGGATTGATGTATGCATGCAGACCATTATATATGTAGTGTCTATTCTGAATATTCCTATGCTTATTCATATTCCGCGATGTTAAGATAATGATCAGGGCTGTTATACTTAATTGCGTCAGTCGATAGCTTGATGACATGAGCTGCTATTCCAACCGAGCCACACTTTGCTTGCTCATCCTTACTGTAAATGAATGGCTCCTATACTTTAGCTATTAATTTGCACTTAACCAGAGACCAACAAGCTATTCCAATGTAGCTAATTCTTTTCAGGGTGAGCTGAAGTAGGGCCTTAGTGAACTGGCTGCAGCTATAAACATGGTACTATACCTGAAATTAAAGGAGGATGTATGCAAAATATACACAGTGCATTGAACGAGGATCACTACCCATGTCCTCAAATAATTTATGTGTGAGAGCCCACATGCACAATCATTAGCCTCGGGGCCACGGTGCAACACGTCCTCTATAGTAATCAATGTGTTCATTGGGTCGTAGGTAGTATTCTGCCCGCTTTCTGATGGGATGATTGGAACTGCTGAGCTACATATCATATCAATCCTTGATGAGAAGTCGTTTAGATGGAAATGCCCTGCCAAATGAAATCAGAAAGAATGGTTCTTGATATAGCTACATGTTGCACCTGGAGGATTTTTAAGGTGGGGTTGTTTTTCCCAATATATGAGGCATTGGCTATATGGTAATGTAGGGGGTCTTTATTTGGCTTGATAAAAACTTGCAGGTCAAAATGTCATCAGGTTTACCTCGGATTATATAAGTACTCAGAATATTTTTGCATTCGACTGATATTTTTCCAGATTTATTTTCCAGATTTATTCTCTGCCTGCAGTTGTGAGCGAATGTGAGGTATTCATATACAATATGTGCAGTAAATTGGTTCTGCCAAAATGAAGAACAATGCGAGAGTCAGCAGTGAGCGCAATAACCTGCAAATCATGCAGTGTCATGCATTCCAGCTTTTGTGGCCTAAGCAGACTAACCGGGTTATTCAAAGAGATTCGAAAAAGTCACTGCACGTTCGGTTGACTTTTCGATCCCCGCACGTCGGGGCTATTCGGCGATCCTAGTTCGCCGACCCTGCGGTGTATTCAGCAAGCCCCGCTGGTCCCCCGTAGTGCAGGGAATACCGTAGATACTCGAGTATAGTCCGACCCGAATTTAACGTGATGGATAAAGATTTATTATGGAAATGCAAGAATACTCAAGACTCGAATATAACGCGAGGAACAAAATTTTACTGTACCGTAAACAAATAAAATCCTTCCAGGTTCTCTTAACACAGTCAGACTACCACACAGGCCAGGGTGCTCTGCTCTAGAATGATTGTGTCACGGTTCCCAGATCCCACCACGCAGTCCTTAAAGTCCAACACTCCACAGAGCCCAAAGGCTACCAACAGGGTAGCCGTAGAAGAATCCCTAACTGTCTGGTCCTTAGAATTGGCCAGGTATACTAGGCTAGACAGAAAGGGTTAATCAAAGACAATGTCGTAATACAAAACCAGGTCAGCAACACGGGGGTAGTCAGACGAGCCAGAATCAGGAATACAGAGTATAGAATAGTCAAAGGGAATAGCCGGGTCGATATCAGTGCAAGAGCGTAGTACAAGAAAATATTCTAGGGCAACGGAAGGCAGAATAGTCAAAAAACAAGCAGAGGTCAATAACAGGTTCAATCACGAGAGAATTCAAGTACAGGGAGCTCAGGTATGGATAACCACGATCTGGCACTGCTTAGAAGGAACTGTTGGTTTTTAAAAGACCTTCACCAGACCGCGCCCCCCCTCTCAAGCCGCACCTCATGCAGCCACCTCCCTGCCTGTTTCAATTTAAACCGGACGTTGGTGAGCGAGCAGCATCAGACATGCTGCCGTCAAGCACACCGGAAAGGCTGGAAGCCCCCAACGTTACAGATTGCAGTTGTTACTAAGTATGAAGCTGCCAGCCATCCATCTTCTATACTAGTGATTAGATGGCCAGCGGAGGCAAGCGAGGTGATTGATTGGCTTAAACTGAGCTTTTCCTCTGGCCATGATGGATCCCACCTCTCCTCCCGAATCCGGGAGTTCCTGAAGTGTTTGCAAGTATCAGGGAGCTGCATTCACTTCAGCGAGACTACCATATCTCCCGTGAGACTTAGGATCCAGAGCAAGGCAAGTTTTTACACATGGTGCAGATGTCTCGAATATAACGCGACCCCTCCAATTTTAAGGTAAATTTTTGTCACCAAACTCTAGCGATATATCTACAGTACTCGCCGCAAACCCGCAGAACACTCGCCACGAAACCCGCTGAACACTCACCGAAACCCGCAGAAACAGCTGGATTAACCCCGCCAAACAAGCCGGAGAAACCCAAATAGCCGGCGATCACAGCGCAGAATAGGCGCCAGAAAAAGCGACACGCAGACGAACGAGTTGAAAAAAAAACCCCAGTATGCTTGAAAGTTTGAAAATTAAAACACTGTTTGCAAAAAACTACTAAACGAAAATGTCTGAAATTTACATAAAAGATCCAATGAATGATAATAAAAAGGTCTGTTACAGAAAAAAAAGAAGATTTTGAAAAAAAAACTGAAAAAAATGTTTGTTAAAAAAATCCCCAAAAATGCCTAAAAGATCCTAAAAAATCTATGAATAAAGAGACTTTTTACTGCAGAATATAATAATAAATGGTTTATTAGATATTCAATTAAAACGGGAATATTTTTAACATTGAAGCCTATGGGATTCGCCTGAATAACCCTGTCGAATGAAACCACCGAACAGCAGGGCATTTCGGCAACATTTCCCTGCTGTTTGGTGTTCTCTGAATAGACGAAGCATTGCTTCTCTATGGGGATTCACTGCCCTCAAACAGGCAAATCAGGGATCTCAAACTCTGCCTCCCCCACCCAATGGTACCAGCTGGGTGGAGTAGAGGTAATGTCACTGCTCTGCATGGAGAGAGCCTGTGGAGTCATGGGCTCGATCCCAGCGAGCAACCTCTCCAGTAAGTGTCCTTGGGCAAGACACCTAACGGTACAGACTCGCCACCCAGGACATACTTGAAAACAAGAGAAATCTTAATGTATCCTTCCAGCTAAAATCCTATCTCAAAAAAAAAATGATTCCGAACTACAAATCCTATGATTCTCTAGCCACTTATTGCATTCAATGAATTCTGGGAATTGTAGGCAATAAACATCTGGGGGGGCAGAGTTTGAGATCCCTGCTCTATAACCATACACCACAGTCCGTTTTGTTCTGAGCTTGTTCACCTGTTGATTGGTGGAATGTCACATCCCTGTTTCAAATCTCTATTCATTTGTATCAATATCGTTTGCTGTTGGAATCCTCTGCTTTCTGAACCTTGAGGTTAACATTAGTGAAACCTGACATTAAATACGATCAATTTTTCTTGAAATTAACATTGCAGAAGCAAGAATTTTACTTTTTAGAGAACAGTTTATTGAAGCAATTATGCAAACTACCAGAGCCATATGTTTGGGTTTTTCTTTCATAAAATAAACCATCATCAAATATTTCAATTAGTTTTTTGTAACAAAGCTCTTATCTTCATTTAAGAAAATATAATCCCACACATCTTGGGCCACATTACAATCCTAGCGTTAAAATGCGGGCATAAGGGAGGAAAAACTGCGCCCGCAGTTTTCCCTCTTGCGCCCACCTTTTAACGCTGGATTACAATGCAGGCGAAAAAATGAGCACAGCCTTCGAGCATCAACTTGATGGAGTCCATAGGACTCCATTGAGCTTCCCCCTGCCGGTCACATGACCAGCCGGATCTCGCCTCGCGAGATCCGACTGGTCGGCGTAGTGATACGCAGGGAGAGACTGGGTGGACTTTTCCCCCCCAGTCTCTCCCTGCTCCCACCAGACGGAGGAGGCGGTTGGAGCCACGGGACAGGAGGTGAGTATAGGATTCTGTTTTTGGTATTAACGGACTCTGCAGAAGAAGAATTCGTTAACAGCAAGTCCTGACTGTGGTTAACTTTTTGCTAACCACAGCCGGACGTTAATCGGTGCTAGTAGATTGTAATCCTAACGCTAATTAACACTTTGCGCTCCCCATGTTAAGTATAGGGAGTACAAAGTACAGTAACCTCGCGCAGTAACCCGTTTGCGTTTGGATTGTAATATGAGGTAGATACCGCAGCTAACGTTAGTGCTCACTCAAGTGAGCACTACCGTTAGCAACAAGAATGTAATGTGGCCCCTTGATTTTTTTGACTGAGAAACCATTGCTTTGTAAGTCACTGTCAATAGAAAAAACATTCAGGGTTATTTAGAAAGCACCGAAATGACGCTGACATTTAGGTGCCCTCTCGTTCCCCGCGCTTCCCTGCACTTCGGGGAATCACAGTTTGCCACCATGTGGTGTATTCAGCAATTCTTTCCCCAGAGTGCAGGGAAAACTCGGCTCAAACCCTCCGAACACTCCCCAAACACTCACTGAAAACCAGCAGAAACCGCCGCAAAAACCATGCCGAACACATCGGAAAAAAGCCGACGAGCAGCCGATCACAACACAGAGCAGCTGCCGGAAAAAGCCGACAGGCAGACGAACGGGGTGAAAAAAAAACCCAAACATTATGATTGAAAGTTTGAAGACTGAAACGCTGTTTTCAAAAAAACAAAAATGTCTAGAATTTACATATAAGAGCCTATGAATGATAATAAAAAGGTCTGTTACAGAAAAAACTCAATCAATCTAAATCAATAGACTTTTTCTGCATATTAAAATAATAAACGATTTATTAGATATGAAACGGGAATATTTTTAATATTGAACCCTATGGGATTCGCCTGAATAAACCTGCCGAATGAAAACACTGAATATCAGGGCACTTTTCCCTGCTGTTTGGTGTCTCTGAATAGATTAACCATTGCTTCTCTATGGGGGATTTCACTGCCGTCAAACAGCACCGTGCTTGCAGGCAATTTGCAAAAATGTGGCGAACTGCCTGCTCTCTGAATAGCCGAATGGCTACGCAATGGCACTGTATGCTGAATTTCGGTTACATTTCGGGGCCAGATCGGCTCTCTCTGAATAACCATGAAAGTGTTTTCAAGACCAGGAAGCAAGACAATTATATTGACACATTTTTTTTCATCTTTGCCGAGTGATAATTTGTATCCCAGCACTTAAATATCATTTTAATTTTGCAGATTTATAGTATAATTATATGTATCCATTTGCAAACATTGTGGTATCTTAGCAAGTCGATGAATGTGTTTCCTGTCTGCATTTGACACTTCTAAAAAAAAATCTGCATTGTATAGGCTGTGGCTTGTGTTCTTGGTGGCAAAGTATAGCATTACAGTAATTTAGTCATTATTTGTTGAACCTTCCAGTAAAGCTTTAGCTTTGTTAGTCGTCTCTTCTCTCAAATGGAATATTTCCTCCTGCAAGAGGTTTATGTTTTATTTGTTTGAGTATTTTTGCTTTGAAGACAATTGTGTATCATATATACTACAAACTGCACCTATTACTCCGTTTAAACCAAACCTTCAAACAACTTGAGGAACACATTTCTTTCCAAGTGAAAGCCATACTGAAGCAAAAAAAAAGGCATGATGGTCAGTGGAGCTTCAGGAACTAAACATTGTTTTGCAATGCAATCTATATGTTGAGAAGTCGCATAATGTTTGGAGGGAAGAGATTAAGTGTGACACCATGAGTAAACCTTAGAAACAGCACAATGTTCCCCTGACATCAAAGAGGACCACACATCCGGGAGCCTTTTAAATGGTATGGGCACAGACAGAAATAGAACTGGAGAACAAGTCGTTTCGGCATGTGGTAACATACATCTTTATTGAAATACATTGATAGCGTCACAATGGCAGTAACAGTGTTGGAGTTACCATTGCATGATCATATTTCTGACTGGTTAGGGATCTGTGTTTTATGACACTCCTTTCAATACATCTGTAGCGGATGGCATCCGTATCCAGCAAGAGGCATATTCTGAGGGATGGGCAGATAGTCAGAGCTCAACAATGCGCTGATCCCCATTTCTCTTCGATCCAGTTAATTCTCTTTAGTATGTCAGGTGTAAGGAGGCACTTTTTTTGTGTAAATAGTTACATCGTTACATAGGCTGTAAAAAGATGTGCGTCCGTGAGTTCTCATTAATTTGATCAAGCTGCTGTTCTCTGGGTCTGTTTGACGATATTTATTTGCACTATTTTGCTTTGTTATTTCTGTTTTTTGGGAGGAATTAAGTGGAACGAAGGAAGCCCGTGACTGCAGTTACCTCCCCCCCAAAATTGCAATATATGTATTTGAACCTAAATATGTGGAGCTGTGTCTGATACGCTCATACACACCACACATTTCTGGGAGTGTTACTGCTGTGGAGCTCTGTGATTCACAAACAAGTAGTAAATATAACTAAATGTAGTTTTTGAAGAACGGAATTTTGCAAGAACTTGTCCAGTGGCACCCAGATAATTTGAGAACTCTCGTTTTTTATTGTAGCTCATACTAATGTGCTGATACATGCTCTTGTCATTTCACGACTTGATTACTGCATCTCGCTCCTTACTGGCCTCCACAATGCCTGTATTACCCCTTTGCAATCTGTAATGAATGCAGAGGCCAGGCTTATTTTTCTCACCAGACGCACCTCGTGTACCTCCCCACTCTGGTGGTCCCTCCAGTGACTTCCTGTACGTTTCAGAATACAGTTTAAAATATTGACGCTCACGTTCAAATCGCCCAATAAGTCACGTCCCAACTAGACAACTCCAGTCAGCGGGCGATCTCCACCTGCCATCTGTCTACACCCGCACTGCCAACTCTCGCCTCCAAGACTTCTCAAGGGCCGCTCCAGTCCTATTGAATGACTTGCCTCGCCCTATCAAACTCTCCCCTGATCTTCGGGGCTTCAAGAAATCCCTCAAAACCATTTTTTCAGATTAATGTACCACGTCACTGACACAACTCATCCCTCTGCTCACCTACTCACACATGATTGAAGGCGCGTCTATGGCCCCACCATTCCCAAACCACTGGCACTAATGATCCCGCCAGCCAGTAAAATTCCCCTTATCTTCCTCAACCCCAATCCCTCTGGATTGTAACTTCTATGAGCAGGGCCCTCTACACCTCTTGTTTCCATCATATGTCCGTTTATCTGTATCTCGTTCCCTTTGGTTATTATGAAGCGCTGCAGGAACTGTTGGCGCTATATAAATGATAACAATAATAATAATAAAAAAAGTAGGTTGCCTTATGAACTGATTGAGGGACAAAACCAAGTATAAAGAATCACTGGTCTGGGTTGAATATCTTTAACTTTGTCGAAGTTTTGAAAATATCGGTTGTTCTTCAATAATTTTAGAAAATGTATTTTATTTTATTTTCATAAATATAAATTCTGCAAAAAGCTTCAGCAAATAGGGGTCAGTGTTTTACATTTGTGGTTTTACAGCTTATTGGTAAAGATACAGTATATCTTACATTCATCGTAGTATCACAAAATACATGCATTGACTCATTAGTGATATGCAATAATCCATATTCGTCCCTGTGAACGTTTGCAATATTTGTATTTGCATTCAATCACATTATATACCATGCTTCCTTAGCTATCAGAAAAATGTGTGTTTTCATGCTCGACTGTATCCAAAAAGCTAGAAAGGATTGGGAGTTCATAAATCACTTTTTCTTGGATTTCTGCCGGGTGTCTTCTTTTCTACAAAACACAAAATAATTATAACAAAAACTATTGGACAAAAAAAAATATCAGCATTTTGCAATCGAAACCTTTAATATTGTCGTACCTTTTTCTGTGCTGTTTTTAGAAGTTTTAACTGGTATGGTATTATTAAGGTCTCGTTCATATTCCTGGATTTTGCGTACTGAAAAAAAAGAAGATACAACTATAGACACACAGCCCAATCTGCCACATATGAATGAATGAATGAATGCATCGGGGAAGGAAGCATCATTTGTGTTTGTTTAAAATTTGGTTAATCTAAATTTTAAACAAAGACAAGCAACAAAATCAAAATATTTAGAAAACACAAAAAGAGAAGCAGTGCGTATCTAAGAGTAAAGATATCTTTCTTTGCAAAAAGTCATAAAAAAACTAAAGCAAACATTTTGAAAACGTTTTTGAAAATCTTTGGCCCCTATTACATTCTTCACGCAGTGTGTTTTGCGTGCGCAAATGCGTATTTGCACGAGGGACAACGTATTACAACGTTCGCGCAAAAGATGCGTGTTATCGTTTAACGCGGATGGACTTGCGCAAGCGTGATGAACTGTGCGTGTCCTATACTTAACATTGTCAGTGCAAATTCGTTCGTGCGCTGGTATGCGGATGGTATTACAATCTTCGTGCAACTTTTTACGAACGACGTTTGCGTGCATTTTTTAACGTCTTTGAAAAGCTGGTGGTAACGTCAAATCTAAACGTTTTGGCCGAAACGAAAAACACCAGCATGAAAATAAAATACAACACATTCTACACATATCCAAACAATAAAATTGTGAATTCGTGCATATTTTTTTATTGCTGCAGCATGTACAGTTGTGTTCAAAATTATTCAACCCCCAATGCTGTAAAGGGTTTTAGGGAATTTAGTGTACATTTGTAATTGTATTCAGAATGAAATCCTACAAGGACTTTTTAAAGAACCATATGCAACTAAAATTACATCAATTGGTTTTGTAATACAGTAGTAAATGTTTCTTTTGTGAATTCTTCATTGACACAATTATTCAACCCCTTAAAGACTACCACTCTGAAGAACAGAGGTTCATTCAAGTGTTTTCAATCAGGTATTGAAAACACCTGTGGATGTCACGGAGCAGCAATAAAGCATAATAAGCACCAATTAGGCAGCTTTAAAATGACTGTGATACTCAGCTCCTTCTAGACATTTACTGGTGTGGTTACAAACATGGTGAAGTCAAGAGAATGGTCCAGGAAGACAAGAGAAGAGGTGATAACTCTTCACAGGAAGGGCAATGGCTATAAGAAGATTGCAAAGATGTTAAACATACCAAGAGAGACCATAGGAAACATCATTCACAAATTCAAGGCAAAGGGCACTGTTGAAATGCTATATGGTCGTGGCAGAAAGAAGATGCTGACTTTGACTGCTGTGCGCTACCTGAAGCGTAGAGTGGAGAAAAGTCCCCGTGTGACTGCTGAGGAACTGAGAAAAGATTTGTCAGATGTGGGTACTGAAGTTTCAGCTCAGACAATACGGCGCACACTGCGTAATGAAGGCCTCCATGCCAGAGCTCCCAGGCGCACCCCCTTGCTGTCTCCAAAGAATAAGAAGAGTCGACTGCAGTATGCCAAAAGTCATGTGGACAAACCACAGAAGTTTTGGGATAGTGTTCTGTGGACTGATGAAACAAAATTAGAACTGTTTGGGCCCATGGATCAACGCTATGTTTGGAGGAGGAAGAACAAGGCCTATGAAGAAAACAACACCTTGCCTACTGTGAATCATGGTGGGGGGTCAATCATGCTTTGGGGCTGTTTTGCTTCTGCAGGTACAGGGAAGCTTCAGCGTGTGCAAGGTACCATGACTTCTCTTCAGTACCAGGAGATAT
This sequence comes from Leptobrachium leishanense, assembly GCA_009667805.1. Lineage (NCBI taxonomy): Eukaryota > Metazoa > Chordata > Amphibia > Anura > Megophryidae > Leptobrachium > Leptobrachium leishanense. Next base: position 349,540,479 of record CM019065.1, read on the forward strand.
TGGATGACAATGTGATGCAGTCCGTCACAAACCTGAGGCTTGGGAGACGTTGGACCTTTCAACAGGACAATGATCCCAAGCATACCTCCAAGTCCACTAGAGCATGGTTGCAGATTAAAGGCTGGAACATTTTGGAGTGGCCATCGCAGTCACCTGACTTAAATCCGATTGAGAACCTCTGGTGGGACTTAAAGAAAGCAGTTGCAGTGCGCAAGCCTAAGAATGTGACTGAACTGGAGGCTTTTGCCCATGACGAATGGGCGAAGATACCCATAGATCGCTGCAAGACACTTGTGTCAAGCTATGCTTCACGTTTAAAAGCTGTTATAACTGTAAAAGGATGTTGTACTAAGTACTAAGATTGAATGTCACTTGGGGGTTGAATAAAACTGATAATGATGTGAGCACAGAAAAGACATTTGTGGTTATTTCATTATAAATGTTATGTTATATTTGTCTGACCTACACGTGCCTCTTTGATTTAATTGTAAGCAAGATGACCGAATGATCAAAATCAATGTCAAACTGGCCAAAACACTCAATTTCAGTGGGGGTTGAATAATTTTGAACACAACTGTATACTCAGATTTACTTTGACAGGCGCAAGAACTTAAGTGAGTCAATTAAGTTAAATTGAGGTCAATTAAGGTTCTTAATTCTGATTGGCTGAATCCCGCGAAAAAAAACAGTCCGCGCACTGATTTACATGCACAGCGTTACTGCGCACGTATTACACTGCGGTTTGCGCGTCGTTTTTACGAACGTTATTTTTTGAAGGATGAGAAAATGCATTTGGATCGGAATGCCACGTTAATTTTCACGCGATAACGCTGGACGATGAGCACAAAAAAATTTGCGCTGCACGAACGAAATTGCGCGAAGAATGTAATAGGGGCCACTATTTTTTTTTTAAATTCAATAAATTTTATTGTATGAGAATACACAGTACAAAGGAAAGCATAGAAACTGCAAAATCTTGTGTCACAAACGATGCAGAGAGGATACCGGTAATTGCCGTATGCCTTGTTACAAACTCTACTCCTCCCTCCATTCCACTTATGCTATAATCAATAATCAATACGTAAGTTAATCCACTACTGCTGACAGCAGAGTATAGAGAACGTGAGAAAAGCTTCGCAAAAAAAAAAAAAAGGGGGGTAAAGGGTAAACTGAGAGGAAAGGAGAAAAGAGAGCGGCCCTTGGCGAAATGTACTATCTGTAACGAGGGAGAGGTCTCCCTTAAGTGCCCTCAGAAGGTTTTAAAGAGGATGGGAAAAGAGAAGTAAGGAGAGAGGAGAGGAAACAGGTGGAGAGCTGCGACGGAACTCCGGAACCGCGGGCCGCCCCCGCCGGGTCTCCACCTAACCCGAAAAGGCAATGCGAGCAGACGCCGGGGAGGCGAATATCGCCAGCCATGGCATCCAGACTGCTTCAAAGTGAACCATTCTGTCAAGTACCACTGCCGTCAGGCGTTCCATTGTAATCATGTGCCAAATTTTGGCCTCTATCAGCTGGCGCGGGGGAGGGGGGCCCTTCCAGGTCTTAGCCAAACAGATGCGTACCGCGGCGCACACCCTAGAGACCAGAGATTGTTCGCCTCGTGTAAGGCGTGCCTCAGGATGCGGGCGGTTAAGGAGTGCCGTCCAGGGATCCGGACGTAAGTGTGTCCCTAGTGCCCTGCTCAAATCACCAAACACCTCCGTCCAAATAGTGCTGACCATGCCACAGTCCCACCATGCATGCATATACGTCCCCTCCTCGCCGCATCCCCTGAAGCAAGTCGACGGCGTCCCTGGGTACATTTTTGCTAGTCGCTGCGGGTGGATATACCACCTTGCCATGACCTTGTAGCAGTTCTCGCGAACCGCTGTACAGATTGTAACCCGGGAGGTTCTGTCGATAATGTCCGTCCACTCGTTCCCTTCCAGAGAGCTTCCTAAATCTTCCTCCCATCGTGTAATATAAGATGCATCCTGCGGGAAGGTTGCTTCAAGGATGAAAATGTACAGCGAGGATATCAGACCTCGCCCTCTATGCTTCCGTCGACAGCAGGTCTCGTAAAGGGTCAGTCTGCGGTCGGGCGTCACCCTGAGAGTGCTTCTGACAAAGTGTAACAGTTGGATGGCTCTGAATGTCTCCGAGGGGGGTAGCGCTTTCGATTCCCTGAGGTAACCGAGGGTGACCGGGCGACCCTGCAAAATCAGGTCTCGCAACTCTGTTATGTCAGCCCTGATCCACCACCCGAACGCCCCAGGAGGGTTTCCCTCCGGGAACTTTGGATTGTAAAATAGAGGTTGGAGGCCCGATCCCGGTGGGGACAAACCATCGCCCTCTCTACAGAGATTCCAAAGGCGCAGCGAATGTTGCAGTGTGGGGCTATTGTGTAGTGTCCGAGGAGTAGCTTTCTGGGTCCATTGAAGCGTGCGCAATGGCTGTGGCCCCCCATATCCTGTTCCAGGGTAGTCCAAAGCGGGGCCCCGCTCTTTAGATTAATCATAGAGAGCATCGCAAATTGGGCTGCCTTGTAATAAGAATAAAGATGTGGGACCCCCATGCCTCCCCGTCGCTTGGATTGAAACATAAGGTTTTTAGGCAACCGGCCTCTGCGGCCTCCCCATATAAAAGAGTGGATAGCTGACTGGAGGAAAGTCAAGTCCGCCCTGCAGATAGGGATTGTCAGTGTTCTGAAGAGGTATAGCAGCTTCGGGAGCAGGGTCATCTTGACCGCGTATATTCGGCCAAAGAGCGAAAGGTGTAACTGGGACCATGCCGCCAGCAATGCGTGAAGGGTAGGGAGCAGTACTCCATAGTTAGCCTTGTACATCTGGCTCCAAGTAGGAGTCAGCTGGGTCCCCAGAGATCCCATAGACGAGCGGCACCAGCGAAAAGGGAACCTATCACGAATCACCGCCCTCTCCTCCTCTGCCAAGGTGAGGTCAAGCACCTCGCTCTTATCTGCGTTAAGTTTATAGCCCGAGACTCTTCCGTAGTCCTTCAGGGCCCTCATCAGGTTGGGGAGGGTGGTGATGGGCGAGGTCAGGGATAGAAGGACATCATCAGCGAAAAGAGACAGCTTATACTGCTTTCCCCCCACCTCCATGCCCCGGACATCAGGATGTTCTCTAATATATGCCGCCAGTGGTTCTATAGAAAGGGCGAATAGAAGCGGCGACAAGGGGCATCCCTGTCGGGTCCCGTTTAAGATAGAAAAGGGAGCCGAGAGGAACCCCCGTGTCCACCTGCGCCCTGGGGCCTGCATATAAAGCCTGTATTGCCGTCAGAAGGTCTCCCCGTATGCCAAAGGAGGTCAATGTTGCCCACATGAAGTTCCAATCCACCCTGTCAAAGGCCTTCTCGGCATCCAAGGAAAGGAGAAAAGAGCCGCTCCCCGAGGCTGTAGCAACCTGGATCAGATTAAGTGCCCTTCTGACGTTATCCGGGGCCTCTCTACCGGGGACAAAGCCCACTTGATCCGGATGAACAACCTCGGCGATGTAGCGACCCAATCTGTTAGCTAGGATCTTAGCGTAGATCTTCATGTCCACATTAATCAGGGAGATGGGCCTATAACTGGGGCAAACCGCTGGATCCTTGCCTGGCTTGGGGATGACCACTATGCGGGCCAGGAGCATATCGGAGGACGGGACCTCCTCTCCCTGCATGTAGGTGTTAAATAATCTGGTCAGGGGCTGAAGGAGGGCCTGGTTCAATCCCTTATAGTAAGGGACCGAGAATCCATCTGGACCCGGGGATTTAGAGGAGTGTAAGTGTTTAATCACCTCTGCAATTTCCTCCGCTGAGATGGGAGCTGCCATATCTCTACGCTGCTGGTGGCTGAAGGAGGGCAGAGTGGTGCGACTGAGAAATTCCCGGATGTGTGTCTCCCGTGCTGGACCTGGCGTTGCAGTAGTGCCGTTATATAGGGACGCGTAGTAGAATAAAGGGGCCCCTGAAATGTCCCGAGGGTCAGAGGTCATCTCGCCAGAGCCAAGGCGCACTGCTCGCACAGTGCGCTCCCGGGTCTGCTGTTTCAGCCTACGGGCCAGAAGAGTGTCGGGTTTGTTACTCTTCGCAAAAAACTTCCGACCCGTCCACTGAAGAGCCGCCTGGACCTGACGTGACAGCAATATGTTGAGGCTCCCCCTGGCCTCCAGCAATTCCCTTAGTAGAGTGGCGTCCCCAGTCCGTTTATGTTCTCGCTCCAGGTCTCCCACCTTAGCTGTAAGTGAAACCGTCTCAGCTGCCCTCTCTCGCTTGCGGCGAGACGCTATGGCGATTAATTTGCCGCGCATGAACGCCTTGTGCGCCTCCCACACAGTGGTGGTAGCCATGCCTGGGGTAAAATTACGTTCAAAGAAGGCCGTCAAGTCAAGGTTCATGGTTTCTTTCACACCAGAGTCAAGGAGGAGTGAGGCATTAAACCTCCACCCTCCGGCCGAACCCAGTTCCCCCCAACCCAATAATGCTATCTCGACCGCGGCATGGTCAGACCACGAGATTTCGTGAATGGTGGAAGAGGCTAGGGCCGTAATGTTGTCTCTACTGCAAAAAACATAGTCTAGTCTGGAATATGAGTCATGGGGATTCGAGTAAAAGGAGTAGTCTCGGTCTCTAGGGTGGAGCAACCGCCAAGAGTCGTACAAATTGGCCGTCTGGACTACGCCCCGGAAGGTCTTAGAGCGGCGGGTAGGAGCGCGTCTGGCAGCGGTCTGACTCCGGTCTAGGTAAGGGTCCATAACCGCATTGAAGTCTCCCCCTACAAAGACCCCCCTGTTCGGTAGCTGCGCGAGGCGCTCCTCCAATGCCCTCCAGAAAGGTCCCTCAGGTGGGGAGGGGGCGTAAACGCTAACAAAAGTGACTGGCTTGCCTCCAATCGTCCCAGTCACCCGCAGGTATCTACCATCCATCGCGGACTCCTGCTGAATGAGGTGGAAATGAAGACTGCCTCTCATCAGTATAGAGACTCCCGTCTTGCGGGAGCTGCCTGCGGAGTGGTAATGTTCGGTGTATCCCTCTCCCCAGTATCCCGGGACTCTATTCCTGGTAAAGTGGGTCTCCTGTAGGAGGACCACGTCTGCCCGAAGCTTCCGGTAATATCTGGTGGCCCCTCTTCGCTTATTCGGGGATAATAGGCCCTTCACGTTGTGAGAGACTACCTTAAGGCGGGCCCGCGCCCCTCCACTTCCCGCAGCCATGAGGAATCAATTAGAGGAGAACAAGAGAGGGAGAAGTGAGAGAGGGAGAAAGAAGAGAAAGAAAGAGAAGAAAAGAGACAAAAAAGTTAAAAAAAAAAAAAAAAAAAAAAAAAAAAAATGGGGGATGGAAAAAAGACACCAAAAAAGATGTGTCTGGTGGTGGATTGTACCGACCACTAGGTACGCACTCGGGGGCGAGAGCGACAGAAAGGAGAAGGCCGCCAGCCCATAAACTCCCTAAGGAGGGACTAAGACCTACCATATAACCGTTAAACCTGTAAAACCTTTAAATCAACCCCGCCCAGTCAACCCTTCCAATCAACAGGTGAACCAATGTTCAGGTGCGGCTCGACCATCTCACCCCCAATCCCACGGCAAACATTTCCAGAAGCTGCAGAAGTCCTCGGGACCCTAGAGGCGTCCGCCCGGAGGCTCCCAGCCCTCAGCGGGGTATCTACCTCCAGTCCTAGGTCCATCCTGAAAAGACCCCGTCAGGCTTGAGCGCCCTCTAATTCTCAGGCCCTCCCTCCAGCCCTCTAGACCCACCCTGCGAGAACCCAAAAAGTTGTCCATCGGGGCAAAGTAAAGCTCCTTCCATAGAGTCCCGTGGAGAGGATGAAATGATCTCTGCCATGTGGTGTAGAGGAGGCGGGGGGGCAATGTCATCAGCCCCTTGTAAGCTAACGCACCGGTGAGCGCCTCCGATCCTGCCTCCTCGGTCTGCCTCTGGCCTCCACCTGCGCAAAAAGGTCCGGGGGTTCCGGGATGCCCAGTGTCTCCAGGACAGTCGAGCTATCCGCAGGGGTACGGAGAGATAGGAAAGTACCGTTGTGAGGAATGAGGAGGCGGAATGGGAACCCCCAGCGATATCTGACATCTCTCTGGCGGAGAAGATCTGTAAGGGGCTTAAGTGCCCGGCGTTTCTGGAGCGTGGACGGAGCCAGGTCGTTGTAGAAGTGAGGAGTGATGTCGTCGAGGGTCGGAGCAGCGTTGCGCACCGCCTGGAGTATAGCTTCTTTGGTGGTGTAGTAGTGGCATCGAAGTATCACATCTCTAGGAGGTTCCGTCTCCGACGGTTTCGGGCGTAAGGCTCTGTGGGCCCTGTCGAGTAGCAGTTCTTCCTCGGGTGTCTCGGGTAGAAGCGCTTGGAAGTACCGATGTAGGAAATCCCGGAGATTCACCACCGACTCAGGAATATTACGGAGCCGAAGGTTGGAGCGGCGGGACCGATTATCCATGTCCTCGACTGCCTCCTGAAGGAGTTCGTATTTGCTTTGAAGGGCCCCCAGATCTGCTCGTACCTCTGTGTCCGCTGCCTGGACTTCGTCCACTCTCTGCTCAAGGGCTGCCGTGCGCGTCCCGAGGGTCCCCAGGTCTGCTCTCAGACCATCAATCCCGGCCCTGAGATCTGCCTGCAGGTCATCTTTAATGGTCAGAAGGAGTTGGCGCAAATCTTGTATGTCCCTGCGCGTACACGGCGCGTCCTGAGTCGCCGACTCCTCTGCCGGCGTCGCCATCTTTGGAGATGCAGTGGCTGCGGCCCGAGCCGGGGTGAAGCACCGGGAAATATCTTTTTGTCCCGGGTTACGTCCAGATTTAGTTCCGGGCATGGCGAGGGGGGACGCCTAGTGAGTGCGTAACGTAATAGGTCGCTTAGAAAGCTTCAAGGGAGTCTCTTAGGCTTGGCGCTACAGCTTCAGGTTGTCATCCGTGCTGCCCAGCAGGGCTCCGTTCTTTGAGAGAAATCGCTTTAAGGGAACTCTCTCTTGTAGGAGGGACCTCCTGGAGTCCGTGTAGGAGATCCGATCAACTACAGTGGACCCATAAGTTCAAACCAGGATAGGTGAGAGACACAAAAAAAAAAAAAAAAAAAAAAAAAAATTGGGAAGGAGTTCTCGGGGTGCGCTCCCAATACAATGTGGTTCAGTGTCCCGAACAAGATGCTTTTCCCCTCTCGTCTCCCCCCCTGTCTTCTTGTACAGTAATGGGAAGGTGATCCGTGCTATGCGCCCGGAAGGCGTACAATATGGTAGGGGTAAAAATTAAAGAAGAATGAAATCAAAAGCAGGAAGCAAGACCTGTTCAGGCGTTCTCCTCACCCCTTCCTCTCTCCTTTCCACCCCGCTCCACCGCAGGGCCCGTTGGAGTCGCGGTGCGGGTCCGATGTCCTCGTGGGGTGTCACAGCTGTGAGGGCCGCCCCACGTGTCCCCCACCAGCAATGTCCTCTGGCGCGGTGGAATGGCCGACACCGGGCTGTGTCCGTCTGCCGTTTTTGGACCCTCTTCAGCTCCGCTGGGCAGGCCGCTAGTGAGACCCGGGCACGCCGCCCTCTCCGGTGGATGGCGCTCCCCCCTGACTCGGGAGGAGGAAGGCAGCCGCCCCTCAGGCCGAGCGTCGGGGTGGGGAAAGCTCCGTCCGGATGCGTCTCCCTACCTCCTGTCCCCCACGTCTTCGGCTCCTGTCTCTCCTCGAGGCCTCCGCAATGGCCGCCGCCTCCAGGCCGCCAAAAGGAAGACGGGCCGAGTGTCCACTCCCTTTCTGAGAGACCACCCCGGAGAGGTATGCTGCCTGCGGGTTCAGGGCCTCCGAGCAGCTTGGAGTGTCCTCCTCTGTTCCCTCAGAAGGACCACCCGGCCCGACGGTCTGATCAGCGAGGAGGATCTCCCGGGGGCAAGTCAAAGGGGAGCTAGGGCAAAAGCTGCAGGTGACGCCCGTCTGCTCAAGAAAGCCCGCACTCCTCCAGAAGGCCTCACCCCGGAGCACCACGTGCTTGTAGGCCGCCGTGCAGTGCAGTTCCGGAGGGCAGAAGGCAAGTCAGCTACGGGTTAATCCCACGGTCCTCCGGCGTGTGGGCGGGAGAGCAGATTCCGCCAGGCTCTGATGGCGAGTTAGCGGGCTGTAGAGGGCCTCCCCTCGACTCCAACACTTGGGCTGCGGTTGTAAGGGAAGCTCCGGTCTGCCCCCCCGAGCGGATGCGTACCCACCGAATCCACGGGTATGAAATCCGCCACTACACGGCCTGGGGCAAAGGGAACGTTTGGGAGGGGTCTGCCCTGTCCAGAGGCCTCAGACAGTGATAGGTGGGGAGCGCTCCGTACTCCTAAAGCTCCCACTGTGACTGCTTAGGCAAGGCCGCAAACTCAGGCCGGGCCGATAATCCGCACAGCAGGGCGTATAAACAGCGGGAATCGGCCGGGAACAAACTCCCCCGCCTCTCACCCTTCCGAGGGACCGAAAAGTCCACCAGACGGATAATTAGTCTCCAAAATGCAGCTGAGATCGAAATCAGTCCACGGAGCTCCAAAGAGATGCGGCCATTCTCCTCTCCGGTCAGCTCCGCCCCCTCAGGGGCCACTATTTTTAAAAGAGTATTCCTTTAAATTTTATTGGCATTATAAAGAAAAAATAAGTGTAGCGCACGGGGAAATGGGGGTCTTGGTTGATAGCTTGCTCTTCTAGCCAGACCTCAAAATATAAAAGAGAAAAACCTTCATGGTGCAGACCATAACACTCTCAGATTATAAACCATGTATTATGGTATCACTCACATTTGTCTGAGCTACCGGCTCCGGGATCTTGTGCCTTAGGGTAATTACTGGCCACCCAATCGCCCTCTTCAGATCTTGATAGACTCCAGTGTCTTAAAGAGAAATGTATACCATAGTGCAGACCATAGCCGTAGGTGAGATATATAATAAAACCAAGATTCACTCACGTGGTTCAGGACCTCAAGCCGGGTCCGAGGGATATATGCCCAGGTAAATTGTTTGAAGGGTACAACTACCATAAAAAAACCCATGGTCATCAGGATGAAATCGCAGATGTTCAGCAGTGGATAAATTAAAATAACATTTATTCCATAAAAACAAAATAAAAAGTATGCCAATACGCGTTTCACTTGGGGTGTAATATCCTAAGGCTTCATCAGTTGGCTTGTATCCTCCACTGCTGTTTTAACTGTCTTAAATATACACTTCCTATCACATGGGCCAATAGAAACTGCCAGTTTTTGCGGGAACACAATTGGGGAACACCTTCCTTAGTTTCACTTTCAGTTTGATCTCAAAGCCTTTTTTTTCTTTTTTTTCCCAAATCTTTATTTATAACACACAAACTGGGCAAAAAGGACAAAATTAGTATACTTGAATTTCTAATCATCCATAAATAACCTTTGCTTGTTATATACACCATAGCGCATGCAATCTGGTTAATCCTACCGAGGGATCATATCTTTTACTTATAATCCGAAAGCAGAAGACATAGTTTTTATTTTTATTCGTTTCAAAGTAGGGGAGAGGAACAAGCCTTAAAAGACCTGAAAAACAATTATGGGTTGGTCATAAAACCTGCAGACAAGAGTGGGGGATAGTTATCCTCACCTTGGATCATTACCAACAGGAAGCCTTACGAATTCTATCTGATACCACTACCTACCGCAAAATATCATCAAATCCGATAGACCTGATACAGAGTAAAATTGACCAGTTATTAGACCGAGGTTTGAGTATGGATGTTCTTAACGAGAAAGAAAAAGCATATATATCCGTCAGACACCCCAGAACTGCACTATTCTACGGGCTTCCAAAATTGCATAAGGATCCGATTAAACCTCCGGGTCGACCTATTATATCGTGCATAGAATCAGCAACTAGCCACTTGTCTCGATATATAGACACTGTCTTGCAACCTTTAGTCTGTACTACCCCCTCTTATTTGAAGGCTAGTATTAACATATTACAAGAGCTCGAGAAAATTCAGTGGAGAGAAGGATATATATTGGCCACGTGTGACGTACAATCACTCTACAGTGTTATACCCCATGAGAAGGGTTGTAATGCAGTGCGGACCTTCCTAGAAGGGAATTCTGACATATCACAATCACAAACTGAATTTGTCATTGACAGAATTAGACTCATTTTGCAGAATAATTTCTTTAAATATGAAGATCAGTTTTATATCCAGGAGAAAGGAACAGCTATGGGGACCAGGTTTGCACCCAGTTACGCCAATCTGTTCATGGCCGATTGGGAAAATCAGTTCATCTACGGACGGCGTGACTGGGCGCAGCACCTGGTCCTCTTTAAGCGTTACATCGATGACATTCTGATTATTTGGGAGGGAGGCTTTGATTCGCTTCACCTTTTCTTTCGTTACCTAAATGATAACGATTGGGGTATCAAGTTAGACCATGATGCCAGTGAGCTGTCGGTGAATTTTCTAGATTTGAATATCTATATAGAAACTAATCAAATTAAGACTAGGACGCATTTTAAAACAGTGGATGTCAACAGCTTTATTGATCAGACGAGTTGTCATTCGAAATCATGGCTAAAGGGTATCCCCAAGGGACAATTCCATAGGATAAAAAGAAACTGCACTGAAGATTTAGAATACTCTATTCAGACCCGGAAATTAAAACAAGATTTTCTAGAAAAGGGCTATATAGAGTCTGATTTAAATCATGCGATAGAGGAAGTTGGCAAGTTAGAACATAGGGATATCTTGAAATATAAAATTAAATCCACCAGCCAGAACACCACCACAGTACCCTTTATTAGCAACTTTAGTAGCCATACCAGTGCTGTCCACTCTATTATTAACCCTTTCGCTGCTGAGGATTTTCACACCTCTGTGCTGAGGTCATTTTTACCGGTTTTGCTCATCATGTTTAAACGTGTTTTGAAGGCTTATTTTAGTATATGACCCAGACATATTATATATCGTTCTTTCCGTCAGACTCGGTAGATTCATAATATGTCATTATTATATGTATACGTTATGTCATGTCTGTATATTATAACAAAAAATGCAATAAAATATGTATTTTCAATAATTTACAACGTGTAAAGTGTTTTTCTTCACATTTTAACATGCGAGCAATTGCGGTTATATTTTGTATGGGGTGCGCTTGTTAAAAAAATTAGAGATGGGGTCTCGTTACATTTTTTTTTGGGGAAAATTACATGATTTTTAACAAACGCACCGCATACAAAAATCGTTAGTGCAGCATCACTGTTCACATTATAATTGAAATGGGAACAATATTGCTGCATTAACGAACCAAAAAAAATAAAAAAAAATGTTTATTTTTTTTTTATAATTTTTTTTAAAATATATTTTTAATTTTAATTTTAATTTTTTTTAAAAACTTTTTTCACTGTAGTGTTTGGTATCGTTGGAACGGCCATGCTCTGGCCGATCCAACCATGCCAAACTTTAGCCCCTAGCTGCCACGGATCGGGAGATAGGGGATTCATTGGAATCCCCTATCTCCACCGTTGGTGGCAGTTAGGGGTTAGCTCTAGGACTGGCGTCATCGTGCTATGCACGATGACGCCAGTCCTCAGGGGGAGTTCCCGGAGGCTTGGCCGACATCCAAGATGTCGGCCAGCTTTTCAGCGCCGATTCGCGACCCAGCTCCCCAGGGGTTAATGCCAGGCACCATTTGGAAGGGCAGGCTGTGCCCTTCCAAATGGTGCCTGGGTTAACCCCCGCAACACCGCCGATCGGGAGGGAGAGAGGTCCGAAGGACCTCCCCCCTCCCTTTCAGGCGCCTCCTCCGCACATGCGGGGGGCGCCTGAATTAGGTGTCATCGCGCTGCCGCGATGACACCTAATTTCATCGGCGGCGGTTCCGGATGCTGTGCTGTCATCGAGGATGTCAGCCCGCACCGGAGGGGCCAGCGATCGGCCGGAACCCGGCCGAACGCTGACCCCAAAGGGAGGACGCGCTCAGCGCGTCCTACGCACAGCGGGAGCCATGCGGAGGATGCGCTGAGCGCGTCCTCCGCATGGAAGTGGTTAAGAAACATTGGCCCCTCTTATTGCAGGATTCCTAATTGAAAGAGATAGTAGAAGAAACACCGAAATTTGTGAATCGGGGAGCAAAAAACCTTCGAACCACTCTAGTCAAGAATCATCTTAAGGGTCCCCAAAAGAAGATGTTTAATTTACCAGGTGGATTCTACCAGTGTGGGAGTTGCCCCTCATGTAAAGCTCTACAGCAAGGCAAAAAGTCTTTCTCCACTTTTAAAGATAAAGTGGGGAAAGAATATAAGATTAAAGATGTCATCACGTGTAGGTCTAAAAATGTGGTTTATCAGGTTATCTGTCCCTGCGGTCTCCAGTATATTGGTCACACCACGAGACCGCTGACAGTAAGGATCAGAGAACATATTTATAATATACGTAAAGGGAAGGAAACACACTCAGTCCCTGCACACTTTTTAAGGGAGCGTTTGAAGGAAGAGAAGTTAGGGGAAAGTCTGACAGTACGAGGGAGAGCGTTCCAGAGAGTGGGGGCTGCGCGTGAGAAATCCTGCAGTCTATCATGGGAAGAGGTGATGCGGGGAGAAGCTAGGCGCAGGTCACTGTTTGACCTTAGGGAGCGGGCTGGGGTGTATTTGGTGATTAGTGAGGACAGGTAGTGGGGAGCTGAGTTAGTGAGGGTTTTGTAGGTAAGGATAAGGATTTTGAACTTAATTCTGCAGTGGATGGGGAGCCAGTGAAGGGACTCGCAGAGGGGAGCGGCAGAGACAGAGCGGCGGGTGAGGTGAATTAGCCTGGCGGAGGCATTCAGGATGGATTGTAGGGGGGAGAGGCAGGACAGAGGGAGGCCAGATAAGAGATTATTGCAATAGTCGAGTCGGGAGATTACCAGGGCGTGTATGAGTTGTTTTGTGGTGACAGCGGTAAGAAATGGCCGAATTCTGGAAATATTACGCAGTTGGTATCGGCAGGAGGAGGAAAGAGACTTGATGTGGGGGATGAAGGAAAGAGCAGAGTCAAGTGTAACTCCAAGACAGCGAACTTGGTTTGATGGGGAGATGGTGATACCCTCCACCGTGATAGAGAAGTCAGGAGGTGGGGAGGCATTGGAGGGAGGAATAAGTAGGAGTTCAGTCTTTGACATGTTGATCTTTAGGTGGTGGGAGGCCATCCAGGAGGAGATGCCAGATAAACAGTCACTGACTTTTGAAAGGACAGGGGGAGAGAGATCAGGGGTAGAGAGGTAGATCTGAGTGTCATCAGCATAGAGGTGGTAATTAAAGCCAAAGCTGTTGATGATTTTGCCCAGGGAGGAGGTGTAGATGGAAAAGAGCAGAGGACCAAGGACAGAGCCTTGAGGTACACCAACAGATAGAGGCAATGAGGAGGAGGAGTTACCAGCAAAGGACACACAGAAGGACCTGTTGGATAAATAGGAGTCAACCCAAGCAAGTGCAGTGTCACCGAGACCCAGAGAGTTGAGGGTCTGTAGAAGGAGGGGGTGGTCAACAGTGTCAAAAGCAGCCGAGAGGTCAAGCAGGATGAGAATAGAATAGTGGTCGTGTTTTGTAGCAGTTAGGAGGTTGTTGGTGACTTTGGTGAGGGCAGTTTCAGTTGAGTGTAGGGGACGGAAGCCAGATTGCAGGGGGTCAAGTAGGGAATTGGAGGACAGGAAGAGGGAGAGGCGGTTGAAGACTAGTTTTTCTAAGAGCTTTGATGTGAAGGGAAGCAGGGATACAGGGCGGTAGTTGGATGGAGAGTTGGGATCTAGGGATGGTTTCTTTAGTAAAGGGGTAACTAGCGTGTGTTTGAAGGCGGATGGAAAGGAGCCAGTGGAGAGAGATAGGTTGAAGATGTGTGTAAGAGCAGGGGTGAGGGAGGAGGAGAGGGGAGAAATTAGATGTGAGGGAATGGGGTCGAGCGGGCACGTGGTGAGATGTGAGGAGGACAATAAGGAATTGACTTCCTCCTCAGTGGCTGGGAGGAAGCGGCAGAGGGTGGCAGAGGGGACCTGTGGGAGTGGAGGTGGCAGATAACTATCTTGTGTTGGGATGTTGCTTCTGATAGTTAGAGTTTTACTGAGGAAGTAGTCTGCCAGGTCTTGAGCGCTGAAGGCAGCTGTGGGGGGAGGTGCAGGTGGGTAGAGGAGGGTGTTGAAGGTGGACCAGAGCCGTTTAGGGTTGGAGGACAGCGAAGATATAAGAGATGAGAAGAAGGATTGTTTGGCCAAGTGGAGGGCAGAGGTGTATGACCGGAGAATAAACTTGAAGTGAACAAAATCAGCTTCAGAGCGGGATTTCCTCCAGGCACGCTCTGCAGTGCGGGAGCATCTTTGCAGGTAGCGAGTCTGGAGGGTGTGCCAGGGCTGAAGCTGGCGGCGTGGTGCCTTACAGAGTCGAAGAGGAGCAAGAGTGTCTAGAGCAGAGATAAGCATAGTGTTGTAGTGATTAGTGGCAGCATCAGGGCAGGTGAAGGATGAGGTATGAGGGAGGTGGTGAAGTAGGTTAGATAATTGATGGGGGTCCACAGCATGTAGATTTCTGCGAGTGTGTGTGTGGGGTGGGGGAGCAGGGTGTTTAGGAAGTCCAGATAGGTTGAAAGAGAGAAGGTGGTGGTCAGAGATGGGTAAAGGGCGACAGTTGAACTCAGAAATGGAGCAGAGGTTGGAAAAGACAAGGTCAATAGCATGACCATCGCGGTGGGTAGGGAGGAGGGAGGATTGTGTGAGTCCAAGGGAGGACGTGAGTGAAAGAAGTTTGGAGGCAGCAGGGGCGGAAGGATCATCAATGGGAATGTTGAAGTCCCCGAGAACTAGGCATGGAAGATTAGAAGACAGGAAGTGAGAAAGCCAGGTAGCAAAGTGGTCAAAGAACTGGGAGGTTGGTCCCGGTGGGCGGTAGATGACTGCCACCCTGAGAGCCAGAGGAGAGAACAGGCGGATGCAGTGTGTCTCGAAGGAGGAGAAGGAGAGGGATGGGGGTGGAGGGAGATGCTGGTAGGTGCAGGTGGGAGAGAGCAGGATTCCGACCCCGCCACCATTTCTCTCACCCGGTCTGGGGTATGGCTCAAGTGTAGACTGCCATGTGAGAGAGCAGCAACGGAGGCCGTGTCAGAGGGAGTTAGCCAGGTTTCAGTTAAAGCTAGGAGGTTGAAGGAGTTTGAAAGGAAGAGGTCATGGACGGCTGTGAGTTTGTTGCACACAGAGCGAGCGTTCCAGAGGGCGCAGGAGAAAGAGGACAGGCGCTGAGGGATTATGGGAATGAGGTTGCTGGGTTTGCAGGGAGGTGATTTATGTGCGATGGAGATAGGATGAGAGGGAAGTATTGGATGTGTTGTGGGGCCAGGGTTAGGGGATATGTCACCTGAATAGAGTAACAGCAGGAGGGTGAGAAAGAGAAGGTGGGAATGGGATTTGTGGGATTGGGAGTGTTAAACACTCCAGTGTTAAACATGGGGGAGTGGGAGTGTTAAACACACTGGCACCGTCTGGCCTTAATTTAGATTTTGAGATATGTCACTTTCTTTGATTCTTTTATGTTTGATCATCTGTTTTATTGTATTTTTGTTATTAGTCTACCCTTCAGCTGTCATTGTACTGCTGTTTATACTCCAATAGGTTTATGCTAATGGGAGAGCTCTATGCCAAGTATATGTATTGGGCTCATTATCTGTCTGAATTTTATTCCCCGTTAGGTTAGTATTAGAGGTTTATACGTAGTATGAGGTTAGCGTTCCTGTGTATAGTGGGGATGTGTTTGTTGCTGCCCCATTTCCCTCATATGATCTGCAGGTTTGCGCTGTGGTTATGTATGTCTAAGTCCTATTGGATAGAGTGGTCGTTAGAACGCAGATTTAGTATTTCACCCTTTCTAATCAACAAGGTAGCCCAGCGTTATGTCACTTCCGTTTTTTGACCGGATGTTGACATTCTCGCATTGGCGAATCCGGATGGGAGCATTTACTTATCCACACTGCCGGTATGATCCAGGCGTTGTTTGCGTCTCCCAGAAGTATCTCTGAGGACTCTTGTATTGATCAACTCTATTAATGGTCCATTATGGCAATGTGGCTCTGCGACCCCATATTTGTATGGGGGCAGACTTGCGGCACCACGCCATTTCCGGAGCAATAACCGGATTTTACACTTAGGATTAATCCGTAAATGAATAAAAATAAAAACTATGTCTTCTGCTTTCGGATTATAATAAAAGTTATGATCCCTCGGTAGGATTAACCAGATTGATTGCGCTATGGTGTATATAACAAGCAAAGGTTATTTATGGATGATTAGAAATTCAAGTATACTAATTTTGTCCTTTTTGCCCAGTTTGTGTGTTATAAATAAAGATTTGGAAAAAAAAAGCTTTGAGATCAAACTGAAAGTGAAACTAAGGAAGGTATTCCCCAATTGTGTTCCCGCCAAAACTGGCAGTTTCTATTGCCCATGTGATAGGAAGTGTATATTTAAGACAGTTAAAACAGCAGTGGAGGATACAAGCCAACTGATGAAGCCTTAAGGATATTACACCCCAGGTGAAACGCGTATTGGCATACTTTTTATTTTGTTTTTATGGAATAAATGTTCTTTTAATTTATCCACTGCTGAACATCTGCGATTTCATCCTGATGACCATGGTTTTTTTTATGGTAGTTGTACCCTTCAAACAATTTACCTGGGCATATATCCCTCGGACCCGGCTTGAGGTCCTGAACCACGTGAGTGAATCTTGGTTTTATTATATATCTCACCTACGGCTATGGTCTGCACTATGGTATACATTTCTCTTTAAGACACTGGCGTCTATCAAGATCTGAAGAGGGCGATTGGGTGGCCAGTAATAACCCTAAGGCACAAGATCCCGGAGCCGGTAGCTCAGACAAATGTGAGTGAGACCATAATACATGGTTTATATCTTGAGAGTGTTATGGTCTGCACCATGAAGGTTTTTCTCTTTTATATTTTGAGGTCTGGCTAGAAGAGCAAGCTATCAACCAAGACCCCCATTTCCCCGTGCGCTACACTTATTTTTTCTTTGTATCCATTCCTTGGTTGTACCGGACAAGGATAACCCCACCAAGTGGACAGCAGCATTGGGACTTGTCATCTCCATCCAAAGTCTTCCATCAGCGCCTATCTATCTCCTGTGTTTATTGGCATTATGTTAGGACCCACCTTCAGAGGTTTGCCTTGATGTGGTAGGTGGGCTTGAGACTTTTATGTCCATTTAATTAAACTCAAATCTTCTGTTTTTTTGTTTAGCTGTGGATATATCCGACTGATAAGTACAGACTGATGAAGCTGTAATACAGCGAAACGCATTTCGGTACTTGTTTTTATTTGTTTTAAACTTTGGAATAAAGACCTTTTTGCTGCACATCGGAGAGAGGTTCTCATTCTTCCGAGAGGAAAAGGGAGGTTGGTGTAACTATGTATCACACCGCAGGCGTGCGTACTGAGCCAGTGTCCTTTCACAGGCTCTGGGCCATGTGAGTTTTATCATAAGAGCTAAACAGTTTGTGTGGGAATATACAGTTTTGCACTATTGTTCTCTCCCTTTGTGTTTTTCTATGCATGTACGTCTGCAAGGAACTGCTAAAAAGAGGACGGGGTCATCCTTGAAAGGACCCACTGCCAGAACATTGAGCCTTAACCCTTTAGGCTCCGATCCACGTGAGTGGTTACTCGTTATCTACGTTTTAGAAATATTTTTGTATATACTGGTTGCGCTATGTAAATTTCTTTCTGTTTCCATGTGTACATGTTATGGAAAACGGTATCCTGCCTAAAAGTGGTTGTATTATCCATTACTACGGAAAAGGGTAACATTTTGTGTGTTCATACAGTGTGTTGGAGTGTTTGACACATAAGATATTTACACCCATTACCTCATACAGTCTGTGGGCTATAAAGGCGCTTTCCATAATTGTTTTGTATTTTCATTCTGTAGTTTCTTTGCAAACAGCGTTTCATTTTTCAAACATTCAAGTGTATTGGGGTTTTTTTTCACTCCATTCGTCTGCGGTGTCAGGTTTTTCTGGCGGCTGCTCTGCGCTGTGATCGGCGGCTGCTCGAGTTTCTCCGGCGTGTTCGGCGGGGTTAATCCAGCTGTTTTGTGGGTTTTAGTGAGTGTTCGGCGGATTTTGAGGTAAGTGTTCGGCAGGTTGGAGGTGAGTGTTCTTTGGGTTTGCGGCGGGTTTTCCTTGCACTTTCGGGGACCCTGTGGTGCTTGCTGAATAAACCACAGGGTCGCCGAAATAGGATCACCAAATCGCGCCGAATTGAAGCGAACGAAAAGTCACTGAACGGACGGTGACTTTTCGACTCTCTTTGAATAACCCTGAAAATCTTTTATATAATCAATTAGATACAAATAGTGTAAAACGTACCTTTCCCTTCGCTTGAATCTTATTCTGAAATACATCCTGGCAAAGATGCTGCAAATAGAAAAGAATCAGTTAATATATTTTTACTTTATCTTCGCCTATCTAAGGCTGTCCTCAGCTGACCCATTTATTTTGGTTGTACAAAACTGCTATATGTTGCAGAATCGGAGAATATTGTACTCCCTTTGATACAACATTACTAATACATTCTAGAGCACACCTGCCCATGACCCTATGAGCGCCCGACACCACACCAGGGTGAATTATGGATCAGTGTGGACCTACGTGAATGTTTTTTCAGCTCTCAGTAGTGGATATGTCTGGCTCCTCTAGCGTAACTTTAGCGTCTTGTTTGATTTCCTGACACATTACACAAATCAGCTGCTGCCAGCACATGAACTTTGCATCTAGGAATTGTTAGAAGATTTAGGGAAATCATGGCATAGAAAACATATTATAAAATGCCAAGATATAGGGGATGTATGATACCTGCCTAGGCTTCAGTAGGGATGTGCGTTTCGGGTTTCGGAATTTCGGAATTTTCACGAAATTTCCCGATTCGTGTTTTCGGATTCGACCGAATTTCCGAATCGTCGGACCCGAAAACCGATAGATCCGAAAAGTTTTCCGACCCGAAACAAAAACTTTTCGGATTTTTCGAATGGACTTGAAATGTGTCAAATGGAAATTTATTTTTGCTCTATTCATGATTTCGGTTCCATTCGTGATTTCGGTTCCATTTCGGTAATTCTGGACATCGTATATTTAACTATTATCGGTTATATCGCTGATTCTGTAAATTTTGTATTTGTAAATGCGTATCACTTGTTTCTTGTGGCATTCGGGTCAGTTTAGCGTTTTTTAAATCGTTTTGTTCATTTTTTTTGTTCCTTGGCTTTCATACCATTTTAATATGATTAAATAAAGTTGTGAAATGTATATTCAATTATTCATAAGAAAAAAAGGATCTTTATTTAATAAAAAAAACACGATAGAATCGCCAGAATTATCGTAGACACTTTGAAACGAGGAGAACAGACGTTCCGAAAAAACGAAAATTTCCGAAATTTCCGAAAAGTCGATACAAAAAACGAGCAAAGTGACCCGAAAATACGAAAAATGGTCGATATTCCGAAAAAAAAAATGTACACGAAAAACGAGCCAAACCGAACCGAATCGAAACAGAAATCGGTCGAAACGAGCCGAATCGAAAAGTTTAAACATCCGAACAAATCGAACCGAATCGAACCGAAAAAAAAATCGGTGCACAAGCCTAGGCTTCAGCCAAACAAAAAAGACAGCAAAGTCTGACCTGAATACAAAAGATACACTGTCACAACAGAAACACTTGTGCTTTGAGGTCTACAGCAAGTTCATCGCCAACTGTTATGAACCTCAGTATACTGTATATTTATGTCCATTCTTTAACCCCTTAACGCCGCAGGACGTACATTTACGTCCTGCATTAGGCGGGCTTTGCCGCCGCAGGACGTAAATGTACGTCCTCGGCGTTTAGAGCCCCCCCGGGAGATACTCACCTTCTCCGGTCGCTTCCCACGCTGTTCTGACTCCCCCGGAGTCAGATCAGTGTGATCCCTCCTCCGGCGTTGTGACGTCATCGCGCCGGTGGCGCGATGACGTCAGTTTCAGGCGTCCCCCCCCGCCGGAGCAGGGGAAGCGCCTGGAGGGGAGGGGAGGGATCCTTCGGATCCCTCTATCTCCCGATCGCTTGGTCCCCGGCGGCTGTGGCCAGCATCGCTGGAAGGGTCACAGCCTGACCTTTCCAGCGATGTATGGGGCGTTAACCCCTTAGCTGCCAGGTCGCGACCGGGCACTAATTTGTGCCCGATCGCGCCTATTTCCGGTGGGGGCCGCCATCTTGGATGGCAGCCCCCACCTCTGGGTCACCCCCCGGTCAACTGACTCATCGCGCCATGCGCGATGATGTCAGTTAACCGGGGAACCCCCTAGCTGCAAAGGGATTTCCCATGGAAATCCCTTGCAGGAGATAGGGGGTTCTTTGAACCCTTTTATCTCCTGATCGGTGGCAGCTAGGGGGTCATGTATGATATTGCTGGAAAGGCCAGAGCATGGCCTTTCCAATGATATCAAACATGAGCATGGTAAAAGTGAAATAAAAGTGTAAAAAAAGTAAAAATAAAAATAATAAAAAAATAATTAATTAAATAATAAAAAAATAATAAATATAATAATAAAAAAAAATTTTGTTTTTTTTAATGCAGCACTATTGTTCACATTTCAATTATAATGTGAACAATGATGCTTCACTAATGATTTTTTTTTTGGGGGGTTTAGCTAAAATCACGCAATTTCTCCCCAAAAAAAAATGGGTTCACCGTTCTAATTTTTTTAACAAATCTACCCAATAGAATATGACCGCAGAGCCTCGGATAATAAAATAAAACAAAAAAAACACTTTACACACTGTGGAAGATTGAAATTTTATTGAAAATTCAAATTTTTTTACATTTTTTGTTATAGCATTTTGGCAGGGCATGACATATACATATAATAATGATATATTATTAATCTGCCGAGTCTGCCGGAAAGAACGATATATAATTTGTCTGGGTGGTATAAGAATACGTGACTTAAAAATGGTCAAAATGAGCTCAGCAAACTTCTACTTCCGAAACAGCGCCGAAGTTGTAAAATTACTCCCGTCCTTAAGGGGTTAAACTGTTATCAACAGGTCCTTAGATCGATAAACAGATTTAAAATTAGTTAATAAGCGTTTAAAGGGATACTCTATTTAAAACAGAGTTCCCATTGTTGCCCTTAAATAATTGAGCAGATTCTACTGACAGCTTCTGTCTAACTATTCTTTTATTTTATGTGATTTTACTAGACTTGTGCACAGTGTTTTTATTTATTTTTTTCATTTCGGAACCTTTCGTCCGATTTTTATTTTTTTTCATTTCGGGTGATTTCAGACCATTTTAAAGTTTTGTTGTTTTTTAGTTTCTGCGGTCATTCGATATTTCACTGCGATTCCTAATTTCGGACTGATCTGAAAATATCGGATCGTCCGATATCGTTTTACGGATCTCTCCGGTTTTCGGATCTGATACATTTATCGGATCAGATCCGATTCATTATCATTATTGATATGCTGTTTGTAAAAAACTATTGAACAATAACATTAAAAAAATATTAGGAAATCTAAAATTTCACCCAAAAAAATCCTGAAAAATGTCCAAAAAATCCTAAAAAAAATAAACAAAATGGCTTTTTGCTGCAAGTGAAAAAAAATAAATGGTTTAAGAAATATTTAATATTAAGAAAATGTGAATATTTAACATTAAAACCTACAGGCGAATCCTTACCTTGAAATGATTTTTCATTCCGTTTTTTTTTTCGTTTTGGAACATTTTGTTTAGTTTTGGGTCGTTTTCCTTACATTTTTCTCGTTTAGGATAATTCTCATTCCGTTTAATATAGTTTTGGATCATTTTCGAATCGTTTGATATACAGGGTTATTCTAAGAGAATCGAAAAGTCACCATACGTTCAGTGACTTTTCGTTTACTTCAATTCCGGGTGATTCGGCGATCCTATTTCGGCGACCCTGCGTTGTATTCAGCAAGCACCACAGGGTCCCCGAAGTGCAAGCAAAACCCGCCGCAAACCCGACGAACACTCACCGGCAACCCGGTGAACACTCACCGCAAAACCCGCCGAACACTCACTAAAACCCGCAAAACATCTGGATTAACCCCGTCGAACACGCTGGAGGAACCCAAGCAGCTGCTGATTAGAGCACAGAGCAGCCACTGGAAAAAGCCGACACCACAGACAAATGGAGTGAAAAAACCCCAAAACAGTACGCTTGAATGTTTGAAAAGTGAAATGCTGTTTGCAAAGAAACTACAGAACGAAAATGTCTGAAATTTACATATAAGATCCAATGAATGATAATAAAAAGGGCTGTTGCAGAAAAAAGATAAAAAAACAGAATTTGCAAAAAAATCCCGAAAAATGCCTAAGAGATCCTAAAAAAAATTATAAATAAAGAGACTTTTACTGTAGAATATTATAATCAACGGTTTATTAGATATTGGATTAAAACAAGAATATTTTTAACATTGAAGCCTATGGGAATCGCCTGAATAAATCTGCCGAATGAAACCACTGAATAGCAGGGCAATTCTGCAACTTTTCCCTGCTGGTTTTTGTTCTCTGAACAGATGAAGCATTGCTTCTCTAGGGGGATTTCACTGCCCTCGAACAGGCAACAAACAGGCACCATATGTGCATTCGGCGAACTGCCTGCTCTCTGGATAGCCGAAAGGCCAGGAAAGGTAACCGTACGCTGAATTTCACTGTTCTGTTACCTTTTGAACACATTTCGGATCTCTTTGAATAACCTTGATAGTTCTGAATCGTTTTCGAATCTTTTGATATCGTTTTGATTCGACTTTGAATCGTAATTTCGGCCCATTCGTAATATTTGACAGCCGATATTGCGTTTTTCAGAAACCAAAAAAAAAATACTGAAAATACAAATCTTGGCATAAAATTAAATTTTGACGATACGAAATGCACATGTCTAGCAGGGACGTGCGGTTAGGGGTGGCAGGTGAGGCAGAGCCTCCCCTGACATTAAGGGCTGCAGTTGCACAGTCAAACTCACCTGCTCACGTTTCCCCGTCAGCTCTGTCCATTCTCCGCTGCACTTTTTTTTTTTCCCCCTTCAGCAGCCTTGCTGAGTGTATGCAATTTGCGTAGCAGGACCCTCTGCAAATCACGTAGGCTGCCAAGAAGTGTGCAGCGCAGCGTGTGTATTCAATGAAAAGACATCTGAGCACTGCCCAATTCCTGAACATTGCTCTCCCAGTGCCTATGAGGCCCTGGAAGAGCAATGGAATAGCTTGGACCAATAGGAAAGCACGATTGGTCCAAGCCATTCAAAAAATGCCTGCATGGAAGGCATGTGTCTCATGCATTGATTGGTGCAGGACAATCAGTGAGCACGGGGCTGTGCTCGGGTGTGGCCTCAGTGTCACACTAGGCTGCCTGTCTGGAGGCCGACAAAGATCCTGGAAGCACAGAAAACTGTCAGATCGTGGCGAGCACTGAATAGCCAGATCCTAGTAAGCACTGAGAGCAGCCAGATTGTGGGGTGCCCTGAACAGACAGTTCCTGGGGAGCACTGAGAGCAGCCAGATTCTGGAGAGCACTGAACCTGAAACTACGTAACCCGTGTATATCGGGCTTTGATACTAGCCAGTGCCTCACCAGCCAATGACCTCACCGCACGTCACTGGTGTCTAGATTTTACTCACCTTTTGTCCCTCAGTGAGCGCTGCTCCTCCTCTTCAGCTCAGAGGCTTCCGATTCCAGAAGTCCTTCTAGCTTTGCTATGCACTTTGCGTGACTCTGTAAATTGCGTAAAGTAGAATCTGCAAAATGTGCATCACTTGGGACTTAACATACGCAAGTTCCGTAGCGTTTGGGTAGAACAATAGATCGGAGCTTTGCATGCATACACAGAACCGATCCATTTGCTACCTCTTTCAGGATACTTGCTATCGCGATATGGAAATTGAAAATCCCGGGTTCTGGTGACATTGGGTGGGTGGTGGAAACTCCTCCAATACACCCAGCAATTGTATCAGATTGAGGCTCCGGGGGTGAGGGGCCACGGCACTCTACTCATCCTGACCACTCTACTCATCCTGGCCACTTTAATGTTTTACAGTGTCCCTTTTAGAGTGTCGCACTAGTTTAACGGATAGGACACTATGGGGTCCCTCCTTACATCTTTTATTTTGTTGGACTTATCTTGTGCCACAAGTGTTTCTGTGCGCTGTCTAATGCCATACTTCATTTGTGATGGTGCCATTATTCTGTCTGTTTTCTTCTTAGTGTGTTTATTTAATAATGGATTGATGCCACTTTTGTGGACATTCATGAATTGTGATATTCTAAGAACCCAATTACTATTTCTTTTTCTTCTCCAGAACCACTTCTTGCACTTGTTTTGATAGCTCTTGGACCTCCTAAAATCAATCATATCTCTTTAGATTTTATTTGATTCCTTAATAATAGTAATAATGATAATGTACATTGACTTTAACTATACGTGTCTCCACTGAGAGCGACTGATTGCATATTTTTATTTTTATTTTAGGGCTTGCACCCATGTTGGATTCAGGAGTTAAAACATTTCTAGGGGTTAATGAAGGTTAATGAAGTTTGCTTTAAATATGAATCCATTGCATTACACGTGTGCCGAGCCAGAGAAATCTTAGACATTCTTTCTTAAAAAGTGTATGAGTCTTGATGATCCAAATGGCGCATGCAATGCAGACTCAGTAAACAAACAGCGGAAGCACTTCCTCACATCAGGCAAATATTTTGACAGTATTTGAAGAAAAAAAAAGAGTCACTGAAAAGTAAATTTGTTCTATAAAAAGTAGAATCACATAGAGCTATGTACTCTGTATAATATGTTATACTGACGGAACTGAGTCATCATACCTTATGTAAGTGAAACTACATTGTGTCACATAGAAAAAAAAAATCTTAACATTCTATGGACAGTCCCTGGTCCATGTAACCGAATCTCCCTCAACTCTTGTGCCTTTACCCTCCATGGCACATGTTTCACGATTGCCCACACTATATATGGCCTCGGTGCCTATTGGAAGTGTGGATTCTGACCTCCTGCCAAGGGATCGGGGACCAATGTGGCAAAACCAATGCTAACGGACAGTGGGCATAAGGGGAAAATAAGGGTTAATGTTTTTATATGTATAGTATCTTAAAACTGGTTGTGTCTTTAGAATTTGGTTTGTTTAGGTAATTTACAGTTATTGTTAGTGCTGTCTGTCCTTGTCTGTTTGATTGTTTGTCCTTAGATTAGATGTTGAGTTGATTATGATCATGCGCTAATCCTTTCTAGTGTGAAATAATCAGTTTCTGTATATCCCAAGAAATTCACATCCCCCTGTAGACAATGTACTCCATAGATTGTGTCATTTTATCACCTCCCTGTTTCTCATATAACCTGGTCCCCATTTCAAACTAAAGATCATTATTCTTCCCTGCACTAAGTCGTGTCTGGTGTTTTGGGAGAGCTCCCGGGAATTATACCGCACTCCCTCAAGTTCTGGCTGAGGGTTGTGAAGGAAGGAAAGCTGCTGCAGATTTGCTTTACTTAGTCGAAAGGATGGACACTGCAACAGGTTGGGATCTGGTCTTCAAGCCAGGGACCCATCACCCACCAGTTCCTGTTACAGTCCATTTTAATTGAGCCTAGATTTCTGTCTGAGTATGTGGTTTTGTAAAGATATTTAAACCAGGATTTTTTGTAAGCTGAGTATATTCTGCATAGCTGTCCAGCAGTTACTCATTAGAATGGTAAGCAGATCATTTGCTTCCAAACATATCCACCTCAATTTTTATGCATTCATCGTATTTAAAGTTTTTTAACCCCTTCACTGCTGACACATTTCACCCCTATGTGCTGAGCTAATTTTGACAGTTTTTTGCTCATCGTTTTTAAACATGTTTTGAAGTTATGTTGTTTATAGGACCCAGACAAATGATATATCATTTTTTTGAAGCAGACTCGGCAGGTTCAAAATATAACATTTACTCTATGTATAAGTCATGTCCCAGCAAAATGCTATTACAAAAAATGTCAAATAAATTTAAATTTCCATTCAGATTTCAATCATTTACAGCGTGTAAAATATTCACATTTTATCATCCAAACCTTTGTGGTTATATATTCTATGGGGCACGCTTGTAAAAAGAATTGAAATGGAGACCCGTTACTGCATTTTTCTGAGAAAATATGAAATTTTTGCCAAAACTGAAAAAACCCTAAAGCTTTCGATTGTGTTTTATGAATAATGTGATTATGTATAAAACACTGAACTTGCTCCCAGCCGGGGACATAAGGAAAGGTGAGTAATGGCAGTGGTATTGCTTATTTTACTTGTGACAAATCGCCAATGTCATTGCTTTGGAACAAACAAAAAAAAATGTGTTTTTTTTGGTTTAGATTTTTACATGGTCATGTTTGGTATCATTGGAAAGGCCAGACTCTGACCTCTCCAATGACACCTAAGTTGATTTTGTAGGGTATAAATAATGGAGATGCATGGTTCCAAAGTACCAGCACTCTCCTCGCAATGATGCAGCAGCTTTTGTTTTAGATGGACAAATGTGTAATAACACAATGTGCCATCACTTCCCCATTTACTCCCAGCAGGGAAATGAGAAGGTGAGTCAGTGCAGCAGCATTGTTTGCTTTATAACTCACTCACCACAAAAGTACATAATGCTTCTGCTTTAGAAGAGAGGGGGGAAAAAGTAAATTTTGCATTAATCTTGTTTGTCATTTTTCTATTTTTAAAGGTTATGTGGTCATATTTCTGACCTTTCCAATGTCACCTCATTTGACCCTGAAAGATTAGGGTTTCCAGGGTTCGAATGTTTCCTTGCTGCGGTATAGGGCAGTTTAGGTTTTTGATGGAACACTGCTTAATAACACATTGTGCCATCGCTACACTTGTTGGGGACATAGGAAATGAGATGGTGAGTTAGTGCAGCATCATTGTTCACTTTCAAAAGTGAACAATACTGCTGCATTAGAAAAAAAGAAAAAGACTGGTCATATTTTGTACCATTGGAAAGGCTATGCTCTGGCCTCACTTGACCTCTATACTGCAATTCCACATGTTAAAGGAGGGGAGGAGGTCAGCAAATGTTTAAGAGAGGATGGTTCGTTATGGAGCTCCTTTTAATCAGACACCTTGAAGTTTAGTTGTAACATTGATGTGCCTGATTTATTATTTCTTGTGAATGAAGTCTTATGGGGCTTATATTTCAATGCACTTGATTACTGCACTATGAACTGTCTATGTTTTCATATGTTTTAGATCTACTGCCCATTTACTATTTATGTATAATCAAATGATTGGCACCATAAGGAGGTGTTGTGGGAGGGATCAAGGTGCTAATCAATACCCTGAATATTTCACCAGCATTTGTTGATTGCCTGGATGGGGTATAAAAGTGTTTTTTGTTTCTATTTCTAACTTACTGAAAATGTTAATTTGGAAGTACATTGTTATAGGACCACTTTACACATCCTAACCACTTTAGCATTTAAAACTGGTCAGGATGTGTTCACTGCCCCCCCCCCTCCTGCCTGGTTTAGGCAATCATTGGGTGAAGTGGAGGAGTTTCCTCTGCCCACCCTAGTATCACCAGGGAGCCGGGATTTTGAATTTCCCAGCTGTCAGTTACCAGGTTGATAGCCAGTGATGTCACACTCGGTGTCCTGACATCGGTGTCCTGACATTACCCTCTCTCAGCTCGCCGGCGATAGCAGACTTTCTGAAAGAGGCAGCTGATGGAACGGATCTGTGCATGCGTGCACAGCAACGATCAATCATACTGCGTAGGTGCATGTTCAGAGTGATGCACAACTTCCCTATCCTACTGTATGCAACTTGCATAGCCATGTAAAGTGTGTAGAAGGGTTGCCGGTACTTCTGGATTTTGGAAGTCTTTGAGTTGACGGGAATGAGCAGCGTGCACCGAGGGGAAGAAAAAGTTGAGTATTTTCACCCCCAGAAACACAAATAAAAAACAATAATTGAATAATAATAATTGCTGTCAGCAGCATCTACCCAATTATTTAAGGACAAAAAGGGGGAGGGGGGATTTTTTTATTTAATGTTCCCTGGTCAGTAAGCCACAGTGACAGACACAGGCCCGGCCTTTCTGTTGCAATATGAAATCAGATTTTCTAATGTGTGCCGAATATGAATGAGCCTCGAGTTAGGGATTCAAGAAACTTACGCATTGTAGACAATGGCCTCCGATCCATTGCAGACGGTCCTTAATAGCATAAACAGTCTGTTCTGGGACTTTTGTAGTGAACACATTTTTAAATACCAATTCGTAGAAAGCAAAAATCTTCTTCAAAAGACATATCTTCTGCTTTACCTGTAAGAAATCACAATATACTGTTTGAAAGGGGGTAACGGACATTTACTCTATCACTGTTGTAGACATTTACACAGTGCAGAATATTTTAGTTTGGATGGGATTTGGATAGATTAATTTGGATTGATTCAGTAGATCAGCTCGCGGATTCGGAGTTCGAATGCTTCTCAGCTGAATTTGTATACTTTCCAAACTGAATGACACAGGCCTAGACTGTAGTGTAGAGTCACAACTAGTTACACTAACAGCTCTGTTCACTAAAGGTGAAACTCAGGAGAATGACTGGAGAAGTGAAAATTCTAGGTCAAAATAGCCAAACCAGAAAATTCTCCCATTTATCTCACTTTCCAAATCGGCTATTTGGGCTAGATTGTTCTCCTCTCCTGCCAGTTCTGACTTCATGCTTAAGTGAAAAGACCTGATAGTTACATGAATATAATCCCCTTTCTATATTAGATTGGTGCCTCCTCAGCTTCCATAATGTTTTCAAGGTTATCTTTCCCATAAACGCCTTTGTTTTGTTTTTGTCGAAAAAGCCAGATGTGGAATGTGAATTTTAGGAGTTTATAAGGACACGGATGCCTTACTATATATTTTTCTACCTTGTCTACACTCTTACTATACACTATCAGGGTTATTCAAAGAGATCCGAATGGCTGCCGAAAGGGAACCGAAAGCTGAATATCAGCGTTCGGTTACCTTTCTTGGCCATTCGGCTATCCAGAGAGCAGGCAATTCGCCAAATCCTGGCGAATTGCCTGCACATACGGTGCCTGTTCGGTGCCTGTTCGAGGGCAGTGAATCCCCATTGAAAAGCAATGGTTCGGCTATTCAGAGAACACAAACCAGCAGTGAAAGGTTCCCGAAATGCCCTGCCATTCGGTGTTTTCATTCGACAGGTTTATTCAGGAGAATCCCATAGGCTTCAATGTTAAAAATATTCCCGTTTTAATTCAATATCTAATAAACCGTTTATTATAATATTCTGCAGTAAAGAGTCTCTTTATTTATAGATTTTTTTTTTTTTAAATCATAAATTTTTTATTGTAAAATTTTTCTGTCAGCAAAAAAATACAAAGTTACTTTGAAGTAGAGGATAAACAGTATATAAGTGCATAAATAACCATTACTACTGAAAAATAAACAGTGGGAGGGGGAGGGGGGGTTGCAGCCATCAAAGAACCAAACTGAAGTAAAAGTTGCGTACCAGGGTCGGTATATCGGTCATAACCCACATGCTTCATAAATTTTGTGTATGTCCCAAAGTGTCCAGGGATCCGATTTGGGTGGATGTATATCTTCCGATGCCACAATCCTCGAGTCAAATCCACGATATTGGTCTAATAGGTCAATAACTTGTTTTTTGGTAGGTACTAATGTGGTCTTCCAATTACGTGCTATGAGCAACGAGGTCGTGGAGATGAGAATAAATAGCATCCTTCTTTGAGGTTTTGGGAGGTTGATCATACCCAATAATAGAATCTCCGGTTTGTGAGGGATCAGCATGCCTAGGACTTCGGTCGCCAGAATCGAGATGTCCTTCCATAATGCATTTATTTTGGGGCAATCCCACCATATGTGACTCATAGAACCTTGAACTAGGGAACATCTCCAACACATATCCGAGTGCTTCGGCGCATATTTTCTAATTCTGTCTGGAGTGTATTTATAGATTTTTAAGGATATTTTAAGCATTTTTCTTTCTTTCTTTTTTTTTAATTCTTTTTTTTTTTTTTTACTTTACTTATTTTTTCTGTAACAGCCCTTTTTATTATCATTCATTGGATCATATGTAAATTTCAGACATTTTCGCTCAGTAGTTTCTTTGCAAACAGCGTTTCACTTTTCAAACATTCAAGCAAACCGTTTTTCTAATTTATTCACTGCATTCGTCTGCGGTGTCGGCTTTTCCAGCAGCTGCGCTGCGTGTGATCGGCTTCTACTCGGGTTTTTCTGGCGTCTTTGGCGGGTTAATCCAGATGTTTTTGCAAGTTTCGGCGTGCATTCGCCGGGTTTTTGCGTTGACTTTTCATCGGGTTTGCGGCAGCTTTTCCCTGCGCTTCGACAGCCCTGTGGTGCTTGCTGAATACACCGCAGGGTCACCGGAATGGGTTTGCCAAAACGACCCGAATTGAAGAGAACGAAAAGTCACCGAACGTGCGGTGACGTTTCGATTCTCTTTGAATAACCCTTTATGTTTTTTCTGTAACAGGCCTTTTTATTATTATTCATAGCACTTTATATGTTAATTCCATACATTTTCGATGCAGTAATTTTTTTGCAAACAATTTCAAATTTGAAACTTTCAATCATTTTTTTTAAAATTTTATTATACCTCCTTCCTTGGCTTGTTGCCTTTTTCCAGCGGCTGGTTGGCGCTGTGTTTGGCGGATCGTCGGCTTTTTTCGTACACGTTTGGGGGTTTTTCGGCGGTTTTGGGGCATATGGTCAGCTTTTTTTAGATGCGTGCAGTGTTTTTTCCGTGGTTTTGAAGCAGTTTTTCCGTTCGATGCAGCGATTTTGATGCTGATTTTCGGATGCATTCGGCGGATTTTCCCTGCACTTTGAGTACTCTGTGGTGAATGCTGAATTCACCGCAGGGTCAGGGAATTTGATTCCCCGAAGTGCAGGGGAGGAGAGAGCACCGAAATATCTGACATTTCGTTGCTCTCTAAATAACCCCTTAAAGGAGAAACTCCAGAGAATTGGCAGAAGTGAAAATTCTAGGTCAAAATAGCCAAACCAGAAAATTCTCCCATTTATCTCACTTTCCAAATCAGCTATTTGGGCTAGATTGTTCTCCTCTCCTGCCAGTTCTGACTTCATGCTTAAGTGAAAAGACCTGATAGTTACATGAATATAATCCCCTTCCTATATTAGATTGGTGCCTCCTCGGGTACCATAACGTTTTCAAGGTTATCTTTCCCATAAACGCCTTTGTTTTGGTTTTGTCTAAAAAGCCAGATGTGGAATGTGAATTTTAGGAGTTTATAAGGACACGGATGCCTTACTATATATTTTTCTACCTTGACTACACTCTTACTATACACTATACTTCTAACGACAATTACAACAGCTCTATCCTATGCAAAGTGTTGGTTACATGGAATCACTTCATAACCAAAAATATCTTTTATAAACTAGATTTAGCCTTTTAAACCCCATTTTCATATCTTCGCAGTCCATGATTGATGGTTTTCTAGGGGAGAAAAGAAATTCTCATTTAACCCCTTAGTGACCGCGCGGTTTTACGATTGCCTGTCCTGTAGTGCCCGCTGCTGTTTTTTCGTTTCTGCGCTGTTTGTGTTTAGGTCAAATTTTCCTCTTACTCATTCATGCAACCCACACATATTATATACCGTTTTTCTCGCCATTAAATGGACTTTCTAAAGATACCATTATTTCCATCATATGGTATAATTTACTATGTAAAAATATGAAATATGATGAAAAAATTGAGAAAAAACACTCTTTTTCAAAATATAACCCCCAAAATCTAGAATCGCCAAAAAAGAGCCTGGCTAAATAGTTTCAATTTTGTCCTGAGTACAGAAATACCCAATTTTAACATGTTTTTCCTTTTTTTTTTTGTAATGCACAATTTTATTTTTGTCAAAATAAAAGGAGGGGATATTTTTGCTTTTTTTTTTTTTAAACATTATTTTATTGGACGCTAGCACAACAAGAAAAGCATGGGTGCAAAAGTGGCGTCGCAGCACCAAGAGAACAGTACCAATCCATATTTTTGCTTTTTAACCCCTTCACTGCTCAGCCATTTCACCTCTGTGCGCTGAGCTCATTTTGACCGGTTTATGCTCATCATTTTTAAATGCTGGCTATTTTTAATGCCAGCCAATATTTGGAGAATTCCCAGCTTTTTCAATCCGCTGCCTCTTTAATTCCTGCCCTATGTAATTGCAGCAAATATAAAATAGTAAAATATAAAAAAAAAACGTAAAACCTCTATTATAGCTGTTAAAAGCAAGTCGAATCTTTGGGAAATGCAGATTATCCTTAGAAAAAATATAAATCTGAACATCAGTATTTACGTTCCACCTTACGAATATGTCCCGACGTGTACCCAGAATCCTCACTAACTCCTCCCCTTTTAGCTCTGCAGCAGCAGCACAGTACTGATTGAGTCATGTCGACTCTTAATCGCTGCAGGAAGAGGCGACGTGATGTAAAGCCCTTCCACACACATGTACATGTATCTACTGCGTTAGAAGTGTTAGGAAGGAAGGGAAAGGCTAGTGAACATTCATTTTGGTTTTCATCCCAATGTCAAGCCCGCGAATACATTTTGACATTGAAGGAGTTAAAATGTATCAAGGTATAGTTAAACAAAACATAAATTCTGCAGTAGCAAGCTGCGTTCTTTTGTCTGAATTGTTTTCTAAACAGAATAGATCTCTTTTGACACACCTAAACAAAGACCGGCAAGTACAAGCCGGTCGCGTATTTGGCCGCAGATCATCAGTGCACTTACTTTCAGTTTTATAAAGTGATGGTGATAAACCAGGATTCTGTAATTATCTCTTACAGGGATCTGGAAGACAAAAGAAAACAGTCATTTGTTGCAGATTGCCATTGTTTTTCCCCGCATTAAATATTGTACGATCATTAATATATATATATATATTTAAAAAGAAAAAAATTGCTGAAAAAGAACAAACATTGACAAAAGGAATGAACTTAAGGAAACAACTTACTTCAGGCATGTTTGTGAAATAAAGAAGCCTGCGATAATCACACTTTGAATTTCCCAAACGTATTGCACAGTTGTGTGTATTGTGGCACAGAGCCAGCTGTATCAGGAACAGGCAGATACATACAAAAGCAATTCTCATGATCCAGTGCAGGAGGGACTAAGCAAGCTGAGATTTGACAGCAAAGGCACATTCACGCAGCTACTCACCCTTGCGTTGTCCCTCCTGCTCTTTATTGGGTCACTGTCTTTTCTAGTTCATTCACTTCCAATGTTCTGTGTTTCTCTCTCTCTCTCTCTCTTTCCTGAATCTCTTTTGGCAGGTGGACAAAAGCCATCACAGGGTCATAATTTCCCTCGGTAGGAGACGTCACCTGTCTGGGTTTGTGTATATTCCACAAATTCACTCCTCTTCTTCTTTTTTTTTTTTTATTTCTTCTTCTACCCTTCCAGCCTGTACAACCCGATCCGTGCTGATCTGAGCTCCAAGACGTGAAGGAGGACTGTCTGCAGGCAGGAAGCAGCAGAACATGGACAGAGATAGCGCAAGAACGTGGAAGAAGCAAATTGGTAAAATGACCCACGGTTTTACGCCATCAATCTCTGGAGAGATTTCTTGCTCGCTGCTCAACGTGACCGAAGGCGAGGAGCTGGCTCTTGAAAAATGACTGTCACACATGGGATCGCTGCATTTATTTAACTTAGAAAATAGCACACAACCACAACGAGATTTAGGTCAGATAAAAAAAAATAGCAAACCCATTTTTTTTCTGATTCTTCTGATGGAAACATAAAAACACAAAGTATAAGATCGGATGTGATTTCTCCCACATAACATGTCGAGAAGGAGGGATGGAGCTCTGTATCTGGTTGCTGACACTATTTAGTAGATGTATTAATCACTTAAGCGTAGGCAAAAGTAGGCTGGAATGGCTACAATCGCCTCGCTTTGATGTGTCTGTCTTGCTTGAAGAAAAAGTTTATTCTTCAAGGCATTTGTCAAAAGCTATACTTAAATGCATTTACTCTGTAAATATTTACAAAAGTATATAACTTATGCTTATAGCCTTATGCTTATAGGCCAGGGCTGCTCTGCTTCACATGTCTCATCCGACATCTACTATGGTCCATTATCTTGACACTATTGTTCCAAATTCTGATTTATTGAACACTTTTCCTTTTTTTTGTGGGTTCTGCTTTCGTAATCACTTTTCGTTCAAATCTCATCAAAACCGCAGACAGGGACCAGACAAATGCAGCGAGAGGCTTCAGAGCCGGAAAAAAGAGGAAGGAAAATACAACTACATTAAGTGTTAAAACAATTAACTGAGACCTAAACCGAAAGACTACTTGCGATTGACCTGTGTTCCCTCTTATCAAGGGGATTTCCAATAATGAGGACAACTTGATGACGCCACCTTATGCTTAACCCTTCACTTCTAAGAATTTTGAATTTGACAAAATCAGATTGCTAAGTGGTTATTTGGATTGCGTAATGCACTGCTAGAATGTGAGTATTAAGACAGGGAAAAATACATTTTCTATGTAGAGCATTTTTTTCCAGCAAAACAAATATAAATATACATATATATATATATATGTATTTACAGATATATATTTTTTTATTAATTCCTTAAACTTTCCAGAGAAATAAGGGCTAGATTTGAATGCCTATGTATTACGGATCCCCTCCTGTGACCTGGCAGCGCCGTGCTCGCACGCCAGCCGCTGAGTGAAGTAGCCAGTGGTCGTGGGTCAGTGACGCAGGCGTGGTGCGCTGTGATGATGCAACGTCCGCCGAATTTAAAAAAACAAGCAGCAAGATATGCTCGCTGCCATGTCGTGGTTCATTCCCCTTCAGTGCGATTCTTGTTCATTCGTCCCTTGTTACTGTTAACTCTTGCTTTGTCCCTGACTACTCTCTGTTGTTAACCCTTGCTCGACTAGTTATATTGTGTACCGCCTCCTGACTGCAGAGGACACTACATAGCCCATTATCCTTTGTGTCTGGCGATATTACCTGTGGCTGCCAGTTCTCCAGCTTTATCCATCTGTGTTGACCTTCACTACATTCAAGGTATCATTGCCAAGAGCTCCTGGAGGTTCCTGCTCTGTGGATCCTGCCTACAGTCTGATACTACATAGCCCACTATCCACTATGCTTAGAGACTTTACCTTTGGTTTCCAGTGATCCAGTTTTCTCCAGCTGCACTCACACCAGCGCTCTCTAGTTTCCATCCAGTATTGGGATCGTCATCTACTGTGTATACAGACTGTTGCTGCATACTGTGTATCTTCAATATACTTTATTATGTTTTTGCCTATATCAACCTTTCCTGTGTCTGATTATCCTGTTGGCCCCCAGCGCTTTGGATATAAACAAACCCTATGGGTCCCACCATGGCTCCAACCTGGTGTGGTCCTGACAGGTTGCTGTAGAATGGGGGGGGGGTATTTATATGTGAGGGACACAGAGAGCATTGGTTCTGGCCTAGATCAGAAATGTATTTTAAGGTTGACCAGGGTTTGAGGTCAAGGTCGTTTAGGCTTAAGGTCGCTGTTATCGTTGTTGCTTGTCCATCATAATTGATGTGGATCTCGACATCCATTATGTTTTGAGACTGTAATCCACATGTTTCGTGCACTCTTGGGAATACAGATTTTTTTTCTATATTGGAATGTGTGTAGAACATTTACTATTGTGTTAAAGAAATTAATATGACATAATGTTTGCAAACGTTGAACAGCAAGTCTAATAAAAGTGTAACTGACAACCACAAAGCAAAGATCGCACACTGCTTTTATTTGTGTTTGCTTGTTGGGGGTTTCTTTTTACAGTTTCCAACTTGAATAAAATACATAATGTAAACACTTGCTGTGTTTGTAGGGCATTGTCCATTATGTTGATTTTAAATGGATGATGGCAATGATGAATGATGTCCAATTGGATTGATGCCTGATTTTTACAGTATGTCAAAATGATGAGGAAAAAATGTCATACTTCTGTCAATGATGCCTAGTCCAGGTTGAATCTAGAAAAATGATGCAAGCATATGTTACAAGTACACAGTAGAGATTTGTTTGAGAAAGGATTTTACCAGGAAGGATACATTGAGATTTCTCTCGTTTTCAAGTATGTCCTGGGTGGTGAGTATGTACCGTTAGGTGTCTTGCCCAAGGACACTTACTGGAGAGGTGCTCGTCGGGATCGAACCCATGTCTCCACAGGCTCTCTCCATGCAGAGCAGTGATGTTACCTCTACTCCACCCAGCCAGTTAATGCTTAATTTAATAATGTTTTGAATACAAAGGACAATTTTGGAAAATTATGCAGTTTTCCCTTGCATCAGAAATGACATAACCGTCAGAGATTTCAAACACATATTACAAAACCCTAACCTTAGCATCCTAACCATAACCTTAACCACAATCCCTCACACTAACCAAAAGATTCTGCTAAATTTTGTTTTGCAGGCTTCCCTGCGTTTCTATATTGCTTGGCAACATATTCTGCACCATTTTTTGATGTGAACATAGGGATTAGGCTTAGGTTTGCTGTTGTTGCTTGTCCATCTTAATTGATGAGGACCTTCAAGGGACATGCTTGTCTAGAAAAAAAAATTGACATGTAAACATTTTTATACTTAATAGACAAATTAGAAAAAAATCTAAGTTTTAAAATTGTGTAAAAAATGTTTATTTTCCTGCTTTCAATCTGTCATTTCATCTTCTTTGGCCACGCCCCTCAGCTAGGGGTGTTTCTTTATCTCCTACTTCCTGAATATTCCCCGCCTTCTCCCCGCCCACTATTCCACCCATCAAAGCTTCACATGAACTAGCGCAAGCTGTGCACGTGAAACCCTGTGCACGCTCAGGACCTGAGACTGGGGAACTGAGGAACTGAATATTAGCATCTCTCCAACTGTGAAAGTAAAACACACTCACGCTCTCTCACTCCCTCACCCGCTGACACACTCACTTGTGCTCTTTCATTGTTTACATACTCACTGTCTCACTCAAACTCCCTCACACAGTCACTCACTCTCACACTCTTTCTTGTGTTGTCTGTCTCTTGTGTGCGCGCTCTCTCACCGTACCTTTTCTTGCACTTTCTCTGCTTTATCTTGCTGTCTTTCTCTCTTTGCTTTTTTGTTGTTTTTCTCTCTCTGCTGTCTCTTTCTCTCCCTGTGTGTATTGTTTTCTTTCCTTCCCTGTCTCTGCAGTACCTAGGAGTTAAAGAGTTAGATTTTAATGGCTCTCAGCCGCGCCCTCGCCTCAGCTCACAGTGCAGGAGGGAGGTGGAGCAACTCAGTCGCACATGCTCAGTGTGGCTTTTATCTATACATAGGTAAACACACTGATAAGCTTAATGTGCCTCCTGAAGTGGGCATGGAAAACGTCAAGAAAGAAAAGCAGGTAAATATGATAAAATATCATATTTACTTATTTTTTATGCCTGCTGAATGAAACTATGGACTCATTCAAAAGGCATAGCTTGTTTTTAAGAGCACACTAGCAAAGCATGCATGTCCCTTTAACCCCTTAGTGACCGGGCGGTTTTACACAAATCCGTCCTTTAGTGACCGCTGCTGTTTTTTACGTTTCTGTGCTGTTCGTGTTTAGGTCAAATTTTCCTCTTACTCGTCTTTGCAACCCACACATATTATACACCGTTTTTCCCGCCATTAAATGGACTTTCTAAAACTAACATTATTTCCATCATATCCTATAATTTACTATAAAAAAAATGAAAAAATGGTAAAAACACACTTTTTCGTAATTTAATCCCCAAAATCTACAACCATCACAAAAGACCCTGGCTAAATAGTTTCAGAATTTTGTCCCGAGAATGGAAATACCCAATTTTTACATGTTTTTGCTTTTTAACCCCTTCATGAGTCAGTTCACCTATGTGCGCTGAGCTCATTCTGACTGTTTTATGCTCATTATTTTTAGATGACAGCCTAGGTCCTATTTAACTAAACCCCCCAAACCAATTTTTTTTATTTATTTTTTATTTTCTTCTTTATTTTTGTTAGCTTTTTTTTACACCGAGCCTAGTCATGTTTGGTATCATTGGAAAGGCCATGATCAGGCCTTTCCAATGATGACCCTCTAGCTGCCACGGATTGGGAGATAGGGGGATCGTTTGGATCCTGTTATCTCCCCTTGGCAGCTAGGGGGTTAACTGACCCACTGACATCCTCCTACATATGGTGTTCAGTGGGTGGGGGGTGACTTGTAAGCTTGGCTGACATCCACGATGTCAGGGCCCTCCAGGTTTGAATTGCGATTTGGCGCAAATTTGTGCTGAATCGCCACCCGGCAGCGAAATGGTTAATGCTGCACACCGCTGAAAAGGGGAGACTCTCCCCTTTCCAGCGGTGCAACTTGCAGCGCTCTATCTTCAATTGTGGTGCCTGCTGATGACATCACCATGCAGCGTGGTGACGTCATCGAGCTCACCGGCCCATCTAGATCACGGGGACAGGCTTCCTCCCTGCCAGATCTGCGAGGGATCCAGCGAGGGAGGTAAGTATCGGGCGGGAGGGAAATTAAGAGCCACTAATGTACTATGTACGTCCACGGGTCTAAGGGAGACCCGTGGGCAGGACGTACATGGTACGTCAGCAGTGCTTAAGGGGTTAACAACCATTAATATGTTTGAGATTGAATATGGTCTGTCTGAAGGTAACTGATCAAGCCAATTTGGGCACGAAATGTCCTGGGGCACATCGGGGAAATATGTGTAGGAGCCACTGTTGTTTAACTTGAGGTTTGGACTTGCTTATGCACGCTTGTGTTCTGCTTCAAAAGGCTTAGGGTTAGGAGCAGTGGTTCCCAACCGCGGTCCTCAGGTCTCCCTAACAGGTCAGGTTTTCCAGATATCTGAAGCACAGCACAGGTGAAATGATTTGCTGCTCAGTGATTGCAGGATTCAGTCTGGTTTTCTCCAAGGTAATACTTCAAGTCTGACCTGTTAGGGGGACTTGAGGACCGTGGTTGGGAACCACTGGTTTAGGGGATAGAAATAGGATGGAGTTTAAAATTAGGATAAGGGTTAAGGATTAGGGGTTAGGCTTTAGGTTAAGAGTTAGTGGTTAAGCTTGGGCTATGTTTAGGGGTTAGGGATAGTGTTAGAGGTTATGTTAAGATTACAGGTTATGGTTGGATAGGGGTAAGGGGAATTGTTCAATTAATATTTGTGCTACATGCAACAAAAGTGTAAATATCAGTATCGTGGTCTGCCAAGTGTGAAGTTCCCATTATTTTTTTTCGACGTTCTTCTAGACACAAAGTGGTCTAGGCATCAGTTTTAGATGTGTGATATTTTGCCGCACACTAAAAACCAACGACGTTCCGTTAGAAAAATGCACATTTTTAAAACACACTAGTGCGTTGTCTCCTAACAGTCCAGTAGTCACATGCCTGGTCTTGATGACAAACCTGAGATTTACACTTTATTTTGCTACAAGTCTCTTAAATAGAATATTGTGTGATAAACAGTGGATTTTTAACACTGTGTACCACGGAAGCTGTCACCCACAACTCACTGTGTTGGAGATGATGTTACCTATTTTGACCATTTTGTTTTGTCATTTTGGTAGACCTCACCAATATGCTATAGGTCTGTCATGTCAGCTCACTGAATAGTCCTGTGTTAAAGATTCAATTACCTGAGTTTGGAAGAAGTGGAATAAACAAATTAAATCACATCAGACAGTGGTGTAAAACCGATGCCTTTATATTCAGGATGTAGTTATGAAGCAATAAACATCAGTAATAAGATGTTGTTATACCAATTCTCCAGCTTTTTCCATTCTACAGTATCTCTGGAATAAAATAATCCACACATTGGAATGTTTGTTTTCTGTTTTGTTACATTTACAAAATCCTATCCATTCTGCGCCCACTGCAGTTATTTTGGTCAGGAATGAGAGGAATGTCAAGAGGGAACAAATGGAACAGATCTGCTTTATGTCTGCCATTTTGGTATGAGGATTCAAATTGAAGAACTTTTAAAATTTACTATCATGCTTCCTATTTCCAACTGTCCTGGAGGCAAATGTGATAGACCAGTTGGTTAGCGTGCCGACTAAACATAAACCTCCCATTTACAGCGCGGTTCACTGGTTCATATGCATGATTTTCATATACCTTCAGTTAAATCCAAAATTTGAGCGATAATCCTTTTAAAAAAGGAAGAAAGGGTACAAAAAAATCTATGAAAATTTAATTCTATCCATATTAAAGGATACAGTAGCATACATATCAAAAACAAAAGTACATTATCTGTAACCGTAAGCATACATGTGTTTAACGTTTAATAATAATGATGATTGCATTTCAGGTTGATGGATGAACTTATACATGGAGAAACACACAATACCCATTTTTCTTAAAATATGCAGGGTTTATTCAAAGAGATTGGAGACAAAAAATATGCGTGTCTGCAAAATTTCTGACATTTTCAAAATTTTCAGATTTGTCGGAAATTACTGGATCGATTCCAATCAGCAAATACAAAAAATTTCGATATCTGAAATTTTGGGATTCTGAGATTTAGGAAACGAAATGTTGCACCGTGCACATGTCTAGCTCTCATTATCCATTCATATAGACATTGTCACGGTCCACCCGTGGTACCTATGTTGAACAGCCTGGTCCTAACAGCCTTTGTCCTGGAATGCTTTTGTATTGGGTTCCAATCCGGGGTTTACCTCAGCCCAGTGCCATGTCCAGGCTCCTGGAGATCCAGCCTGGGGTTTCCCGTCCAGCCTAGGAGTTCCAGCTGAGGCCCATCTATGATTTAACCTCCTTAAAAGGCAGAGAGACTCAGCCAGCAGTGGTTCTGCATTGTTCTCCCTGACTGAGGTCACTTGGATGTGTGCAGACCTGCTCTTCATGAACCAGTTTACCTTGTTGCCTGTACATCATATCCAGTGCTTTATCTACAGTCTGTAGTCAAAATCTCCAGGACACTGCTCAAGTGGGTACTCCCAACCGTGTAGCCCACTATCCCCTGTGTATGGAAACCTGCCTGTGGATTACAAGTGTTTACCACCTTCTCTGACCTTTGATCTCAAAGTACCACTGTCAGCTATCTGGATTTATTCCTAGTGGACCCTGTCTGCAGTCTGGGACTGCATATTCCACTATCCTGACTCTCCATCCAACACCACTTCCTGGACTGTGTATACTGTGTGCTGAACTCTTGCATATGGACATTAACCCTGTCATTGCCTGTTTTGTCCAGTATTGCATTCCTTTATTCTTTCAAGTGCCTGCTGCCAAGGCCTATTTAAGTTTCATTAAACTCATTCAGTGCTTGATATCCTGTCTGGCCTCCCCTGTGTCGCCGCCTGCAGGGCTCATACCAGAACCGCACACGCCACGAGACAGACATATAAGCCTCATAGGCGTGTACAGGGGTTATGCCGGGTGTGCCCAGGCACACCCTAATGTAAGGTAGCAAGGTCCTCTCTCATGTCCTACTTTAACATTTTAGATGTTCCTTATCTGGCTCATGATGAGTAGAACAAAAACTGACTATATCTCTGATTACAGGCTTTTTACTTCTAAAGAAAAATGTCTATTTTGTGCAAAATCTTCTAAACATAGGTTTTCAATTAACAAATGTTCCCTGAGTGCACACCCTAATGTACCAGGCAGCGCACACCAGTGATAAGCCGTGATACTGTAACTATGCTCTGTGGATTCTTGCAGGTAGGCCTAAAAGGGGTTGTGTGCATTGAGAACACGTACGAACAGCTTTCATGTACTATTTTTCTGGCAGGACTCCATTCTATTGTATACATCTGCTATAAATAAACCTATGTATTGATTTTTTTACGGTTTCCCTTCCCTTCCCTGGATACTTACTAATCCCAAAATGTTATATGAAAAGCATAAGAGAATAAGAGAAAACTTACAGGGTTATTTAAAGAGATCCGAATGGCTGCCGAAAGAGAACCGAACGCTGAAATTCAGCGTTCGGCTACCTTTCTTGGCCATTCGGCTATCCAGAGAGCAGGCAATTCGCCAAATCTTGGTGAATTGCCTGCACATACGGTGCCTGTTCGGTGCCTGTTCGAGGGCAGTGAAATCCCCATAAAAAAGCACTGCTTCGGCTATTCAGAGAACACAAACCAGCAGGGAAAGGTTCCCGAAATGCCCTGCCATTCGGTGGTTTCATTCGACAGGTTTATTCAGGAGAATCCCATAGGCTTCAGTGTTAAAAATATTCCCGTTTTAATTCAATATCTAATAAACCGTTCATTATAATATTCTGCAGTAAATAGTCTCTTTATTTATAGATTTTTTCGGATATTTTAAGTATTTTTCTGGATTTTTTTTTAACAAAAAGTCCGTTTTTTTTTTTAAACTTTACTTATTTTTTCTGTAACAGCCCTTTTTATTATCATTCCCTGGACCTCATATGCAAATTTCAGACATTTTCACTCAGTGGTTTCTTTGCAAACAGTGTTTCACTTTTCAAACATTCAAGCAAACTGTTTTTCTAATTTATTCACTGCATTCGTCTGCGGTGTCGGCTTTTTCCGGCGGCTGCGCTGCGTGTGATCGGCTCCTGCTCGGGTTTTTCCGGCCTTTTCGGCAGGTTAATCCAGATATTTTTGTGGGTTTCGGTGTGCATTCGCTGGGTTTTTTAGGGTGAGTTTTCGTCGGGTTTGCGACAGCTTTTCCCTGCACTTTGACGGCCCTGTGGTGCTTGCTGAATACACCGCAGGGTCACCGAAATGGGATTGCCGAATCGCCCCGAATTGAAGAGAACGAAAAGTCACCGAACGTGCGGTGACTTTTCGATTCTCTAGTGAATAACCCTGATGGACTCCGTGGAGGAGAACGCACCCCAGTAATGACCTATGCAAACTAGGATGGTGAGGGGTCTCTTCACATATACAATGAAAATGTTATACTTAAAGCAACACTCCAGGCTGAAAATCACACCCCCCCCTTTTTATTACGTTATATTATACCTATTGCCCTAACTAGTCATTCAGTATTTTTTTAACCCTTTCGCTGCTGAGGCTTTTCCCGCCCCTGTGCTGAGGTCATTTTTTACCTGTTTTGCGCATCATGTTTAAACGTGTTTTGAAGGCTTATTTTAGTATATGACACCGACATATTATATATCGTTCTTTCCGTCAGACTCGGTAGATTCATAATATGTCATTATTATATGTATACGTTATGTCATGTCTGTATATTATAACAAAAAATGCAATAAAATATGCATTTTCAATAATTTACAACGTGTAAAGTGTTTTTTTCCACATTTTAACATGCGAGCAATTGCGGTTATATTTTGTATGGGGTGCGCTTGTTAAAAAAATTAGAAATGGGGTCTCGTTACATTTTTTTTTGGGGAAATGACACTATTTTTAACAACGCACCGCATACAAAAATCGTTAGTGCAGCATCATTGTTCACATTATAATTGAAATGGGAACAATATTGCTGCATTAACAAACCCAAAAAAAGAAAAAAAAGTGTTTATTTTTTTTTTTAATTTTTTTTTTAATTTTTTTTTTTTTATTTTTCTTTTTTTTTTTTTTACAACATTTTTACTTTCATGTTTGGTATCGTTGGAACGGCCATGCTCTGGCCGATCCAACGATATCAAAATTTAACCCCTAGCTGCCACGGATCGGGAGATAGGGAGTTCATTGGAACTCCCTATCTCCACAGTTGGTGGCAGTTAGGGGTTAACTGTAGGACTGGCGTCATCGTGCTACGCACGATGATGCCAGTCCTCTGGGGGAGTTCCTGGAGGCTTGGCCGACATCCAAGATGTCGGCCAGCTCCCGGGAAGGATCGCGAATCGGCGCTTTTTCAGCGCCGATTTGCGATCCAGCTCCCCAGGGGTTAATGCCAGGCATCATTTGGAAGGGCAGGCTGTGCCCTTCCAAATGATGCCTGGGTTAAGCCCCTGTGCGCCGCCGATCGGGAGGGAGAGAGGTCCGAAGGACCTCCCCCCCCCTCCCTTTCAGGCGCCTCCTCCGCACATGCGGGGGGGGCGCCTGAATTAGGTGTCATCGCGCCCCCGCGATGACACCTAATAATGGCGGCTGCTGGTCCGGATGCCGGGCTGACATCCAGGATGTCAGCCCGCACCGGAGGGGCCAGCGATCGGCCGGACCCGGCCGAACGCTGACCCCAATGTGAGGACGCGCTCAGCGCGTCCTCAGCACACCAGCGGTAATGCTGAGGACGCGCTGAGCGCGTCCTTAGCATTGAAGTGGTTAATGTTATACTTACCCTAAAAACGACACTTATCCAACGGTGTTTTTTTTTTACTCACCT
The DNA here is from genome assembly GCA_009667805.1 of Leptobrachium leishanense. Taxonomy (NCBI): domain Eukaryota; kingdom Metazoa; phylum Chordata; class Amphibia; order Anura; family Megophryidae; genus Leptobrachium; species Leptobrachium leishanense. The sequence goes on from CM019065.1 coordinate 349,584,849, forward strand.
CCCTCCTCTTCCGCTCCCGTCGTGGTAAGCTTGCAACTTGGCTAAAGGTTTACGTGCAAAGAGCGCATGCGTGCCTATCACGTAAACCAACCAATCAGCAGGCTTCCTCCCGGAATCCTGCTCATTCAACCACGCATGCGCGGAGCAGTGCGCGTTCACGAGCGGCGAGGTGAGCTGAAGTTCACCCCGCCTGCTCGTCTAAAAACTCTTAGGCGCAGGAGAAGGAGGAGGAGGCGGCGGCTCCGGCTCCTTCTCCTGCGCGTTCCCGCGACTCTGCCGGAGCGGTGGGACGTCATCGCGCTTATTGCGAGTTCGAAAAGGCGGGACGTTGAAACCAGATCCGCTGATTGACAGCTGGGAGGGCGGAGTAAAGTCCTCCACTTCTCTCAGTAATATCAGCCGATCGGGGGAATGGGATACTTCAGGCAATATGACCACCTTAAAAAGCTGAGGTGGTCATATTGCCTGGAGTATCCCTTTAACACACAACATCTGGGGGCCGTGGCTTTATCTCCCACAGTTATTAAAAAAAGGGGAAAATGAGAGAACGGAATTTTTCTCCTTCCACTCCCTACTTCTTTTATTTCTTTTCTTTCACCCTTGGGCTACTTAACGTCACATTAAATGGTCCTTTCACATTAAATAGGGGAAAAAAAGGACGTCTCATTTCTGTAAAATAAGCTGCTGCTATGTCACTTGACATATACTCTCAGGACACACGTCACAGGATATATGTAAAGGTTTTGCTTAACGGCTTAAATAAAGCACTTAAACATATTGATTGAACATTTTACTGGGTTCATATTTCAACACTGGGCAAAAAAAAAAAAAACTGGAGTTGATTCGTAAAAATCATTCTTAGTAATAATATTCCTTGCTGCAAATTACAGGAGGAATGTGATGAAATTATGTCGAACTTGCAATGGCTCCAAAACGTATGACTGTATCAAACAAAATAGGTTTTTCAATAACTATTCTTGATTGTCGAAAACAACATATTCAGAATAAATTGTGGAGTCATGAGTTCGATCCCGACGAGCACCTCTCCAGTAAGTGTCCTCGGGCAAGACACCTAACGGTCCATACTCGCCACCCAGGACATACTTGAAACCGAGAGAAATCTCAATGTATCCTTCCTGGTAAAATCCTTTCTCAAATAACAAAAAAAAAATGTCATGGCACTCCTTGTGAACCTTGGCTCTCCAGATGAACTATATTGGGTATTCAGCATTGGGTGACATCAAGGGTCAAAGTGAGCAGGAACGCTTGGAAACGCACTTCCTCCATTATTTTTACAGGGGGAACGGAGTTCCACTTTGGCCACTTACTGAAAGCTTTTATTAGGTTTCAATCCTATGATTCCTTTATTAAATCACCAGAAATATATGATAGTTATTACAATTATCATAATGATTCCCTTAAAGACAGCTTTTATCTCCGTAAGTGCAACATGCCAACAGTTATATGGGAGCAGAAATCATGGAGAGTTCTCACATTTATTTTTTTAGGACTAGACCAGGGTGACACGGAGATCATGTAGACATCTGGGATGTCTCATCGTGATATCTAAAGTGACACTCCAAGCGGCCTACCCAGACCAGCTCATTTCAGTGGTTATAATGGCATGTCAAACCATTTGGTCAATTGACAAAGAGCTAGGACACACAGTCCTTGCATTTTGGGCAGGAAGCCAAGCTTTTGCTTGACCTTGCTGATTTTCCGTTATGCGCTGTGGCTCTGCAAAATAGGCAAAGGCCGTGCCACTGTTACAGTATGTATAGTTTTTAAACCACTTGGATCCTACTTAATGTGTGTCAAAAGCTGCATAATAGTTAAGGAAACGATATCCTTGGTATGAACTTTGACCACATATACTATTTAACCATTCTTTAAATTATCTTTGTGTACACTGGCTCTTTTCCAAATGTGTACTAATGGTTTTAATGCATTGTTTGGAATTGTGGTGACCATGGATCATTCAAACACAAACATCGGTGTCTAAGCGAAAGAATGTCAAATCTACATGTTCATGTACGCACAATGCAACGTATGTGGAAATTATTGTAAACTAGCATTTCATTCACCAGAAGACCAGTTAACAGTTGATACCGTATATGTGCAGAAATCTTCCGGTAGCTTAATCCATCAGACTTTTTTCATGAAATATTTGGATATTTTCAATAAGACACGTTGACCAGCATGTGTTGGTTAGGGGTGAGTTTAGGGTTAGGGTTAAGGTTAAGAGTTAGGTTTTTTTTCAAATAATATTTCTACTATCAGGGTTATTCAGAGAGCACTGAAATGTCTCAGTTAAGGAGAAAAATGGGGACCTATATGTCTGGAATGGACCAGAGGGGCTTGGAGTCCTCCTATCTGTAGGGACAGGGTATTGTGCATCTCCTGGTCCAATAAATGTGCACTAGTATCCTGTATCCCATTCCCAACATATAAATGGTTTCCCTCTGTTGTTACACTCATTAACGCTCCTTTTCTATGCTAGTTTTCAGCACATTAACAAACTATGCTCGTCAAAATAATTAACTAGACACATAAAATTGTAAACAAGGCATACTTTATTTTAAACCTTTTAGCAGCAGATATTTTAAATACATTATACAAATATATATATATAAATATAAAAGATAGTAATAACAATTAAATATTATAAATAGGAATATTTTAAATAATTAGAAATGATCACGGTAGTATTCTCTGTAAAATAACGTTTAGTTTTGCCTTGCTCGTCGCTTCCTCGCAAATTCTCTTTTACGCTTTTTCGTGGTACAGTCCTTTTCGAGGCACGAAAGTGTTTGGAGAACAGGATAAAGCTCCTTGATCGCTCTATGCTGAATTTGGGTATCTGTCATCTGCAAAATAACAAGAGGAGAGGAAATGGTCAGAAAAGCAACAGACAAACTTTGTGTTGTGCTTTGACTTATATTCAATGATTGAAGAACCCACCAAGTCACACAATGCCAGTATGTAAGACATGGTTTTCCCCCTGGGATGTCACACAGTTTTTGACAGCAGGCCTGAAGGAAAATGCACCGCAAGCATCTGTTTGATGGCGATCACAGTGCTTATATGGTTAAAATCGCTGGGGTTTTCTAAACCTCTCCTCAGGTACCCCCTAACAGGTCAGGTTTTAAGGATTCCCTTGGGGAAATGCAGACTGAATCCTGCAATCACTGAGCAGCAAATCATATCTGCAAACCTGTCCTGTTAGGGGGACCTGAGGAAAGGTTTGGGAAACACTTCCACGACATCTCCGTTGGAAGTACCGTGGTGGTCTTTTGTGAGACTCCTCCAAGCACACATACATCATCGCGGTGGCAAGTGTTGACGTCATTTTCAGGCGCCACCAAGCAGACCCATTGGTAATTGTAGACCATGAATATCTAAGGGATGTGGGGGGGGATACAGATATTAAGAACCCTCAAATAAATCTTAGTACAAATTTGACACTACTCAAATTCTAGTGAATATTTAGTGACTGTTGGTCTGCTACACTAGCACTAATTGCAGACCGAGGATCACACATGGAAATATACGTCATCAGCCATGGTTCCAGTGACCCAGGATCACTAACCCAGTAGTAAATTTAAACACAATGAAAAGACCAGTCATGAAAGGCACAGTATGCAATGGAGCATTTAATGGAGATGGTGGCACAGTATGCAATGGAGCATTTAATGGAGATGGTGGCACAGTATGCAATGGAGAATTTAATGGAGATGGTGGCATTGTTTTGGTCCTGGCACAAGACCTTTCTCAAGCAAACAACCATGAGAAACATCCTGTGCTTGAGAAAGGTTTTGTGCGTAGGCCAAAACACTACCACTGTCTTCATTAAACTCTCCATTGCAGGGCCCTCAAAACCTCTTGTCTGTTTTTAAAGTTTGTTGTCATTTTTTTTTACAGGGTTATTCAGAGAAAGGTGAAACTCTGGAGAACTTTTGGAGGAGTGAAAATTCTAGGTCAAAATAGCTGATTTGGAAAGTGAGATAAATGGGAGAATTTTTCTGGTTTGGCTATTTTGACCTAGAATTTTCACTTCTCCAAAAGTTCTCCAGAGTTTCACCTTTCTCTGAATAACCCTGTAATAGGAATACAAAGTTTTCAGGCTGTAATGGACACAGTCGTGAACAGTCTAAGCTCAGTTCTGACACATTTTAAGTTGCTTAAAGGAATAGATAGTAAGGCCTGTGTTTCCTATGAATACTAAAGACACTACTACTACTCTCCGGCAGCTGACAGTGATATTACTAACAATCCAAATGCACAATCTCCAGTGTTGAAACCTTCACAGCTAGCTCTGAAATACCATACTGATTGTCTTCATGACATTTAACCTCAGTTTTTTGTAATTTACCATCAGACATGGTTTTCTGAGTATAGATTAGATATAGAACTTTGACCTTGCACGTCTACAAGTCATCGGATCAAGGTCCTGATCTGATCATTGTGCCTTATGCCCATATCTTCCACTGGGTCTTCTGTCCTGTCCCAATCACGTCTCCATTGCACCATTGTCCTGTCATTATCGCTTCCGTTAGACTATATCATATTTCTCTACCTTCCCTAATGTGTCCTTGACACATACATCAATGGGTTGAACTAACTTGTCACGGAGCGTATTTTTGGAGAAAGGGCCTGGAACTGCAACTGCAAGAGCCCCTATGGCAATCCAGCCCCACTATGAGACAGCTAAAGCAGCAACGCTATTATTGAAAACCAATCATTATCACGTCTGTGTGTGTGTCACCCAATGCATAAATGTGAACAACTGCCGGTCTCAGTGCATTTCCTTAATTATTAATAATTAAAGGAGGAAGCCATTGATACTTTCTCTTTGATCAGATGGGACACTTATCAAGGCAAAGACCGTGAGCAGTTTGAACATTTAAGCAACACCTTTACTCTGGATTGTATCAGAGCTGTGGACACATTTGTCAACGATTATTAGTTGGGGGTAAGTGATGCCTCTAAGCAAAGGGGGCTAATAAACCTGCACTGAAAGCAAATAAGTACCTATGTGAACACATTTCAAGATTATACACTAAAATGCTAGTATACTTGTATAGCTTTTATACACAACAATGACACAATATGCTGGTTTTCCGTTATTAAGCACTTTGTTACTAACACTGCCATTTATGTACAGTTCTTCATGACAAGGCCTGTATGTTATGAGACTTCATTGACAATTTAGCTTAAGAGTGCTGTATATATATATATATATATATATATATACACTCAAGGCCAAATACTCCTGCACTCACAAACGTTCTCTCACTTACGTGCTCAGCTCAGTGGAATCATATTCCTCATCAAAAGCCAGCACTCCAGGGTCGCCATATAAAACGTCAAAACTTTATTTGGATCAATAAAAACGTCAACGATCGTTTCAGCTCATTTCCAATGAGTTTTCATCATAAATAATTAAAACCGTAAACCCCACACTCTTACCAAATGAATCACTAACGCGGGGCGCTAGCTCAGCAATACACAGGATCCAAAAAAATAAATAAAGCTGCTTTCCACTGACTTCTTTGCAAAAGCCCTCCATTATTAGTAATGGGACATTATTGTTTTATATATATAAATATATATTACAAAACAAACAGCAAACTAAGCGGGTGCATTTAAAACATCAAATACAAAACACCAAGAAAGAGCACTCCATATTATTGACCTCCTTCTTCCACCATTTTCTGTGAAAAAAAACAGTTTTAAAAATGCTGAAAAAACCTGACTGAGGTAAAATGATGGGGATTCAGTTCACAAAGTTATGATCGTAATTTGCTTAAGCTGTCACAGTCGCCAATGTACCTGTCAAAGATCATATATATATATATAAATCCACAAGAGCCAGGTGTTCAACTATAATACTAAATCAGTTCCTCGCTCCGGTGTCGCTATCAGCCGTGGATAAGTACAAATTCAAAGTAGTAAACGCACGCTGGAGACTTGTATCAGCATAGAAATAATTTTATCTTTCCAAAGAGTTTGACGTTTCAGTCCTTGCTGGACTTTTATCAAGACATATCTTCATAAAAAAGTCCAGCATGGACTGAAACGTCGACCTCTTTGGAAAGATAAAATTATTTCTATGCTGATACAAGTCTCCAGTGAGTGTGCATTTACTAATTTGACTATATATATATATATATAATATATATAAAATTTATAAAGTATTTTACCAGGAAGGATACATTGAGATTTCTCTCGTTTTCAAGTATATCCTGTGTTCAAGAACATTGAATTGTTACAGTTGTTACAGAAAAACAAAGTAATAAAATACAAGATATTAACCCCTTAAGGGCCGCTGACGTACCCTGTACGTCCTGTCCTCGGGTCTCCCTTAGACCCGCGGACGTACAGGGTACGTCACCGGCGCCAAATCCCCTCCCGCCCGATACTCACCTCCCTCGTCGGATCCCACGGCGATCTGGCAGGGAGGAAGCCTGCCCATGTGATTTACATGGCAGGCGAGGCTGATGACGTCGCCACGCTGCGTGGTGACGTCATCAGAAGGTGCCCCCATGTGTTTCAATGGAGGGGAGGGGGGGGCTCCTTCAGAGCCCTCTATCTCCCCAACCATTGAAGCTAGGGAGATGCCGTTTGCACCGCTGCAGAGGGGAGAGCCTCCCCTTTCCAGCGGTGAATGGCATTAACCATTTCGCCGCCGGATCACGTTGCGGCGCCAATTGGCGCCAAAACGTGATTCAAACCTGGAGGGGGGCTGACATCTTGGATGTCAGCCAAGCCTCCAGGTCCCCCCCCCACCCACTGACAACCTCACCATATGTGTGAGGATGTCAGTGGGCCAGTTAACCCTCTAGCTGCCATGTAGAGATAAGGGGATCCTAAGGATCCCTTTATCTCCCGATCCATGGCAGCTAGATGGTCATATTTGCCATCATTTGAAAGGCCTGATTATGGCCTTTCAAATGATACCAAACATGACCAGGTTTGGTTTTAAAAATAAATGTAAAAAAAAAATTAAATAAAAAACAAATAATAAAAAAATTAAATAAAATAAAAAAATAAAAATTTTTAAAAAGTTTTTTTTGTCTGGGGGGAGTTTAATTAAATAGGACCTAGGCTGTCATCTAAAAATAATTAGCACAAAATGGTCAGAATGAGCGCAGCGCACATAGGTGAACTGGCTCATCAGTGAAAGGGTTAAAAGGTAAAAACATGTAAAAATTGGGTATTTCTATTCCCGGGATAAAATTTGGAAACTATTTAGCCGGGGTCTTTATTGGTGGTTATAGCTTTAGGGGATTAAATTACGAAAAAGTGTGTTTTTACCATTTTTTTCATCATATTTCATATTTTATTTATATTAAATTATTGGATATGATGGAAATAATGGTATTTCTAGAAAGTCCATTTAATGGCGGGAAAAAGGGTGTATAATATGTGTGGGTTGAATAAACGAGTAAGAGGAAAATTTGATCTAAACACGAGCAGCGCAGAAACGTAAAAACAGCAGCGGTCACTAAAGGACGGATTTGTGTAAAACCGCCCGGTCACTAAGGGGTTAAAAAAACAACACAAATGTACAGATTAACACAGAAAATAAATATGTAGGAAATATAGTCACTGTGTTACATGTTTACAGGTGCATTCTGTATTGAGGTATGTTTATAGAGATCTCTTAAGTGACTTTAGACTGGGGGAAGATTTGACGGCATCTGGGAGGTTATTCCATAACTGTGGTGCTCTGTAGGAAAATGAGGATTGAGACACTTTCTTTTTGTATTGTGGTATTGCAAGTAAGGTGCAGGTCCTGGATCGGAGGTTATAGGATGAGGACACTGCTGGGGGAAGAAGCCTATTCAGGTAGGGTGGTAGCTTCCCAGAAAAGCTCTTAAACACCAGGTTGGAAAGGTGAAGGGTGCGTCTGGATTCCAGCGATGGCCAGTTTAGTTCTTTTAACATGTCACAGTGGTGGGTCATGCAGTTACATTGTAGCACAAAGCGACAGAATGAGTTATACAATGTAGTAAGTTTCTGGAGGTGTGTTTGCGGGGCCACTGCATACACTACATCTCCATATTCAATAACTGGCATAACCATTTGTTGTACAATCTGCTTTCTTACCGCGGGCTCAGGCAGGATTTGTTTCTGTACGGGGCACCTAGTTTGGGGTGAAGTTTGAGTTTTTCGACGTGGGGCCAAAGGATAGATTTGGGTCTAACCACATACCTAGATATTTGAGAGAAGTGACAGTGTTCAACGTGCCATTTGATTTTGTCCTGACACAGATAGGGGGGGGGTTGCATTTTATGTAGTTTAGGTGCTGTTCCAAATATATATAACTATATATATTTATATATATATATATATTTTTTTTAAATTTCCATGCAACCTTATAGAACCAGTACAATCCAATAAAGACTGATAGGAGAATAAGCCTCGTGACATGACCGCATAGATGAATACCAATACTAACGTTAATTGAATTAATTCGCCACATCTCATAACACCTCAGAATTTATTGTTAGCATTATTCCGTTTTAATACACCCACCATACTAATATACCTCTGCAGTGCCCACCTCAGTTTTCAAATTGAATAAATTAGTGTGACGTGGAAAAATGTTGTCTGTAGTAATTAGCAGTGTAACGGGCAGGAAGCTGTGGCAGGGACTGGTCACTACCGCGTGTAAGTGGGTTTCTGCTAAACGCGGAAAGTTATTTCTTCTGCAGTAGGTATTGTTTCCTTTTTGTGGAGGAGATAAAGAGCATCCTCTCTTCTAGGTTATACAGAGAATTGGTGTACTTTGCCCACGGAGACCCTTTCATAATGCAATGAGGGCATCAAAACGGCTCAATCACTCAGTGAATTGTGAAACATGATTTAATAGGAGCAGCATTAAACGCACGTTTCTGCTAAATTTTACGCACGTTTGCGTTATAAATGTTATCCAGTTTAATCGATTAATAGTGGTGATATCTTGATGTAAAATGTGTGTGGCTAAAATCATTTTGTTGCTGATCTAAACAGAAAATGGGATTTTTTGAGAAGCGCATCCCAGAATTTGCTTTTTTTTTTGCCGGTGCAGACAGCACGATTTCTCTTATGTCTTGTCTTGTAACTACAAACTGCCATTATTTTCTAGGGATGTGCGTTTCGGGTTTCGGAATTTCAGAATTTTCACGAAATTTCCCGATTCGTGTTGTCGGATGCGGCCGAATTTCCGAAATTTTTTAGATCCGAAAATGTCAGATCCGAAAAGTTTTCCGAGCCGAAATATTTTCGGAATTTTCGAATGGACTTGAAATGTGTCAAATCGAAATTTATTGCTTTGAAACGAGAACAGACGTTCCGAAAAAACGAAAATTTCCGAACTTACGAAAAGTCGATACAAAAACGAGCAAAGTGACACGAAAATACGAAAAACGGTCGATATTCCGAAAACATGTGCAATTCCGAAAAACGAACATTTCCGAAATTACGAAAAGTTGATGCAAAGTGACACGAAAATACGAAAAATGGTCGATATTACGAAAAACAAGTCGAGCCGAACCGAATCGAAACAGAAATCGGTCGAAACGAGCCGAATCGAAAAGTTTAAAAATCCGAAAAATCAAACCGAATCGAACCGAAAAAAAAATCGGTGCACAAGCCTATTTAATATTTTCCCCTTTGCCCCTTTTGCTTTGTTTGGTGGTAATAGCATGGGAATAGAACAGGAATTTTCTAATACTAATAACTTTATATTTATTTCTCGATTTAATCGTAATACGGTATTTCAATAATATATACATGTATGTTAAAACTGTATTTATAATGATGTTAGACGTCCTGGCAACAATTTAATTCATCTATAATTTACAGATGTGATAGAAAAGGGAATAGCCATTATTAGTACTAGTATGTAGGTAATAAATGGATATATTTAATCAAAGCATGGATTGTGCGTCCGTTTGACTGTAAATGAATGAACTTGATGCTGAACTAACCATTGCAATAGCAATATCCATAATCTATCTGTGTATCCATTATCTACCCTCTATCTATATGTCTATCATCTATGAGTTTGTATATACACACAGTATATATACACTCCATTAATCCTGCACCTGCCTTTATTAAAAATCTCAAAGAGGAAAAAAAAATGGTATAAAGCCTTTGTGCTTGAATTTAATGCAGTTATATATCCTGAGTACTGGGCAAACGTCGAGTGAGCTGAAACGTCAGTCTGTTATTTTTTGAATGACATAATAAATATTTGTTGTTTTTATGGATACGTGAGTGTGGCCAGTACTCTGTGTGTGTGTATATAATCCAACAGATGGCCGCACTCAATCAAAAAATAAAATAAGGTCCTTGATAATTGCTCCCAAGAGAACCGAAACGTCGGGACTTGCTTTTTAAATATGCTTTAATAAATTGTATTATTTTATTTTTTGATTGAGTGCGGCCATCTGTTAGAGTTTCTATATTGCATACAGGCCTAGCACCTCTCCTTTTGCTGCTTTATTTTGAAAGGTGTTGCTGGACTTTTGGATAATATATATACAGTATATATGTTTATATGTATCCAAAATCTTCACAATTGGACACTTCTCATGCTTAATGCACCAGTGTTGTAATACAAAATAACAAACAATGTTACACAACTCGGAGAATCTCTAACTGCTACAATGACTTTTATTCAGTAATAATTGACTTTTCAGTCCCAGAGGACTTGAAAAAGCTTTAAACTTTGTATCTCTACATAAATACCTGCCCATCCATTATCTATCAAAAAATATGTAATCTATTTGTCTATCAATCTGTTATCTTCCTATCTACCTATTATCTATCTAGTAATCTATATATATATCCATTATCTATCTGTTTATCTGTTTATCTATCTAGCTATTCATCTATCTGTTTATCCATCTAGCTACCCATCTTATTATCTATCTGTTTATCTATCTACCTATCCATCTACGTATCTGTTTATTTATCTAGCTATCCATCTATGTATATATCTGTTTATCTATCTAGCTATCCATCTAGTTATCTAATCTATCTGTTTATCTATCTACCTATCCATCTATGTATCTGTTTATCTATCTATCTGTTTATCAATCTGTTTATCTACCTAGCTATCCATCTTATTATCTAATATATCTGTTTATCTATCTGTTTAACAATCTAGCTATCCATCTGTGTATCTGTTTACCTATCTACCTATCCATCTATGTATCTGTTTATCTATCTACCTATCCATCTACGTATCTTTTTATCTATCTATCTATCTATCTATCTATCTATCTATCTATCTATCTATCTATCTATCTATCTATCTATCTAGCTAGCTATCCATCTATGTATCTATCTAGATATCCATTTTATAATCTGTTTATCCATCTAGCTATCCATCTATGTATCTGTTTATATATCTACCTATCCATCTATGTATCTCTTTATCTATCTAGCTATCATCTATGTATCCGTTTATCTATCTACCTATCCATCTATGTATCTGTTTATCTATCTACCTATCCATCTATGTATCTGTTTCTCTATCTAGCTATCCATCTATGTATCTGTTTATCTATCTAGCTATCCATCTATGTATCTGTTTATCTATCTACCTATCCATCTATGTATCCGTTTATCTATCTACCTATCCATCTATGTATCTGTTTATCTATCTACCTATCCATCTATGTATCTGTTTATCTATCTACCTATCCATCCATGTATCCGTTTATCTATCTATCCATCTATTTATCAAACAATCTGTTATCTGCCTAACTATGTATCTGTCTATCTATATATATCTATCTATGTATCTATCTGAGACGTTTTCAAAAAATCTGGAAAAAATACCTTGATGCACAAACCCATGATCTTAGTCACTACCAGCAAAAATTCCCAAGACTAAATGTTAACAAGAGTAATGTGCCTGAAAAATAATAGCCAAGTCGCTACGTCACCACGCAGCCTTGCCATGTTTATTATAGCTGATGCTCATGTTTTTCACTTTTCTACTACTAGTGTACGATAAACAAATGTGGTTAATATTCATTTCTATCTAATTTGCATTTTCTCTAAATGGAAGAATGTTAAACGCAGAAAAGCTGCAGATCGCGTGATCACAATCTACTTTAAATACGTCTTCCTGACATACGTTTCTGTATACTATCATTGTCTCTTGCTTTTGCGTTAAGATTAAGTGTGAACGTTTGTACCTTTATGCTACTTATTTCATTCAGGTGCTTCAGCTTCTGGCTGCTTTGCTTTAAGATTTCTTCGTTCGATACATCCAGGATGTGCTTTAGGTTTTTGACGCTGGTTTGCAGTTCGGCTGATTTGATGGAGTCCAACATCTTCATGTACATGGGCACGATCTGACTCAATACCAGCTTTTTCACTTCATCCTGAAGAAGACAAGTACTTTATTTATTAGTATTTTGTTAAAGAAAATGTGGATGTATCATCGTGTTTACAAACTGAAGTGGATTATGTGACATTGTATCAATGTTTAAGGCGCCTGCGATAAGACTTTATGGAAACACAAAGGTGCAACACACTTTGTCGTCACTTTTATCTTACTATCACCAAATTTCTATAACTCGTACCCTCTCATTCCTGTCCCTTCTGTGAACGGTTAACGCATTTCTTAAATCACACTGATTACTTTCCTAATCATCTCCCATTCCGAAGAATATTTGTAATGTCTTCAAAACACTCCAGCCATCACTTTCAATGTATCCAAACCACTTTTGATCTCAGCCTTGAATATTTAGATGATATCCTTTAATTGTGAGCTCATTGTGCTAAAAATTCAAGGCAATTTTGCAAGACAGGTGTGAACTTACCAAAGGCATTAAAATATATGCAGTTTGTACGCTTACACCTGATTCAAAATACAGTGTTAATGCTACATTACTATGAGCTAATCAGACCAGGAACCGCTATACCTCTTTACCTCTTGTCTGAGGTTTGTACGCTGGTTTGCAATCTTGGTAGATTAATACCCCATTTAGGGCACTATTACACTCTTCGCGCAAAAATGTGCGCGTACGCATTAACGCGAGGGGCAAAACCCTTCGCGCTGATCGTCGTATTACGACGTTCGCGCCTACGATGCACGTTGGCGTTTAATGCGAGTGACCCTGCGCGAACCTTGCGCGAACGCAGGTTCGTGCGCGCATCCCATACTTAACATTGTGAGCGCAAATGTGCTCGTGCGCTGGTACGCGGATGGTATTACAATCGATGCACAACTTTTTACGAACGACGTTTGCGCGCATAATTTTAACGTCTTTTAAAAGCTGGTGGTAACGGCAAATCTGAACGTCCTGGCCGAAACCAAATACACCAGCACAAAAAAAAAATACAGCACAGTATAGTTACACATTCTACACATACCCAAACAATAAAATGGAGAGGTTGTGCGTCTTTTTATTATTGCTGCAGATTGATTTTGACAGGCGCAAAAACGGAACGGGAGACAATTGTGGTTCTTAATTCTGATTGGCTGAATCGCGTGAAAAAACAGTCTGCCCACTGATTTCTGCGCGCAGCGTTAATGTGTGCGCGTTTTTGCAACGTCTTTTTTACACACAATATTTTTTGACAGATGAAAATGCGCTTGGATCGTAATACCAGCGTTAATTTACGCGCGTTAACGTTTAACACTGCGCAGAAATTTTTTTTTCGTTGCGTGTACGAATTTGCGCGGAGAATGTAATAGAGCCCTTAGTGTTAAGCACTGCGGAAACTGTTGGGGCTAAATAATATTAATAATAATTAGAAGTTCTTGGGCAGTATCCTCTGATTCCTTTCAACTGTTGCGTCCGCATATTGCACTGTCTATGATGCCTCAGTGATGCTTTGCTGCAGAATAGGTTGGTGGTTTTGATGCATAATAGTCAATGGCTGCAGGCCGCAATACTTGGCGTAAACGTTCATAAAATGTCGATGGAGATAACTAAACCACTGTACAAAAATGCGCATGTCTTCTTTAGACTCGGATATTTAGAATCTGGCCCTTTGGCAATAGTTATCCCCCTGTTTCATACCCAAAAAAAATGGGACTCGCGTTGTTCCATAGCTGCAAATATGGTGGATAATGATATCCCAGCTGTTTACCTGCTCCTTCAACACTTTCCTAACAAATACAATTGATACTTGTGTCAATACAACTGTGCACAGAAAATCTGCCTTTGGAACGCGCACTGAAAGATTATTAAGAGCATCTTTAGTCATTACCCCTTTCCATAATTCAAATAACGTCACGAACAGATTGCCGTCCACTTTGTCATCTGCTTTATCGTCAAGGTCCAGAGTTCTCTGTTGAGAGAAAAGAAACAAGTTAGTCCTGCAGCCAACAGTTACATCTTACAGCGTAAAATAATTTCTATGACACTGTTTAAAAGTCACCTACATGCCCTTAAATAAAAAATATTAGTCCTTTGGCCATGAAGGGGTACCTCCGTAGAGGTTAATGTCGAAGTAGCTTCAGCTAATTATGCTTTAATAATAAAGACAAATCCATACATTCATTTAGAGATCCAAAAACATGCATCATAGAGGACCTTGTGTTGACGTTTCCTCATCTGAAACCTGCCTTCTTGTCCTTATTGTTTCCTGTCTTTTAATAACAGCAAAGGTTCTGTAGCGCCAATAAAAGTTATTTTTAAGATATGATCCAGCGAGCCAATTTTTAAAAAACAAATGATATATCTCAGCTTTAAATGACCAGTGTCTCACAATTATCGCTTTCTTCAGCATTTATGCAAAAATGTGTGCATATTCAGATTAATAAAGGTACTCACTCAACTGGAGAGCATAGGCCAATGCAAATAAAATTATAGGGGGAAGAGATCTACAGATTAGAAGTTGTGGCTTGACAGATGCATAATAACAGCATATGGTGACCCAAACTATAACTGTATCTTGCACCGCTACTGTTGCAGAGTTTCATACTGGCATTTCCTCTTGTAGCAAGTAAGTCGCATCAAAGTGTCAGACCCCCACGCTAAAGCTAAGAATTTCCATTAAAATTTGCCACAAAAGGAAATGTTAACATTTATAGATATGTGTACTACCTACAATATAATGAATAAACTAGACCTTACTTATTCAAGCCAAGAAGGTGACTATATTGTTTATGTATTTTACCCTTAAAATGTTTATTTATTTTAATTAGTGTTTCCTCTTAACCAAAACAACTTAGTAAATATTGGGGTCAAGTTGTCACCTTTGCATAACGTTCTTATGAAGCAGAAAAGTTACCAGGAAAGGCTTAATGATCTTAACATGTACAGCTTGGAAAAAAGACGAGACAGAGGAGATATGATTGAAACATTTAAATACGTAAAGGGAATCCACAAGGTAGAGGAAGGGAGTATATTTAAAAGGAAACAAAGTAGCAAAACAAGAGGACATAGTCTTAGATTAGAGGGGCAAAGCTTTAAAAGTAACATCAGGAAGCATTATTTTACTGAGAGGGAGGTGGATACATGGAACAGCCTTCCAGTTGACGTGGTAGAGGCCAAAACAGTAATTGAATTTAAGCAAGCATGGGATAGGCATAAGGCTATCCTAAACAAAAGATAAATCCAGGTAAAGTATCCATGTAATTGGGCAGACTAGATGGGCCGAAAGGTTCTTATCTGCCGACATTTTTAATGTTTCTAAGTTTCTTATCTGTTAATTTTGTGTAAAACAAATGTGTCTATACAGCATCAGCCAACGATGATGGACTCCACTTTCTAATAATTTAGATTTAATGTTACTATAATTATATCCAAGAATCCCAGTGGATCGTACAGGGTGGTGGGTTCCATACTAAGACTGACCAGCCCCAAGTATTTAGTCTACGCACTGTAAGAATAGAAATTTTATCTAGTATATATGAAGCTCTACTCACGGCTTTTTGTGCATTACATTACTTTTAATAACTGCAGTAAAATATACTCAAAGAAACAAGTCGTGTTTATAAACGCAATACTTACATAATAGTTTCTTAGTGCTTCAATGTCTTTGCTTGCTTCATGGAGGTTGATTGTATAGCCAGTGGTTTGTCCAAAAAAGTATGGAACTACAACAATAAACATAAGTACTGTGGAAGATCTCATTGTCTCTGGAGTAGATCTTTTTTTCTTTGCAGCGGTAGTGATTTTAGTGTTTTATCTAATAGCTCCTAATTGTTGACCCGAGAGTTCTTCAAGATGTGATGTCTTTCATGTTACTGCAGGTTGTATTTATACTCCAAAGAGTATTTCAAACACGTCAAAATTACTCATTTTTCACAGGCTCAAAAAAAGGTGTTAGATAGGCGGTGTGAAGATTTTTTTTTCTAGCTGGGTTGGTTACTGGGGTTTTCTACAGTGTAGCATCTCGTTTCCTCTAAATGACACAGCATTCATTACTAAATGTGTCCAGATGCGTAAAGAATATAGGAAATCAAGGGAATCCCTAGAAAGTCAAACCATCTTAGGGCACCGCATCTTTGGAAATTTAAGGGGTTATTTCTCGTTCCCCGCGCTTCCTTTCACTTCGGGGAATCAAAGTTCCCCACCCTGCGGTGTATTCAGCATTCAGGGTCCCCGGAGTGCATGGGAAACCTGCCGCAAACTCACCAAACACCTGTCGAACACATGCCGAACACCCGCCAAACACTCACCGAACATTCACCGAAAGCTCACCGAAAACCCACCAAAACTGCAAAAACCACGCTGGAAAAAGCCGACGAGCCACCGATCCCAGCACAGACCAGCCGCTGGAAAAAGCCGGCAAGCTGACGAACGGGGTAGAGAAAAAAAAACACAATACACGTGAAAGTGTCAAAATTGAAACGCTGTTTGCAAAAAAAATACTGAACGAAAATGCCTTTAATTTACATATGAGATCCTATGAATGATAATAAAGAGGTCTGTTACAGAAGAAAAAAAAATCCAGAAAAATGCCTAAAAGATCCTAAAACATCTATAAATAAAGAGATTTTTTGCTGCAGATTAAATGAATAAATGGTTTGTTAGATATTGTATTAAAACGGGAATATTTTTAACATTGAAGCCTATGGGATTCGCCTTAATAAACCTGCCGAATGAAAACACTGAACAGCAGGGCACTTTGGCAACTTTTCTCTGCTTTTCGGTGTTCTCTGAATAGATTAACCATTGCTTCTCTATGGGAGTTTTGCTGCTGTCAAACAGGCACCGTACGTGCAGGCAGGTCGCCAAAATTTGGCAAACTGCCAGGCCTCTGAATAGCCGAATGGCCACGAAATGTCAACTTATGCTGAATTTCAGCATCCGGTTACATTTCGGTGATATTTCAGACCTCTCTGAATAACCCCTTTAGATATGCAAATATCTCCTTAAAAGGTTCCTTTTAGGTTTAATTATCCGCAGCGCATTAGAATGTATTTTAATCACATGGATACAGCCCTATTTTAAGAAAATTCTAAATTTTAATCTAATTTAGTTTTAAACAGCAATGAAGTGAAAATGTGGAAAAAATGTTCTCCCTCTATTAATTCAACAATATATTTGATACATTTCCAATTGATATAGATGAGATTCAACACCAAGCATGACTGTAAAAACAAATGATTGATGGGAAATTTATAATGCATAGAGAAGGTGTTCAGAGCCCCTCATTTTTTCAAATTGCTTGATGCATCCTTATGCTAAGCTTATTTTTCTCCACCAATCTACACTCAGTATCCCATAGTGACAATGCAAAAAACAGATTGTTTAGAACACTGCAAACTTATTACAAAGGGGGGGGGAACGAAAATATCACAATGACACAAATATTCAGGCCCTGAACTCAGAACTTAGTTGAAGCACTTTTGGCAGCGATTACAACCTCAAGTCTTTTTGGGTATGGTGCAACAAGCATTGCAGACCTGGTTTTGGGTAGCTTCCACCATTTACCTCTGCAGATCCTCTTAAGCGCTGTCAGGTTGGGTGGCACTTTCAGGTCTCAATCTGAGACGTTTGATTGGGTTCAAGTCTAGGGTCTGTCTCAGAAACCTTCACAGAGTTGACCCTAAATCACTCTTGCATCATTTTGGCTGTGTATTTAGGGTCATTGTCCTTTGGAAGGTGACCCTTTCGCCCACACAGTGGTTACGAGTGCTCGGGAGCAGGTTTTCATTAATGATGACTCCATATTTTCCTGTGTTCCATTTTCCCTAAACTCTGAATCTCCCAATACCTGCTGCTCAAAAACACCACTAAAGCATAACCACCATGGCTCATTGTTGGGATGGTTTTGCGCAGGTGATGAGTAGTACCTGGTTTCCTCCATACTTGATGTTTTGAATGGAGACCAAACAGTTCAATCTTTATTTCATCGGACCAGAGAATCTCGTTCATTATCATCTGCGCATCCTCTAGTTGCTTTTGTGCAAATTCCAAGTAGGCTTTCATGTGTCTTGCACTGAGGAAAAGCTTTTATCTGGGCAGTCTGCCATAAAGGCCAGATCTGCGGAGTGTTGCAGTGATAGTTAGCCTTCTGTAAGTTTCTCCCATCTTCACACATGATCTCAGGAGCTCACCCAGAGTGACCAATTGGTTCTTTGTCACCACTCTTACCACGACTATTCTCTCCAATTACTCAGTTTGATTGGCAGCCAATTCTAGGAGGACTCCTGGTTGTTCCCAAAGTTTTCCATTTAAGAATTATGAAGACCATTATGTTTTTACTTTGCGATTATGGGGTACTGGGGGGTATTTTAGCAAAAGACCGCACCATACAAATGTGTAAAACAAAAAGAAAGCGTCTTTCTGAATGCGTTGTGTATGCAAATAATATGCTAATAGCAAATAGACCATATATATTTAGAAAAGTAAATAATAACAATAAAAAACTGGACCGTTGACACCTACATATTTGGAAAGAGTCATGGAGAATACAATTGACTAAATTTTACTTTGTCAATCAAAATTGTTTAAACAGAATGCAATACAAATCTTAAAGGGACACACATTATATAAATAATGCTTTTTAATATGTGCACAAAGGCAAGTGCTTACCAATCAAGAGTGTCTTGTTCCGGCCAATGGTTTTACCAGAGCTACCTGGCTCACTACTATCCCTACTCAGACTGTTTTAAGTGGGCCTGAAAGTAGTGTTCACATGCAGGTTAAATGCCAAGAACGTGATTTTGCAAGAGAAGTCAAATTGCAAACTACAAATACGTTTAAGAAGTAAAATTAAAGAGTCAAAAAGTCCTTGAAGGAAGCAATGAATGTGTTAATGCTGTGTCCATGCGTCATCTCAACAGAAATAGAAACACACAGGTGACCGAAATCAAGAAACCACTTCTCCATTGGCTAAAGTACATTAAACCCACTCCATTGAAAAATGGAATTTTATGTCTACCACATTACCGCAGGTATCACTCTTACACCCAGGAATTAACAAAGCATTATGTAGCTATATTATTTTCTTCACAAACGCCTTAAATATGAAATTTAGTGCAAAAATCCTGATCTTTCATTCTATCTATTGATATATCTATCTATCTCTTTCCATATCTATCTATTGTTTTATCGTTCTATCCTCTATATATCTATCCTTTATCTATTCATCTGTCTTCAATCTATCCATAAATCCTCTATCTTTCCTCTATAATCTATCCTACATCTTCTAGCTATCTATCAGTTTATCTTTTCAGCTATTATCTATCTATCTATCTATCTAGCCATCTATCATCTGTCTAGCTATCTATCCGTCTATCTATTCAGCTACTATCTATCTATCTGTGTCTATCTATCTATCTGCTATCTATCTATCTGCTATCTATCTGCTATCTATCTATCTATCTATCTATCTGCTATCTATCTATCTGCTATCTATCTGCTATCTATCTATCTATCTATCTATCTGCTATCTATCTATCTGCTATCTGCTATCTATCTATCTGCTATCTGCTATCTATCTATCTGCTATCTATCTATCTGCTATCTATCTATCTATCTGCTATCTGCTATCTATCTATCTGCTATCTGCTATCTATCTATCTGCTATCTATCTATCTGCTATCTATCTATCTATCTGCTATCTATCGATCTGCTATCTGCTATCTATCTATCTGCTATCTGCTATCTATCTATCTGCTATCTATCTATCTATCTGCTATCTATCTATCTGCTATCTATCTGCTATCTATCTATCTATCTATCTGCTATCTATCTATCTGCTATCTGCTATCTATCTGCTATCTGCTATCTATCTATCTGCTATCTATCTATCCATCTGCTATCTGCTATCTATCTGCTATCTATCTGCTATCTATCTATCTATCTATCTATCTGCTATCTATCTATCTGCTATCTGCTATCTATCTGCTATCTGCTATCTATCTATCTGCTATCTATCTATCCATCTGCTATCTGCTATCTATCTGCTATCTATCTGCTATCTATCTATCTATCTGCTATCTATCTATCTGCTATCTATCTATCTGCTATCTATCTATCTGCTATCTATCTATCTATCTATCTGCTATCTATCTATCTATCTGCTATCTATCTATCTATCTATCTATCTATCTATCTATCTGCTATCAATCTATCTATCTATCTATCTATCTGCTATCTATCTATCTGCTATCTATCTGCTATCTATCTATCTATCTATCTATCTATCTGCTATCTATCTATCTGCTATCTGCTATCTATCTATCTGCTATCTATCTATCTGCTATCTATCTATCTATCTGCTATCTATCGATCTGCTATCTGCTATCTATCTATCTGCTATCTGCTATCTATCTATCTGCTATCTATCTATCTATCTGCTATCTATCTATCTGCTATCTATCTGCTATCTATCTATCTATCTATCTGCTATCTATCTATCTGCTATCTGCTATCTATCTGCTATCTGCTATCTATCTATCTGCTATCTATCTATCCATCTGCTATCTGCTATCTATCTGCTATCTGCTATCTATCTGCTATCTATCTATCTATCTGCTATCTATCTATCTGCTATCTATCTATCTGCTATCTATCTATCTGCTATCTATCTATCTATCTATCTATCTGCTATCTATCTATCTATCTGCTATCTATCTATCTATCTATCTATCTGCTATCAATCTATCTATCTATCTATCTATCTGCTATCTATCTATCTGCTATCTATCTATCTATCTATCTATCTGTCTGCTATCTATCTATCTGATATCTATCTATCTATCTATCTATCTATCTATCTGCTATCTATCTGCTATCTATCTATCTATCTATCTATCTGCTATCTATCTATCTGCTATCTATCTATCTATCTATCTGCTATCTATCTATCTGCTATCTATCTATCTATCTATCTGCTATCTATCTATCTATCTATCTGCTATCTATCTGCTATCTATCTATCTATCTATCTGCTATCTATCTATCTGCTATCTATCTGCTATCTATCTATCTATCTATCTGCTATCTATCTATCTGCTATCTGTTATCTATCTGCTATCTGCTATCTATCTATCTGCTATCTATCTATCCATCTGCTATCTATCTGCTATCTGCTATCTATCTGCTATCTATCTATCTATCTGCTATCTATCTATCTGCTATCTATCTATCTGCTATCTATCTATCTGCTATCTATCTATCTGCTATCTATCTATCTATCTATCTATCTGCTATCTATCTATCTATCTGCTATCTATCTATCTATCTATCTATCTATCTATCTATCTATCTGCTATCAATCTATCTATCTATCTATCTATCTGCTATCTATCTATCTGCTATCTATCTATCTATCTATCTATCTGTCTGCTATCTATCTATCTGCTATCTATCTATCTATCTATCTATCTATCTGTCTGCTATCTATCTGCTATCTATCTATCTATCTATCTATCTATCTATCTATCTGTCTGCTATCTATCTATCTGCTATCTATCTGCTATCTATCTATCTATCTATCTATCTGCTATCTATCTATCTGCTATCTATCTATCTATCTATCTATCTATCTGCTATCTATCTATCTGCTATCTATCTATCTATCTGCTATCTATCTATCTATCTGCTATCTATCTATCTATCTATCTGCTATCTATCTATCTATCTGCTATCTATCTATCTGCTATCTATCTATCTGCTATCTATCTATCTAGCCATCTATCCTCTGTCTATCTATTCAGCTACTATATATCTATTTATCTATCTATCTAACTAGCCATCTATTCTCTGTCTAGCTATCTGTTCATCTATTCAGCTATCCTCTATCTATTCCGCTATCCTCTGTCTAGCTACTGTATCTATCTATTCAGCTACTATCTAGCCATCTATCCTCTGTCTAGCTATCTATCCGTCTATCTATTCAGCTATCCTCTATCGGTCTAGTTATCCTATCCATTGTGACAGAATACAGGACATGGTCCTGGGGTGTGTATATGTTCCTTCAATGGAGCTGCAGTGTGGGCTTTGGTTTGATTGCCCCAGGGAGAAGCTTCCCTGTTAAGCTGGTGACAAAATGTATGTGGTATGATTTTGGTCCCTGGGATGGACCACTTGGAATGTAGTGTGAGCCGGTGCTCCACACCATAAATGGCTGGCAGCCTGGCAGCAGAAGATCCAGATTCCAGACCAGAAATTCTTGATTAATTGAGTACTTGCAGGTGAGGAGCTACTCAGCAGAGGCTACTAAGGCTGCGGGCACATGAGCACACTAAGTGCATGCGTGTGACCGCACTTCCCTGCGTCTGTCATAGCTGTGTGACAGATTGACGGGAAGGGTCACACGGGGTAGCGCGCGCACGAATTGCGCGCGCTACCACCGGACGGCAAAAAGTCCTCTCCATCAAAAAGCTAGACAGACGCTGACACTGCTTTGTAGCGCTGAGCGCACTAACTGCACTCAGCGAGGTGGTCTGACAGGCGTCAGAGTAGAAGGAACGTCCACTCTCATGGATGTTCCTTCCAGTCGGAAAAATGCCCATGTGCCCATAGCCTAAGTATTCCCAGTGAGGGATTCTGTGGAGAAAGAACCCTGAGCAGTAAGGGGAAACTGCAGTGCTCTCCAGAGGAAAAAAACTACAATTTATCTATGAGCTCAGAACTTAAAAGGTCTGTGTGCATTTTTGTTTATCAGATGGCTTTGAGTAAACCAACCTCCTGATAGTCAATGCTTTATGTTAGTTAGAGCTCAGAGGAGCTAGGCTTTTGTTTTGTTAATCTTTGGTTTAATGCCAGACCTAATAAAGTAAGTGGATTTTTCCAAGACCAGTGTTGTGTCTAAAAGACCGAGTGTTTATTGGGTCCCAACTCACATTATCTATCTATCTATCTATCTATCTATCTATCTATCTATCTATCTATCTATCTATCCGTCCAAATAGATACTTTTTCACCTGATACTACAATGTAGGAGCTACACATTGTTGCCAATTCAATGGGTCCAATTTATTTATTTATTTGCAAAGTATTTTACCAGGAAGGGTTTAGATCTGTACACAACGGTACTAACGAGCGCATTACTGTGCTATAGGGAGGTGCAATATGAATGTCGGGTAATATGCCAATAATTTGTCACCCCTATATGTCTGTAGCTCGCTTGCTTTCACAGATCAAAGGAGACTCCCATACCATCCATTGGGGTAGATAATTTTAATATATTCATCTTTTTTTTGTCTCAATATCAATAAAGATCAACAATTTTAATACATAGTTTCATTTCACTCTCAGCAACAATCACCACAAGAGCCCCACGGGGGTTCTTGTTTTCCATTTTTCCAGTTTCAATTTAGTTAAGGGTACATACCCAAATGGTGATTGTAGTTCATGTCAGTTTGAAGGGAATTCTGCTCCCAAAGTTTTTTCTTGCATTGTATGGAACATGCCATCCATGTTCCTCTTCTGTTACTGCAATTTCACTATTGAAAAAATTACACATTCTAGTAATAAAATTCAGTGCAGCGCTCCCGTACCAACACACCCAAACTCTTGTGTTGTCACACAGTAACTCACATAAAGTCCGGGAGAATGATAGTCCCCTGGGCGTTTTCTCTGTATATACTTTGATATTATAGGTGCTTATCACATTCGTATTACATATAAACCGGAGAGAAACAATTCATAGTGCAATGCAGTTTGTAAACAAGTCTGGATTAGATGTCCTGCAGTGATCCACTCACATTCTCTTGAGCGGAAAGTCGCTCAACAAATTCAGCTTGCGGGTATTTTCTAGGGCATACCCGTCAGCCCCACTGGCATTCAATCTCTGATCCACGGGCCTCAATAAAAGGAGAAAGAAAGAAATGGTAGTGTAGATCGCAACGGAGCTCACACTTATATACAATAATAAGTATTGCACTCACCCAGCTAGAGCCAATCCACCAGGCCCCAGGTCATCAGGCCTCCGGGTTTAATTTGCCAGCCAAAACCTTAAGGTAAAAGCCCTCTATAGATAATTTCTGCATCATAAGATATAAATCAACTAGACCACAATGAGTCTAAAAACTTTATATTGATAAACCACAGAACTACAATGTAAAATAACTTCCAAACGCGTTTCGCCCTTAACAGAAAACGGGCTTCATCAGTGGATAAAACATAAGTAAGACAGGAAGACAAATATTCTAGTAATAACCTTAAAAGGACTTTCTAGTTGGTTTTGAACTGTCATCCACTACACCTACATTACATTTACAGGTCTATTCACTAACAGGGTTATTCAGAGAGCACCTAAAATGTCACCGACATTTCAGTGCGCTCCCGTTCCCCACACTTCGTCTAGTATGATTCGCCGACCCTACGGTGAATTCAGCATTCAGCACAGGGTCCCCAAAGTGCAGGGAACAAGAAATCTGCCAAATCTATCAGAAAAACCTCTGAATCGATCTGAAAAACTGCTGAAAAAACACTGAATCGGTCCAAAAAATGCTGACGACCTGCCGAACAAAGCGCTGACCAGCCACCGGAAAAAGCAGACAAGCCAACAAACGGGTAAAAAAAAGCAAAGAAAACCCTGCAACTATTAAAAGGGGTTTGCAAAAAAACTACTGCACGAAAATGCCTGGAATTAATACATTATATAGAGTCCTATGAATAATAATGAAAAGGTCTGGTAGAGAAAGAAAAATGGCATGTTAAAAAAATTCTGATTTTTTTTTCTAAACAAGGTAGAAAAATATGTAGTAAGGCATCCCTGTGCTTATAAACTCTTAAAATTCACATTCCACATCTGGCTTTTTAAACAAAAACTAAATGAAGGCGTTTATGGGAAAGATAACCTTGAAAACATTATGGAAGCTGAGGAGGCACCAATCTTTGTAAGAGGATTATATTGATGTAACTAGCAAATCTATTTACTAACAGGGTTATTCAGAGAAAGGCGAAACTCTGGAGAACTTTTGGAGAAGTGAAATTTCTAGGTCAAAATAACCAAACCTGAAAAATTCTCCCATTTATCTCACTTTCCAAATCAGCTATTTTGACCTAGAATTTTCACTTCTCCAAAAGTTCTCCAGAGTTTCACTTTTCTCTGAATAACCCTTTAAAGCATGAATTCTGGAGAATTGTCAGGAGAAGAGAATAAAGAGCTAAACTGGTCGTCGCTGGAATATAGACGCACCCTTCACCTTTCCAACCTGGTGTTTAAGAGCTTTTCTGGGAAGCTACCACCCTACCTGAATAGACTGCTTCCTCCAGCAGTTCCCTCATCCTATAACCTCTGATCCCGGACCTGCACCTTACTTGCAATACCATAATACAAAAAGACAGTGGCTCGATTCTCATTTTCCTACAGTGCACCACAATTATGGAATACCCTCCCAGACACCATCAAATCTTCCCCCAGTCTAAAGTCACTTAAGATCTCCCTATTAATATACTGTACCTCAGTACGGAATGCACCTGTAAACATGTAACATAGTGACTATATTTATTTTCTGTTAATCTGTATATTTGTGCTATTTATAATATTTTGCATTTTATTCCTTTGTATTTCTGTAACGACTGTAACAATTTAATGCTGCTGAACCCAGGACATACTTGAAAACGAGAGAAATCTCAATGTATCCTTCCTGGTAAAATCCTTTATAAATAAATAAATAAATAAAAAATAAATAGTTGATTTGAAAAGTGAGATAATGGGAGAAATTTCTGGTTTGACTATTTTGACCAAAATTTTTAATTATGGGGTTATTCAGAGAGCTCCGAAATGTCACCGATATTTCGGTGCTCTCTCGTTCCCCGCACGTTTGGGAGTCAAATTCTGAGACCCTGTGGTGAATTCAGCTTTCACCACACGGTCCTCAAACTGCAGGGTAAATCCGCCAACAGTATCCGAAAATCTGCCGCAAAACCAACGCACCGAACAGAAAAACAACGCACGTCTATGATAAAAGCTAACCATCCACCAGAAAACCGCCAAAAAAGCCCCAAACGCATCCGAAAAAAGCCGATGACCCGCCGAACAGAGTGCCAACCAGCCACCGGAAAAAACCTACAAGACGACGACAAACGGGTTAAAAATAAACAAAAAATCCTGCAACTTTTAAAAGGAGTTTGCAAAAAAAACTACTGCACAAAAATTCCTGGAATTAATATATAGGGTCCTATGAATAATAATAAAAAGGTCTGGCACAGAAAAAAAAACGCATTTTTGAAAAATTTGGGAAACAAATTTTGTTGAACAAAATCACAAAAAATGCCTACAAGATCCTAAAAATTAAATAAATAAACAGACTTTTTGCTGAAAGTGACCAGAATGTTGAATAAATATTTCGTAAAAACAAGGATTTTTTTTACATTGAAACCTATGGGATTCACCTGATTAAACCTGTCGAATGAAAGCACTGAACATTAAATAAGGGCATTTCTCTAACATTTATCTGCTGTTCGGTGTTCTCTAAATAGATTAACCATTGCTTCTCTATGGGAGATTTCACTACCGTCGAACAGCACTGTATTTCGTTGGTAATTCGCCAATATTTGAATAGCCGAATGACCACGAAATTTCACCGTACAGGGAAATTCACTGTTCGGTGCAATTTCGAGGCCAGTTTTGAATAACAGGAAAAGTGAAAATTCAAGGTAAAAATAGCCAAACAGAAAAATTCTCCCATTTATCCCACTTTCCAAAGCGGCTATTTGGTCTAGATTATTCTCTTCTCCTGCCAATTCTCCAGATTTCCACCTTTCTTTGAAAAGACCGGTACGTGTGGCGCATTTGAATCATAAATCCCTAGTTTTACCGTAAAACCTGTAAATGCGAGTTTTACTATAAATCCAAGACTTGTGCGTTTTTTCTGTAACAGTGGAAATATTATAGTAGGGACTTGCAAGTTATAACTGTAAGAGTGAGAAATTAATTTATGGACTTTCACATTATAATATTATAGTTTATTGTACAGCGTTGCGAGTTTTAAAATTACAGGTCAGAGGTTATGCATGCTTACAGTATTTTTCAAAAGATAGGCCAATACAATTAAACCGAGCCCTAGATTTGAAGACCTTACACCAGGTATCTCAAGCTATGACCACCCAGATGTTTATTGCCAATAATTCCCAGAATTCTTTTGAATGCAGTAGATACAGGGCCAGATTAAGATCTCTATGGGCCTGGAGCTGAATATTTTGGTGGTCTTTTTGGAATTTAGTGAAATGAAAACATATTTTAGGTTATTTAATAGTGCAGATACGGGTATATCTAACCAGGCAGATACTGTGGGATTCATTTTTCATTTAGATTTCAATCATTTAAAGAGTGTAAAATTATTTTTTCACATTTTATCATCCAAACCTTTGTGGTTATTTATTCTATAGTGAATTTTGTTAAAACAAAAGTGAAATGGGAGCCTGTTACTGCAGAAAATATACGATTTTAACAAAAAAAATTAAATCTTTCCCTTGTGCTTTATGAATACTATGACTATAAAACACTGACCTTGCTCCTAGCATGGGGAATGAGAAGGTGAGTATTAGCAGTGGTATTGCTCATTTTATACGTGACAAATGGACAATGCCATCGCTTTGAAACTAAAAATAAACTTTCTTTTTTGTTTTCTTTTTAGATTTCACATGGTCATATTTGGTATCACTGCAAAGGCCAGACTCTGACCTGTCCAATGACACCTCATCTGAACTTGGGAGGTGTAAAGATTAGTGACACGGGTTCCAAAGTCCCCCCCACCAGTGCTCTTCGGTGCAGTACGGCAGTTTAGGTTTTTGTAACAGTTCGTAACAACGGATTGTGCCATCACCTCCACACTTGTTGGTGACATGAGAAATGTGACGTTGAGTCAGTGCAGCGTCATTGTTCACTTTATAATTGAAAAGTGAAAAATATTGTTGTGTTTGAAAGAAAAAAAAATATATTTTTAATTTTAGTGTTGCATACAACCTGGTCATGTTTGGTATCATTGGAAAGGCCATGCTTTGGCCTTTCCAGTGATACGTCACATGACACTGTAGCGTCTATGGACTTGGAGATACAGGGGTTCAAATGCCCTTCAATGAAGACACAGTTATCTTTTCTCTGTTCTGGGGCATGGGCCTGGAGCTGCTCTCCCTTAGCCCCTATGTTAATCCGGCCCTGAGTAGATGGCCAGAGTATCATGGAAGTTGAAGTTCAGAAACATCTGGGGGGGCAGAGTTTGAGATCTCTGGCCTGCCTGATGAAAGTGTTTTTCATCCCATGAATGGTGGACTCATATAGAGGAACTCATAAAGCTGACCCTCTAACTTTACTACCATTGCCTTTAGGAGACAAATGGACATGCTCCAGTGCCCCTGTGTTACAGTAGCTAGCTTTACTGGCTAATATATATCAGCTTTCTCTATCCATTATGAATTTTTGACACCTAAGCATCTCAAAGTAAAAAGTAATTGTATGATCTATTGCAGTGGTTCTCAACCGCGGTCCTCAAGTACTCCCAACAGGCCAGGTTTTAAGGATCACCTTGGGGAAATGCAGACTGAATCCTGCAACCACTGAGCAGCAAATCCTATCACCTGTGCTGCGCTTCAGATACCTGGAAAACCTGACCTGTTGAGGGAACCTGAGGACCACGGTTGGGAACCACTGATCTATTGTGTCACAATATTGAATTTCATGATTCTTAAAAAAAAATTAGAATGCGTCAGTTTCACATCTATATTCAAAAAATTATGAAAAGATGATGGTGGAAAACCATGTAATGATGAGTACTTGTCATTAAGTAATTCACACCTCTGAAGGACTTGTCACCTGAAAGATTTAAAAGAAATGCTAAATTTAAAGCCCTCATTGAAGTCATATGAAACCTTAGCATGAAACCACAGGGCAGATCAATGGTTACAGTACCCAAAATTTTCCTATTTAATGAATCGTGTGTGTCATACAAATTCCAATAGTATTGAAACAAAGGCCACATATGCATTAATTATATCATTATAATGGATATGTAATGAGTACTACAATATTTAAAAATTTTCAGAGATATAAATATGTAAATTAGATAATTATGACATAGTGGATTTTGTGGTTGGTGATCCCACCCAGTCTTGTGGTTTGCAACAGCGTTGTGGTTTATTTTATTCAGGTGTGCCCCACAGATCATAAAATCCTTGCTTGCACCTCCCATGCATTCTGAAAATAAATATATACTCTACGGGCCACATTACAATCTTGGTGCTAACATTAGCGCTCACCTGAGTGAGTGTTAACGTTAGCCCTGGTGTCTGCCGCGTATTACAATCCAAACGTTAATGGGTTAAGTAACCCGTTACCGTTTGGTAGCTTGCGCTTTTCAGCGCGAGGTTACTGTACTTTGCGCTCCCTATACTTAACATGGGGAGCGCAAAGTGTTAATCAGCGTTAGGATTACAAAGTCCTAATGCTGATTAACGTCCGGCTGCGGTTAACAAACATGTTAACCACAGCCAGTGGTGTATTTAGGTTTTGTGCTGCCCTAGGCCTGACTAAACTCGTGCACCCCCTAATTTAAATTTGAGGCACCCCTTCCCGTCAAGGGCACACCTCTTCCTGGTTAATCCCCACCCTTCCTCTTTAAGCTCCGCCTTTTCCTCTCTTTATATTAAAAGTGGATACCAAGTGCCTACTTGTATATTTTGTATACCATTTCAAATGTATCTATTGAGATAAATAAAATTATGAAATGTTTAAATTCAAGCATTTTTACAAAGAACAGCCATGCATGTCAAGTATACTGGATCACAGCCGCTCTAATTGGTTGAACAATAAAATCCACAAAAACGTGCACTGCATATCAGTGTATCACAGAGCTGCACAGCAATAAAACCCACAGAAATGGGCACTGTGTATGAGCATATCAGAACTG
The DNA here is from genome assembly GCA_009667805.1 of Leptobrachium leishanense. NCBI lineage: Eukaryota > Metazoa > Chordata > Amphibia > Anura > Megophryidae > Leptobrachium > Leptobrachium leishanense. The sequence continues at coordinate 349,615,132 of CM019065.1, forward strand.
CACAGCAATAAAACTCACAGTAATGTGCAGTGTGTATGAGAGTATCCCAGAGCTCCAGGGCAATAAAACTCACAGTAATATGCAGTGTGTATCACAGAATCCACAGCAATAAAGCTCCCAGCAATGCAATGTGTGGTGTGTGTGTCAGCGTATCAGAATTCACAGCAATAAAACTCACAGCAATGCAATGTGCGGTGTGTATGAGTGCATCAGAATCCACTGCAATAAAACTCCCAGCAAAGCGAGTGAATATGAGCACACAGCAATTATTTATTCTATATTTACCAGCCTCTGTCCGCGGTAGGGCTGTGTGCAGCGTCAGCAGGAGGTCCCTCCAGGCCACGTTAGGATCGCGGCTGTGCCTGTGCGTGGAGCGATCTTGTCAGCAGTGGGGTGCCACTGCGAGAGGGAGCACCGTGGCTTTGATTCCCTTCCCGGTGGGTGTTCAGTCCAGAATAGAGTGAGAGTCCGTGTTAACGAAAGGGCGGGCAGCTGCGTGCGTGTCAAGTGGTTCAGCCAGTCAGGTGGTACCAAGACTCAGTACCACCTGACTGGCCGGACCGCGTGACCTGCACGCACGCAGTCTCACCAGGAGCCAGGCAGCTCAATGACAAATTTCTATCACTGCAGTGCAGGTTAAGGAAAGGTCCCCTTTAAACAGCAGTAAGCAGAGAGGGCTTCATATTCTGCTGATTACCCCCCCCCCCTTTACCTGCCATTTACTGTCATCTTCTCTCTCTGCACACACAAATCACATCCCCCTCCCCTCTCCTAGAGCTGCTGCGGGGCAGGGGAGGAGCTATGGAGAGAGCAGAGGGGGATTTTTATTCTATTCGATTTTATTCCGTATGCAAATGCCCTGCTCCGCTGCTCGTGGTTTGAGAACACAGCTCAAAGCTGACACACAGTGACAGTGGCACCTCCTAGTACCCCCTAATGACACCCAAATAATCACTGGTACCTGGGGTGGCCCGCCTAAGTACACCACTGTTCTGTGATATGCTCACACACAAGTTTGGCGAACTGCCAGCAAGTACGGTGCTGTTTGAAGGCAGTGCAAATCCCCATAGAGAAGTAATGATTAATCTATTCAGAGAACACCAAACAGCAGAGAAATGGCAGTGAAATGCCCTGATGTTCAGTGTTTTCAATCAGCAGGTTTATTCAGGTCGAACCAGTGGCGTCACTAGGGTTGGTGTCACCCGGTGCGGAAACTCATGGTGTCACCCCCTCGACTCGAGCGACGAGCCGCCCCTCAGTTTAACACAAAATGATGTAAACTATTGTTACTCATATGCAGCACTCCCATATAACGCTAAATGTAAGACAATAGATATATTAATTCCTAGCAAAATTACACCATAATATTACCAGATCATATGACGAATACAAAGGAATTCGAATTTATTTAAAACATTTAGAAAATGTTTATTTTAAGGAATAAACTTAATGCCATAAAATAATATGGGGCTTATTTATTTTCATAAAATGCCAGTGTTTGATTTTGGCAATGTGGTAACTAACAACAGACTGTTTTTTGCCTGTGTTCTCTCAAGATTTCAAAATAATAATATAACCCCATATATTCTAAAATTTTAGAATTTGAGATGAGAAGAACACAGGCAAAAAACACTTTTTGATTTTACTTTTAATTGGATTTTACAATTGATTTGTCAGGCTCAGCTCAGCTGTTTCACACAGACTCACACTGTCTAGACGCTCTGTCTCTCCCGACTCGAGTCCTCAGAAGACAGCCAGAGCCCAGAGCTGCCCAGGCAGCAGGTGAGAGGGACTGGGACTGGGAGCAGCCGAGCAGGAGGCACCACGCACCGCACACACGCCTCAGCTCCCGCGCGCTTCTAAAGAAAATGCGCCACGGCACGAGGGAGCTGTTAGGGCGGTGGGCGGGCTGCCGCCGATGAGAGGCGTCAGCGCGCAGGCGCGGCTCTGAATTCCCTTGAGCGGCGTCAGAGGGGGTGGGATCTGCGCGGCCATCTTTGATGCATCACGTGCAGCGTGGCGACGGCGTGCGCTCGAGTGTCGCTGTGTGCAGATAGAGAGTAATGCGGCACAGCGCGGCAGCATGATGCTCCACCTCCACCCATCATGGATGGATGTGGAGGATCATGCTGCCGCGTTGCGCCGCATTACTCTATCTGCACTGCACAGACACTCGAGCTGCACGCCGTCGCCACGCTGCACGTGACGCATCAAAGATGGCCGCGGGCGCCGGGCGGCACTGGCAGCATGATCCTTCCTCCGGCTCCAGGCTCCAGATGACTGGCGGTGCCGGAATCAAAGATGGCCGCGGGGGCGTGGCGGCATGATGAAGATCCACAGTCCACTCCAGACCAGGAAATGGAATCCTCCACTGTCCACATCCGATCCGGATCACCTCCTCCATGGGGGGGGGTCCTCCATGGGGGGGGGGGGTAACCTGCACGGCGGACGGAAAAAAAAAAAAAAATCCTCAAAAAAAACTCAAACAGCTTGTGACGGTGTCACCCCGCCAAGGGTGTCACCTGGTGCGGGCCGCCCCCCCACCCCCACCCAGCGACGCCACTGGGTCGAACCCCATAGGTGTCAATGTTAAAAATATTCCCCTTTTTTATGCAATATCTAATAAACCATTTATTATTTTAATCTGCAGTAAAAAGTCTTTATTGATTTTTTTTAGTACCTCTTAGTAATTTTTCAGCAAAATTTCCCCCCCTTTTTTTTTAAAAAAGCGTTTTTTCTTTTTTCTGTAACAGAACTTTTTATTATCAGTCATAGGATCTTATATGTAAATTCCAGCCATTTTCGTTCAGTAGTTCTTTTGAAAACAGCAGGCCACGGGTTTGCGGTGGCAGCATTCAGCGGCCGACTCCACGCACTTTGCGGACCCTGCGGTGAATGGTGAATTCACTGCAGGGTGGGGAAATTTTATTCCCCGAAGTGCAGGGAACTACAGAACACCAAAATGTTGGCGTCATTTTGGTGCTCTGTGAGTAACCCATTTAGGCTAGGGTCAGACGAGCGCAGTGCGAACGCGCGTGCAGGCGCACTTAATCACGGCCGTAGTAGCAGCAAGTGCCAGGCAATGACGGCCAATATACGAAGAACGGTCGCACAAAAGTCCGGCTGCGCAACGCAAGTGGAAAACGAACGCATTTTTTCGAGAACGTTAAACTGCTAGTACTGACGTACAGAGTGCGCTGCGTCCGCTAGCGGCGTGTGTGCGTGAATTGGAGATGTCAGACACTGCTAATGTCCGGCCAACATAACGTCCAGATGCACAAAGAGTTTTATTGATGATCCGTACAAAATCACGGATGCAAATGCGCATCGTATGACCGCTATCGCGTACTCCGTGAAAAAATGCGTCCATTCGTTCGAACGCACTTTTTCACAGACAACGCGAAAATGCGTTCGTCTGACCCTAGCCTTAGTGGTGAGGTTTTTTGCTGCCCCCTGAAAAGTGAAAGACTAGGCCTTGTCTACCCAGGACATACTTGAAAATTAGTGAAATCTCAATGTATCCTTCCTGGCAAAATACTTTGCAAAAGTAAAAAAAAATAAAAAATATATATATATATATATTTTTTTTAGGGGTGGGGCCACCAGTGCGGGCTGCCGCCCCCTGGAAAGTGCCACCGTAGGCCTAGGCCTTGTTGACCTAGGCCAAAATACAGCACTGACCACAGCCTGGACCTGGTGCTAACAGATTCCGCTGCTGCATAATCCGTTAGCACCAGAAGAAATTGCCCCCCAAAAAAATCATACTCGCCTAGTATCCCGCGATGAAGACCGTGGCTCCGTCCGCCTCCTCTGTCGCCAAGAAAAGAGGGAGAGACTGGGGGGAAAAGTCCCCCAGTCTCTCCTTGCAGATCAAAACGCCGACCTGCCGGATCTCACGAGGCGAGATCCGGCATGTCATGTGACCGGCAGAGGGAAACTCAATGGAGTCCTATGGACTCCATTGAGAGGATGTGCACGGCGGAGCTCAGTGATGTCGCACGCATCCCGGGGCTAGCGCCCGGTAACAACGTGGGCAGCTTTTTAAGCGCCTGCATTGTAATCTCCCGTTAAAATGGGGGCGCTAGGGAGAAAACTGCAGGTGCAGTTTTTTCTCCCTAGTGCCCCCGTTTTAACGTGAGGATTGTAATTTAGCCCTACATATTCTATTTCAACAAGATATGTGGTATAGTAATATGTATCTGGCCATAGGATTAAGCCCTTTTAGATGCTATCTCCTTTGGCTATTTCCACATTTTGTAGCACTGCAAACCCTACTTAACAAGATTTAAAAAAAATTATTTATAAAGTGTGCCTGCTGAGCCATTTCACCTCTGTGTAAAGAGCCATTTTGACCGTTTTGTGCTCATCATGTTTAAAACATGTTTCGAAATCATGTTTTATTGTAGGACCCAAACAAATCATATATCCTTTTTTTCAGCAGACTCGACAGATTCAAAATACACTATATTGCCAAAAGTATTCGCTCACCTGCCTTGACTCGCATATGGATGAGTGAGCGAATACTTTTGGCAGTATAGTGTATATCACTATTATGTGTATTTGTCATGAGAAATAGGAAATAATAAATGATTATTTTAATTTGATCTATTTTTTCTTTTACTGTTAAGCTTACATAGTTACAAAGGCTGAAAAAGACATGCGTCCATCAGGTTCAGCCTTTCACACATCACCTACTGCTGTTGATCCAAAAGAAAACAAAAACCCAGTATGAAGCTCTTCGCCAATATGCAACACACTGGGAAAAAATTCCGTCTTGACCCCAGAATGGCGTCAGATTTCTCCTTGGATCAAGCAGCTTTTACCCACATATTAAATATTATGACCGTTAATATTCCGTGTCTGCAGGAAGTCATCCAGTCATTTTTTTAAAGTCTGTACTGTCTCTGACCCAACCACCTCAACAGGCAGAGAATTTCACAGTTTTATTGTTCTCACCATAAAATAACCCTTCCTATGCGTTTGGGTGACCTCGTGTCCTGTGTATAGTCCTGTTAATGAATAGGTTTCCAGACAATGGTTGATAATGGCCCTGTATATATTTATATAAGGTTATCAGATCCCCTCTAAGGCACCGTTTCTCTAAACTAAACAGGTTTAAACTTGTTAGCCTTTCCTCGTAACTTAAACCTTCCATTCCCCTTATTCATTTAGTTGCCCGTCTCCTCACTTTTTCTAGCATTATAATATCCTTTTTTAAGACAGGTGCCAAAAATTGCACGGCATGTTCAAGGTGCGTTTTACCATTGATTTATACAGAGGAAAAATAATGTTTTCATCCCGATAGTGAATTCCCTTTTAATGACAATACCTTGCTGGCCTTGGCGGCTACTGTTTGACATTGGGCATTGTTACTTAGTTTGAAGTCTATGATTATTCCCAAATCCTTCTCCTGCTTTGATTTCCCTAAATCAGTACCATTTAGGGCAGTGTTTCCAAAACCTGTCCTCAGGAGTGGACCCTCCGCCTCGCCATGTTTTCCAGATATGAGATGCACTGCACAGGTGATAGGATTTGCTGCTCAGTGATTGCAGGATTCAGTCTGCCTTTCCCCAAGGTGATCTGCAAAATCTGGCCTGGTTGAGGGTCCCAAGGACAGGTTTGAGAAACACTGATTTAGGGTATAAGTTGCTTGTGTGTTCTTCACTCCAAAGTGCATAATTTTGCATTTATCTACATTAAATTTCATCTGCCATTTAAGTGTCCAGTCCCCTAATCTATCTAAATCCCTCTGCAGCGAAGTAACATCCTACTCACATTGTATTACTTTTCCTAGTTTTGTGTCATCTGCAAACACTGACACATGTCCTGAAAACGAGCAACAGCACTAATGGCCTGCTCTACGGTGGGTGCCCTCTAAGGTCTCACAAACAAGGTTTTAGCTTGATTGTGCCATTACAGGGATGAATGCTCCATCTGCAAATCAGCCTGCCCTCACCCAAAAAGGGTGGCCAGCACTGATTGCCATGGACGTCATCCCTGCACGAGAGGTGCAGCAACCCCCGATGATCGTTTCGGGCTTATTGGGCCTCGTCAGGAGGGTATAGCTGACACCACTCTAGGCACATCAAGCAAGGGGTCCAAGTCTGGATGACCCTATACACTTACAGTGAGAAAAGGGGGGGTGTTTGTGAGGGTCCTCAGAGCGAGCAACAGCACTAATGGCCCGTCTCTAATGTGGGTGCCCGCTCAAGTCTCACAAACAAGGACTTTCAATGCCTATCTCAAGGTCATTAATAAATAAATTGAATAGAAGTGGTCCTATAACAGACTCCTGAGGGACACCACTTACCACTGATGTCCATCTTGAAAATGTACCATTTATGACCACTCTCTGTACCCTATCTTTTAGCCAGTTATCTATCCAAGAACAAGTATTTTTATCTAGACCAATTTTTCTTAATTTAAATAGTAACCTCTTGAGTGGAACTGTGTCGAAAGCTTTGGCAAAATCCAAGTAAATCACATCCACTGCGACCCCCTGATCTATACTTCTACTTACTTCCTCATAGAATGCAATTAGATTAGTCTGACATGATCTGTGTTTCATAAAACCATGCTGATTTTTGCTAATTACAATATACCTCCCAATAAATTCCTGAATATTATCCCTTAGTAACCCCTCAAATTCTTTCCCTGCTACAGATGTTAAGCTCACAGGTCTATAATTCCCAGACACAAATTTTGAACCTTTCTTGAATATCACGTCTGCTTTTCTCCAATCCTCTGGTACGATTCCTGAAAGAAAAGAATCTTGAAAGCTTAAAAATATAGGTTTACATATTTCAACACATACTCAGTACTCGCGGGTGAATTCCATCCGGCCCTGGGGCTTTATTCACATTGTTTAATTGCTGCAAAACCTTTACATACAAAGCTTTACATACTTAAGTGAGGTATGATTGGAAAGGTCAGCCCCTTGCTTTTCCAATGATACTCACTTGCTTTTCTAGTCCTTAAGAATCGGTAGATAGAAGTGTCTAAATGATGCCACCTCTCCTCTAAGGACAGTTTGCCAGTATTTTCCAGAAGGCCCTTCCCTCTGACATCAGTGTGCCAGGGGTTGTCCCATAGTGAGGGCTGACTTCAAGGAATCCCTGATGATTGGCGGCAGGTAATACTCATGTCGATAAACACACGTTCACTACCTTTTTATGGCGTGCCCTCAAGCTGTGTTCTGACCCCATTTTGACCATTTTGTGCTCATCCACTTTAAACGCGATTTGAAGTCATATTTTATTATAGGACCCAGATAAATCATATATCCTTTTTTTCAGCAGACTTGACAGATTCAGAATATATTATTATGTGTATATGTCATGAGAAGGAAATTTCTTTTTTACTACTTTATTGTTGACATACTCAATTGAGGTATGATTGGAAAGTTCAGCTTCTTGTCTTTCCAATACCATACTTGCGTTCTAGTCCTAAAGATTCAGTAGATAGAGGTGTCCAAATAATGCCACTTCTCCTCTAAGGACAGTTTGCCAGTATTTCCAACAGGCCCTTCCCTCTGACATCAGTGTGCCATGGGTTGTTCCATAGTGAGGGCTGACTTCAAGGAATCCCAGTGATTGGCGGCAGGTAATACGCGTGCTGATGAATACACGCTCACTGCATTTTTATAGTTTCCCCTCAAGCTGTAGTGAAAGTTATATGCAAAAACTTTGATTATCCATCGGAACACACGTAAATCATTACCAGAAAAACTATTTATCAGAGCAAGGGAAAAATGAGAGAAACGCTTCATGGGAAATCTATGACCCAGCTATGGGCTCCATAGTCACTTGGCAAGAAGAAAGCCATTGGTGAAAAAAAGTCACCCCCTCTCTAATACTTTCATTTCTAAGTATAATAATTCAAAAATATTCCCCATTCCACTCACTATGTTCTTAAAGGGACACTACCACTTACATAAGCTGTAACTTGATTACTTGTGCATTATAAGCAAAATAAATCATTTAAATTTTTGTTGGTAGTGTCCTTTCACTGTGATGTACTCCTATCCTTATTAATCATCACTTCTTATGTCAGACATCAAGATTTGTCTAGAACTACTCTTACTCTATGGAAACGCCTCCTCCCATACTGTACATTTTCTTTATGATCCTTGAAAATCCATTTATTCAGGGAAGCGTGACATCTGACAACAAAACCACAACTATGTCACAAACAATAACATTGCTCCATACTTAAGGCTGGGTTCACACCTGGGCGTAGCGCTGCGTCGCGCAATGTGCGCGTTTTTTTTACGCGCGTTCGCGCATACAAAAAAAACGCGCGAACAGCGCGTTCGCGGCTATTATATGGCCGCAAACGCGCTTCTGTATGCCCGAAAAGAAGCTCCCGAACTTCTTTTTGCGTTGGCCGTTTTAACGCGTGTTCCTGCGGCTGTAAAACGCTTAGGTCTGAATGGGTCCCATAGCAAAGCATGGGATTTCCCCGTTCCTGCGTTTTAAAACGCGCACGAATGCGCGTTAAAACGCCCAGGTGTGAACCCAGCCTAATCAAAGCAACACTGGCCAGGCACTTTCTTCCCCAACACAATGTTCATCTCTACTGTAGGATATAGCGTTAGGAAAAGTTACCATTGACTGAGTTGTCAATCCTGCCTGGTCTTTGTTGGTATTTTTCAGCATTGCTGGCATTACATGTGTCCCCTTTCCCTTTTTTCCAGTCCAGTTTGACCAATCATCCATCAAGCTTCAATCAATAATTTCACAGCTTTCTCGTCTAGCCAAATAACACTGTTTCATCTAAAGGGACAAAATTTCACCTATCATCCTGCCCCACGATCTTCTCATGGTGCTTCCAGCTATGTGAGTCTGGCTGCAGGAAAGAGCGTGAAAAGCAAGCATGCATTAAGTCAAACACCTCTCAATGTATCTGCATTTAGAAGCATTATAAACTGATTTGTTAAACATACACGAGGGGTTATTCAGAAACTGTATGATCTATTGCGTCACAATATTGAATTTCATGATTATTTAAAAAAATTAGAATGTGTTTCACATCTATGTTCAAAAAATTATGAAACGATGATGGTGGAAAACCATATAATGATGAGTACTTGACATTAAGTAATTCGCACCTCTGAATGACTTGTCAGCCACCTGAAAGATTTAAAGGAAATGCTAAATTTAAAGCCCGCATTGAAATCATACGAAAACCTTAGCATGAAACCACAGGGCAGATCAATGGTTACTTTACCAAAATTTTCCTATTTAATGAATCGTGTGTGTCATAAAAAGTCCAATAATATTGAAGCAAAGGCCACATATGTATTCATTTAGATCGGGTCAGCAGGGAGTGGGGGAGAAGGTGGAAGACTCTACACATCCTGGCCTCTTTAAAATGCAAAAGTGGTCAGGATGAGTAGAGTGTCCCTTTAAGAAATGATAGTAGAGGAAAAAAGCCATAGGATGGAAACAAATATTGTGTTTGCGTAGGATAAGTAAGTAGGTAGAAGAATTTCTTTAAGTAAAAAGAAAAAAAATCGATTGGACATATAAATGGGGTGGCGGGAAAAAAACTTTCCGTAAAATTGCTGACGATCATTTGGAAGTGGAAGGAGAAATGTGCGCACTAAAGCACCATGGCTAGGAGTTTCCGAAAACTGTACAAAAGCAGCTTTTTTCAGTTCCTGTATACTATTTACAGTGTTATTGAAGGTTCAAGGTTAGTACTTCTGCTCAAAGAGTGAAACACCTTTCAGCAACAGGATGGTGTGGCCAAAGTGATGATCTGTCACGTAAAGAAACCTGCTTTTGCTCAAATTTTGTGACTTCATTTTCTGCACCCCCATTTGCGGGTTTCCTGGTAATGTTCATTTCTTCCAGCAAGTATGCGTAAGATTGTGTCACTAGTTTTCAAATTCTTTGCCCAGTTTCCAAACTCAAGTCCATTCTTGGGTGACAGGAACAAGAAGAGATGGCCAAGAAGAAGCCAGGCGACGTGTACGAACAGTGATTGGAATAAAATGATCGGAATTAAAATATAGTCATATCTGAAAATCGAGGGAAACATAATACTATAAAGTCATACTATATCAGGACATTATATTTCCTGCAACCCTCTTGTTTTGAATTGTCTTCAAGCTCTTCCATACCCAGTAGGTGCCAGTTCAGTCATGGATTCCTCTTATAACTTCTTTCTGTTGACAGCACATGCTAATGATCTTACAAAAGGATGAAGCACTGTTAGTTTAAGGTTCATTTCAGGTTGGAAATGACATCCAGTTCACAAATGCATTATAAATAAATTGCTTTAGAAATGGGGAAAATAATGGGAATAAAATAAAAAAAGATACCTCCAAAGTCCCAAAAATTTACAGCTATGGCCTCAATTTAATTTGGCTCAATAGCCCAAATTGGTGCCTTTTCTGGCTATTTTTCAGAGCGGGAGATTGAAATTTGGGTTTATCAGCTACGATTCCCGAAATAAATTTGGATGAAATATTGGCTCTCTCAGCTATAATTTCCATTGGAAATTTTGGCTTTAGAAATTCAATTCGAAATGATTGGTGTGTCGGTTTCTAAAAAAATTACAAATGCTGAAAGCTGTTCATAAATTGATTTTCCAGCAGAAAAGTAAAGAGAATAAGACAGAAATCTTCTTTAAACATTAGACTTTTCTAATATTCATGTTTAAAGGCATAACTTTGCTGTCCAAAGTGAAGCTTTTGGGCATTTTTTTTTTAAAATGTAATTTTTATTAGAAAGCAATATGAATACAAATATATACAAAACGTACAACACGATATTTTCCATTCTTGAAGCGAGTGGGGGAAGAATGAAAGAGGGGTTTGCCCAAATCCCCGACAGAACAGAGTGAATAAAAAAAAGGTACTCAGAAAACTCATCGGAGTAGGAGGCGTAAAGGCATGTTAAACAGAAAAAACAGCTCATTATTGAAAACTGTGAACAAACCACAGCCGCAAAAACCTCCCGACCGTAGCACACCCTACCTCCGAGATATCAATAGCCCATCTGACCCAACCAAGGAGTCCATGGTTTATAATAGGAAGATAAAGTGTGGCTGGATAAAGCAGTCAGTTGATCCATAACCATAAGTTGTACGTCCAGTATTTTGGGGTAAAGTCTGGAGAAAGAAGGGACCGATGTACAGTTCCAACTTTCTGCCTAAGTAATTTTGTATATTAATTTGTTCTCCTGTCTAGTAAAATTTGCAATAGGTTTCGAAAGAAAATAAGCCCACCGGTCTAATGGGATGTCTTTCGAAAGCACGGTAGTGAGGAGCATATGTACTTCAGACCAAAACTGCTGTACCTAAGGGCAAAGCCACCACATATGAAAGCATGTACCACGTGAGCCACAGCCCCTCCAACAGGTATCCCTGGTCAAAGGAGATGTGAGATAGCTGAATTGGAGTAACATGCCAGCAGAAAATTGTTTTGATAAGCAGTTCCTGGTGTGTTGTACAAATGGAAACAGTTGTCATGGACTCCCATATGTCAGCCCAGTCCTCTGCATCCAGAGTTTCCCCAAGGTCTCGTTCCCAATTTGTAATTAGGGATGAGCTGTTCGGTTCGATCAGTTCGGAGTTCGATTCGAACTTTGGCCGTTCGCAAGTTTGCGAACGTCGAACCTTTTGGCGTGTTCGGTTCGAGTTCGAATTTTTTTTTTTTAAAAATGCTTAAAAAATACTAAAAAATCTAGAAATAAAGAGACTCTTTACTGCAGAATATTATAAGCAACGGTTTATTAGATAGTGAATTAAAAACTAATGTCTAGGTGCAAAGATTCTCACCTCTAAATGACCTGTTTTCTCAAACGGCGTAAACAACAGGTGTTAATTAGTGTTGTGCTTTTACTTAGTCTGGTCTGATGAATTTGATACATTGTTAGAGACTGAGGGTGTGGTGTCTCCTGATCTGAACATGTATCAAACAACACCTGTGCTTCTGAGAAGTGTTCATTTCTCTAATAAATCTTCCTCTGATATGCTGTTTAACCCCTTAGCTCATTTTTACCGCTTTCGCTCATCATGTTTAAACGCGATTTGAAGCCACATTTTATTAAATGACCCAGACATATTAGATATCGTTCTTTCCGTCAGACTCCGCAGATTCATAATATATCATTTTTATATGTATACGTCATGTCCTGCCTGTATATTATGACAAACAATGCAATAAAAATTGAATTTTTAATCATCTGCAATGTGTAAAGTGCTTTTTTTTCCACATTTTAGCACATGAGCGCTTGCGGTTATGTTTTCTATGGGGTGTGCTTGTACAAAAATTAGGAATGGGGACTTGTTACATTTTGTGGGGGGAATTACGTGATTTATAGCAAACACACCCCATAGAAAAAAATCATTAGTGCAGCATCAATGTTCACATTATAATTGAAATGTGAACAATATTGCTGCATTATAACAATGCAAATAACACACAAAAGAATACATGTTTTTATTTATTTATTTATTATTTTTTCTACTTTATACCTGGTCATGTTGGGTATCATGCTCAGGCCTTTCGATTGACACCCTCCATGACCCCCTAGCTGCCACGGTTCTGGAGATATCGGGGTTCAAATGTTCAAATCCGGGCAGCTAGGGGTTCCCCCGCTATCTGACGTCATCACACTATGCGTGATGACGTCAGGCAGTGAGGGAGGGACCCGGGGGTGGAGCCGCCATCCAAGATGGCGGCCCCCACCGGAGCTAGGCCGCACATCGGCGCCGCAAGGAATCTCTATACACAGCCCCTTCAGCATCTCTATAGACAAACAGCATCTCTATACACAACCCCATCAGCATCTCTATACACAAACAGCATCTCTATACACAACCCCATCAGCATCTCTATACACAACCCCATCAGCATCTCTATACACAAACAGCGTCTCTATACACAACCCCATCAGCATCTCTAAACACAGCCTCACAGCATCTCTATACACAACCCCATCAGCATCTCTATACACAACCCCATCAGCATCTCTATACACAAACAGCATCTCTATACACAACCCCATCAGCATCTCTAAACACAGCCTCACAGCATCTCTATACACCAACCCCATCAGCATCTCTATACACAAACAGCATCTCTATACACAACCCCATCAGCTCTCTATATTACAAACAGCATCTCTATACACAACCCCATCAGCATCTCAAACACCAGCCTCACAGCATCTCTCTATACACAGCCACACAGCATCTCTATACACAGCCACACAGCATCTCTATACACAACCCCATCAGCATCTCTATGCACAAACAGCATCTCTATACAACCAACCATCAGCCATCTCTATATACAAACAAATCTCTATACAACACCCATCAGCATCTCTAAACACAGCCTCACACAGCACTCTATACACAGCATTTCTATACACAACCCATCAGCATCTCTATACACAAACAACATCTCTATACACAACCCATCAGCATCTCTATATACAACCCCATCAGCATCTCTATACACAAACAGCATCTCTATACACAACCCCATCAGCATCCCTATACACAACCTCACAGCATCTCTATACACAACCCCAACAGCATCTCTATAAACAACCCCATCAGCATCTCTAAACACCGCCTCACAGCATCTCTATACACAGCCACACAGCATCTCTATACACAGCCTCACAGCACCTCTATACACAACCCCATCAGCATCTCTATACACAAACAGCATCTCTATACACAACCCCATCAGCATCTCTATACACAAACAGCATCTCTATACACAACCCCATCAGCATCTCTATACACAACCCCATCAGCATCTCCATACACAAACAGCATCTCTATACACAACCCCATTAGCATCTCTAAACACAGCCTCACAGCATCTCTATACACAACCCCATCAGCATCTCTATACACAAACAGCATCTCTATACACAACCCCATCAGCATCTCTATATACAAACAGCATCTCTATACACAACCCCATCAGCATCTCTAAACACAGTCTCACAGCATCTCTATACACAGCCACACAGCATCTCCTATACACAGCCTCACAGCATCTCTATACACAACCTCAATCAGCATCTCTATGCACAACAGCATCTCTATACACAACCCCATCAGCATCTCTATATACAAACAACATCTCTATACACAACCCCATCAGCATCTCTATACACAGCCTCACAGCATCTCTATACACAGCATCTCTATACACAACCCATCAGCATCTCTAAACTCAGTCCTCACAGCATCTCTATACACAGCCAACACAGCATCTCTATACACAGCCTCACAGCATCTCTATACACAACCCCATCAGCATCTCTATGTACAAACAGCATCTCTATACACAACCTCATCAGCATCTCTATATACAAAAAACATCTCTATACACAACCCATCAGCATTCTTATACACAGCCTCACAGCATCTCTATACACAGCATCTCTATACACAAACCCCATCAACATCTCTATACAGAAACAGCATCTCTATACACAACCCATCAGCATCTCTATACAAGGCATATCTCTATACACACCATCAGCATCTCTATACACAAACAGCATCTCTATACACAACCCATCAGCATCTCTATACACAAACAGCATCTCTATACAAAACCCCATCAGCATCTCTATACACAAACAGCATCTCTATACACAACCCCATCAGCATCTCTATAAACACAGCCTCACAGCATCACTATACACAGCCTCACAGCATCTCTATACACAACCTCATCAGCATCTCTATACACAAACAGCATCTCTATACACACCCCATCAGCATCTCTATATACAAACAGCATTCTATTACACAACCCCATCAGCATCTCTATACACAAACAGCATCTCTATTCACAACCCATCGCATCTCTATACACAAACAGCATCTCTATACACAACCCCATCGCATCTCTATATACAAACAGCATCTCTATACACAACCCATCAGCATCTATACACAAACAGCATCTCTATACACAACCCCATCAGCATCCCTATACACAACCCTATCAGCATCTCTATATACAAACAGCATCTCTATAAAAACACCCCATCAGCATCTCTAAACCACAGCCTCACAGCATCTCTATACACAGCCACACAGCATCTCTATACACAGCCTCACAGCACCTCTGTACACAACCCCATCAGCATCCCTATACACAACCTCACAGCATCTCTATACACAAACAGCATCTCTATACACAACCCCATCAGCATCAATAAACACAGCCTCACAGCATCTCTATACACAACCCCATCAGCATCTCTAAACACAGCCTCACAACATCTCTATACACAGCCACACAGCATCTCTATACACAAACAGCATCTCTATACACAACCCCATCAGCATCTCTATATACAACCCCATCAGCATCTCTACACACAAACAGCATCTCTATACACCACCCCATCAGCATCTCTATACACAAACAGCATCTCTATACACAACCCCATCAGCAACCCTATACACAACCTCACAGCATCTCTATACACAGCCTCACAGCATCTCTATACACAACCCTATCAGCATCTCTATATACAAACAGCATCTCTATAAACAACCCCATCAGCATCTCTAAACACAGCCTCACAGCATCTCTATACACAGCCACACAGCATCTCTATACACAGCCTCACAGCACCTCTATACACAACCCCATCAGCATCTCTATACACGCACTCACGGCGTCTGAGGATGCTGAAGTCAGAACGCCGCGGGACCGGACAGAGAGTGAGTATCTCCGCCACACAACCCCATCAGCATCTCTATACACAAACAACATCTCTATACACAACCCCATCAGCATCTCTATACATGGCATCTCTATACACAACCCCATCAGCATCTCTATATACAACCCCATCAGCATCTCTATACACAAACAGCATCTCTATACACAACCCCATCAGCATCCCTATACACAGCCACACAGCATCTCTATACACAGCCTCACAGCATCTCTATACACAACCTCATCAGCATCTCTATACACGGCATCTCACGGCGTCTGAGGATGCTGAAGTCAGAACGCCGCGGGACCCCGGACAGAGAGGTGAGTATCTCCGCCACACAACCCCATCAGCATCTCTATACACAAACAGCATCTCTATACACAACCCCATCAGCATCTCTATACATGGCATCTCTATACACAACCCCATCAGCATCTCTATATACAACCCCATCAGCATCTCTATACACAAACAGCATCTCTATACACAACCCCATCAGCATCCCTATACACAGCCACACAGCATCTCTATACACAACCCCATCAGCATCTCTATACACAAACAGCATCTCTATACACAACCCCATCAGCATCTCTATATACAAACAGCATCTCTATACACAACCCCATCAGCATCTCTAAACACAGTCTCACAGCATCTCTATACACAGCCACACAGCATCTCTATACACAGCCTCACAGCATCTCTATACACAACCCCATCAGCATCTCTATGCACAAACAGCATCTCTATACAACAACCCATCAGCATCTCTATATACAAACAACATCTCTATACACAACCCCATCAGCATCTCTATACACAGCCTCACAGCATCTCTATACACAGCATCTCTATACACAACCCCATCAGCATCTCTAAACTCAGTCTCACAGCATCTCTATACACAGCCACACAGCATCTCTATACACAACCCCATCAGCATCTCTATACACAGCCTCACAGCATCTCTATACACAACCCCATCAGCATCTCTATATACAAACAGCATCTCTATACACAACCCCATCAGCATCTCTATACACAAACAACATCTCTATACACAACCCCATCAGCATCTCTATACATGGCATCTCTATACACAACCCCATCAGCATCTCTATATACAACCCCATCAGCATCTCTATACACAAACAGCATCTCTATACACAACCCCATCAGCATCCCTATACACAGCCACACAGCATCTCTATACACAACCCCATCAGCATCTCTATACACAAACAGCATCTCTATACACAACCCCATCAGCATCTCTATATACAAACAGCATCTCTATACACAACCCCATCAGCATCTCTAAACACAGTCTCACAGCATCTCTATACACAGCCACACAGCATCTCTATACACAGCCTCACAGCATCTCTATACACAACCCCATCAGCATCTCTATGCACAAACAGCATCTCTATACACAACCCCATCAGCATCTCTATATACAAACAACATCTCTATACACAACCCCATCAGCATCTCTATACACAGCCTCACAGCATCTCTATACACAGCATCTCTATACACAACCCCATCAGCATCTCTAAACTCAGTCTCACAGCATCTCTATACACAGCCACGCAGCATCTCTATACACAACCCCATCAGCATCTCTATACACAGCCTCACAGCATCTCTATACACAACCCCATCAGCATCTCTATGCACAAACAGCATCTCTATACACAACCCCATCAGCATCTCTATATACAAACAACATCTCTATACACAACCCCATCAGCATCTCTATACACAGCCTCACAGCATCTCTATACACAGCATCTCTATACACAACCCCATCAACATCTCTATACAGAAACAGCATCTCTATACACAACCCCATCAGCATCTCTATAAACGGCATCTCTATACACAACCCCATCAGCATCTCTATACACAAACAGCATCTCTATACACAACCCCATCAGCATCTCTATATACAAACAGCATCTCTATACACAACCCCATCAGCATCTCTATACACAAACAGCATCTCTATACACAACCCCATCAGCATCTCTAAACACAGCCTCACAGCATCACTATACACAGCCTCACAGCATCTCTATACACAACCTCATCAGCATCTCTATACACAAACAGCATCTCTATACACAACCCCATCAGCATCTCTATATACAAACAGCATCTCTATACACAACCCCATCAGCATCTCTATACACAAACAGCATCTCTATTCACAACCCCATCAGCATCTCTATACACAAACAGCATCTCTATACACAACCCCATCAGCATCTCTATATACAAACAGCATCTCTATACACAACCCCATCAGCATCTCTATACACAAACAGCATCTCTATACACAACCCCATCAGCATCCCTATACACAACCCTATCAGCATCTCTATATACAAACAGCATCTCTATAAACAACCCCATCAGCATCTCTAAACACAGCCTCACAGCATCTCTATACACAGCCACACAGCATCTCTATACACAGCCTCACAGCACCTCTATACACAACCCCATCAGCATCCCTATACACAACCTCACAGCATCTCTATACACAAACAGCATCTCTATACACAACCCCATCAGCATCTCTAAACACAGCCTCACAGCATCTCTATACACAACCCCATCAGCATCTCTAAACACAGCCTCACAACATCTCTATACACAGCCACACAGCATCTCTATACACAAACAGCATCTCTATACACAACCCCATCAGCATCTCTATATACAACCCCATCAGCATCTCTACACACAAACAGCATCTCTATACACAACCCCATAAGCATCTCTATACACAAACAGCATCTCTATACACAACCCCATCAGCATCCCTATACACAACCTCACAGCATCTCTATACACAGCCTCACAGCATCTCTATACACAACCCTATCAGCATCTCTATATACAAACAGCATCTCTATAAACAACCCCATCAGCATCTCTATACACAGCCTCACAGCATCTCTATACACAACCCCATCAGCATCTCTATACACAGCCTCACAGCACCTCTATACACAACCCCATCAGCATCTCTATACACGGCATCTCACGGCGTCTGAGGATGCTGAAGTCAGAACGCCGCGGGACCCCGGACAGAGAGGTGAGTATCTCCGCCACACAACCCCATCAGCATCTCTATACACAAACAACATCTCTATACACAACCCCATCAGCATCTCTATACATGGCATCTCTATACACAACCCCATCAGCATCTCTATATACAACCCCATCAGCATCTCTATACACAAACAGCATCTCTATACACAACCCCATCAGCATCCCTATACACAGCCACACAGCATCTCTATACACAGCCTCACAGCATCTCTATACACAACCCCATCAGCATCTCTATACACGGCATCTCACGGCGTCTGAGGACGCTGAAGTCAGAACGCCGCGGGACCCCGGACAGAGAGGTGAGTATCTCCGCCGGGTGTCCCGCAAAGCTGATGATGTGTGGGACACGTCCTCCTCAGCATATAGTGGGAGTAACTGAGGACGTGTCCCACACGTCGTCAGCAGTGAAGGGGTTAAAAACTTATTTTTTTAAACTCTGTGTCCTTGTTTCCTGTCCCCCAGGGCACTACCCGGACCCGGACATTGTTTTTAAATATTTCTATACATCCTAGAAATCCGCCACTTCACGGGCAGGTTATGGGGACCTCCTAGGCACGATATTTGAAGGAATTTGTCGTTTTTATTTTTAACCCTTATTTCATGGAAAACTCACTGTACCTTTAAAAACGTTTTTTTAAAAAAACGTTTTGTCCTTGTTTCCTGTCCCCCAGGGCACTACCCGGACCCCCATACACCTTTTATAGCAAATATCTAGCATTTATGCCCTCTTGGAGGGCACTCTAAAAATCGAATTTTGAGTCCCATTGACTTGCATTGAGTTCGAGTTCGCGTTCGAACTTTTGAAAAGTTCGAGTTTGATTGCGAACCGAACTCGGGGGTGTTCGGCTCATCCCTATTTGTAATATATTGAAGTTCCTCCAATTCAAAAAAGTCATGAGCTGATTATAAAGTATAGAATCGAGACCCTTGCGATATAAGCCCAAAACACAGAGCCATTCAAAATAGGAAAGCGTGGTAAACACTGCCACCTTTATATGCTGACCAGTCGCATAGGCTCGACGTTGGAGGTAGGAGAAAGGATGAGTTGACTGCACCGTCAACCCTGACGGGAGGTCCGACAGCTGTAGCAATCCACCTTCAGGATATAAGTGGTAGAGTCTACTGATTGAGATCTCCATCCCTCACAATGGGGTTAGAGGTGATGGAAATGATGTGAGGTCGCACTTACTGGGTTATTCAAAGAGAATCGAAAAGCCACCGCACGTTCGGTGACTTTTCGTTCTCTTCAATTTGGTTCGATTTGGCGATCCCATTTCGGTGACCCTGCGGTGTATTCAGCAAGCACCACAGGGTCCCCGAATTGCAGGGAAAGGTCGCCGCAAACCCGCCGAAAACTCACTGCAAAACGAGGGCGAACGCACACTGAAAATCGCAAAAACATCTGGATTAACCCGCCGAAAACGCCGGAAAAACCCGAGCAGGAGCCGATCACACACAGTGCAGCCGCCGGAAAAAGCCGACACCGTAGACGAATGGAGTGAATAAATTAAAGAAACAGTTTGCTTGAATGTTTGAAAAGTGAAACACTGTTTGCAAAGAAACTACTGAGTGAAAATGTCTGAAATTTACATATGAGGTCCAGGGAATGATAATAAAAAGCGCGGTTACAGAAAAAATAAGTGAAGTTAAAAAAAATCCCACAAAATGATTAAAATATCCTAAAATATCTATAAATAAAGAGACTCTTTACTGCAGAATATTATAATCAACGGTTAATTAGATATTGAATTAAAACGGGAGTATTTTTAACATTGAAGCCTATGGGATTCGCCTGAATAAACCTGCCGAATTAAACCACCGAATGACAGGGCATTTCAGGAACCTTTCACTGCTGGTTTTTGTTCTCTGAATAGTTGAAGCAGTGCTTTTCTATGGGGATTTCACTGCCCTCGAACAGGGACCGAACAGGCACCGTATGTGCAGGCAATTCGCCAAGATTTGGCAAATTGCCTGCTCTCTGGATAGCCGAATGGCCAAGAAAGGTAGCCGAATGCTGATTTTCAGCATTCGGTTCCCTTTCGACAGCCATTCGGATCTCTTTGAATAACCCTGTTGGTCGCCAATTTATCCCAGAGTCGAATTAAATTTATTATAGCAGGGCAGGAAGTCGGCAAGAGGGGACGGTAAAGCCTCGGAAGTCAAATCCACATAGGAGGTCAGTTAGGATACATGAGCCCATGTTCCAAGTCAACCCATCATCTCAATTTAGGTGGGAAGTGCCAAGCCACAATTTGAGAGAGTTGCGCTGCGAAGTAATATGAAAATAAACACAAAAGTCCCATTCTGCCCTCATCCTTTGGTCTTTTTTTGGGCGCTTTAAAAAACAACTTTTTTTTCAGACCAGCAGAATATTTCAGCTTGGGCCAAATTTTTTCAACTGAATCAGCTGATTTTCTCATAAAATGTCATGAACAAGAATAAGACCTGCTCTATTCCATCCTGAAACAATAAATTCAGCCAATCCAAACCAATATCACTAATGTGGACGGTATCATTCAAAAAGACACCAAAGGCATAATTTCCTCCAGGACTAGGTGTCATTTCCACGATCCATCTAGCCATTTATTTACTTTCCCTCGGGACCTATGCATAGTGTATATTTAGACTGGATCCTAGCATGTATACATTTTAAACATGGGAACATCTCGTACCAGATAATGATAAATTGTGTTATCAAAACCCACAGCCTTCATAAATCCATCTTTATAGAGTATAACCCTAAGGTAAAGTACCCATAATTTTCCTCAAGGATACAATTAAAGGATGTGAGGAGCTATACCAACCTGTAAAGGACTCTCTACTAGGGACACATCACAGTCCCATGAAGCTCTTTGGAAGAAATGCCCAGCTGAAAATATTTAATCCTAGCTTCATCTCTACTCCATGTCCAAAACATATATGGGTGGCTCTAATCCAGACCTTCCGTGGTAAACCTGTGGAAGAGGACACAGCTAGAAATTATTCCTCATATTCCAACATATAGGTGCAGCAATGAGTTCTCTGAATATTTATTGAGCATCGGTACGAATGAATAATCAAACCAGTATCACTTTGTTCTGGGTACTTTACATAGATTGTGGAAAACCTCAATTGAATTAGTCCAAAAGGCAACATTTACCGCGAATATAAGATTGAAAACAGGTAGATTCTCCACTAAACTTCATTTAAAAATTCCAGTAAACTCAAACGTAGTCAGTGGTACTCCAAAATGTTTTGGAAGGACTAATGAGTTTACTGTGCCTGAAAAAGGCAATCACCAAAGCACTCGGAGATAAAACCATCTCAAAGGTGTTTAAACAGACTGAAGGTAAAACTCTGTGCCATGGTTGAGGTTTGGACCTACATATAAGACGGAGAGTGGTAGGAGTCAATTTCTCAAGCAAAGTGGAGAAAGCAGAGTTGTAGAGATTGGTGGCCTTGTCAATACAGGTGGAGGTTGAGATGGATAAAAGAAGAGGATGGATTACAGTGGAAACTTGTTGTGCATACAAGGTACCAAAGTGCCATAGAGGTTCAAGGGGATTTGGTGTAGAAGTGGGAGACTGGGTGAAAGGCCAAAGAGGTTTACAGGAAATATCTGGAAAGTCTGGCGATCTGAATGTGCGTATAATCAGGGCTCATTAATTCAGAGTCACAGAACGCTTGAAGGATAAGCTGTTTGGGTTTTCTGTAGTGTAAACGAAGGATGACATCTCAAGGCACAGTGGTAAACAGATTCATTGACTTGGGAACCTATGGATCTTGTATAAAAGAGAGTCATGCCCTTAATGCCACAGGCACAGATTTATTGCACTCACTTTTCAATGTTTCCATTCCATGGACATAGGATCAGGCTAATTTTACTATGACATGTCCATGCTACATGGTTTGGTTTGTACTGTTCTCATTGATTTATTTTTTTATGTTTCATTTCTTTTTTATGTTCCTTTTAATTTCCCATAATAGAGAATGTTTGCAAAAAAAAAACATGATTCTTGTATGTAAAGTCAATACAACCTTCTGTGCATTTTGCAACATCAAAGCCAATTATCTTGTATGACCGGTGTTGGCATTCTCGGCTGCCGGGTGGGCCATAATCAGTGCTGCACGATTGCACCTGTCTTCAAGGCGTACCTGTATGCCTCGCCGGTGAAAGCCACCCGCACGTCCTCAAGGGTTTAAATATCCCACCTGCTACGGACCAACTCGTGGACCGATGATGTCCTGTCTCTTCGAGCCTCCTGTCTCTCTGAATGAATGCAACAGTAATCATTCAGGGAGAAAACAGACATGGGCTGGTGCTGCATGCCCAGCACCAATCCACATCTCTGCACAGTTGACCGCATA
The DNA here is from genome assembly GCA_009667805.1 of Leptobrachium leishanense. Classification (NCBI taxonomy): domain Eukaryota; kingdom Metazoa; phylum Chordata; class Amphibia; order Anura; family Megophryidae; genus Leptobrachium; species Leptobrachium leishanense. The sequence continues at coordinate 349,638,336 of CM019065.1, forward strand.
TCTTGTGCGCAAAAAGTACATGAGGTAGGCAATATGCGTTGTGGACAGATGAAAGTTACGTATGCTACGCAATATCCTTAAGAAGCTCCATGGACTTCGGCATTTCAGAAGCCCTTAGCCGAAGAGGAGGAATATACATATACCAAATGAGTGCAATGACGCCATGTTTTTTATGCTCAGGGAAATAAGATGCCCCTTGGCTTTGGACTGCAGTGTTGAGCTATACACATTCTTTACCCTTTTCGAGAGAAGTAGATGCCGAAGGAGAAAAGGTGAGTATTAACTTAAATTTATTAAACTTCAACAAAAAAGGGGAAAAAATGAGGGGGAGCAATTTTTTTTGCATAGACTGTTCCTTTAATATTATCTTATGTGCAATACGTTGATTGCATTTAATTGAGGAGTCATTCCTTGCATCATTCTTTTGCTGCAATATTTAGCATGTTTGTGCAATTCTTCACCATGAGAGTGATTTATGCTTTTAAGATTTCAGGAAGAACATGCTTTGGTACATCTTATAAATATGTCTTACACGCTCATTTTTGGTATGTGGAACTTTTCCCAGGATTTATGGTAGTCTTTTCAGCTAAGCACAATACAGCACTGAATACAGAGCACAATACAGCTCTGGTTCCTAAACTCATACAGATTTGTTAGATTCAAATATGATTTTCTAGAATAAATTAATTCATTGAGGTGCTAAACTATCAAATCCTGCCTGAGCCCCGCTGTAAAAAGCAGATTGGACAGCAAATGCTTATGCCGGCTTTTGAATACGGAGATGTAGTGTATGCAGCTGCCCCGCAAACACACCTCCAGAAACTTACTACATTGTATAACTCATTCTGCCACTTTGTGCTACAATGTATCTACATGACCCACCATTGTGACATGTTAAAAGAGCTAAACTGGCCATCACTGGAATCTAGACGCTATCTTCACCTTTTCCAACCTGGTGTGTAAGAGCTTTTCTGGAAGTTACCACCCTACCTGAATAGGCTGCTTCCCCCAGCAGTTCTCTCATCCTATAACCTCAGATCCAGGACCTGCACCTTACTTGCAATACCACAATACAAAAAGAAAGTATCTCGATCCTCATTTTCCTACAGAGCACCGCAATTATGGAATAACCTCCCAGACGCCATCAAATCTTCACCCAGTCTAAAGTCCCTATTAACATACCTCAATACATAATGCGCCTGTAAACATGTAACATAATGACTATATTTATTTTCTGTTAATCTGTATATTTGTGCTATTTCTTTTTAAGATTTTGCATTTTATTACTTTGTATTTCTGTAACACAGTAACAATTTAATGTTGCTGAACCCAGGACATACTTGAAACCGAGAGAAATCTCAATGTATCCTTCCTGGTAAAATCCTTTATGAATAAATAAATGGTCAGTTAAATATTCATTCTGACACTCACTGACAACAGGAAGGCAGTGTGAGTTGTGTCTCTATATCCTTGGTTGCTCAAAAAAAGCAAACATTTCAAAGAGGTCTGACGACAAATGTAACTGGGGAACTTCCACCTGGTAGTCAATTTTAAAAGAAACTCAGTCTTACGCTGTATACCTGCAGCGCGGAATCTCCCCTGAAAAACTTAACAAACATTTTTAAAAGAAAGTAAACATAACCATTAAAGGACCACTGTAATAAAAATGCACCCCCCCCTTTCCCCTTATTTTTTAGAAAGGATTTTACCAGGAAGGATACATTGTGACTTCTCTCGTTTACAAGTATGTCCTGGGTGATGAGTATGTACCGTTAGGTGTCTTGCCCAAGGACACTTACTGGAGAGGTGCTCTGGCCGGGATCGAACCTGTGTCTCCACAGTTATAGAGCAGTGAAGTTACCTCTACTCCACCCAGCCGACAGATGATTAGTTTTTTTTATTATTTCTTTAAATTAAGCATAAAATACTCACCTTTTCCCCCTTGACACTCTGCACGTCCTGTCAGGGAATTTTTATGCTACAGCATTCATAGGGTCCCTAAGTCACTGAATCACTTTTTTTGTACAAAAGATCTGTAGCTCGTGCACACAATGATGGATTGGATCTGCACATGCATGCGCAGCAGCAATCCATAAGCTGCTTATCTCAGGATGCTTGCTATTGTAGTTGGTCTAAGAGAGGATGATGTCAGCATACATTTATTTATTTATTTTATTTTATTTTTATTTTATACATAAGGGGTTATTCAGAGAAAGGGGGTTAGTGAGGGCCCTGAGGACGAGCAACAGCACTAGTGGCCTGCTCTACGTTGGGGCCCGCTCAGATCTCACAAGGTTTTAGCTTGCTTGTGCCGTTACAGGGACGAATGCTCCATATGCAAATCAGTCTTCTCTCACCCAGAAAGGGTGGCCTGTACGGATTGCTAAGAACGTCACCCCTGCACGAGAGGTGCAGCAACTCCCGACGATCGTTTCGGCCTTGTTAGGCCTCGTCAGGAGGGTATAGCTGACACCCCTCTAGGCACATCAAGCAAGGGGTCCACGTCTGGATGAGCCTGTAAACTTACAGGCCGAAAAGATCGTCAGGGGTTGCTGCACCTCTCGTGCAGGGGTGACGTCCTTGGCAATCAGTACTGGCCACCCTCTTCGGGTGAGAGCAGGCTGATTTGCATATGGAGCATTCGTCCCTGTAATGGCACAATCAAGCTAAAACCTTGTGAGACCTGAGCGGCCCCACCGTAGCAGGCCACTAGTGCTGTTGCTCGTCCTCAGGATCCTCACAAACCCCCCCCCCCTTCTCTCGTTATTCAGAGATCACCAAAATTCCGGTGCTTTCTCATTCGGCGTACTTCGGGTCACTTTGGCTATTTAAATTCGCCGACCCTGAGGTTACTTCAGCATTCACCGCGGGGTCCCCGAAGTGTGGCAAATGGGATCTGCACAATGACGTCATTTCCAGGCGACCCCCCGGCAATGCCGGGAGAGCGCCTGAAAGGGAGGGGGGGATCCTTTTGGATCCCTCTCACTCCCGATCGGGAGGGTTTACAGTAAAAAAAAAGGCACCACTTTGAAGGGCAGTGTCTGCCCTTTAAAGCGGTGCCTTTTTTTAACCCTTAAATGCCAGATCGCGATCCAGCGCCATTCGGCGCCAGATCGCGATCTAGATCCGGTGGGGACCGCCATCTTGAATGGTTCCCCCTCGTCTCCTGACGTATCACGCATAGTGCGATGACGTCAGATAGCCGGGGAATCCCTAGCTGCCTCGGGAAATCCCCTGGTGGAAATAAGGGGTTCCTTTGAACAATGATAAAATGTGAAAAAAAAACACTTTACACGCTGTAGATGATTAAAAATTCTAATTTTATTGCATTTTTTGTTATAATATACAGGCAGGGCATGACATATAAAAATTATATATTATGATTCTGCCGAGTCTGCGGAAAGAACGATATATACAGTAATATGTCTGGGTCATATAATAATATGTGGCTTCAAATCACGTTTAAACATGATGAACAAAAGCAGTAAAAATGAGCTCATCACACAGACGTGAAATGGCTCAGCAGTGAAGGGGTTAAGAAAGAAAGCCTTCAAATAAGTGATTGAATAAAAAAAGTACACATTAAATTGTTATAAACATTTTCTAAAATGTATAAAAGTCTATTAATGGCTGTATTGAAAAGTACGCTGCGCGTGCAAATTAAAAATTGACTAAAGTGGGCGTGACTGGATGCATAGTCTCTTCGATTTTGACTGAGAATCAGACATAAAAACAGATAAACTTCTTTCTTTAAATTCTGTACTACATGCAGACATATTCCAGGACTGTAGAAAGCTAATTCTGGAAATGTTTGAGGTTTTTCATCCCGTTCATTGTCAAAACTCTCCGAGGTTACAGTCTCCCAAGATGGCACCGGTTTTCCTGACCATGTGGCCCCAGGATCTCACACGCCTGGTGATCCGCCAGCTGACCCTAATGCTGATTTTACTGCATTTGCAGCATGAATGGAGAAAAAGTTTACCACCTTTGTGGCAGACATAAAGGTACAAACATAAGAGGTAATATTCCACAGTTGGTGCTAATGTAGCGTCTCGATATGTAATCGTTAACGCTAGGAGAAGGGAGTTTAACGTCTGCCATCGATATTCCAATCCTGATGCTACACTCGGGTGAAAGTGTTTGTGCTTTGTAGCTTGCACGAGTTTACTGTACTTAAACGTTTCCTATACCTAACATAGGGAGTGAAGTATTTTTTTAGCGTCTCGACAAGTTAGGTATTACAAAGTTAAGGTACAAATTAGTGTCAGGGCGCGCAAACAAAACTTTTATCGAGTCCTACAAGCTTTTGTTAAATGATTCATAGTCTTAGGCTAGAGTCAGACGAACGCAGTCTGAGCGCACTCTGCGTGCGTGCATAACGGACAGACGTACTGACGGAAGATACTGTAGACACCACACGGTCCATTTTTGTTGACGGACGTAGAAAAAAAAGGGGGAATTATGGGAAACAAAATTAATATGAAAAATGATAAATATTTGAAAAGGATATGAAAAGTCATTGTGTGCGTCAAGGTGCTGGACGTCGCAAATGCACTGCGTCTGACATCTCCTCATCACTCACACAGAACACTACGCGGATGTGGTGCACTCAGCGCATCCGCAGTTCGGTGCGCACGTACTTCGTGTGTGGTTCTCTATTGATCATGATTCTATGCTACGACGGACGTTAAAATGTGCGGCAACACGGACGTGATCACTGCGTTCATCTGACATTAGCCTTAAACTGCACCACAGATCTTGGCTACCTTTGTCATGGATCTATTTTTGAACTTGGCCCTGGATTCTCTCTTGTTATTTTGATAGAAAGTTTTTTTATTGAGAATGCCAACATCGGTCATATGTCCGCAACGCATATTGCCTACCTCACGTACTTTTCGCTCACAAGATATGCGGTCAACTGTGCAGAGATGTGGATTGGTGCTGGGCATGCAGCACCAGCCCATGTCTGTTTTCTCCCTGAACGCTTACTGTTGCATTCGTTCAGAGAGACAGGAGGCTCGAAGAGACAGGACATCATCAGTCCACGAGTTGGTCCATAGCTGGTGGGATATTTAAACCCTTAAGGACGTGCGGGTGGCTTTCGCCGACAGGTGCAATTGTGCAGCACTGTTTGTGGCCCACCCCGCAGCCGACAAGCAGCGCGCATCATTGGTCATTGCTCGTTGATCAATTAAGAATTTAACCTTTTCGCTGCTGAGCCATTTCACGCCTCTGTGCTGCAGCTCATTTTACCGGTTTCGCTCATCATGTTTAAACGCGTTTTGAAGACATATTTTATTACATGACCAAGACATATTATATATCGTTCTTTCCGCCAGACTCGTCAGATTCATAATATGTCATTATTATATGTATTCGTCATGTCCTGCCTGAATATTATAACACAAAATGCAGTAAAAATAGAATTTTCAATAATTTACAATGTGTAGAGTTTTTTTTCACATTTTAACATGCAAGCGTTTGCGGTTATATATACTATGGGGTGCGCTTGTTAAAAAAAATTGAAATTGGGACTAGTTACATTTTTTGGGGGGAAAATTATGAAATTTTTAACAAACGCACCCCATACAAAAATTAGTTTAGTGCAGCATCATTGTTCACATTATAATTGAAATGGGAAAAACATTGCTGCATTAACAGAACAAAACAAAAAAAAAACGGTTTATTTTTTTATCAAAATATTTTTTTATTTTCATTTTTTTTTATAAACTTGTAACCTAGTCATGTTGGTATCGCTGGAAAGGCCATGCTTTGGTTGATCCAACGATACCGGACATTAACCCCTAGCTGCCACGGATCTGGCGATAGGGGATTCCAATGAATCCCCTATCTCCACCATTGGTGGCAGCTAGGGGTTAACTCTAAAACTGACGTCATCATGCTATGCACGATGACGCCAGTCATCAGGGGGAGATCCAAGATGTCGGCCAGCTCTGGGAGAGGATCCCAATCTGGCGCTTTTTGGCACCGAATCGGGATCCAGCCCCCAAGGGGTTAAGGATGTGCCCTTCCAAACGGTGCCTGACTTTCACCGCTGCCCCACATGGAAGGGGAGGGAGAGAGGTCCAAAGGACCTCACCCCTCCCTTTCAGGCACCTTCCCCGCACTCGCAGGGGGGGGAGCCTGCAATAGATGTCATCGTACCGCCGCATTGACATCTATTAGTGCCCATGGCGGTCCCGGATGCTAGGCTGACATCAAGCACCGGGGGGGCACGGCGATCGGCCAGAATCCCGGCTGATCGTCGCTGCAAAGGGAGGACGCACGGCTCAGCGCGTCCTCCGCAGCGAAGTACACATGCGGCAGGACGCGCTGAGCGCGTCCTCTGCATGGAAAAGGTTAAACTACTATATTATTTTAAAAATATTTTTTTACTTCATTTATCTGGCAAAAAGTTAGCATACCGAGTGCAATGTGCAATTAATACATATGCCTTGTGTGTTAAACTTCAATTGTTCAAAGACTTTTTGAGATAATGTAAACATTTTTGTTTTGTTGACTGAATATTAGAAAATAATCCAAAACGTAAAAAAGGTTTAATAATTTCTTAAGCGTTTCAATAATTAACCCCTTAGTGACCAGGCGGTTTTACGATTGTCAGTCCGAAAGTACCCACTGCTGTTTTTATGTTTCTGCGCTGTTTGTGTTTAGGTCTAATTTTCCGCTTACTCGTTTATGGAACCCACACAATTATTTCCATCATATCGTATAACTTACTATAAAAAAAATTATGAAATATGATGAAAAAATTGTAAAAACACACTTTTTTGAGGTTTAGTCCCCAAAATCTACAACCGCCAAAAAAGACCCCGGCTAAATAGTTTCGTTATTTTGTCCTGAAATTAGAAATACCCAATTTTTACATGGTTTTGTTTTTTAACCCCTTCACTGCTGAGCCATTTCACCTCTGTGCGCTGAGACCTTTTACAGCAGAATAAAATATTACACGGTTTATTAGATATTGTATTAAAACGGGAATAATTTTTTAAAAATTGAAGCCTATGGGATTCGCCTGAATAAATCTGTCGAATGAAACCACCGAACAGCAGGGCAATTCGGCAACTTTTCTCTGCTGTTCGTTGTCTCTGAATAGATGAAGCATTGCTTCTCTATGGGGGATTTCACTGCTGTCGAACAGGCACAGTACGTGCAGGTAATTTGCCACGATTTGGCGAACTGTCTGCTCTCTGAATAGCCGAACGGCCCCGAAATCTCTCTGTACGCTGAATTTAGGCACCTGGTTACATTTCGGGGCTAGATCGACTCTCTCTGAATAACCCCTTATGTAATGTTATACCTAACGTGACCACTGTCCAGGGTGTCACTATCACTATCCAAGGTGAATTTTTGTTTTCCTTTGATACGTATGGAATTGAATGGACTGTGATCAATCTGAAGTCGAATAATGATTATCTTAAGCTTTGAAACTGCTAATATGTCTCTATATGATGGACTGGACCTGAGCTCTATATTTATATTGGCAATGATTGTCCAGGCTATGAAAAAGAGAAAAAATTCTTATTGATAAAAGGTTTAGAATAAATTAAATCACAGAATCAAACAAAATATTTGCATAAACTGGAATTTAAATATTTGCGGTTTGATGTCTTACAGTTTTAACACTGTTTCTCTTAAGTAAACTGTAAAAATGAGGCAATTTATTTTAAATATACCATTCTGTCAATTCTCACCCAGAAATGCAGAATGAGGTCGGAGGTGTGAAAAGCATTGCAAATGGGCGATATGAGCTTGTATCATTGTAGAGAAAAAGGGAAATGAGTAAGTGTATACGGGGGACGGAAATTACATAATTCTGAAATGGATGAGAAAATAAAAGAATCTGTCATTTTATGCGAATTGAGAAAAAAGTTTATAATGTATTTACGGTTGCTGAAAAGGAGTGTTGGCAATTTAACAATTACAGTTATGTTGCACCAGCATATAGAACACATTAAAATGTGAAGAATGGGTATGGCGAGACCTCTCTCTAGTTATAAGAGAAGCTTATTGACCATTCATTGCTTTTCTCCACCTTACCACCCATCACACATTCCTGCATTGAAAAATTGTTTGGAGATGTTTCTAGAAAACTGGAGGGGTTATTCAGAGAGAGCCGATAGGGCCCCGAAATGTAACCGGATGCCGAAATTCAGCGTACAGTGTCATTTCGGGGCCATTCGGCTATTCAGAGACCAGGCAATTTGCCAAATTTTGGCGAACTGCCTGCACGTACGGTGCCTGTTCGACAGCAGTGAAATCCCCCATAGAAAAGCAATGCTTCATCTATTCAGAGACAACGAACAGCAGAGAAAAGTTGCCGAATTGCCCTGCTGTTCGGTGGTTTCATTTGTCAGGTTTATTCTGGTGAACCCCATAGGCTTCAATGTTAAAAATATTCCCGTTTTAATTCAATATCTAATAAACCGTTTATTATGATTATATAATATAATTATTATATATTAACCACTTGGCTGCTATGGACGCGCTCAGCGAGTCCAGCCAAGTGGTTCTCCTGTGCTACGGACGCGCTGAGCGCGTCCGAGCACAGGAGGCCGCAGTCCGCCGGATTCCAGCGGATTGCTGTGCCCCCCCGGTGCGGGCTGACATCTTGGATGTCAGCCCAGCACTCCGGGCCCCCGGCGGGGACATTAGATGTCATTGCGGCGACGCGATGACATCTAATTCAGGCGCCCCCCCGCATGTGCGGAGGAGGCGCCTGAAAGGGAGGGGTGAGGTCCTTCGGACCTCTCTCCCTCCCGATCGCCGGGGAGCAGGGAGTTAATACAGGCACCGCTTGGAAGGGCACAGCCTGCCCTTCCAAACGGTGGCTGTCAGTAACCCCTGGGGAGCCGGATCACGAATCGGCGCTGAAAAGCGCAGGTTCATGATCCTTTCCCGGAGCTGGCCGACATCTTGGATGTTGGCCAAGCCTCCGGGAACTCCCCCTGAGGACTGGCATCATCGTGCATAGCACGATGACGCCAGTCCTGGAGTTAACCCCTAGCTGCCAGCAACGGTGGAGATAGGGGGTTCCAATGAACCCCCTATCTCCCGATCCGTGGCAGCTAGGGGTTAAAGTTAAAGAGCATGGCCGTTCCAACGATACCAAACACGACTGTGAAAAAAGTTTTTTAAAAAAAATAAAAATTAAAAATTAAAATTAAAAAATATTTTTAAAAAAATTCTAAAAAAAAAAAAAACAAGTTTTTTTTTTTTTTTGGGTTTGTTAATGCAGCAATATTGTTCCCATTTCAATTATAATGTGAACAATGATGCTGCACTAACGATTTTTGTATGCGGTGCGTTTGTTAAAAATTGCGTAATTTTCCCCCAAAAAAAATGTAACGAGACCCCATTTCTAATTTTTTTAACAAGCGCACCCCATACAAAATATAACCGCAATTGCTCGCATGTTAAAATGTGAAAAAAAAACACTTTACACGTTGTAAATTATTGAAAATTCATATTTTATTGCATTTTTTGTTATAATATACAGACATGACATAACGTATACATATAATAATGACATATTATGAATCTACCGAGTCTGACGGAAAGAACGATATATAATATGTCTGGGTCATATACTAAAATAAGCCTTCAAAACACGTTTAAACATGATGAGCAAAATCGGTAAAAATGACCTCAGCACAGAGGCGGGAAAAGCCTCAGCAGCGAAAGGGTTAAGTAAAAAATCTCGTTTTAGGATCTTTTAGGCATTTTTCGTAGGATCTTATGTGTAAATTCCAAGCATTTTTGTTCAGTAGGTTTTTTGAAAACAGCGTTTAAATTTTGACACTTTCGATTGTACTGTTTTGTATTTTTTTTTTTACCCCGTTCGTCGGCTTGTCGGCTTTTTCCGGCGGCTGGTTTGCGCTGTGATCGGCAGCTCGACTGCTTTTTCCAGTGTGTTCGGTGTGGATTTTCCGGTGGTACCAGCGGGATTTCAGTGGCTTTGCAGCGTGTGTTCGGCAGGATTACGGCAGGTTTTCCAAGTTTCCACTAAGTCTGCATTAGTAAAGGTTGTAGTTATTAGTAAAGTTTTTCTCAGAAGTTCCTTAACCCCTTAAGGACCAAGAGTCTTTAGTCAATGCATTTATGACGGAACAGTTACGTCATTGGTCCTTAAGGGGTTAAAAGACAACCATGTGAGGCTGATGTGTGAAGGACACGCCAGGTCTTGAAAGATATACTGCTAGTGAACTGAATTAAATTCATGGAAATTGGCAGCGACCCTCAGCAAGCCAATAAGCTTTCGACATACATAAGCCTTGTTATCTCAATGACACTGCACTTAATATTTTCCACAAATGTTTTTGGGGTATCAGTATATGTGTTGTTCATTCACTGTTCCAAATATCCAGCTAGTGAAAACCAATTTGTATAACTAACCCAAATGCTTGGAACCATAAGTCCATGCAGTTTTACCTCTGTATATACAGTACTGTGCAAAAGTTTTAGGCAGGTGTGAAAAAATGCTGTAAACAAAGAATGTTTTCACAGATGGAAGTGTTACACATTTATGTTCATAAATAAACAAAATGCAGTGAATGAACAAAAGAGAAATCTAAATCAAATCAATATTTGATGTGACCACCCTTTGCCTTCAAAACAGCAGCAATTCTTCTAGGTACACTTGCACACAGTTTTTGAAGGAATTCGGCTGGTAGGTTGTTCCAAACATCTTGGAGAACTAACCACAGATCTTCTGTGGATGTAGGCTTTCTCACATCCTTCTGTCTCTTCATGTAATTCCAGACACACTCGATGATGTTGAGATCAGGGCTCTGTGGGGGCCATGCCATCACTTCCATTACTTCTTGTTCTTCTTTACGCTGAAGATAGTTCTTAATGACTTTGGCTGTATGTTTGGGGTCGTTGTCCTGCTGCAGAATAAATTTGGGGCCAATCATACGCCTCCCTGATAGTATTGCTTGATGGATAAGTATCTGCCTGTATTTCTCAGCATTGAGAACACCAATAATCCTAACCAAATCTCCAACTCCATTTGCAGAAATGCAGCCCCAAACGTTCAAGGAACCTCCACCATGCTTCACTGTTGCCTGCAGACGCCCTTCGATGAACAAACTGCCTTCTGCTAAAAAAGAAGGATCTTTATTTAATAAAAAACGATAGAATCGGCAGAATTACCGTATCGACAGAATTACCGTATCGACAGAATTATCGTATCGACAGAAATATCGGATCATTGGAAACGATACGTAATTATGGAATCAGCAATGGAACCGAAATCACGAATGTCCGAAATGACCAAAATGGAACCAAAATCACGAATGGAACCAAAATGACTTGCGATTTTACAAATTTCACGTCCATACGAAACAAAGAAATTATTTTGTTTCGGATTGTAAATTATTTCGTATCGGACGATTTTGGATCCAATCCGATTCGGAAAATCGTCCGAATCTGAGGCACCGAATCGGCCCGATTCGTGAAAAGAAAGAATCGAAACACATATCCCTATTATAGACCGCATGCTTTATATAGTTTATGGATGTCTCACAACTCCCAGGGGTCTTTTATATAGGGTGAAATGCCCCCCTTCATCAGTGCTTTGGAGTCAAAGAGACGAAATTGGTCCAGCAGTGTTATTATAGCTCACAGTGTCGGGACAGCCGTCGATTTCCAATTTTGGGCTATTAAGAGCATTGTCGAGGATATTATAATAAATAACATATTCATATGCTGTCGTGGGAGGTGTAGCATTCCGAAAAGTAGGACATCTGGGGAACATGGTATCTCACTACTCAGCACCTCTGTGGCGAGCCGGGAAACATCGGACCACAGGGAAGCTATAGCCGGGCAATGCCACCAAATAAGACCCATGGTACCCACTGCCGAGGAGCACCTCCAACATTGATCTGAAGTTCTGTGATCTATGCGGTGAAGCCGGTGAGGAGTGAGATACCAGCAATAGAGTAGTTTCCTTTGAGTTTCAATCAAGGTGGCACCCCGGGATGCCTTTGTGGCAGTGGCGTCGCAAGGTGGGGGGTGCGGCCCGCACCAGGTGACACCCGCCCTTAGGGTGCATGGAGCTTCGGCGCTCGCCTGGGGGACCCACGTCACAAGCCGAGTTCTCGTGAGATAGCGGCTGGTCACGTGGCTCCCCCAGGCACGTGCCCAAGCTCCATGCCGCCGGACGCTCAGAGGGAACCGAACACGCGGCAGCAGGAGGTGAGCTGGGGCCTGGGGCAGTATCCATGAGAGCTGCTGGGGCAGTATATCCATGAGAGCAGCTGGGGCAATATCCATGAGAGGAACTGGGGCAATATTCATGAGAGCTGCTGGGGCATATCCATGAGAGCTGCTGGGGCATATCCATGAGAGCAGCTGGGGCATATCCATGAGAGCTGCTGGGGCATATCCATGAGAGCAGCTGGGGTATATCCATGAGAGGAGCTGTGGCATATCCATGAGAGGAGCTGGGGCATATCCATGAGAGGAGCTGGGGCAATATTCATGAGAGCAGCTGGGGCATATCCATGAGAGCTGCTGGGGCATATCCATGAGAGCAGCTGGGGCATATCCATGAGAGCTGCTGGGGCATATCCATGAGAGCAGCTGGGGTATATCCATGAGAGGAGCTGGGGCATATCCATGAGAGGAGCTGGGGCATATCCATGAGAGCTGCTGGGGCAATATCCATGAGAGGAGCTGGGGCAATATCCATGAGAGGAGCTGGGGCATATCCATGAGAGGAGCAGGGGCATATCCATGAGAGGTGCTGGGGCAATATCCATGAGAGGAGCTGGGGCAATATCCATGAGAGCTGCTGGGGCATATCCATGAGAGCTGCTGGGGCAATATCCATGAGAGGAGCTGGGGCCTATCCATGAGAACTGCTGGGGCATATCCATTAGAGCTGCTGGGGCAATATCTATGAGAGGAGCTGGGGCATATCCATGAGAGGAGCTGGGGCATATCCATGAGTGGAGCTGGGGCAATATCCATGAGAGCTGCTGGGGCATATCCATGAGAGCTGCTGGGGCATATCCATGAGAGCTCCTGGGGCATATCCATGAGAGCTGGGGCATATCCATGTGAGCTGGGGCAATATATCCATGTGTGAGCTGGTCTGGGGCAATATATCCATGTGTGAGCTGATCTAGGGGCAATACATCCATGTGTGAGCTGGTCTGGGGGCAATATATCCATGTGTGAGCTGGTCTGGGGCAATATATCCATGTGTGAGCTGGTCTGGGGCAATATATCCATATGTGAGCTGGGGCAATATATATTCATGGGTGAGCTGCTGGGGGCAATATATAATTGTGAGCTGGGGCAATATATCCATATGTGAGCTGGGGACAATATATATCCATGGGTGAGCTGCTGGGGGCAATATATCCAGAGCTGCTGGGGGCAATATATATCCATGTGTGCTTTCACTGCCTTCGAACAGGCACCGTACTTGCTGGCAGTTGGCAAAGATTTGTGTGAGCATATGAGAAAGCTCCACAGCAATAAACCTCACAGTAATGTTCGCTGTGTGTATGAGCATTCAGTGTTATATGGGAGTACTGATTTAGGAGTAAGAGTAGTTAAAAAAAATCTGTAAAACTCGGGGGGGGTGACACCATAAGTTACCGCACCGGGTGACACCAACCCTAGTGACGCCACTGCTTTGTGGTGAACAAATTTACCATTCCCACTGCGTTGGAGTAAATGTTTGTATGAGGTCCCTTTCCCATGTGTTTTGGAGCGACCATCTGGTTGTCTTTGTGGGGGTGGTAAGTAATCGATAATACATGGAAATAGGTTTGGTAGCAGACAACGGATCTAGCCAGAACAGCTCCGTCTCAGAGAGAAGTGGGAGAGCATCTCGCAGAGTATCAAAGACATGTAGCGATTTAAAACAGGAATGTAGTTGTGAGTAGGAGAGAAACATTGTGGATGGAATTTTATATTTCGTTTGCATAATGTGGAAGGGTAGGATGGTTGGCGTTGTGAACAATTGGTGAAGCCTGAAAGTGGGGGAGAAGGTGTATCATTGAAGCTATTGGGGTGGCCATTGATATCGGGGTGTGCTATCTGAACAGAGGAGATTGTTGATTCCAAATCTGAAGTAGCAGAGATGTGGAGGGTAGGAGGGACGGGAGTCTGGGTCTGCTCTTTCGGGGTAACCAGAGCAAGTCTGCTAGATTAAGACCATCGGTGAAGGCTGAGGCTACTACTAGCCATTGGGACATAGGAAGACTATGTACAATTTCCGTTAGGGATGCCAAACAGGATGCCCAATAATATTTGTGTATGTGGGCCACGTTAAGGCCCCCATCTCTGTGTCTATGGTATAAGAGAGTCCTCGGGACTCGCGGTTTCTTATTTTTCCAAATGTAGGTCATTAATAGGGATTGCATTTGGTTCAGATAAGATCTGGGTAAGCGTATCGGTAGAGATCTAAAGAGATATAAAAGTTTCGGTAAGATCATCATTTTTCACTATCGCCATCCTACCCAACCACGAAACCTCCTGGTATCTCCATGTCAACAGCAGTGATTTGACCTCTTTGTATACTTTATCGTAATTATGCTTGATCGAGTCCTCTGAAGACTTAGTTATGCGAAGCCTGAGGTAGGTAATGTATTCAGTGCGCCAATCGAATTCGTGTTGTAAGCGTAAGGCAGTCTGCTGGTCATGTGTCATGTTGATGGGAAGTGCCTGGGTTTTCAGAATATTAACAAGGTGGTATGAGACCAGGCTATAAGCATCCAATTCCTGCTGTACGGCCGGGATGGATACTTCTGGCTCCAGTAAAGTCAACAAGACATCATCCGCATATAAATTCAGTTTATATATTGCAGGGCCCACCGGTATTCCCCTAATCATATCATTTTGCCGAATGGATTGGGCTAACGGTTCCAGAATCAGGGCATATAAGAAGGGGGGAAGTGGGCATCCTTGCCTAGTGCAGTTAGAGATAACGAATTTTTCCGACAAAAAACCCGAGTTTAGCACCCGCGCTGATGGGGAATCGTAGAGAACATGGATAGCCGACAAGAAATGAATCGGAAATCCAAACCTCAGCAGGACTTGGTGGAGGAAGCTCCAGTTGACCCTATCGAACGCTTTTTCAGCATCCAGTGACAGGATCAATCCTGGAGCCTCTGAGCGGTTTAGTATTTCTAGGAGGTGAATCAATTTTTTCGTGCTATCCGGGCCTTGCTGTTTAGAAATGAACCCAACCTGGTCTTGGCCTATGAGGATGGGAAGAGTGGCTTTTTAATCTCATCACTGCCTGCAGGTAGTTCTCCGTTTCTAAGTCCCTAAGGGAGCCTGTGGTGGATTCTATTAAAGCAGCTGTGGCTTGAGTAGGGGATAATTTATTTTGTGTGTCCAGGTCTTGTAAAGCGGTAAGAAGTTCCAGTCTGCGAGATGTGTATTGTTTCTTTTGTAGTGTTGTCCATTGTATGCACACACCTCTGAGAATGGCCTTATGGTCCTGCCAGACCGTGAGAGGGTCTACGTCCGGGGTCATATTGTCAACAAAATAATTTGTTAAAGCAGTCCGTATCGTTTGTGTCAGTTGTTCGTCTCTTAGGAGGGTATCTCGAAGTCTCCAAGGAGGCCTGGTGTAGCATGAATATGTGTCTCCTAGCTGTATGAGTATCGGGGAGTGGTCTGACCAGGTGAGCGGCAATATCTTGCAGTCCATAATGCGTGGAAGAGTCGCCCCGATACCAGGAAGTGGTCTATTCTAGAATAGCTGCTGTGTACACTGGATCTGTATGTAAAGTCTCTCTCTGTTGGGTGTAATAGCCGCCATACATCATTTAAATCGTGTTGTTGGAGCAGTCGATGGAATCTATGCAGAGAAGCGGTCGGTAATGTGAGTGACTTTAGGGAGGAGCGATCTTTAACGGGGTCTGGGCTCGTATTAAAATCTCCTCATACTAAAAGGGTCCCCATCTGAATATCTTTCGCTTTGTTCATGACAATACCAAGAAATTGAGTTTGACCTATATTAGGCGCATACACAGACACTAATGTGTACATAGCGGAGTTAATGGTACAGACTAAAATAATGAATCTGTCCTTTGGATCTTTCAGGATTCTATGGGTTTGGAATGACAGACGGTTATGAATGAGAAAGGAACCCCCCCCTGGATTTTGAAGTGAATGTAGAGTGAAATTGGGTCTGGTATTGAGGGGTGTATAATTTGGGGTGATCGAGGCATCTAAAATGGGTTTCTTGAAGGCAAATCACATCTGCGTCATGAACACGGAGTTCTCTGTACAAAGAGTGTTGTTTCACAGGTAAATTTAAGCCTTTTACATTATACAACAATATTTTCATGGTATTTTGTAGGACGGCAGCAATGTAGTAGGAGATTCAAAATAAGGGGTGCAGAATGGTAATAGGCATCGCGCCATAGGTTAGAAGGCGAGGTTGCGGGTACGAGAGAGGGATCCTGACTGGGGATGTAACGGGAAAGGGTAGGTAAGAACAAAATTATGGCGCTACAACATAGGCGTGCGCACGGGGTGTGCCGGGTGTGCCTGGGCACACCCTGATGCCAGTCCCCGGCACACCCCAATACAGGCCTGCAGCGCACTGTGGGTCCCGGCTGGCCACATCCCATGAATAGCCACCGGGACCCTTTACCTCCCCATTGCTGGCGGCAGCCTCTGCATCCTCCCGGGTGGCTTTCAAGGGGGCTGCATGTGAACTGTGTCAGAGCGCGCCAGTGGTCAGGTGCAGGTCATCAGCGGTCGCCGGCACCCGCGTTTCCAGAGTGGGACGTGCTCTGCATTCTGTCCGCCAAGCACAGTTCGCATTGCAGCCCCCTCAAAGCCACCCGTACCACCAGGGAAGACGCAGAGGCTGCCGCCAGCAATGGGGAGGTAAAGAGTCCCGGCGGCTATTCGTGCCAGCCTGTGTTGTGTCAGATCGTTCCCCCCTCCCCGACCCCCCCTATAATAAAAGTATAAAGCAGCAAAGTAAGTTGAAAACAATGCTTTTATTAATAAAAGGCCATAAAATGAGTTTTAAAAATATCAGAATCTGACAGATAATAATAGGAAAACGCGTTTTGGTGATCCTTGAAGGATCCCTATTATTATCTGTCAGATTCACAACCTGTGAAAATTCCAACTATCATGGGAACTGGACAAATCCACTACTGGACCCCAACCCGGGAGGGAAAGAAAAATCAGCCAAATATAAGTATCCCAACCATTTAAAGTGCTTCATTTAAGATAATTGTTGTGCATTGTTTTTCTGCCTATTCACTATTTTGATTGCATTGCTTATGTTATATATATACAGTCATGGCCGAAATTGTTGGCACCCCAGACATTTTTCCAGAAAATCAAGTAGTTCTCACAGAAAAGTATTGCAGTAACACATGTTTTGCTATACACATGTTTATTTCCTTTGTGTGTATTGGAACAAAACAAAAAAAGGGAGGAAAAAAAGCAAATTGGACATAATGTCACACAAAACTCCAAAAATGGACTGGACACATCCTGTAGAGCCGGACACGCTCGCAGCGTCTACCTGGCTGCCGCACGCGCATACATCCGCTGCGGCGGTTACAGGATGCGCACACAGCAGCCGGGTAGAGACTGCGCACGCATCCAGTAGACCAGGATGCGCACACAGCAGCCGGGTAGAGGCTGCGCGTGCATCCAGTAGACCAGGACGCGCGCGCAGCCTCTACCCGGCTGCTGCGTGCGTGTCCTGTTCTCCTGGATGCGCGCGCGGCCGACAGGTAGAGGCTGCGCGCGCATCCAGCGTTTGGGCACATAGACCCATGTGAGCTGGGGGCACATAGACCCATGTGAGCTGGGGGGCAAATAGACCCATGTGAGCTGGGGGCACATAGACCCATGTGAGCTGGGGGGCATATAGACCCATGTGAGCTGGGGGGCAAATAGACCCATGTGAGCTGGGGGGCAAATAGACCCATGTGAGCTGCGGGGAAATAGACCCGTGTGAGCTGGGGCAAATAGACTCATGTGAGCTGGGGCAAATAGACCCATGTGAGCTGCTTCACTTAACAATAGGCTGCCCTCTGGGCAGGCTTTCCACCTAGTTGAAAATAATTTAGCAATTCCGTGTTAAATTCTAGCTGTCACTCACTTCTGGTGGCTTTCCATGGGGGAAAAAAGCCTCTTAACGGTCAGCCTACCGGACTGCCTTCCGCCCACTTGGTGCACAGGTTGACGGTCGGCATTGTAGGTGTAAAAAATCTTAAAGAGTCGGGCCGGCCCTGGAGAGGATGATGAGGATGATGAGGATGAAAAAGATGGGGACTTTAAAGGATTCTACATGTCAAGCGAGAAATAAATATAACTTTCCGGTTTATATGGAGAATGGTAAAGCCAGGAGAACTGGAAGGAGAATAGAGCAATCTAGACCAGATAGCCGATTTGGAAAGTGAGATAAATGGGAGACTTTTCTGGTTTAGCTATTTTGACCTAGAATTTTCACTTCTCCAGTCATTCTCCTGAGTTTCACCTTTCTTTGAATAGACCTGATCGTATTCATTGAATATTTCAGCACCATAGATAGCACTACGGAGCTGTCTATGGTGCTGATAGATAGTATTCAATGAACACTATCAGGGTTATTCAGAGAGAGGTGAAAACCAGGAGAATGGCTGGAGAAGTGAAAATTCTAGGGCAAATATTTGCTGCCACGGTTCTGGAGTTATCGGGGTTCAAAGGAACCCATTATCTCCACTTGGGGATTTCCTTGGGAATCCCCGGGCAGCTAGGGGCTCCCCGGCTATCTGATGTCATCGCGCTATGCACGATACGTCAGGAGGCGAGTTGGAACCCAAAGGTGGAGGCGCCATCCA
Organism: Leptobrachium leishanense; assembly: GCA_009667805.1. Taxonomy (NCBI): domain Eukaryota; kingdom Metazoa; phylum Chordata; class Amphibia; order Anura; family Megophryidae; genus Leptobrachium; species Leptobrachium leishanense. The sequence continues at coordinate 349,657,181 of CM019065.1, forward strand.
AGATGGCAGCCCCCACCAGAGCTAGATCACGATGTGGCGCTACATCGCGATCTGGCATGTAAGGGGTTAACATGGCGCGATAATGTCATTGATGTCAGGAGGGGCTTAACTTCAGCATCTGACTTCGCTGAAGTCCGAACTCCGCGGGACCGGGACACAGAGGTGAGTATCTCCACTGGGGGGGGCTCCTGCTTGCGGAGGACGTGTGGGGAACGTCCTCCGCATATAGCGGGAGTCAATGAGGACGTTCCCCACACGTCATCCACAGTGAAGGGGTTAAGCTGCATCAACAGCTATAAAGTATGTGTGGCCTTTGGCAATGTCTTATAGGAGGTCCCTTTTCTTATGCAGCAAATCGAAATGTGGCACTTTACAATAAAAGATTGAAAAAAGGGAATTAAACTAAGAAAACTGCACACTTGAAAAAACAGAAGTGAGCGTTGTACAGCACCTTGCTCAGAAGAGCTTACAATCTAAATGATTATTACTTATCCCCTTCACTACCAAGTGATTTTCCAAAACAACATTGTCAGAAAACCTGTGTTTTTTTGTAAAATAATTTTTCATTTATTATACATTAATAAATAGTTATTGCTGTAAATAACCTATTTGGCCAGTAGATGGCGCCATCTACTGCCAAATTGAGTTACAGAGGTTTGAGCAGCAGGTATGGTTTTTTCCCCTTGCAGTGGGTGCTGAAAGCCCGATATTTCACAGCATTCAGCAGCTGATTTTACAGTTTTAGCTCTTTGGGCACTATGCTCACAGGGCTAAAACTTCGGGGGCGCCTTCTGCAGCCCAAAAGCAAACAAATTTAATTTGCTTTTGGGCTGCAGATCAGCATATCGAGATATCTCTATCGGGGCACCAGATGGTGCCTTTTGAAGCCTGAGATATCTCAATATCAATAATGAAGGGGTTAAAGGGATACACAATTAAAATAAGAGCCAACAATTTTTGCCCTTAACCTCCCTGGCGGTATTCCCGAGTGTGACTCGGGGTTAAATTTCGCTACCGCGAACGGTAACCCCAAGCCACACTTGGGCTGGATGTTTACTCACCTCCTCCTGGCTCCCTCGCTCTCCCCCACAGTGTGATCACGGCGAGCTGCTTCCTGGAAGGCTCCCTGCGAGTCACATGGTGCAGGGTGGGCGGGAACCATCAGCAAACTTATAAACAATTCATAAAATACTGTAATCCAAAGTGCAATGTTTATGAACGGCCACTGGGTGGCACTACAGGATAAGAAATAGACCATACATCCTCTTACTCTTGTTTTCAGACCGATTTCAGTGTTTTTTGTTTTTTATTTTATTGAATATCATTTATTTGCATTATTTTGGATAATTATTTTTGGGATAATAAATTATTATTTCGTGTTTCAAACTTTATTGGACTCAGTGTATTTACTATTTTTTTATTTATTTATTTATAAAGGATTTTACCAGTAAGAACTCTTGATTGCACGGATTTCAGTGCGTGATTCCTAATTATTACAGGCTAACTATGTACAAAAAACACGTTTCCTTTAAAAAAAAAATTGAGACACTTTTAGACACGAAATTTTAAAAAAATTAGACCGCCAGGGAGGTTAAATAAATGGGCAGATTGTATTGACAGCCTCTGCCAAATTAATGCTTTTTTTATTGTAGGTGATTTTATTCACCTTTAATCCTCCGGTGAGCGTTGCTCGTCTTCTTCAGTACAGGGGGCTTCCTAATCCGGAATTCCCTGTAGTTTTGCTGCACAATTTGCGTAGGATCCGTAGATGGTGCATTGCTCGAGAATTGTGCACTTTACATATGAAAGGTCTGTAGCGCCTGGGCAGAACAATTGATTGGAGCTGCACGAACATATCACTCAGTGTTTTCACCCAATCGGGACTACAGGAGAGAGGGGGCACGTCTCATATCCTGACCAGTTTAAAGGAACACTACCACTTATATAAGCTATAACTGTATTACTTGTGCATTACAAACAAAACCACCTTATAAAACACATGCTACTGCGTGTTATGTGTTATAAAACACATGACACTGTGTGTTATGTGTTATAAAACACATGCTACTGCGTGTTATGTGTTATAAAACACATGCTACTGCGTGTTATGTGTTATAAAACACATGCTACTGCGTGTTATGTGTTATAAAACACATGATACTGTTTTTTTCCCTTTGTTTGAAGTAATTTCATGTAAAAAGGAAAATTTAAAAAGTTCGGTTTTTAGCTGGTGGTAACATCCCGTGAAAGAAAGAATACAGGCTAATATCGATTTTTTTTTAATCAGTACTGTTAATATAATAATACCTAACACAATATATACTGAATGATAAGTTTATATACAACTACAGTTTAAATAAAAACACCAAAAATTGCGCACTGACAGAATAATAAATCTTTAATTGTACAAACAGCAACAATACAAACAGAATGGGCCGTCACACACACAGTCATTCATAAATTTCCATCGTTTACTTCTTGTCAGATGAACTTCTGCTCTCTGCCTGATGCAGGTCAGATCTGACTCAGTATGTGCCTTGAGGAAGTATCATAGTTTCTTCTACCTGTTAAATATAACTTTCCAACCCCAGAGGGAAGTTTCTGAGAAGAAGCAAGAAAGTGAGAGAAGCGTGTAAAATCCAATGTCATTTATAGCTGCCACTAGTTGACTGACCGTGTATGCTAAGTGTTAAATAAAGATGGCACAGTGAAGTTTCAGTTTGCCTAATGTTTAAATATATATTTGGGGGGGGGGGTTTCTTCCCTCTCTTTATGATAGTGTAATTCTTTGCTGATTCTCAGTCTGCTCAGCTCCTCCCGCTTGTAAATAGTTTGCATGACCAAATGGCTTGCCTCTTTTAACCCTTTCACTGCTGAGGCATTTCACGCCTCTGTGCTGAGCTCATTTTACCGGTTTCGCTCATCATGTTTAACCACGTTTTGAAGCCTTATTTTAATATATGACCCAGACATATTATATATTGAATTTTTTCACATTTTAACATGCGAGTGTTTGCGGTTATATTTTCTATGGGTTGCGCGTGTTAAAAAAATTAGAAATGGGGAATCATTACTTTTTTTGGTAAAAATTATGTGTTTTTTAGCAAACGCCCCCCCATAGAAAAAATCGTTAGTGCAGCATCATTGTTCACATTATAATTGAAATGGGAACAATATTGTTGCACTAATAAAACGAAAAAAAAAAAATTATTTTTGTTTTAATTTTTTTTTTTATTTTATTTAAAAAAATTTTTTTTTACATTTTACATGGTCATGTTTTGTATCATTGGAAAGGCCACGCTCTGGCCGTTCCAATGATAGCAAACATTAACCCCTAGCTGTCACGGATCGGGAGATAGGGGGTTCATTGGAACCCCCTATCTCCACCATAGGCGGCAGCAAGGGGTTAATTTTCGAAACTGACGCCATCGCGCACTGCGTGATGACGCCAGTCATTAGGGGGATATCCCGGAAGCTTGGCCGACATCCAAGATGTCGGCCAGCTCCGGGAGGGGACCGCGATACGGCGCATGTTAGCACCATATCACGATCCAGCCCCCTAGGGGTTAAAGACAGCCGCCGCTTGGAAGGGCAGGCTGTGCCCTTCCAGGTGGTGCCTGCCTTTTAATCGCTGGCCCGTGGGGAGGAGGAGGGGGAGAGGTCCGAAGGACCTCCCCCCTCCCCTTCAGGCACCTTCCCTGCTATGGCGGGGGGCGCCTGAAATAGACGTCATCGCGCATGCGCGATGATGCCTATCATGCCCGCGGGGGTCCCGGAGGCTGGGCTGACATCGATGATGTCAGCCTGCACCGGGGGGCCGCGCGATCGGCCGGAATACCGGTCGATCGCGGCTGCAAAGGGAGGACGCGCTCCGCAGCCAAGTAGACATGCGGGTGGACGCGCTGAGCTGAGTGGACGCGCTGAGCGCTCAGCGCGTCCACCGCATTGAAAGGGTTAAACTCTGTATTTATTTTATCCACAGTCACTACTCATCACCATTTCCCCCTGTAACAACAAGCCAGCCACACTCAAAGCAACCTCTCCCTCTGCAAGAAAGCCAGTCACTGCTCACCACAATGTTCACCCCTCTGCTGTCACTCCCACCTGCCCCATCCACCCTCCCACCCAGTCCCTATCTTAATTATATAGCCTCCTTTTCTCAGCTGATTCAATCCTCGCTCGGTTTAATTTCATCATGCCCAAGCTCTTGGTCTATCATTACGCAGTGTCTGCTATATTCTCTCTGCTAATTATCTCCACACTCCCCCTGTTCCCTTTTGTTTCACTTACCTTTGTCCTTTAGATTGTAAACTCACGTCTGGCTGAGCAGTTGCATAAAGTGCTGCATTAGCGGTCATACGATGCGCATTTTGTCCGTGATTTTATATGGATCATCAATAAAACACTTTTTGCGTCTGGATGTTATGTTGGCCGGACATTAGCGGCGTCTGACGTCTCCTAATCACGCACACACGCCGCTAGCGGACGCAGTGCACTCTGTACGTCAGTACAAGCGGTTTGACATTCTCGAAAAAATGCGTTTGTTTGCCACTTGCGTTGCGTGGCCGCACTTTCATGCGGCCGTGCTTCGTATGCTACCCGGCATTGGACGTCATTTGCTGCTAGCACGGCAGTGATTTAGTGCGGCTAAACGCACGTTAATTCTGCGTTCGTCTGACCCTAGCCTAAAGTGCTACGGAATCTATAGGCGCTATATAAGTGCTTGTAACTGTAAATATAAAAGATAAAAAACCCTGCAGACAATGCGCAGACAAACAAAAGAAGAGAAATTAATTCAGATGATTTTCAGTTGTTCTGTAGAGTTTGTATTTATTTAACATCAATCAGCTCGTGGTATAATGATCTGTTAAGAACACAAATAAAATATGCAAATTACCTCTTGTGGCACAAATCGATGTTGTAAAAAAAAAATTTCCTTTTGTGTATGTGTGTTTTTGTTGTATAAGGTTAAGGTAAACTTATGTAGTCCTGTGTTTAATTTGGCTCTGAGGACTGCAGCTGTTATGCCTCTAGGGGGAGCCAGAGGACAATGTATGGGAACATACTTTATTGGACTCATGGACCACACCTCCCAGAATGCCCTTACAGGAAAAAGGAAGGACCCAAGCTAAAAGAAACAGGAAGTAAAAAGCATGCATGCAGCTTGGGCAGAACAAAGTGAGCAAAGAGAGTGAGCAGTCAGATAAGAGATATTTTCCAGGATCTGTGCAAGCTGGAGCACAGAGAATCAGCAGCATCCAGTGCTGGAGAGTGTACCTTGGTCTGCTGTATATTGTGCTGCACTGTTCAGGAGGCGAGTGTGTTTGAAGAGGGGCCCTGTGTTAAGGAGGCCGCAGGCGGAGGGATTTGCTGGCGGCATTGACTTCAGGCAGAGGAGATTCTGCATTCTGCGTGGGGAAGAATTGATCCAGAGGCTGCAGATTGCTACAACGTTCAAGAGGCCTTCCTGGGACTGTGAGCAACTGAAGTTGTGCGGTAACGAGCATCTTTTCTCTCTGTCTCGCTGACAGCATTCTATCCATCTTTACACTAACTAAGAATCACACAGCTGCTGAGCGGATTTTACCCACAGCCTTTCCTGTACTGGCAGCTACGTTATGCTAAAAGGGCCCCATCTCTTATGTGCACCAACTGGTACCCATCATCGCTGTCATTAGGACGAAGATCAGGGTGGTTCCAGGTTGTTTGGGAGGGTCCTGGGCTTGGAGGTTAGAGAGCAGTTGGTGTGTCTAGTTAGCTACTGTATTACCTGAAATCCTTTTATGCTGCCACTTGCATTTCAATACAAGTTTATATTGTTTATTGTACCACTGTGTAGTTGTTATTATTAGGTTCCTGCCTGGGCAAACAGTCCATGCCATGGATGCCCAGACAGGTGGAGGCACTGCCAACACTATGTATCCTTATTCCCAAACTGCGGAAACTCAGGACCAACAGGTAAAGCAAGAAGGTGTAACCCAGCTGGAGGGTGCCAGCGGGGGCGGCCCCCAGCGGCAAAAGAGCGTTACAGATGGAGGCACTGCTGAGATGAAAAGGATACATTTTTCCACCTTACATTTGAGCCACGACCCACGGTGTCGTTTGTAACTGAGTGGGCTATGAATCAGAGGATACCCATATACCAGGCCCTGATGGTATGCAATATACCACCCCAAGGACAGGCTATGCAATGCATTCGCGTGTTAGAGAATCTTATACCAGAGACTATGGTGACCATCAAGGATGTGTTGAGAAACCAAACAGGAGAGAAATATATCCTGGTTTATGCATTGAAGGATCTCAGGAACTGCACAAAGCCAATAGGTCTTCATTTAAGCGATGAACTATCAGAGTTTTGTCCGATTGTATATGCCGGTGTCAAAGAAGAAGCAGGGGCCATTCCAAAGAGATGGCACCGGACATTACCTATTCCACCCCAAGAGGAGAAGAGGCTCCGTGTCAACCACATTGATTTTGTGGATGAAATACCGACCACGTCTTCTAGACCTAGCAATGTGCCAAACCCAACTGAGGCTAGTAATGGCGCGATATACCAGATGTACTCAGGAAACTCTCAGAGGCAATTGTGACAGCTAATCATACTCATAGCTATCGCAAGTTGAGGGTATTCTCAGGGATGCAACCCGTTCCATCGGGAGAAGAGAGTTTTGAAATATGGAAGCGGAATGCAGCACAATTGCTGGGCGAATGGACCTGTACTGATGCTATGAAACGACAGAGAATAATGGAGAGTCTGCGGTCCCCAGCTACGGACATTGTGAATGCACATAAAATCTTAAAAGGAGAAATTGAGTCTCAGGAGTACCTACTGGTATTACAACGAGTATATGGAGATGTGGAGGATGCCGAAAGTCTTCTTAATAAGTTCTATAATACCCGTCAAAAGAAACATGAGAGGTTGTCTGACTATGTTACCAGATTGCAAGTGTTTTTGGGAAAACTGATGGAAAAGAATGTAGTGTTACCTGCTCAAGCTCATGTGAAATTGACAAAACAAGTATTGCGGGGTGCCTTGTCCGATGACCCAGTAATTGTTACTTTGCGAGCAGGACTGACTAAAGAAGATTTAGATTTTATATTGCTCATAACCCAAGTGAAGGAGATCGAGAGTCAGATATTTTCTCCTGCCACCTCCAAAGAAAACCTGACGAAACCTCGGGAAAAAGAGAACACTGAAATGGCTAGCCTCAGGGAAAGACTAGCAGAATTAGAGTCTCAGTCACATCCTCCACGGTCCGAGCGGGATCCGAAAAGGGCAGAGCCCACCCGGCTGACTCGAAATCAACCAAGGGAGAGGAAATGTTTTACTTGCGGCCAGCCAGGACATTTTGCCAGGGAATGCCCTGCCCCTTCGGAGAAGAAGACGGGCATGTGCTAGTGATAGGACCCCTGGAAGACAGTACAGTTTTCTCAAAGAAAATTAAGAAAAAAAGGAGAAACTGGACTAAAAAAAGAGCTCCTCGTTTACAGGCCAATCCCAAAGTAGGGCCCAGGTCTATCATCCATGTACTAATCAATGGCATCTATGCTTCAGCACTGTTAGATACTGGGTCACAGGTGACTATAGTTTACAGGTCATTCTATGAGCAGCATTTAAAGCATCTGCCCTTACTGCCCACTGAAGAGATGCAGCTATGGGGCATGGGAGATCAAGTCTGCAAGACTGATGGAAGCATCAAGGTCGCCATCACCATTCCTCAGTTGAATACCGGAACAGAACAGAGCATGGAGTTGGAGGCCATAATCTGCCCAGATGTGAAGAGAGTTTGTGCCCCCATCATACTCGGGACCAATGCCAGGGTGGTGCAGGATGTATTCAGAAACTACCTTGGGGGAACGAGGGGTGCTTCACTGGATCATCTGATGGAAGTTAGTCCGCACCTTGGAGAAGAGTGTCAGCGACTGGCATTGCAGGCTAAAGCTGGGAAATGCCATTACATCGGAATTGGAGCTGTGTTCATCAGACCAGGTGAAACACTATCCCTACGGGCCTCGGCCACTCTACATGATGGAATTTTAGATGGCGGGCGACAATACTTAATTGAATCCCTTCCGGAGGATGACGCTCAGAAAGGATGGATGGTCATACCTGAAGTTAAAGACTGGAAGAACCACCGGGGGCAAGCCTTTCCGGTGATGGTGCAAAACCTAACTCACACTGAAGTGCGTATAGACCGGGGTCAGCTGCTGGGAGTGATCCACCTGCTAGACCAAATCTCCTCGATTATGGCAGTGACAGCTGAAGAGGGGAAGATGCCCGGGACTCCTGCGGATTTCAGTCTAGAGGATTCTCCCCTATCCCAGGAATGGAAGGATAGTCTCCGAACTAAACTCCAAGCCAGAGAGAGTGTGTTCTCCAAAGAAGAGATGGATGTAGGCTGTGCAAAAAGTGCCACCCATGCCATCCGATTATCCAACTTTGCCCCCTTTCGGGAAAGATCTAGACGTATTCCACCCCGTGACATACAAGATGTCAGGGATATTCTCCATCAGATGGAAGGAGCAGGGATTATTACAGAATCTCGTAGCCCCTATGCCTCCCCAATCGTAGTAGCACGCAAGAAGAATGGATCAGTCCGGCTGTGCATAGATTACAGGACACTAAATAAGCGCACCATACCAGACCAGTATACGTTGCCCCGGATAGAAGATCTGCTGAATGCTCTGTCTGGAAGTCAGTGGTTCAGTGTACTTGATCTAAGGTCTGGGTATTACCAGGTACCCATGAAGGTAGATGATCAGGAAAAAACCGCCTTTATCTGTCCTCTGGGATTTTACCAGTTTACGCGGATGCCCCAAGGTATCACTGGAGCTCCCGCCACTTTCCAACGTCTAATGGAGAAAACCGTTGGGGATATGAACCCTCGAGAGTGCTTGGTGTACTTGGATGATCTCATAGTGTTTGGGAAGACTCCAGAGGAGCATGAGCACCGACTATTGAAAGTGTTGGATAGACTTGAAGCTGAGGGATTAAAACTATCCTTAGACAAATGCAAGTTCGCTAGAAGCTCTGTCACCTACGTGGGACATATAGTTTCTGCCCAAGGGGTTGCAACTGACCCGGCAAAATCGAAGCTGTGGTGAACTGGCCCAAGCCGGATAATGTTGGAGAACTAAGGTCCTTTCTTGGATTCTGTGGGTATTACCGTAGATTTGTGGAAGGCTACTCCAAGATAGCGCACGAATTGCATAATCTCCTAAAAGGCTCTTTAAGTGCAGATGGTTCTAAAGTGTTATATTCCAGAGATTCCTTCGGGGAAAAATGGACCTCTGAATGCGAGCAGGCCTTCCTCACCCTGAAGAAGAAGCTCACTGAAGCCCCAGTGCTGGCCTATGCAGATCCTGAAAGGCCTTATGTGCTCCATGTAGATGCTAGTCTGGAGGGCATAGGAGGTGTACTACACCAGAGTTATGCTGAGGGACTGAGACCAGTTGCTTACATTAGTCGAAGCATAACAGGGAGTGAGAAGAACTACCCGGTCCACAAGCTGGAATTTTTGGCTCTTAAATGGGCAATAGTAGACAAACTTCATGATTATCTGTATGGGACAGAGTTTGAAGTAAGAACGGATAACAATCCCCTTACTTACATACAGACGACAGCAAAACTGGATGCCACCGGACATCGATGGTTGGCGGCGTTGTCGAATTACCGTTTCCATCTGAGATATAAACCGGGCCCCAAAAACATCAGTGCAGATGCGCTATCACGGCGACCCGGGCTTCCTCCTCATCAAGAAGAAGAGGAGTGGGAAGAAGTCCCTGGACCTGGAGTGAGGGCTCTATGTAATACGGCGGTAGTTGTAGAACACCCAGAAGATTTTACCGAATTTAGGGGAATAGACTCCATTAGCTGTTCACCTGGAGTTGTGCCCGAAGCCTTCAGTGCTCCCATTATTCTACAGCATTGGTCAGATATCACGACAGCGGACAAGCGGAGAGCTCAGGCTCAAGATTGGCATGTAGGCAATGTCATCAAGGCCGTGAAGGCGAAGAATCCTAACCTTCTGACCAGTCTTCCCTCAGGACTGAAGGAGATATTTCGGCGAGAATGGAGCAAATTGCATCTGGAGGAAGGGTTGTTGTATCGGATTATTGAGTACCATGATCACCCAGATCGCAAGCAGTTGGTGCTCCCTCACCGGTTCAGGGGGATGGTTCTGAGAGCCCTACACGATCAGCATGGACATCTTGGAATAGACAAAACATATGGTCTAGTGCAAGATAGATTTTTTTGGCCAAAGATGAGAGAGACGGTGGAGCAGTATATAAAAACCTGCAAAAGATGCATACAGAGGAAGACCCTACCCGTAAAGGCTGCACCCATGGGCCATCTTAACCCTTTCGCTGCTGAGGCTTTTCCCGCCCCTGTGCTGAGGTCATTTTTTACCTGTTTTGCGCATCATGTTTAAACCTGTTTTGAAGGCTTATTTTAGTATATGACATCGACATATTATATATCGTTCTTTCCGTCAGACTCAGTAGATTCATAATATGTCATTATTATATGTATACGTTATGTCATGTTTGTATATTATAACAAAAAATGCAATAAAATATGTATTTTCAATAATTTACAGCGTGTAAAGTGTTTTTTTCCACATTTTAACATGCGAGCAATTGCGGTTATATTTTGTATGGGGTGCGCTTGTTAAAAAAATTAGAGATGGGGTCTCGTTACATTTTTTTTTGGGGAAAATGACACCATTTTTAACAAACGCACCGCATACAAAAATCGTTAATGCAGCATCATTGTTCACATTATAATTGAAATGGGAACAATATTGCTGCATTAACAAACCAAAAAAATAAAAAAAAGTGTTTATTTTTTTTTTTTAATTTTTTTTTTAATTTTTTATTTATTTTTTCTTTTTTTTTTTTTTTTACATTTTTTTTTACTTTCATGTTTGGTATCGTTGGAACGGCCATGCTCTGGCCGATCCAACGATATCAAAATTTAACCCCTAACTGCCACGGATCGGGAGATAGGGAGTTCATTGGAACTCCCTATCTCCACAGTTCGTGGCAGTTAGGGGTTAATGCTAGGACTGGCGTCATCGTGCTACGCACGATGACGCCAGTCCTCTGGGGAGTTCCCGGAAGCTTGGCCGACATCCAAGATGTCGGCCAGCTCCCGGGAAGGATCGCAAATCGTCGCTTTTCAGCGCCGATTTGCGATCCAGCTCCCCAGGGGTTAATGCCAGGCATCATTTGGAAGGGCAGGCTGTGCCCTTCCAAATGATGCCTGGGTTAAGCCCCTGTGAGCCGCCGATCGGGAGGGAGAGAGGTCCGAAGGACCTCCCCCCCCTCCCTTTCAGGCGCCTCCTCCGCACATGCGGGGGGGGCGCCTGAATTAGGTGTCATCGCGGGGGCGCGATGACACCTAATAATGGCGGCCACTGCTCCGGATGCCGGGCTGACATCCAGGATGTCAGCCCGCACCGGAGGGGCCAGCGATCGGCCGGAACCCGGCCGAACGCTGACCCCAATGCGAGGACGCGCTCAGCGCGTCCTCCGCATACCAGCGGCAATGCTGAGGACGCGCTGAGCGCGTCCTTAGCATTGAAGTGGTTAAAAGTAATGGTCCCCTGGATCTGGTCTGCATGGATTTTCTGTGTATTGAAAATGACTCTGCTGGCATTGGAAATGTCCTGGTGGTTACAGATCATTTCACACGCTACGCACAAGCATTTCCCACCAAAGATCAAAAGGCATTGACGGTAGCCAAGACTTTGTGGCAAAAGTACTTTGTGCATTATGGTCTGCCCAATCGGATACATTCTGATCAGGGCAGAGATTTTGAAAGTCGAATCATCAAGGAATTCCTGAGCTTGCTCAACGTTAATAAGTCAAGGACTACTCCCTATCACCCAGAAGGTGATGCACAGCCTGAGCGATTTAACAGGACCCTTTTGGATATGTTGGGTACACTGCCACACGTAGAAAAAAGAGCTTGGAGTCGGCATGTGGAAGCTATGGTGCATGCTTACAACTGTACGAGACATGAATCTACTGGATTTTCACCATATTTCTTAATGTTTGGGAGGGAAGCCCGCTTGCCCATAGATTTGAGGCTGGGAGTTTCTTCAGATGGGTCGAGTCTCGTCTCTCATTATCAATATGTCAAGTCACTGAAACAGAACCTTCAGAGAGCTTATGAATTATCTACTCAGTCTGCTGCTAAGTTGAATGAACAAAACAAGAGGCGCTATGATGCCAAAGTAAAATATAGAGAGATACAGCCCGGGGATAAAGTTCTTCTCCGGAATCTAGGGGTGCCTGGGAAACATAAGCTTGCAGATAGATGGAAAGACATTCTGTTTGAAGTGGTCGCCAAGTTGCCAGGACTTCCTGTATACAAGATCAAGGGACCAGAAGGTCGTATCAAGGCATGGCACAGGAACCATCTGCTGCCAGTGTTATACTCCCAAGAAGAGTTCCAGAAAGGAAATGAAGAGAGTGAGAATATATCCGCACCACCTGTAAGGGGCATGGAGGAGACAGTGCAAGACTGTAATGTGGAGAGAGCTAAAGAAAAGACCCTAGAATCCACTGACCACAGTGACGAGTGGTGGATGGTACAAGACACTTCTCAGCAGCCACCTCCCTCTCCTCCCATAGCCTCTTCTACATTGGATCCAAACAGCCCTAGTTTTGTGCCTGGGACCCCTGAAAGAGACTCTTGTATCATGGGAAAGCCAGGGCCTCAAGCCTCTGGTGACCTCCCCAACTCAATGGCAGGAGCCGAAGATTCCCAGGCACACTATGGACTTCCTCAGAGAGAATTGAGACAGGGCACTAGAGCGAGACAACCTCCCAGGGTTCTTACTTACGATCACGTTGGAGAACCTAGCTATGTCCCAGTGCCTCAGCTACACTGTAAAGTTGTTGATTTCCTGTATGCTTTTGCAGAAATGATGAATATGGGAACTCCTGTTTATTAGAGCAGACTTCAAGATAGTTGACAATTGTCTAGATAGGACTGTTATGCAGGACTGTCATGCAGAAATATATATGTTGCCGTTGTTTTTTTTTGTGTGTGTTTTTGCACCTGGCTGGTCTTGCCAGTGGAAGGCAAGGAATTTTTTTTCGAGGGGGAGAATGTAGTCCTGTGTTTAATTTGGCTCTGAGGACTGCAGCTGTTATGCCTCTAGGGGGAGCCAGGGGACAATGTATGGGAACATACTTTATTGGACTCATGGACCACACCTCCCAGAATGCCCTTACAGGAAAAAGGAAGGACCCAAGCTAAAAGAAACAGGAAGTAAAAAGCATGCATGCAGCGTGGGCAGAACAAAGTGAGCAAAGAGAGTGAGCAGTCAGATAAGAGAGATTTTCCAGGATCTGTGCAAGCTGGAGCACAGAGAATCAGCAGCATCCAGTGCTGGAGAGTGTACCTTGGTCTGCTGTATATTGTGCTGCACTGTTCAGGAGGCGAGTGTGTTTGAAGAGGGGCCCTGTGTTAAGGAGGCCGCAGGCGGAGGGATTTGCTGGCGGCATTGACTTCAGGCAGAGGAGATTCTGCATTCTGCGTGGGGAAGAATTGATCCAGAGGCTGCAGATTGCTACAACGTTGAAGAGGCCTTCCTGGGACTGTGAGCAACTGAAGTTGTGCGGTAACGAGCATCTTTTCTCTCTGTCTCGCTGACAGCATTCTATCCATCTTTACACTAACTAAGAATCACACAGCTGCTGAGCGGATTTTACCCACAGCCTTTCCTGTACTGGCAGCTACGTTATGCTAAAAGGGCCCCATCTCTTATGTGCACCAACTGGTACCCATCATCGCTGTCATTAGGACGAAGACCAGGGTGGTTCCAGGTTGTTTGGGAGGGTCCTGGGCTTGGAGGTTAGAGAGCAGTTGGTGTGTCTAGTTAGCTACTGTATTACCTGAAATCCTTTTATGCTGCCACTTGCATTTCAATACAAGTTTATATTGTTTATTGTACCACTGTGTAGTTGTTATTATTAGGTTCCTGCCTGGGCAAACAGTCCATGCCATGGATGCCCAGACAGGTGGAGGCACTGCCAACACTATGTATCCTTATTCCCAAACTGCGGAAACTCAGGACCAACAGGTATAGCAAGAAGGTGTAACCCAGCTGGAGGGTGCCAGCGGGGGCGGCCCCCAGCGGCAAAAGAGCGTTACACTTAAATTGTAATAAAAATAATTATTGGTGTATGTAATAACTGTTATATTTATTGTATTTTCTTTTTTTTTCCCTTGCAAATAAAAATTTAATTGAAAAAAATAAATAAAATTCAGGAAAATTGCATTTGCCCAGGAACAATATTTATTTATTTGCAAAGTATTTTACCAGGAAAGATACACTGAGATTTCTCTCGTTTTTAAGTATGTCCTGGGTTCCTGAACATTGAAATGTTACAGTTGTTACAGAAATACAAAGTAATAAAATGTAGGATACAAAAAAACAAAACACAAATATACAGATTAACACAGAAAATAAATTTGTACGAAATATATTAATTATCAGGGTTATTCAAACTGATCCGAATTGTGGCAAAAAGGTAACTGAACAGTGAAATGATCTTTCCTGGCCATTCGGCTATTCAGAGAGCAGGCAGTTCCTCAAATGTTGGCGAATTGCCTGCACATACGGTGCCTGTTCGAGGAGAGTGAAATTCCCATAGAGTCTATTCAGAGAACAAAAACCAGCAGTGAAAGTTGCCAAAATGCCCTGCCGTTCGGTGGGGTTTCATTAAACAGGTTTATTCAGGCGAATCCCATAGCCAATGTTAAAAATATTCCCGTTTTAACACAATATCTAATAAACCGTTGATTATAATATTCTGCTGTAAAAAGTCTCTTTATTTATAGATTTTTTTAGGATCTTTTAGGCATTTTTCGGGATTTTTTGCGAAAAAAAATCGTTTTTTCTTTTAACCCTTTTGCTGCTGAGCCTTTTCCCACCTCTGTGCTGAGCTAATTTTTACCGGTTTCGCTCATCATGTTTAACCGCGTTTTGAAGCCTTATTTTAATATATGACCCAGACATATTATATATCGTTCTTTCCGGCAGACTCGGCAGATTCATAATATGTCATTATTATATGTATACGTTATGTCATGTCTGTATATTATAACAAAAAATACAATAAAATTCAAATTTTCAATAATTTACAATGTGTAAAGTGTTTTTTTTCACATTTTAAAATGCAATCGTTTGCGGTTATATTTTCTATGGGGTGCGCTTGTTAAAAAAATTAGAAATGAGGAATCGTTACTTTTTTTGGGGAAAATTATGTGTTTTTTAGCAAACGCCCTCCATAGAAAAAATCGTTAGTGCAGCATCATTGTTCACATTATAATTGAAATGGGAACAATATTGTTGCACTAATAAATCTAAAAAAGAACAAAAAAAACTTTTTTTTATTTTTTTTAAATTCTTTTTTTAAATTTATTTTATTATTTTAATTTTTGTTTTTTACATTTTACATGGTCATGTTTGGTATCATTGGAAAGGCCACGCTCTGGCCGTTCCAATGATAGCAATCATTAACCCCTAGCTGTCACGGATAGGGAGATAGGGGGTTCATTGTAACCCCCTATCTCCGCTATAGGTGGCAGCAAGGGGTTAATTTCAAAACTGGCGCCATCGCGCTCTGTGCGATGACGCCAGTCATTAGGGGGATATCCTGGAAGCTTGGCCGACATCCAAGATGTCGGCCAGCTCCGGGAGGGGACCGCGATACGGCGCATGTTGGCGCCATATCGTGATCCAGCCCCCTAGGGGTTAAAGACAGCCGCCGCTTGGAAGGGCAGGCTGTGCCCTTCCAGGCGGTGCCTGTCTTTAATCGCTGGCCCGCGGGGAAGGGGAGGGGGAGAGGTCCGAAGTACCTCCCCCCTCCCCTTCAGGCACCTTCCCTGCAATGGCGGGGGGGTGCCTGAAATAGACGTCATCGCGATGATGCCTATTGTGCCCGCCGGGGTCCCGGAGGCTGGGCTGACATCGATGATGTCAGCCCGCACCGGGGGGCCGAGCGATCAGCTGGAATACCGGCTGATCGCGGCTGCAAAGGGAGGATGCACTCAGCGCGTCCTCCGCAGCCAAGTACCAATGCGGTTGGACGCGCTGAGCGCGTCCACCGCATGGAAGTGGTTAACCCTTACGCTGCTGAGCCTTTTCACACCTCTGTGCTGAGCTCATTTTTACCGTTTTCGCTCATCATGTTTAAATGCGATTTGAAGCCACATTTTATTATACGACACAGACATATTATATATCGTTCTTTCCGGGAGACTCGGCAGATTCATAATATGTCATTATTATATGTATACGTTATGTCCTGTCTGCATATTAAAACAAAAAATGCAATAAAATTAGAATTTTCAATAACTTACAATGTGTAAAGTGTTTTTTTTCACATTTTAACATGCGAGCGTTTGCGGTTATATTTTCTATGGGTTGCGCTTGTTAAAAAAATTAGAAATGGGGAATCATTACTTTTTTGGGGGGGGAAATTACATGTTTTTAGCAAATGCACCCCATAGAAAAAATCGTTAGTGCAGAATCATTGCTCACATTATAATTGAAATGGGAACAATATTGCTGCACTAATAAAACAAAAAAAAACATAAAGGTTTTTTAATATTTAAAAAAGAATTTTTTCAATTTTTTCAATTTTATTTTTAATAATTTGTTTTTACATTTTACATGGTCATGTTTAGTATCATTGGAAAGGCCACGCTCTGACCATTCCAATGATAGCAAACATTAACCCCTAGCTGTCACGGATCGGGAGATAGGGGGTTCATTGGAACCCCCTATCTCCACCATAGGTGGCAGCAAGGGGTTAATTTCTAACGCGCGATGACGCCAGTCGTTAGGGGATATCCCAGAAGCTTGGCCGACATCCAAGATGTCGGCCAGCTCTGGGAGGGGACCGCGATACGGCGTATGTTAGCGCCATATCGTGATCCAGCCCCCTAGGGGTCAAAGACAGCCGCCGCTTGGAAGGGCAGGCTGTGCCTTCCAAGCGGTACCTGTCTTTAGCAGATGGGTCGCACGGATGGGGAGGGGGAGCGGCCCCCTTCCGGCACCTTCCCCGCAATGGCGGGGGGTGCCTGAAATTGACGTCATCGCGCAGGCGCGATGACGTCTATTGTGCCCGCCGGGGTCCCGGAGGCTGGGCTGACTTTGAGGGTGTCAGACCGCACCGGGGGGCTGCCGCGATCGGCCAGAATCCAGGGCGATCGCCGCTGCAAAGGGAGGACGCGCTGAGCGCGTCCTCCGCAGCGAAGTGGCCATGCGGCAGGACACGCTGAGCGCATCCGCCGCATGGAAAGGGTTAAATTGTTTATTCATTTTTCTGTAACAGCCCTTTTTATTATCATTCATTGGATCTTATATGTAAATTTCAGACATTTTCATTCTGTAGTTTCTTTGCAAACAGCGTTTCACTTTTCAAACATTCAAGCGTACTGTTTTCTTTTTCAGTCCATTCGTCTGCGTTGTCAGGTTTTTGCGGCGGCTGCTCTGAGATGTGATCGGCGGCTGCTCGGGTTTTTTCCGGCGTGTTCGGCGAGGTTAATCCAGATGTGTTTGCGGGTTTCGGTGTGCGTGTGCCAGGTTTTGCGTTGAGTATTCGTCGGGTTTGCGGCAGCTTTTCCCTGCACTACGGCGGCCCTGTGGTGCTTGCTGAATACACCGCAGGGTCGCCAAAATGGGATCGCCAAATCACACAGAATTGAAGAGAACGAAAAGTCACGTGTGGTGACTTTTCGATTCTCCTTGAATAACTCTGATTATGTTACATGTTTACAGGTCCATTCTGTATTGCGGTAAGTTAATAGGGTGCTCGAGGGATTTAAGACTGGAGGAAGATTTGATGGTGTCTGGGAGGTTATTCCATAGGTGCTCTGTAGGAAAATGAGGATCGAGACACTTTCTTTTTGTATTGTGTTATTGAAAGTAAGGTGCAGGTCCTGGATCGGAGGTTATAGGATGAGGGAACTGCTGGGGGAAGCATTCTATTCAGGTAGGGTGGTAGATTCCCAGAAAACCTCTTAAACACCAGGCTGGAAAGGTGAAGGGTGCGTCTAGATTCCAGCGATGGCCAGTTTAGCTCTTTTAACATGTCACAGTGGTGGGTCATGTAGTTACACTGTAGCACAAAGCGGCAGAATGAGTTATACAATGTAGTAAGTTTATGAAGGTGTGTTTGCGGGGCAGCTGCATACACTACATCTCCGTATTCAATAGCCGGCATAAGCATTTGTTGTACAATCTGCTTTCTTACCGTGGGGCACAGGCAGGATTTGTTTCTTTACAGGGCACCTAGTTTAGATGAGAGTTTTTCGATGCGGGGGCCAAAGGATAGATTTGGGTCTAACCACATACCTAGATAGTTGAGAGAAGTGACTGTGGTCAGCGAGCCATTTGATTTTGTCCGGACACATAGATGGGGATTTTGCAATTTATGTTGTTTAGGTTTTGTTCCAAAGAGCATCGTTACTGTTTTGTCAGTATTTAGAAAAAGTTTGTTATCTTCGATCCACTTTTCTACCTCTGAATTGGTCCTGCAGCACCAGGAGATTTGGTTTGCTGGTATAGATTAAGGTGCCGTCTGTGTACAAGTGTACAGTTGAGACTTTGCAGACATTGGGCAGATAAGTTATGAATATCGTGAATAGCAGGGGGCCGAGTATCGAGCCCTGGGGTACTCCGCACGTGACTGGGAGGGGGAGAGAGGAGCTGACAGAGATGGACACATATTGCGATCAATCGGATACATATGATTGAAACCAGGTTAGCGTGCGATCACCAATACCGTAGTTTTTTAGTTTTTGTATTAGGGTGCCATGGTCTATTGTGTCAAAGGCCTTGGCAAAATCAAGGAAGATGGCTCCAGTTAGGTTTCCTTGTTCCATGCCAGCTTGGATATCGTTGCAAACTTTTAAAAGGGCGGTTGTAGTTGAATGATTTGGACGAAAGCCGGATTGATCTGGGGTTAAATAGTGTCACGGTCCACCCCGGGTGCCTGCTGTTGTACCTGTCTTGCACACCTGGATCTAAGAACTTTGCCCTGGATCTCTTTCTTGGATTCCATTCCAGGTTTTGCCAAGGCTCAGCACCTTGACCAGGCTCATGGAGATCCAGCCTGGGTCTTCCTTTTCTAGCCCTGGACTTCCAGCTGAGGTCCATCCATGATTAAGCCTCCATAAAAGGCAGAGAGACCGGGCCAGCAGTGGTTCTGCATTGTGCTCCCTGACTGAGGTCATCTGGATGTGTGCGCTCCTGCTCCTGCTCCTGCTCCTGCTCCTGCTCCTGCTCCTGCTCCTGCTCCTGCTCCTGCTCCTGCTCCTGCTCCTGCTCCTGCTCGTAGCCCACTATCCCCTGTGTATGGAGACCTGCCTGTGGATTGCAAGTGTTTACCACTGTCTCTGACCTTTTGATCTCAAGGTACTACTGTCCGCTATCTGGATTTATTCCTGCTGGACCCTGTCTGCAGCCTGGGACTGCATATTCCACTATCCTGACTCTCCATCCAAGACCACTTCCTGGACTGTAAATACTATGTGCTGAACTCTTGCATATGGACAGTAACCCTGTCATTGCCTGTGCTGTCCAGTATTGCATTTCTTTATTCTTTCAAGTGCCTGCTGCCAAGGCCTATTTAAGTTTCAATAAACTTATTCATTGCGTGATTCCTGTCTGGCCTCCCCTCTGTGTCGCCGCCTGCTGGGCTCTCACCAGAACCCCACACGCCACGTGACAAATAGTTTGAAGATTGATAATAATCACGTAATTGTGTGTACCCACATTATTCAAAAAATTTTGACAAACAGGGAGCAATGATCTCGGACGGTAGTTGGATACCAAAGTATTGTCTCCACTTTCATGGATAGGTACCACTCTCGCAGTCTTCCAGAGTTTGGGTATGTATTAAAGCAGGATTAGTTTGCCCCCTGTGGAGAAAAAAAATTCAGTATCTTATCTCTGTCCAGTCACCTTGGAGAGAGCTAAAACAAGCTATAAATAGCAGCCAAAATCCTCACTGAAACAAAAAAGTTCAAACACATTACTTTTGCATTACAACAGCCAAGGAGAGCTCTGGGGTCACTCACTTCTATAGAGGGAGAAGATTCAGGGTGTTATAATGAATGAAAATCCCTGTACAGTACAGATACAAGGTGTTACTGTAATTTCCATATACAGGCATTATGCCACATACAGATATTAATTTTATATTTTGTTGGTATTTTTTGGAATCTACATTGCTAATAATCTCATTATAATCAATACAAATCCCTATAAGCAGGAGATCTCACCATTTTTATTATTATTTATCACAGTTACAGTATTTGACTGAAAGGCCATTCCTGCCTGTATGCTGACGATGCAGATCCTGTGACATTGTGTGAGGTAAGGGACACAATCTAGAGTTCAGAATCTTTCATTTCAACAATATTTCTGTAACGGATAAATTAATACTTGAAAAATTAAAAATGAGCAAATTTTACATTATTTAAAAAAAATTTAACTACCTCAGAACAATAATTTCGGTGAAAAATTTCTATTTTACCCTATATTTAATTTCCAACTTTGAGTCCTGTGTTTCAAAAAAAATGTTATGATAAAACTTTTTTCAACAAAAATCACTTTACAGAAATATTGATGAAATGTAAGATTCTGAGCTCTAGATGGTGTCTCTTATCTTACACAATTTCAAACAGGGTCTGCATTATTATCATACAGGCAGAAGATACCTTTGTGTTAGATACAGAAACTGTGATAAAGCGAGACAATAAAAACGGTCAGATCTCCTGCTTATGGGGATTTGTAGTGATCATAATGAGATTATTAGCAATGCAGCTTCCAAAGAATACCAATAGAATATAAAAATAATACCTGTATGTGGCATAATGCCTGTGTATGGATATTATAGTAACACTCTGTATCTGTACTGTACAGGGATTTTCAGTCATTAGAGTCCACTGAATCTTATCCCTGTACAACAGTGAGTGACCCCAGAGCTCTCCCTGTATTCTGCTCTCTCAGTGGCTGCTGTAAAGCAACAGTAATTTGTTTGAACATTTTATTACAGTGAGGTTTTGGGGCTGCTATAAGCAGACTGTATAATCTCTCTGCAGGGTGCCTGGAGAGAGATAAAACAGAGGAATTTGATTCTCCAGAGGGCACACTAATTAGGTTTTAAAAAGGTAAATAAATTGGGTTTTGATATACTAATGAGCGCTTATCAATGCAAAATCAAGATAACCAACTCCACTTTGAGAGTGAAGGGGTTAATAATACAAATTACCTATGTATTTTTAAATTAACTTTGAAGGATATAAATATATATATATCCTTATATTTATGTCACTTGATCTTTACAGGGTTATTCAGAGAAAGGTGAAAACCAGGAGAACTGGCAGGAGAAAAGAACAATCTAGCCCAAATAGGTGATTTGGAAAGTGAGATAAATGGGAGAATTTTTCTGGTTTGGCTATTTTGACCTAGAATTTTTACTTCTCCAGTCATTGTCCTGCTTTTCACCTCTCTGAATAGACCTGCTAGTGTTTGTTTTTGTAGTAGTGTATGAATCTATCAGGGTTATTCAAAGAGAATCAAAGTCACTGCACGTTCGGTGATATTTCGTTCTCTTCAATTCGGTGCGATTTGGCGTTCTCATTTTGGTGACCCTGCGGTGTATTCAGCAAGCACCACAAGGCCGCCGTAGTGCAGGGAAAAGCTGCAAAACCCGGCGAATGCACACCAAAACCCGCAAAAACATCTGGATTAACCCCGCCGAACACGCCTGAGAAACCCGAGCAGGAGCCAATCACAGCGCAGAGCAGCCGCCAGAAAAACCCGACACTGCAGACGAAGGAGGTGGAAAAAAAACCAGTACGCTTGAGTGTTTGAAAAGTGAAACGCTGTTTGCAAAGAAACTACAGAACGAAAATGTCTGAAATTTACATATAAAATCCAATGAATGATAATAAAAAGGTCTGTTACAGAAAAAAACCCCGGAAAAATAATGTTGACAAACAAAATCCCAAAAAATGCCTAAAAGATCCCAAAAAATCTATAACTAAAGAGACTTTTTATTGCAGAATATTATTAACAACGGTTTATTAGATATTGGATTAACACGGGAATATTTTTAACATTGAAGCCTATGGGATTTTCCTGAATAAACCTGTCGAATGAAACCACCGCACAGCAGGGCAATTCGGCAACTTTTCACTGCTGGTTTTTGTCTTCTCTATGGGGATTTTACTGCCCTCGAACAGGCACCGAACAGGCACCGTATGTGCAGGCAATTCGCCAACATTTGACGAACTGCCTGCTCTCTGAATAGCCGAATGGCCAGGAAAGGTAACTGTATGCTGAATTTCAGCATTCGGTTACCTTTCAGCCACAATTCGGAGCTCTTTGAATAACCCTGCATATCTAATCTATCCAAAGCACATGCAATAGTAAACAACAACCATTAGATGGAGACAATATCAAGTTAATGTTATGTTGCAAAGCACTATATTTTAATACATATATTACAGAGCTGGAGAAAGTGCAGAGGCGAGCTACAAAGCTAAAAAAAAAAAAAAATTGGACGATTTTAATTATGTAGAGAACTAAACAATTTGCACTTGTTTCACTTTAAAAAAGGCATATAAGAGGCAATATGATTGCATTGTTCAAATACCAATATAAAGAGTAGGGATGAGCTGTTCGGTTCGATCAGTTCGGAGTTCGACTCGAACATTGGCAGTTCGAAAGTTTGCGAACTTCGAACTTTTTGGCGTGCTCGGTTCGAGTTCGAAAAAAAAAAAAATTTGAAAAAAGTATAAAAAATACTAAAAAATCTAGAAATAAAGAGACTCTTTACTGCAGAATATTATTAACAATGGTTTATTAGATATTGAATTAAAAAACTACCTAATGTCTAGGTGCAAAGATTCTCACCTCTAAATGACCTGTGCTCTCAAACGACGTAAACAACAGGTGTTTAATTAGTGTTTGGAAATAACATGTGCTTCTAATTAGCAATTAGAATTTGATACATTGCCTGCAGACTGGGTGGGGGCTCCTGCACATGTATGAACAAACACTGTGCTTGTTTTGAATTCTAAAAAGTGTTCATTTCTACTACATGTTCCTCTGATATGCTGTTTAACCCCTTAAGGACCAGGGCTCTGTAAAGCCAATCATTAATGATGTAGATGCTACGTCATTTGTCATCAAGGGCTTAATAAAATCTTTATCACACTCCTTAGATTTAAACGTTATATTCCAGTATTTGTATGTCATGTACCTCTCCCGAAGGGCCCATATGAGCATACAATTATTATTGTATTAGAAATGTCTATCATACAGCGTACAAGCTGAGTCCCTAGAGCAGGGATCTCAAACTCTGGCCCCCTGATGTTTCTGAACTACAGCTCCCATGATTCCCTAGCCATCTAATGCATTCAAAGAATTCTGGGACTTGTAGGCAAAAACATCTGGGGGGCCGTGAGTTTGAGATCCCTGCCCTAGAGTCTCTGACTATCCATTGTCATATATACCTTGCTTTATACATATAATACATTCCCTCATCTAACAGAATAGTAGCCAGTACCCGTGCATTTTAACCCCTTATGGGTGGGTAGGTGTCGTGTGTGGGTCTCTGATGGCGATATTTGTATACATCCTAAAAATCCGCCACATCACGGGCAGGTTATGGGGACCTCCTAGGCACGATATTTGAAGGAATTTTTCATTTTTAACCCTTATTTTATGGAAAACTCACTGTTCCTTTCATAACGTCTTTTTTTAAACTTTTTGTCCTTGTTGCCTGTCCCCCAGGGCACTACCCGGACCCCCATACACCTTTTATGGCAAATATCTTGCATATATGCCCTCTTGGAGGGCACTCTAAAAATTGAACTTTTGAGTCCCATTGACTTGCATTGAGTTCGGTTCGAGTTCGAACTTTTGAAATTGTTCGAGTTCGAATGCGAACCGAACACGGGGGTGTTCGGCTCATCCCTAATAAAGAGCTCTCTTGTGACCTGTCTGTTAACAGGAATTCACAAGGGACACAAAGCCATTGAATTACAGGGTTATTGAGCGAAGCACTTGCCCAGCTGGTGGATCACATCATCATCATCGTGCATAGAGAGTCCCTTAAAAATAAATATTGATGTACACACGTATTTTTTGGGATTATGGGTGCAGGTGTTTACTGATATGCTCATATAAATGTTTGTGGGTTGTTTTATTCCCTCGTTTTTATTGCAATAAAGCTGGTAAACACCTCGAGGCATATAGGGATAGTTAGGTCTGGCAGTAGGGAAGTGAGAAACCTGGGGAGGATGGAGTCTGTAAAATGAGAGGCCGATAAAGAGTAGAAAAAGAAAAACAGCTAAAGTCTGGGAATACCAGGAAGAGATGATGATTTTACGTACCATAATTAGGCCCCTATTACATTCTTTGCGCAATTTCGTTTGCGCAGCGCAAATTTTTTTGCACGCATCGTCCGGCTCTATCGCGCCAGACTTAACGGAGTATTCCGATCCGAACGCATTTTCTCATCCGTCCGAAAATAACGTTCGTAAAAATGATGCGCAAAACAAAAAGTAATATGCGTGCAGTAACGTAGCGCACGTAAATCAGTGTGCGGACTGTTTTTTTCCGTGGGATTCAGCAAATCAGAATTAAGAACCTTAATTGACATCAATTTACCTTAATTGACTCGCTTAAGTTTTTGCGCCTGTCAAAGTAAATCTGAGTATACATGCTGCAGCAATAAAAAAAACACGCACAAATTCACAATTTTATTGTTTGGGTATGTGTAGAATGTGTAACTATACTTTGCTGGGTGTTTTTTTTTGGATTTGGTTTCGGCCAGAACGTTCAGATTTGCCGTTAACACCAGCTTTTCAAAGACGTTAAAATTATGCGCGCAGACGTCGTTCGTAAAAAGATGCGAATCGATTGGAATACCATCCGCGTACCAGCGCACAAGCGAATTTGCGCTCACAATGTTAAGTATAGGACGCGCACAGTTCATCACGCTCGCGCAGGTCCATCCGCGTTAAACGATAACGCGCATCGTTTGCGCGAATGTTGTAATACGACGTTCTGCGCAAAGGGTTTTGCCACTCGCGGAAATGCGCATTTGTGCGCGCATACGAAAATGCGCGAGGAATGTAATAGGGGCCTTAGTGTGTAAGTTGTGTTTATTTGTTTCTGTTTTATAAATAAATATTGTTAATAAATATTAAAATAAAAATATTTCAAATACACTAAAATAACTATTGAGATAAATGTATACTAAAATACATTTAAATATTAAAGGCCCTATTACATTCTTCACGGAAAAACGCACGCGCAACGCGTGAACTTTTGCATGAAGCAGTAAACATTAACGCGCGTAAATTAACGGTGGTATTACAATCCGCGCGCATTTTTTCATCCGTCAAAAAAATAACGCGCGTAAAACCGACGTGCAAAAATGAGCGTATCAACGTTGCACGCAGAAATCGGTGTGCGGACTCTTCTTTCACGCGTTTGAGCCAATCAGAATTAAGAACCACAATTGTCTCCCGTTTGATTTTGACAGGTGCAAAAACCCATCTGTGTATATATGCTGCAGCAATAATAAAAACACGCACAACTTCTCCATTTTATTGGTTTGGTATGTGTAGAATGTGTAACTATACCGTGCTGTATTTTTATTTTTTGGCTGGTGTATTTGGTTTCGGCCAGAACGTTCAGATTTGCCGTTACCACCAGCTTTTAGGAGTCGTTAAAATGATGCGTGCAAACGCTGTGCGTTAAAAACTGCGCATAGATTGTAATACCATCCGCGTACCAGCGCACAAACGCATTCGCGCTCACAATGTTAAGTATAGGATGTGCGCAGTACAGTACGCTCGCAAAGGGTTTGCGCAGGTCCACCCGTGTTAGACAATTACGCGTGTTTGTTGCGATGACTTTGTAATACGACATTCTGCGCAAAGGGTTTTGCCCCTCGCGTTAATGCGTTTTTGCACACGCATTAACGTTTGCGTGGAGATTGTAATAAGGCCCTAAATATACTAAAATTTAGTAAAATATATTATAATAAAAAAAAGTATATACATGGCGCCCCCCTTTCCTTTTTTATGTTTTTTGAAGGGACCATGGAGGGGGTCAAATCCATGGTGGTCCAGTTGCTACGATAGGAAGTATCCCTGGTGGTCCAGTAAGGTGCTGCAATGCACATTGCTCTTACCCATAACCTGCACCATCAGGGTTCTCACACACCAAGGGATAAGAAATTGGAGCCCGGCAGTTCTCCTAATGCAATGTGGCCAGCTGGGCCCTTTCAACTGGTGCCTATGGCAGAGAGTCACACTTGCCATACCCTAATTACGCCAATGCATGCAGTATTGGATTGTAGGGCCTGTCTCTTCCCTTGATGAGAAATCTCACCTGCTCTTTTCTCGGTTCCAGAGCTGGGCAGTGCCGTGTTTTCCCTTTATTGCCGGAACTTGCTCAGGGCTATTGGCCCTCAGTGTTGATGTTAGCGCACTGACAGGCAGAGGTACAGAGTGATCGGGGGCTGTCCTGTAGAATGGCACTCGGCTCAGAGCTGTCACTCCCTATGCGGCATGCCATCAGAAGTGACGGACAGCTAAACTTTAACAGGGAGTCCATTTTTATATAATTATTCAAATACATGTATCAGCAAAAATAAGAAGCTGAAAAATAATTTAAAGAAAGAGAACCTGTCAAATGAATCCACTTTACAATGGGCATGACAGGTGCAATTTAAGGCTAAGGTCAGACGAACGCAGTATTAGCGTGCGTTTAGACGCACTTAATCACGGCCGTGCTAGCAGCAAATGACGTCCAATGCTGGGTAGCATATGAAGAATGGCCGCACGAAAGTGTGGCCGCTCCACGCAAGCTGCAAACAAACGCATTTTTTCGAGAGCGTGAAACCGCTAGTACTGACGTACAGAGTGCACTGCGTCCGCTAGCGGCGTGTGTGCGTGATTAGGAGACGTCAGACGCTGCTAATGTCCGGCCAAAATAACGTCCAGACGCAAAAAGCGTTTTATTGATGATCCGTACAAAATCACAGACGATGAATGCGCATCGTATGACCGCTATCGCGTATTCCGTGAAAAAATACGTCCATTTGTTCGAACGCACTTTTTCACGGACAACGCGAAAAAATGCGTTAGTCTGACCCTAGCCTTAGCTGTGTATGTCTAACGAATTAAACACATCTTTACACCTCAACAGAATTCTTCTTTTTTAACTTATAAATCGCTTGACTGGAAAAACATATCATATTCGAGGCATTTGTAGCCTAGTTTACAGTCACAACTCTAATAATACTTATGAAACTAAACATATTTCGTGCATTTTCTTTGTACTTGCCATTGACATTTAAAAATTGTCACATAACTATCTTTAGTTAACCACCGTAGCACTCTACATATTTCTCATAAGTATAGATGTTTGTAGGTACCCGAGCTCCCTGCCAGCGATGTCATGAATTAGAAATAATTATACGTAGCCTCTTTGCAAGATAACCTTTTCAAATTCATACTGTATAGATGCATTCTTGGTTAACCACAATCTTTTAGTTAAAAAAATGAAGTAAAACAAATTATTTTTGCAGCATTTCATTCTTCAAGTGCAAGCCCCCAAATGGTATTTCCTAGATCCTGTAAAACGATCCGCGTTTAAGTTTCTTTAAACTATCTACAGTAGAAAACACATTGATTAAAGGAGCATTTCAGGTTGGAAATGACCTCTCCTGTCCATTCCAACTATCGTAACGTGTGATCTTAGTTATGTGTTTAAAAAATGGTTTGGGGCTGCTTTGCTGCCTCAGGGCCTGGACGGATTGTTGTCATTGATGGAAAAATGAATTCCAGAGTTTATCAAGACATTTTTCAGGAAAACGGAAGACCATCTGTCCGCCAACTGAACCTCCACAGAGGATGGGTGATGCAACAGGACAATGACCCAAAGCATACAAGTAATTCAACAAAAGAATGGCTTCAACAAAACAAAATGACTGGGCCACTCCAGAAGGCGTAGAGTCCTGACCTCAACCCGATTGAAATGCTGTGGCATGACCTTAAGAGAGCGATTCACACCAGACATCCCAAGAATATTGCTATACTGAAAAAGTTTTGTGAAGAGGAGTGGTCCAAAATTACTCCAGATCATTGTGCAGGTCTGATCTGCAACTACAGGAAACGTTTGGTTGAGGTTATTGCTGCCAAAGGAGGGTCAACCAGTTATTAAATCCAAAGGTTCACATACTTGTTCCACCCTGCACTGTGAATGTTTACATGTTCTGTTCAATAAACACATGAAAACATATAATGTTTGTGTTGTATTATTTTAAGCAGACTGTGTATTTCAAATTGTTGTGACTTACATGAAGATCAGAGCACATTTTATGACCAATTCATGCAAAACTCCACGTAATCCCAAAGGGTTCACATACTTTTTCTTGCCACTGTACACTTTAGCCAGTTGAGCTTACTCTCTGGGCTCATATGCTGATACTATTAATCTCTTTTAGTTACACGTGTTTTGGTTTATTGCACAGGTATTACTTTATCATTTGTTCTGCACAAAACATTCAAAACTTGGTGAGGGCCAATAGATTATTAGTAGATGCTAAAAAAAAAAGGCCTGATCACAACTTGGACTTTAAAGGCAAGACGAAAATGGAAAACGTTTGCGTTTTCCATTTGCGTCTTGACTTTAACGTCCGTATTACCCCCGAGCATCTTTGCCAGCAGTTCGACTTGTAATACTTTCAAGCCGCAGTATGACAACACCAGCAGAACTGAGCATCGTGCTGTCCATCTGCTCCAGGAGTCCATCTGCTCCAGGAGTCCATAGGACTCCATGGAGACGGAGGAGGTCTCAGAGCTCTTGCGAGTGATATCTGGCAGGGTGGTGGAGGGATATGCGGAGGACACTGGGAACTATTTTTCCCAGTATTCCTCTGCCTGAGGAGTGGATCACATCACTTTCACCACCGAGGGAGCTGAGGTGAGTATGGGATTTGTTTGCTGGGTTTAGAGTTGCATGTTATGTGATTGTGCTGAAACGCAATCACTTAACACCAAGGTCTGAAAAACCTCATTCAAACCTGAATAACATGAGACACAGATGAAGAACATGATGGTTGGAATAGCTCGTTCTCCTTCTGCTGGGGCCACATTAGCATCTCTCATACAAAGTATAGGAGAATTTAATGTACAGTAACATCATGCAACATCCGAGACACAAGCTCAGTCGGCGTCTTGGATGGAATAGTATGGGTAAAACATAAGCACAGTGCTCAAGCCATTATGCTGTACGCCTTGAGCTCTGTGCTTAACGCCCAGCTTGTGATGAGTAGGGATGAGCTGTTCAGTTCAGACGGTTCGGAGTTCGACCCGAACTTAGCCTGTTCGATTAGATCGCGAACACCGAACATTTCCGGGTGTTCACCGCATGTTCGACCACAATGGACCACAATGTATTTTCCCACTTGCCTGAAGCTCGTAATTGGCTACAGCCTTGCACCTGACCACAGGTCTGGTGCAAGACAGGTTCAACACTATGCCAATCACAGCTCAGAGTCCTGATTGGGCAAATTTTGCCCAATCATGGGCTCACAGAGCTAAGTCCCGCAGCACACTATATAACGTTTCCACGCGCCGATTCTGCACGCATTTCAGAGGAGGTTTCAAAGGAGATAGTTGTGTGTTGTTACTGCCGGTCTGCCACACTACTGTGGGGGTCTGGGGGGTCTCATTTCTACCAAATATCAGGGAATTTAGGTGATGTGTGTCTTGTCACTGTGCCAGCAAGTTTTTTTGGGGTTTACAACTTTCTTTAAAACATTTGTGAATTGAGGTGATCTTCTGGGTCTTATTATTATTATTATTATTCTTTATTTATAAAGCGCCAGCATATTCCGCAGCGCTATACAATAAGCACAGTATAGACAGGGTTACAATACATTGAACAACATTTGACAAACAGTACAGGAGGAGATGAGGGCCCTATTCCCGTAGGAACTCACAATCTAGGAGGGTTGGGGTTGGAAACAGGAGGAGAGGACTGTAAGGTGAGAGTGATTGATGGTTGTGTCAGTGAGTTGGGTGGTAGGCTTCCCTAAATAGGAACGTTTTAAGGGAGCGTTTGAAGGAAGAGAAGTTAGGGGAAAGTCTGACAGTACGAGGGAGAGCGTTCCAGAGAGTGGGGGCTGCGCGTGAGAAATCCTGCAGTCTATCATGGGAAGAGGTGATGCGGGGAGAAGCTAGGCGCAGGTCACTGTTTGACCTTAGGGAGCGGGCTGGGGTGTATTTGGTGATTAGTGAGGACAGGTAGTGGGGAGCTGAGTTAGTGACTTGTCACTGTGCCAGCAAATCTTTTTGGGGCTCACTAATTTCTTTAAAACATTTGTGAATTGAGGTGATCTGTGTCTTGTCACACAACCAGTACCATGCATTATTTTGGGGCTCACTAATTTCTTTAAAACATTTGTGAATTGAGGTGATCTGTCTCTTGTCACACAGCCAGTACCACGCAGTATTTTGGGGCTCACTAATTTCTTTAAAACATTTGTGAATTGAGGTGATCTGTGTCTTGTCACACAACCAGTACCACGCAGTATTTTGGGGCTCACTAATTTCTTTAAAACATTTGTGAATTGAGGTGATCTGTCTCTTGTCACTGGCTGCCAGCTATCAGTGTGTCTCACTGAGTTATACCAGAGTTCTTTTAAATCTTTATACCAGAGTTGAATCAGAGTTCTATATATCAATCACCATGTCTGAAAGAACAAAAAGGACAGGCAGACGCTCCCAGACACAGATAAGAGGGCAAGCAGCCCCTGTGTCGGGAGGCTGTGCCTCTGGACGTGGTGCATCCTCTGCAGGGGCACGCTTGTCCTTTCTAACTGGTGCTGGCCGTCTTAAGCAGCAGCAACATACAGAGGACTTGATGGATTGGCTAACCAGGCCATCCTCATCCTCCGAGTCCACCTGCCAGCCAGGCTTCTAGTGCTTTACAGTCCACCTCAGCTGCCAAAGCATCTAATGCAGCCTCCATGTCCACAGCTACTCCTGCCGTAGCCTCGCTATCACACACGGAGGAGTCAGCTGAATTGTTTGACTACAATGAGAGTGACATGCTGCTTGAGGATGCGCATCAAGTACAGTGCTCTGATTCAATCTCTGAGGTTGAGGAAGGGAGTATAATCAACCTAGAGGAAGGGGGTGCCAGTGATGACACACAAATAACTGGCACTCATGTTGCCCCAGCAGCTGCAGCATACTGCCAAGTTGGCTCCAGTGACGAGGAGATAGGGGGTGATGATGACAATGATGATGAGGTCACTGACTCCACCTGGGTGCCTGATCGAACAGAGGAATTAAGTGAGGAAGAGGGGGAGGAGGAGGCACAGCAAACACGAGGCACAACATCCTCTGTGACCAACCGTAGCACTAGCCAGTCCAAGGCATCACATGTCAGAGCTGCTCCGGTGCAGAGCGCTGTTGTCTCAAAGAACACACGCAGGAACTCTGTTGTCTGGGAGTTCTTTAAGAGATGTGCAGTAGAGCACAGCATTGCTATTTGTAATCTATGTCAGATGAGGCTTAAGCGTGGGAAAGATACTGGACACTTGGGTACCACGTGCTTGAGACGACATATGAACAACTGCCACACATCCCGTTGGTGCAAAACTTTGCGTAGGTCCTCCTCCTCCTCCTCCTCCTCATCTGTCTCTACCCCCACTGTATGTCCTGCCATGTCATTGCCTACAACCTCCACTGACAGGGATGATGCTACAGTAATGGATGTACCAGCTCCTTCCTCACAATGTGACATCATCCCAGCAGCTGAAGATTTACACAGTCAGATTACGTTGCCGCAGCTGCTGCAGCGAAAGAAAAAATATAGTCCCAACCATCCCCAAGCACAGCGTCTAAATGCCAGCTTAGCAAAATTGCTCGCATTGCAGCTGCTGCCTTTCCAGCTGGTGGACTCTGCTGCCTTCCGTGAATTTGCTGAATGTGCTGTACCACAGTGGCAGGTTCCAAAACGCCATTACTTTTCACGCAAGGCCATTCCAGCACTATACCAGCACGTGGAAGACAATGTTATCCAGTCATTGGGAAAGGCAGTCAGCAGCAAGGTGCATGTCACTTTAGACACGTGGTCCAGCAAGCATGGACAGGGTCGTTACATTTCCTTCACGGCACACTGGGTAACTCTGATCGCAGCTGGGCTGGGAGGGATCCAAGACGGGGCTCTGTGCTGGAGCTTGTTCATCCACCACGCCTCCAGAAAGCTGCTTGTATGAGGTCTGTCTGCACCACCACCTCTCCCTCTTCCTCCTCCTCCTCCTTCTCTGTCTCTGGTGAAGTGGCAGTTAAACCGATGCCTGACAGGGTCTACGCAATGGCTCAAACAAAAAGATGCCATACTGTGCTTGAGCTGGTTTGTTTAGGGGACAGGAGCCACACCGGGCCAGAAATTCTGTCAGCTCTGCAGGGGCAGGTGCAGGGATGGTTAACACCATGCCAGCTTGAGCTGGGAATGATCGTCTGCGATAATGGCAGCAACCTTCTCTCCGCCCTACGCAAGGGTAAATTGACACATGTACCATGCCTAGCACATGTCCTAAATCTGGTGGTACAGCGTTTCCTAACCAAGTACCCAGGGCTGCCAGAGCTTCTCATCCAGGCCAGAAAAGTCTGCAGCCACTTCAGACGGTCATTCCCAGCAAGCGTTCACCTGGCAGAAATTCAAAGAGAATTCCACCTTCCCACAAACCGTCTAATCTGTGACATGCCCACCAGGTGGAACTCGACATTAGCAATGCTGCAGCGTCTGCACAAGCAGCAGAGGGCCATCAACGAGTACCTGTGTGAGTATGGCACAAGGACAGGTTCAGGTCAACTTGGTTTTTTTTCCCCCGCAGTGGCTGATGATCAAGGATTCATGCACTGTACTGTCACCATTTGAGGAGGCAACGAGGATGGTGAGCAGGGACAGTGCATGCATCAGTGACACAATTCCTTTAGTGTTCCTGCTGGAGCACACTCTGCGGGGAATTATAGATGTGGCTCTAGAGGCAGAGCAGCGGGAGGAAGAGGAGGCCTTCCCTAGCTCTCAAGGCCCCAGTCTTTCCGCAGACAGCATTCCAGCGGGTCCTACTCAGATCAGACAGGAGGAGGATGAGGAGGAGGAGGAGGCAGAATATTTAAGTAGTGGGGGCATTGATGGTGGGGATTCCTCAAGGGAGGGTTTCGTGTGCCCAGAAACACAAGGGCTAGTGCATGGCTGGGAGGAGGAAGTGCATGATACGGTCATCCTCATTGACCAGGAAGACTCGGAAGCTAATGCCACCTCCAACCTACGCTGCATGGGCTCCCTAATGATGCAAAGCCTGCTAAAGGACCCCAGGATTCGTGCTATCAAGGAGAGGGATCATTACTGGTTGGCAATCCTTCTTGATCCACGATACAAGGGGAAAGTTGCAGAGCTCATCCTGCCCGCACAGAGGGAGCAACGGATGAAAAAACTTGAGGACGCTCTAAAGCGACACTTGTGTAACACCTTTCCAGGCACTGGTAGATTACCAAGTGATGACACACGTGCTTCTGAGGCTGCGGGTGATCAGAGGAATAGTGGTGAAGACCAGGGCCGCTTGACTGACGCATTTTTTAATTTTTTTAGTCCTCGACGCCCAGGGACGTCAAATGTAGGCACCCATTGCCAGCGTCTTCACCGTATGGTGCAGGACTACCTAGGGGCAAGGGCAGACCTGGATACCTCTCCAGCAGATGATCCACTGGCTTACTGGGTGTTGAGATTGGATCACTGGCCAGAATTTAGCCAATATGCTATGCAGCTACTAGGTTGCCCTTCATCTAGCGTGCTTTCCGAAAGGACTTTCAGTGCTGCTGGAGGTTTTGTCACAGACAAAAGAGTGCGACTGTCCACCGACTCTGTAGACCGGCTGACATTTATAAAAATGAATCAGTCCTGGATCAGCAGTTATCAATCCCCTGATGCTAACGTAACGGAATAGATCGGGGATGTCTTCTGCATGCACAAAACCTCCAGCACTGAACTCTTCCACAATACCACAAAAGGGTTACGGTGTGAATGCACTAGCTGCCATGAAAGGCGCAATATTTGGCTGCACTGATGCCTGTGCCAGATTTATATTATTTTCATTTTTTGAACAGCAGGGTCCAACCCTGCACTCTTCCACAATACCACAGAGGGGTTACTGTATGATGATACTTGCTAGCCTGGCACCAAAGGCACAATATCTGGGTGCACTGACGCCTTTACCAGAATCATATCTTTTCAATATAGGACCACATAGTCCACCCCTGCACTCTTCCACAATACCACAGAGGGGTTACTGTATGATGATACTTGCTGGCCTGGCACGAAAGGCACACTATCTGGGTGCACTGATGCCATTACCAGATAAAAAGCTTTTCAATATAGGACCACATGGTCCACCCCAGCACTCTTCCACAATACCACAGAGGGGTTACTGTATGATGATACTTGCTGGCCTGGCACCAAAGGCAGAATATCTGGGTGCACTGACGCCTTGACTAGAATCATATCTTTTCAATATAGGACCACATGGTCCACCACTGCACTCTTCCACAATACCACAGAGGGTTTACTGTATGATAGTACTTGCAGGCCTGGCACCAAAAGCACAATATTTGGGTGCACTGCCACTGACGCCTGTATCAGATTCATATCCTCAGAGGGGTTACGGTGTGATGGCACTGTTGGGGACGCTAAAGGACCAATTTTGAAGCTCCTATTGTTACTTTCATCCAGAGCCTGCATAAGTTTCACAATAATTTAGCCAAAAAAATCAGTAAACTTTTCCTGCGTGTATGAAAATGTCTCCTCTTTTCATACAGACTGCCGCCCCAAGTAGTTGTTTATGGATAGATTAAAGGAAAAGCATTTACCATCATTTGAAGCGTCATTTTTGTGTTTTTAAGTGTTTCTATACATCCACATCCTAGAAATCCATCATTTCACGGGCAGGTTATGGGGACGTCCTAGGCACATTTGGGGATATTTGAAGGAATTTTTCGTTTTTATTTTTAACCCTTATTTCATGGAAAACTCACTGTCCCTTTTAAAAACATTTTTTTTTTACTTTTTGACCTTGATTCCTGTCCCCCAGGGCACTACCTGGACCCCCATACACCTTTTATGGCAAATATCTAGCATATATGCCATCTTGGAGGGCACTCTAAAAACCGAATTTTCAGCCCTATTGACTTGCATTGAGTTTGAGTTCGGGTTCGGAACCGAACATTTGGGAAGTTCGGGTTCGGCCCCGAACCGAACTCGGGGGGTGTTCGGCTCATCCCTAGTGATGAGGCCCGATATATGACTTCCAGCAGGGCAGTGGATATAAGCTGGCACAAGTTAACTCTACCAGGGTTATTCAGAGAAAGGTGAAAACTGGCAGGAGAAGAGAACAATCTAGATTAAATAGCCGATTTGTAAAGTTAGATACATGTGAGAATTTTTCTGGTTTGACTATTTTGACCTAGAATATTCACTTCTCCAGTCATTCTCCTGAGTTTCACCTTTCTTTGAATAGACCTGTACGTGTTTTGAGCTGCCTGAAGTAGGAAAACAAAGTTGAACTCCACTTTTGGAACATCACCAAAAATTTATTAAGGGGAGACAATAGGTTGAAGTTAGAAGTGATCTCGCAATACAGGTAAATAGATTGTGGAGTTTTAAGATTGGGGTTAGGTCTAGTTGTCATTTGAATCATTCGATTTTTGGATTAGCAAAATACTCAAATTAAGGGTACTTTGGCCTATCAAAATCTATGGCTTGGGTTTGCCATAAAGCTAAACTCCCTAACACAAAGTCAACCTAATTTACAGTGTCAAGTAGGACTGATCAACCCCATGCTTTAAAGGTGCCTGTTATTATAATGTTGCCATATACAGTTACATAATTTTACATTCTACACTACAATATTTTAAAGTAATCCTGTCACACATAATATTTAAAGCTTGATACACTGATCCAAGAATAGTCCTCAGCAGCACGTGTAATTTCATAGGTTCATAATTCATAAATTCAAACACAGCTGCAAATTTTTGAGGTTATAGGGCTAATCTAGGAAGGAGCCCATTTAAATTTCAAATATAGCATTTTGTCTTCCTTACACCACTTTTAGGGCAATATATTACAAAGCTGGTGCTAACTTAACCAGAGCTGTTGTAAACGTAGCAACTCCATAGACAATAATGGCTCTGGTAAGTTTACAACAACTCTGGTTAAGTTAGCACCAACTATGTAAAATAGCCTTTAGTGGGTACTAACCACCGCATCCTGGGATTGCCCCACAACACTTGCAGTTTTGTAGATGTTCCAACCCAGTCATCTAGCCATCACTATTTGGCTTTGTCAAAGTCACTCAGATCGTTTCGCTTGCCAATATTCATGCTTCCAACATATGAAATTCATGAAGTAACTGGTCACTTGCTGTCTAATATATCCCACCCCTTCACAGGCACCATTGTAATAATATAATGTTATTCGCCTCACCTGCATTAGTTTTAATGTTGTGGCTAATCAGTGTATTTCTCATTGGATGCATGGGTTCTCACCTGGAGTCAAAGTCAGAGATGACAACACCTGTGACCTTTATGGAAACTGGATCTCAGTTTGTCTCTCTGCACTGGGTTGGGGTATTCTAGACCAGTGTTTCACAAACCTCTCCTCGGGACCCCCAACCAGGCCAGGTTTGCAGATCACCTTGTGGAAATGCAGACTGAATCCCGCAATCACTGAGCGGCAAATCATATCACCTGTGCTGTGCTTCAGATATCTCGCAAACCTGACCTGGTTGGGGGTCCCGAGGACAGGTTTGAGAAACATTTTTCTAGACAATGCTAGTTCTGTCTGTTGACCTAGTTTCTCTTTAGAACCCAAGGTGAGGTTAACGGAAGATCCTGTAGACAGCTATTAACACAAAACTAGACTCATTTGCAGAACTGACCTCTGTATAGTGAACATAATACGCTCAATAAACACTCTTTAAAAAACCCTGATATACTTATCTAACCTTTAGACCTAGAGTAAGAAAGACACAGAGAGGTAATAGATCATAATAGAAACATACCATAATATTTATTGTTTATACATTAAAAATAATAATAAAAAAAACAATTAAAATGCTTGGTACAATACAACTATAAATATTTCAATAAGTTGAGAGCGCAATAATAATAATTATAATAATATAAATAATTAGACAATATTCGATCACTGTTAAGTGAAAATGGGGTGTTATGCAATATATTCGATGTTGGCATGACAAGTAATTGATCATCAATAACAGTCGTGCTGATTACACATTTTAACGGAATCGATTACAGAGAAATGTCAGTTAGATTTGACATAATAGCATGTTTTGCCTTTTTTTCTGGCTATCATTCAGTATTATTGGGTAATGCCAGATGCTTATTTTTTTTCTCATTTAGGGAACAAAGCAATAATCATGTTAAGTAACGTGGTATAACACACCCATTGATAAAATAAATATAATATTATTATAACACACTGATTGGTTTCTAATAAAACATTCGTAGGATACGAGACATTAAAGAATTAATTAACTTAAAAACAAATTTCAGAAATCATTCTGTACATGTATGTGTTCATTTGTTTACTAGGAATAAAGCTTTTTGACAATGCTCTTTGGATTTTCCATACACTGCTTAGGAACAATACCTTTTTTTTAGTTTAACCATACAAATTTAATAAATATTACAAATAACACTAAATAAATAAGTTTAACACAATACCCTGTACATTGTGTCTTCAAGTTACAGTGAGTGCAACATAGTTTTTTTCTAGAGTTTTAAATACGTTAAAGTAATCAGAGTGATCAATAGATACACTTATTTGCATCTTCTTTGTTGATAACACAATTGATCCAAAATAGAAGTGTATGAAATTCACTGATCGCTTTCAGCACCATCTTCTTGTTCTTGCCACGCTAAAAAAAAAACGCACAAAATTAAAAAAATGACACTGTGATTGTCATGTTCAGAAAACAAACAAAGGAAATACGAGGCCTAACAGTTCTCTAAAAGGGGCTTGACCCCAAACAGTAATGAACAAAAACACAAGCTGTACCGACGGTACAATGAGAACCGTGAAAAATATCAAGAAAGATGGTGCCTTATTAGTATATAGCGTATGAAAAACACACCTTTATTGCGAACAAAAAAACATAACGACTGGGCAACAAAACACAAAATAGAAAATTGAAACCACAATTTCCCACACATATGGGAATATTGCCCAATTGAGTCACATTCTACTCATCCTGACCTCTTTAGCTTTTTAAAGTGGCCAGGATGTGTAAAATCTACCCCCTTCTCCCCTTCCACCCTGCTGTCCCAATCTGGCATAAATGCTGGGTGAAGTGGAGGAGTTTCCTTCACCCCACTCATCATTACCACCAGCCAGGATTTTGAATTTCTCAAATCAGTAACTAGTGACGTCAGCACGCAGAGAGCGTGCTGACGTCACCCTGTCTGTGACAGTCTGCAATAGCGAGCTTTCTCAGAGAGGCAGGTGATAAAAGGGATCTGTGCAGGTGCACACAGATTCGATCCATAATTCTGCGCATGCACTACTGAACTTGTGCATGTAAATTGCACAAGTCTGCAACAGTATGCAGTTTGCAGTTCCTATGCAACGCAAGTTGCATTAGAAAGCATCAGTGACCGCTGGATTCCAAAACCCCTGAACTGAAGAGCAGGCGCATGTGGAGGGACAAAAGGTGATTAAAATCACATAAAATTTAAAAAAAAAAAAAAATTGGGCAGAGGCCAGTGGTGTATTTAGGTTTTATGCTGACCTTTGCCTGACTAAACTCGTGCACCCCCCCAATTTAAATTTGACACACCCCTTCCTGTCGAGGTCACACCTCTTCCTGGTTAAACTCCGCCCTTCCTCTTTATGCTCCACCATTTCCTCTTAGAGCTCCGCCTTTTCCTCTCTTGATATTAAAAGTGGATACCAAGTGCCTACTTGTATATTTTGTATACCGTTTCAAATGTTGTATCTATTGAGATAATCAAATAAAATTATGAAATGTTTAAATTCAACCATTTTTACAAAGATCAGCCATGCATGTCAAGTATACTGGATCACAGCCGCTCTAATTGGTTAAACAATAAAATCCACAGAAACTTGCACTTTGAGCGTATCACAGAGCTGCACAGCAATAAAACCCACAGAAACATGCACTGTGTATGAGCGTATCACAGAGCAACACAGCAATAAAACCCACAGAAACATGCACTGTGTATGAGCGTATCACAGAGCTGCACAGCAATAAAACCCACAGAAACATGCACTGTGTATGAGCGTATCACAGAGCTGCACAGCAATAAAACCCACAGAAACATGCACTGTGTATGAGCGTATATCAGAGCTGCACAGCTATAAAACTAATTTCATTCCAATTCATTTCATTAACCCCTACCTCTTTTCATTTCATTTAAACCCCCACTCTTTTCAATTCATAACCCCCACACATCTTTTCAATTCAATAACCCTCCCCACTCATTTCATTTCAAACCCCCCACTCTTTTCGTTTAATTTAACCCCACTCTTTTCATTTAATTTAACCCCCAACCCCCACTCTTCTCATTTAATTTATACCCCCCACTCTTTTCATTTAATTTAACCCCCACTCTTTTCATTTAATTTAACCCTCCACTTCTATTTTATTTAATTTAACCCCCCCTTGACCTGGGGGCTGGCGGCTTGGGGCTGGGGGCTGGTGCTGGGTCCTCTGTCCCGGAATCTGCAGCACACTGCTGCAGCACGGTGGAGCGCTGGGAGGAAGTGACATCATATGACCACTTCCTCCCAGCGCTGCAGCTCTGGGACAGAAACGCTCGGCGGACGGGTATTCAAGAACCGGCGGCCGCTAGCGTTTTGTCCCACAGAGCGGCGGGTCCCACGGAGTGGCAGGTCACAACCGTCCCATGGGGCGCTGGGTCCCGCTGAGCTGCGGGGCTGCCGTCCCATGGAAAGTGTCGGCCTAGGCCAAAATACACCGCTGGCAGAGGCTGTCAGCATTTACGGCCTGATTTATATGAGGGAGAAAAAGATGGAACTCTATTTTTAATTGAGTATACTTTTAAGGTCAGTCATTAGATTGCGATTTTTGAATGCAATTTGAATGCTGTCACCCAGTATCATTGCACTGAACACAGGAAACTAAATTGAAAGGAATATTGGAACACCTGTGGATCATTGGAATTGTAATATAAAATGTTAGTCAATATTTTACATTACAAGACTTGAAAGTCTTAAAGTGTTCTTCTTGCTAAAATGATAACAGACAACTAGAACAAAAAAAAATATATCAGGCAACCAGAAATTATTTTACTGTAATTTAAAGTGTCAGATGGTAACATTTCTGTGGACTAATCCTCACAGTGTAACCATTACTGTAAACAGTCAAGGATATATATATATATATATATATGAGACCAAAATCCAGACGCACACAGAGACTTCTTTTCAAAGTTTAAATAAAATAAAACTTTATTCTGGCATCAAATTTCATATATATATATTAGTATTATGCAGATAAACATACCCCCTCAAAGATCTTTTTCAGCTTCTTCATGCTTTCTGTTCCTGTAGTATCTTCTTCTTTACAATCATCTTTATGCTATGGAAAAAAGGTAAAAAAAAAATGCTATTTTTTGTGACAATAACTATAAGTGGAGTATTATGACTTTTGGACTCTGGTAGTGTCAAAGAATTGAGAGTAATATCTGTTTGGAAGTAAAATTAGTTTCCTTTAATTTGTTTATATCAGAAGTCACATTCTAAAACAGGAAAATAATCCCCATTATGTCTTGTCAGATTTAATTCACATTTAACTGCACTATGATATTTTACCTAGATTTAAGACTCAAGTCTTAAATATATAGGGCTCTATTCCCTAGTGAATGCTAATGGTAGCGTTCAAAATCATTTAACACCCCCAATAAATCTCATACTCGCCTCTCATCCCACGGCGAGAACGGTGGCCCGATCTGCCCCTTCTTCTGGCCGCAAGCAGAGTGAGACTAGGAATTATTATTTCCTACTCTCCCTCTGTGATCACTCCAGGAGCTTCCTATAAAGATGTAGACCCATCCTATGTCTGTTGTAGTGTTTCGACGGACAGTGTTTCAGCATGCCCTCTGTAATGTGCAGTACTATAACACACGTTATACCGTGTGACCCTCTCAGTCGAGCCGTCAAAATGCTACGACGGACACTGGGAGGAGGGGTCACTACGGGCACACTCAGTGCAATCGTGTGACCCTGGCATTAATGAACGGTACCACCATTTTTTGGTGGAAACAACACTAAAAACTATGCTGAAGATGAAGAATTCTGGCAGAAACAATAATGGAAACAACAATGAAAACTATTGCAAACTAAAGCGGAACTTCCCTAGATAGTAAATTCATTTGATCTGCAGTAGTTTGCCACTGTTAATCCACTTTTTTGGCTTAAACGGTGGTGCTTAAAGTATAGAACATTTTGTACAAGGTAGAATTTGTTGGTTTCAGAATAAAACTACTAATTACTCCCCCACCCCACACACACACACACTAAAATGTAGGTGGTTTGTCGCTTTAATTTATATTTGATACAATACTATACAATTTTACAAGTTAGACTGATATGTTTTGGGAAGTTAAGTTTGGCAGTAATAAACCCATTTTAAGACAGAAAAAATTGACTTCCGAACTACTAGGCAACAGTCACGGCTCATTAGTTAGTGAGGCCTAAAGCCAAGCTCATACATAAGACCCTTCTTGTTACGCACAATATTTAGAAATGAACCCAATAAATGTGAATGAAGAAGGATAATTCATCTGTCTTGGTGGACAAGTGCTTGTGAATGTAGTAGTTTATTGCTGTAGAACAGTGTTTCCCGAACCTCTCCTCGTGACCCTCAACCAGGCCAGGTTTTAAGGATCACCTTGGGGGAAATACAGACTGAATCCTGTAATCACTGAGCAGCAAATCATATCACCTGTGCTGTTCTTCAGGTATCTGGAAAAAGTGGCGAGGCGGAGGGTCCTGGGGACAAGTTTGGGAAACACTGCTGTAGAACAAACAAACTCCTAACCAAAAAAGGTAGGAGATCAAGGAGAACCCTTAGACCATTGCTCAACTGCGGTCCTCAAGTACCCCTGCCAGGTCAGGTTTTTCAGATATCCGAAGCACAGGTGATATGATTTGCTGCTCAGTGACTGAAGGATTCAGTCTGCATTTCCCCAAGGTAATCCTTAAAACCTGGCCTGTTGGGGGTACTTGAGGACCATGGTTGGGAACCACTGCTGTAGAACATTATCACAATGGCATTCTACGTAAATTCCATCATTGAGGCCCCAGTGAGAGCGTGTCCTTAGACTGCTGCCTATTTTGACTAATTATACAGCTGTCTCTGATAGGCAACTATGAAAAATGATAACTGCAATACTATTAATAATTACAATAAACTTCAGTTTCAATTAGCAGCACCCTGTATAAAATCTCAGAGAAGAATGACAAAGTATATTTATTTTAATGACTTTATGAATACATGAATCCAAAAAAAAAGGAAAATTCTCACTATTAACGCAGTGTGGATGTATGCAATCAGCATGGAACCTCTTCATGTCCAAGCTTATGCAAACCCTTGTTGTTGTGATAGGCTTGGAATAAGAACTGTATTGAATGAGAAGAAAACCACAACTTGCTTCTTGTTAACTAGGTGTGCGTGGTTCTTGCGTGTCCTAGTTTTCTAGTAGCTAATTTCAAAACCTTCAAATGTTGACATGCAGTAAGAAACCACAGCTTTTTTAGTATTACATCCTCCTAAAACTGCTTTTATTCACTGTTTGCTTCGGAACATCCTAACTACACTTACATTTTTTATGTAAACGTGAAAAAAAATTTGTCTGCAGGTCAACAGAAAAAATACACAGAACGGTTTCTACTTTTAACTACAAAATAAACTGTACAGAAACAGAATAAATAGATGTGTTGCCTAATACTGCACATTTACAGTCAGGTCAATGCAGGGATCTAGTGGAAAAAAATAAGGGCCCTATTACATTCCTCGCGCACAATTTCGCGAGGGCGCAAAGACGCGTTAACGCGAGGGGCAAAAACCTTTGCACTGAACGTTGTATTACAACGTCCGTGCAAAAAATGCTAACGTTTAACGCGGAGGGACCTGCGCGAGCATAATGAACTGTGCGCATCCTATACTTAACATTGTGAGCGCAAACGCGTTTGTGCGCTGGTACGCGCATGGTATTACAATCTTAGCGCCAAATTTAACGGACAACGTTTGCGCGCATAATTTTAATGTCTTTGAAAAGCTGGTGGTAACAGCAAATTTTAACAACCTGACCGTACCAAACTGCGGATTCACAACGGAGAACGTCGATGCGCACGTTTTTATTACTAGATCTGTCAAAAATGACGGCCACTACCGTCCGTGTCTTCCGTCAAAACGTAAGTCTATTGTGCGCAGTCCGCACAAAAATGGCGGACTCGCGTCAAAAATGACGGACTCGCATCAAAAATGACGGACTCACGTTAAAAATTACATTGCGCTCACAGATTTCTGCTCGCAACAGTACTTTGCGTGCATTTTTGCGCATTGGTTTTCCGAACGTTATTTTTTGACAGGTGAAAAAATACGCGAGGATTGTAATACCACCGTTAATTTTTGCACGTTAATGCTTAATGCTGCGCGCAAAAAATCCTGTGCTGCGCAAGCTTTTTTGCGTTATGAATGTAATAGGGCCCTAAGTGTGGAAAAATTGCCAAAAATGATAACTTTCTGCGACATTCTATTAAATATTCACAGAATTGTGTCATAATCTGGCCAGTCCCTAAGGTCAAACAGTGACCTGCGCCTAGCTTCTCCCCGCATCACCTCTTCCCATGATAGACTGCAGGATTTCTCACGCGCAGCCTCCACTCTCTGGAATGCTCTCCCTCGTACTGTCAGACTTTCCCCTAACTTCTCTTCCTTCAAACGCTCCCTTAAAAAATTCCTATTTAGGGAAGCCTACCACCCAACTCACTGACGCAACCATCAATCACTCTCACCTTACAGTCCTCTCCTCCTGTTTCCAACCCCAACCCTCCCAGATTGTGAGTTCCTACGGGAATAGGGCCCTCATCTCCTCCTGTACTGTTTGTCAAATGTTGTTCAATGTATTGTAACCCTGTCTATACTGTGTTTATTGTACAGCGCTGCGGAATATGCTGGCGCTTTATAAATAAAGAATAATAATAATAAATAAAGTTTGATAGGATACTGTTCAAGCTTTTCTAGTAGACATGTGCACAGCACAAAATTTCGTTTTCAACTAATGGATTAGTCCTAAAATGCAATTTATTTAGTTGCTAAAGAAATTCGTTTTCAGTTCTTTAGTATGAAAACTAATTTCATTCATCCGAAAAGCAGTGGATACAATTACTATTGTAGTGGCTCCTTAGAGGGCTGAGATCGCTACTTGTTACAGTATCACTCACTCTCAGCACAATGTGCCAGGCAAAGCTGTTACAGTAACTGACTGCTGCTCATCACAGCGCTCAGAGTTTCAATAAAACTTGTAAATAATATTTTTATATATAAGAGGTTAGAACAATATTATTTCCTTGTTTTACTGAAACTCTGAGCACTGTTATAGTCAGT
Source organism: Leptobrachium leishanense (assembly GCA_009667805.1). NCBI lineage: Eukaryota > Metazoa > Chordata > Amphibia > Anura > Megophryidae > Leptobrachium > Leptobrachium leishanense. Next base: position 349,701,992 of record CM019065.1, read on the forward strand.
TACTGTAACAGCTGAGCCTGATACATAGTACTGAGAGATAATATAACAAGCTGCCGATCTCAGTGCTCACAGCCACTGGATTTAAAGGGCTAAAAAAAAGGCTCCTCTCTGTATAATGTATAGAACATCCTCCTGCATTAATTAATACCCCTCTCTGTATAATGTATACAACATCCACCTGCATTAATTAATGCCCCTCTCTGTATAGAACATTCTACTGCATTGGCATGTGGAGGGTTCAGAACTTCGGAATGCAATGCTTATCCAGCACAGGAGAGGGAACTTTTACTTAAACGTTGTATCTCTGTGGGGGAGACACAGGAATATAAAAGCAGGGGAGAGGGAAAATATTAAAGTCTCACTCTCTGGAACGCTCTCCCTCGTGCTGTTAGACTTTCCCCTAACTTCTCTTCCTTCAAACGCTCCCTTAAAACATTCCTATTTAGGGAAGCCTACCACCCAACTCACTGACGCAACCATCAATCACTCTCACCTTACAGTCCTCTCCTCCTGTTTCCAACCCCAACCCTCCTAGATTGTGAGTTCCTACGGGAATAGGGCCCTCATCTCCTCCTGTACTGTTTGTCAAATGTTGTTCAATGTATTGTAACCCTGTCTGTACTGTGCTTATTGTACAGCGCTGCGGAATATGCTGGCGCTTTATAAATTAATAATAATAATAATAATAATAAAAAGTGAATCGGTGTGAGAGCTCAGAGAAGAGATGACTGGTGCAAATTGATTTTTATAATAAAATAAAGCACTTTAAATCTAGGGAAAACATTCAAATAAATCACACTGAAGGCTCATAAAGAGTAACTGTGAGAGCTGGATACTAAATGTATCAGACGTAAAAAAAAAACCTTTATAACAAGCAGCACTGGGAGAGGAGAGGGACTTTATATAAAACATGTATTATAGATGAGGAAAGGGGGATAGTGCTCCTGGATAATATAAAATGTATCAGACCTAAGCCCCTATTATGCAGAGCGGGAGGGGAGATAACACACGTTTTATAAAGTCCCTCTCTTCTCTCAGCGCTGCTTGTTATAAAGGGGTTTTTACTATCCAGCCCTCCTCTGTCATTATCTTTCAGTGTGATTTATTTGAATGTTTTCCTTCTCCAGCTGCTTTTATCATCTTCTCTGCCTCATAGACATGCAAGGGTTAAGTAAAGGTTTCCTCTCCTGTGCTGGCTGTCTGTGCTGCGAGTGTGTATTCTGGAGCTCTATCACTGTCAGATTTTCGGGTAGGGGTCGGGAAGGATTACGCATACAAACCTTTTCTGTAGCTTTGTGATGTTGCGCTTCATTACTGGTCTCCTTCACTCATCAATGTAATATCACATAAAGGACTGAAACTAAAATGTAGTGCATTTTATTTTAGTTTCTTTCGTTTTTTTGTACTGAGCAGTTTCGTATCTCTTGAGTCATACTAAAACTAAATTATCCCAAAATTCGGACTAAATCGTTTTAGTACTAAAACGAATGCACATGTCTATTTTCTAGTACTATCGGTAAACCAATGGATGATACACATGGGTCACCTACTCTAATCTAAACCAGTATCTTGTGTCAAGTTTGCCTTGAAGAGGTCGACGAAGTAGTCAGCATACAGAAGATGTTGTGTGCTCAACTCACATTACTCTAGGTAGAGGCTAGGCTAAGCAAAGGATTTTGAGCAAATTTGATAAAATGTGTATTTTTAGCTTAACTAAAAAAAATGAGCCCTATTCCATAGTGGACGCCAACATGGAGGCGGTAAGCAGGATAATGTGCGCTTGCAGATTTTCTCTTACTGTCTCCATGTTTACATCCTATTCCAGGGAAGGTTCCACCCCGGAACACAGCACTAAACTCCCTGATACCCACGCCATTGCGAGTATCAGCTCCTGGAGTCCATAGGACTCCATGGAGGCTTGCGTTTCCAAGCCACTTGCTCATGCGAGATCGCGCAGTGCCACGGAGTGATCAGAGGGAGAGTAGGAACTATTTGTTCCTAGTCTCACTCTGCTCTGAAGGAGAAGAAGCGGCCAACCGGTCAACCCTTTTCGCTGCGGGGTGACAATTGAGTATGGAATTTAATGAGGGGTCTTTTTAGAGCATGTTAAATGGTATTGCATTTGCAGAATCATTTAGCATCAGCTTTTAAGAGGTGTTAACTTTTTTGCTTGCGCGTCTCGAAGGTAAATTGCGCCAGCACTTTGTAATACCTCACTTGTCGAGACGCTAAAATAGATTGCGCTGCCCATTTTAAGGATAGGAGATGCAAAGTACAGTAAGCTTGCGCAAGCTGGGAGACGCAAGGCTTTTTCACCCGACTGTAGCATCAAGATCGGAAGATCGATGCCCGACGTTAAACTTACCAATGCTAGCGTTAAAGATTACATATCAAAGTACCGGCTGGGTGGAGTAGAGGTAACATCACTGCTCTGCATGGAGAGAGCCTGTGGCGTCATGGGTTCGATCCCAGCAAGAGCACCTCTCCAGTAAGTGTCCTTGGGCAAGACATCTAACGGTACATACTCGCCACCCAGGACATACTTGAAAACGAGAGAAATCTCGATGTATCCTTCCTGGTAAAATCCTTTCTCCAAAATATTGAGGCGCTACATTAGCACCAACTATGAAATAGAGCCCTAGGGCCATATTATAAAGTTGGTGCTAACTTAACCAGAGTTGATGTAAACTTTCCAGAGCCATTATAATCTATGGGGTTGTTAAGTTTACAACAGCTCTGGTTAAGTTAGCACCAACTTTGTAATACTGCCCCTAATGTCCACACTTATCATCTCAACTCATCAAGATTTCTGTTCCCCAATCAGCCATTGATGTCGAAATTAACAATGATTATCAGGAATAGAAAAGGGGGGAATTTTAAAAAAAAAATATATATATATATAGTTAAATATTTTTTAATAGTTTTCTTGACAAACTCCTCAAAGCAAACTCAATTATCTAAATTAAAAAAGTGACTTTAATAAATAAACTAAATAATGGCTGTCATCTCTTCTTTACATGTAGTAACAAACAAAAAATTACAATAAGTGAAAGTGACAGACAGAGAGCTGCTATAACACCTCTGAGGCGAATTATTGCATAACGCCTATAATCTCTACTTTCTCTTTTTAGGAAACACAGATTTGTTTTGAAAGCGATAAATAAATACTCACACAGGATGACAGCTTCGCATCAATGTTCATAAAATCATCCAAAATTTTGTGTTTCGTCGCCATCCTTGTCACGGTTTTGTTCGTCAATATTTTTCGAAAAAACGACATTAACTCTTTTCTCGCTTTGCATGACTCCTAGATTTGACAACGGCAGGAGATAAAGATTCTCATGTTAAGGTATGGGCAGATTTACGGAAAAAAAAAATCAATGCATTAAAAGAGGCTGCAAGGTTTGTTCATAAATTTTTAAATTGTATTTCCACTGGAAACTTGTACTTTCCCAGACAGAAAGGGTTGTTGGAGAAGCTGTGGTCTTGCAATGACAGGTTTTCACAGTTTTTCTCTGTAAGAGCTTAACGTTACCATAAAAGCAGTATAAAGGAGGGACCACATTAGGTTCCCTTCCTTTAGTTTCAGCTATAAGCTACCAGCAGCTTTGAGAATGTATTGGTGACCTAGACATCTTCTTCATAGTGAAACCTAGAAAAGCTCTGTTCAGGTTAAATTGTCCTAAATCTTAAAAAATACATACTTTTAAATTTTCAGAGTATACACAGGATATACAGTATATATATATATATATATATATACTGTGGTTTTGACCAGTTGCATAAACCTTATCTCTGCTACAAAGCCACAGTGTGGCATAGCATTGATTTTAGGGTTCTGTGTAATTACAGATCCATAAAAGTGGGACAGAGGTCATTTGCATATCCTACCCAGAGTTCCTTGCTGCATATGGGGAATGTGGCACAGGAGCTCTGGGATGCAATTCATTGAATTGCTGTGATGTGCAGGTGGCTTCTGCAATAATAAACACACTATATATATATATACATACACATTGCACTACATTGTAAATATAGTTAAAGAAACTAAAGAATAAGGTAAATAAAAGGTTCAGCAAATTTCTTAACAAATACACTATTAATGCAACATTTTACCTATGTTCTAGGTACATATACAGTATACACTGCCTGGCCAAATGGCCAAAAACGAGTCACCACCTCGACTTATCTAAGCAAATAGGTGTGAGCCTTCCATTGGATAATTACTGCATTGATTAATATGTTTTGGCTGCAAAAAGTGAGGTCCTGTGACTCCCTGAATATACTGAATGTACAGGTTTTCCCATCAATGGGTTTTTTTTCCCTGATGGCACAGCGGGCATATTCCAAGATGGAAATGCCAGGATTCATCGGGCTCAAATTGTGCAAGAGTGGTTGAGGGAGCACGAGACATCATTTTCACACATGGATTGGCCACCGCACAGTCCAGACCTTAACCCCATTGAGAATCTTTGGGATAATGTGCTGGAGAAGACTTTACGTAGCGCCGTGACTCTCCCATCATCAATACAAGATCTTGGCCACAAATTAATGCGACTCTGGACGGAAATAAATGCTGTGACATTGCATGAACTTATCGAAACGATGCCACAAAAAAGGTCCAATGAAATATTAGATTGTGCGTCTTTTTTTGTTATTATTAACATTAACAGCAATTGAAATACTTGCATTGATTTATAAAAGACCATGTAGTACTCACCAAAAAATCTTTTCGAATGTTTCTAGTTAGTAGCTTTATGGTGTGTATCTTATCCTTCTGGAAGAAAATTCAAACATTGGTCAAGCGGTCCTGATAAACAGGTTAGATGTGATGCATTTTCAAATGTTGCCCAGTTTTACCCCTCAATAAAAAGCTATCGGAATTTCCAGATAGATCTCACTTACACGGAAAGCTGGCTGGAAATGTGTCTGGGTCTTGTTGACAAGCTTCAAGACGCTATTATTTAGATTCATTTTCTTGCAATCCGGTTTGATGTTGCTGCTTGAGTTGGCGCCAACAAACATGAACATCGATAGACCGAGGCAAAACGCCATCGATATGTTTCGGAAGGCCGTCATGGCTTCAAAGCTTCTCAAAAAGTAGAGGTGAAAAAATAAATCTTATCTAGTTCAAGTATCCTCAAACGTCCTTGAGATGAGTCTGTTGCTTGAATAACCTTTCACTTCACTGATAGGAGGTCAAGTTTGTTGTGCGTTTTTTTATAGTTGGGTCTCCACGTTTCAACAAAATTCCCCTGTCATCATTTGTGACGTTTCGTGACAGACCTGCACAAGTTTACTGGCAGCGAAAAAAAAATTAAACTTCTAAGAACTATGTCCGTGGTCACCGCAGAAAATGTTTCTTTGTGGCTACCAGACTACGAGACTTAACCTGTGGCTTTGGTTAATTTAACGTGGTGGATAAAAAATGAAATAAAAAGCCTCAAAAAAAAAACTTCTCGTTTTCTACCTGTAAACTTTGCTCTTTAGTCATTAGTCTTAAAGCAGTATTGGGTTTTTATTTAACTTTTTTTCTAAAAACCAAATTGGCCTAATTACGCTTATTTTAAACTAAAGGGTCCAAATTAACTGTCCAATTATTGCTTTCAGAATAATTTATTCCTAAATAAATTATATTTGTATATAGATAAATAGAAATATTTCTCACTTAAAACAAAAATCTCAAAACTATAAAAATCAAAATGATATAATATATATAATATTTAAAATATAAATTTATTTATTTATTTGCAAAGTATTTTACCAGGACGGAGACATTGAGATTTCTCTCATTTTCAAGTATGTCCTGAATATACATTGGCCCCTATTACAATCTTCGCGCAAATTCGCACAATTTTTTTTGCGCACGCAAAAAAACGATAGCGCGCACAAATTAACGCGGTATTACGATCCGAGCGCAGTTTTTCAGCCTTCATGTTTTTTGGAGCGCAAATCCGACGCGCAAAGCCGAGCGCAAATGACCGTTGCGTGCAGGAATCGGTGGGCAGACTGTTTTTTCACGGGATTCAACCAATCAGAATTAAGAACCACCATTTGCTAGGTTTCGGTTGTTGTGCCTGTCAAAGTCAATCTGCGTATATGTGCTGCAACAAAAATAAAAAATTAAACAATTTATTAATTTTATTGTTTGGGTATGTGTAGAATGTGTAACTGTAATGTGCTGTATTTTTTTTTTCTGCAGGTTCATTTTGTTTTGGCCAGAACGTTCAGATTGTAAGTTAACACCAGGTTTTCTTCGTACGATGTTGCGCGAAGATCGTAATACCATCTGCTCGAACGTATTCGCGCTGACAATGGTAAGTATGGGATGCGCGCACGCACTTCCGCTCGCGCTGGGTTCACGCAGGGCCAATCGCGGTAGACGCTGACGCACATCATTTGCGCGAACTTCGGAATACGATGTTCCGCGCAAATGTTTTTGTCCTCGCGGAAAAGCGCATTTGCACGCACGCAAATGTGCTGCGCGAGGATTGTAATATGGGCCATTATCTTTAAGTGGGTAAACATTGCATTTCTATTTAATTAGAAATTGAGATTTTTGTTCTAATTGAGAAATATTACAATTTATGTGCATACGATTATACATCAATAAATACCCAGAATAAGACACATGAAAATAAAAATACAGCTTTTGTGTAATTTGTAATTGAATATTTTGAGATGAAAAGTGATGGTGTCATGACTTAATCGTATTGATGAAAATGTTGAGACTTCATAGCGACCCATTTTTAATTAGAGATTTATTGTATTTTTGCATTTAAGTGGGCCAGTGCACACCTTCTTATACAGATGGAGCATCCCTTATTGGATATGCTCTTGATCCTATGCATTTTGATCTTCGGATTCTTTCGAATTTTGGAATCCTACCAGGATTCCACATAACAGGAAAGGAGGAAGGATACGGCAGGAGAGACTTGAGGGACATGCTGCGCAGTGCTAGTGAGGAACACTGTAGGACATGCTATGCGGCACCTGCATGTTCTGAGGGGACATGGTGGCATGCTGGATGGAATGAAGGATGAGGCAGGACGATGACTAAGACAGACAGAGACTAAGTGACGGTTGAAAGTGGCACCTTTCTGAAACCGGTCCCGGCCACTGTCGGCACAGACTTGTATTTGCCACCAACTCCCTAAACATGTCTCTGTCACCAGCATTCACATACTGTTCAATACAAACAAATCAGCCCTGTTACCTAAACCTGTGCATTTCACTGTCGCCCTAAACCTGCCCCCACCCGGCTCCTTAAATCAGGGCCAAGCAATCTTGACTCTGACTGGATCACTGGAGCTCAGCTAGACAAGGTCAATAGAGCAAAGCGAGGCAAGACTGAGGGTGATAAGTGTAAGCAGGAACAAGGCAAGGCTGAGGGTGCACAGGAACAAGGCAAGGCTGAGGGTGCACAGGAACAAGGCAAGGCTGAGGGTGCACAGGAACAAGGCAAGACAAGGCTGGATCCAGGGAATGGAGTGCAGCAGCTGGAGACAGAGTAGGACCAGCACCTCCACTGTGACTCAATACTAGACTGATACTATTACTCCCAGACTGATGGGTGTACTCCCTTAAGTAGCCAAGCTGGCTACACAGGTGGCAGGTGAATACTAGCCAGCTGCACAGAAACGCAGGATTATATGGAGGTCTTGGTCCAGAGGGGAGAAGAACGATTGGTAGTAAAGTGGTTAATTTTGGAAATGCCAGACCTCAGTGTTCCCCGTCTTTCACTCAACATTCATCAAGGTCTTTCCTACTGCGTAACATGGATATTAAACGTAACCACATGTCTGACCTGTATCTGCATCTGAGGTGCAGCAGTGAGTATGGCTAGGATTGTTAGGGTTGTCTGGCCCTAGTCATTGATTTGCTTGTTATTTGCCATCTCATCCTCGCCTGACTTTGATCTCTCGTTGAAGCAAATGACTCACTTCTGTAACCTACTTTTATTCTGGCTGTTGTTCTCCACCGCCATGGATATTCCTGCCAAGTTGCGATCGATACATCTACTTCTGTTTTCTGTAATCTGCCAGACTATTACCTCAAAGAAGCCACAACCACTCTTGAAGGCATGCAGAATAACATCGCCCTCTCCTACTCATCGCTTCTGTCATGCAAGAACTACACCGTTAGGCCAAGTCGTGATTGTACTGATATGGCTTTGACTTACTTCCAAAATTTGCAGTATACAAGTACACCACTGGAACGTCTAATGGAAAAATGCAGCACCAGCCATTAGCATTTCCCTCTCTCAGGCTGACGCAAACTTCCTTGCACTTATCACACTCCACAATCCCTTTGCACAATCACACTGTATAAATTAAAGAAAAAAGTGTGTGTGTGTGTGTGAAGCAATGTGGATGTATGAATGTGTGTAATATACAAAATTGTGGTATGTATGTAGAAACATCTTTCCAAACCTCCTATAAACCTGCAACTCCTCTCTCCTGCTATATCTGCTCCTTAGACTGGCTGTCCACTGGATCCGTAGTCAGACGACCGACTTGTTCGTCAGACTATGGACGACTTTGGCTGTACGACTAGGTACGACTTGGGTCATTCACAGCGAGCGATCGGTTTGATGACTACGGACGACCCAGATCAGAAGTGGAGTCCAGAGAACTGCCAAAACAAAACAGTATGAACTGGTTTTATATAGAGACAAACAGGGTTATTCAGATAAAGGTGAATCTCAGGAGAATGACTGGAGAAGTGAAAATTCTAGATCAAAATGGCCAAACCAGGAAAATTCTCCCATTTATCTCACTTTCCAAATCGGCCATTTGGTCTAGATTGTTCTCTTCTCCTGTCAGTTCTCCTGGTTTTCACCTTTCTCTGAATAACCTGTATATAACACCAGTTCAATCTGCTTTTGGAAACACTGCAGTCCTGTGAGCATGAGAGAATGGATATGAATATGGATATAAACGAGCTGAAAATCCATCCCTGATAGGATGCCGGCGGATGCAAAAACGTCAGTGTTGGGTGAACTCAATATTGGAGAAAAGGAACTGATTGGGCGAGTTCCACCATTTGCACGAAGAACTCCAGAAAAACGCTGCAAAGTTCTTTGATTACTATCGAATGGGTCTGAAGACGTTCATCTACATTTATATGTTATTTGGCCATCTATAGAAAAGTCTTCAAATATCAGAGAGACCATATCACCTGAGGACCGCCTGTCACTCTTCAGTAAATGACTTTATTACATTTTGATATTTTTCGCTCCATAAGACGCACTTTTCTCCCCCCAAAAAGTGGGGGGAAAAGTGGGTGCGTCTTATGGGGCAAATGCCCCATGATATGCCTCAGCTCACCTGTCGCCGCCGCGTTCAGCTCCTTCTGAGCGTGCGTCCGGTAGCAAGGAGCTTGGGCACTCGCCTGGGGGAGCCACGTGACCGCGATCTCGCGAGATCGCGGTCACGTGGCTCCCCCAGGCGAGTGCCCAAGCTTCCTGCCGCCGGACGCACGCTCAGAGGGAGCCTAACGCGACGGCGACATGTGAGCTGAGGCATATCCGTGCGCTGCGGGGGCATATCTATGAGCGAGCTGGGGCATATCTATGCGCTGCGGGGGCATATCCATGCGCTGCGGGGGCATATCCATGAGCGAGCTGGGGCATATCCATGAGCGAGCTGGGGCATATCTATGTGTTGGGGCATTATCCATGTGCTGGGGCAATATCCATGAGCTGGGGCATTATCCATGTGCTGGGGCAATATCCATGAGCTGGGGCATTATCCATGTGCTGGGGCATATCCATAAGTTGGGGGGCATATCCATAAATTGGGGGGCAAATCCATGTGCTGGGGCATATCCATGAGCTGGGGCATATCCATGAGCTGGGGGGCAAATCCATGTGCTGGGGCATATCCATGAGCTGGGGGACAGTATCCATGAGCTGGGGCAGTATATCCATGAGAGGAGCTGGGGCAATATCCATTATTACACTATTTGATTTCAGAATATTTATTTTCCTGTTTTCCTCCTCTAAAAACTAGGTGCGTCTTATGGTCAGGTGCGTCTTATGGAGCGAAAAATACGGTATATACTGAACTCCATTTTTCTTTTAAAAAGTATTTTACCAGGAAGGATACATTGAGATTTCTCTCGTTTTCAAGTATGTCCTGGGTGGCGAGTATGTACCGTTAGGTGTCTTGCCCAAGGACACTTACTGGAGAGGTGCTCTTGCTGGGATCGAACATGTGTCTGAGTCTCCACAGGCTCTCTCCACGCAGAGCAGTGATGTTACCTCTACTCCACCCAGCCGGCACCATTGACTACATGTATACAATACATGATCTCTGTGTGTGTGTATATGATGTGGGTATATGATACATAAATAAAAATAAAATTACAGGCACTACAATAGTGGTATATAAAAATATTTATCTGGTTTACGAACTGTAAACCAATATTTTTTTTGGGAAATTTTATTATCATAACTTTTTTTAGATCACGGAATGCAACATTTATGATGCAATATAAAATATATAATATAAATAGAAAAGTTGTACATAGATTGTTGTTCTGAGATAGTAAATATATTAAAGGAAAGGTGGCTCAAGGTACTGTTCCAGCATTTGATTCTTTCTTCAGAACTTTGAGCGATGTCATTGAACATTACAAACAAACACGTATATAATGAACAAAATAAATTTAAATTCTTAAGGAATTATAAACCCTTATTTAACTATTAACAAAAAACATAATAAAAACATTTAGGACATGGTGGTGTCCTCAAGCTCAGACTCCAAAGAGTAATAGAAATCCCTCAAGCCGGGGGTGAATAATGGGTCTGAAACCGGTGGTGTGGGCTCAACAGCTGGAGCTGCATCCTTGATGGCTGGTGAATAAGTTCGAAGCATGAAGCATCAATGTAGGTTTAAGCGGTGTTTTGTCAGGATGGTGGCAGGGGCAGACTGACCACTCGGTCCATTCGGGCACTGTCAGAGGGCCCGAGAGTGGTGGGGGGGCGGCCCCCCTCCGCTACACATGCGGTTCAGGGGCAGAGTGGACTGACCGTGGGGGTTGGCAGGGGCCCGGTTAGAGCGGCATGTGCATTGGCTGGTTACAGTGGGAGTTTGTAGCCGGCGGCGGCGGCGCTGCAGGCAGCGTGCCTCTCCCACACTCGGAATTCTATGGGAGCTGCACGCTACATTGGCGCCGCCCCCTCTCACGTGACTGCCGAGATTCATGTTGGCGGGTCACATGACCCACCAACGTGACCTCACATCGTCCAGGGTCCAGAAGAGGAGGCAACAGCATGGAGGACAGCAGAGTCAGCCCGGAGGAGCAGCAGAGCAGAGACCCTGGTGAGTAAGGGGGGGGGGTACCTGCCTGCCTGCCTGCCTAGAAAAACGGGACCTGCCTAGAAAAAGAAATGGAGACATGCACAAAACAAAAATGGGGACCTGCCTAGAAAAACGGGACCTGCCTAGAAAAAGAAATGGGGACGTATAGAAAAATAAAATGGGGACCTGCCTATAAAAAATCAGGACCTGCCTCGATTAAAAAAAAGGGGACATACCTATAAAAAACGGGACTTGCATAAAAACAAAAATGGGGACCTGCATATAAACAAAAAGGGACCTGCCTATAAAAAACAGGACCTGCCTAGAAACAAAAAGGGAGACCTGCCTAGATTTTAACAAAATGGGACATGCCTGGAAATACAAAAGGGGAACCTGTGTAAAAACAAAAATGGGGGGACCTGCATAAAAAAGAATGGAGGGGGGCCATGGGGGGTGTAATGAAGAATGGGATTTCCTAGGGGGTGTCAAAAAGGCTGTGGAGCTCTGATACGCTCATATATGCTGCACATTACTGTAAGTTTTATTGCTGTGGAGCCATGTGATACGCTCATACAAACTGCACATTACTGAGTTTTATTGCTGTGGAGCTCTGTGATACGCTTATACACACCGCACATTACTGAGTTTTATTGCTGTGGAGCTCTGTGATACGATCATACACACCGCACATTACTGAGATTTATTGCTGTGGAGCTCTGTGATACGCTCATACACACCGCACATTACTGTGAGTTTTATTGCTGTGGAGCTCTGTGATACGCTCATACACACCACACATTACTGTGAGTTTTATTGCTGTGGAGCTCTGTAATGTACAGTACCTTTTAAAGTGATCGTCAGTTTCCCTTGTTTGTCACAGGCACTTTCTGTGCCGTGGTGCAGGCTTAGCTGCAATGAGTGGGTGATGGCTGCTGTGGCAGAGCGCTGGCCATCTGTAAATCTGGAGGGGGCACATTGGATTCTCCTATTCACTGCCGGGTCCAAATGGATTTTTTTTTTAAACAATTTTCAAAAGGATTATTTTAATGAGTTAAATAAATTCTTTAGTACAATAATGTACATGTGGATGTCGCGTTGTATGGGTGGGATTTTGTGTGGGTGCGGCACAAGGGGGCCCCATGGTCTCCAATTGCCCGGGGGCCCCATTAGTTGTCAGTCCACCCCTGGATGGTGGTAGGTTACAGCTGGTATCTCTTCTTCCTCATCACTGAGGACCTACAGTAACGTTCTGCACACAGCATTTTGACGGGTGCATCGGAATTCTCTCAAGGAGTGAAATCATGCTCACAAAAAATGATAGTGGCTGTTCCCCCTCATTTGGCCACCTTCATGCAAGAATTCTCAGGTTTTCTTTCTTGATTTGGACAAGCTGATCGTCGGCAGACTTCTCCAAACGTTTTCGCTTCAGCGCACTTGTTGTTTGTGGCTGCTGGCTGGTATCCCGGCTCACTCCACGGTTTTGACTGTGGAGTAGAAATATGAGGTTGTGGTTGAAGTGAGTGACTGAATGCTCACCTCAGATGGCTCATCTGTTGGGGTCTCAAGACAACTCTTCCTCCTCCACATGTGCTGTGCTGCCACTGTGTTACGGTGAGACGTTCCCGTGGAGTTCCCTGGGTTCCACAGTGTCAGCCACAAACTACAAGTGCTTGTAAAACGCTTACGTAGATGTGGTTTCCGAAGCTGGATCTCCCAACTTGTGTGCCTGTATTTTTTTATGCTCCAGGTGACAGAAGTCCCTGAGGTTCCGCCACCTCTTCGCCTCTTCCACTGCGATAACATGAATGTTTGATCAAGTGAGAATGTAAATAATCATATTTTTTTATTACTTATTTGTATTTACTAATGTGATAATATTTTGATGCAGGTACTTGGGAACAGGATCTACGTTCAAAACCCTCGGCTGTTCTTTTAGAATGTCATGGTTTGAAGGATCGTCCAGGAGACCTGCCGAGCAATTCGGGAGAACTTGCGGCCTCTACACATGCCTTTCCCAAACAATGTGACAATGGGGCCCATTATTGAGGGCTTTTGGGAAATGGGGCACTTTTCTAATTGTGTGGGGTGAATGCTGAATCCCAAGCATGCGGGCAGCATGTTTAGGAACTATAAACAGTCTTTTTTCTATAGTGAGGAATAAAGGGGGTTTGTGAGGGTCCTGAGGACGAGCAATGGCACTAAGTGGCCTCCTCTACGGTAGGGCCTGCTCAGGTCTCACAGGGTTTTAACTCGATTATGCCATTACAGGGACAACGGTTCCATATGCAAATCAGAGTGCAATCAAACAGTAAGGGCCAGTACTGAATGCCAAGAAAGTCATCCCTGCACGAGAGATGCAGCAACCCCCGACGATCGTTATGGCCTTGTTAGTCCTACAAGCAGATGCTGACCCGGATAACAAGTTCCTTGCCTTTGATATAGGCACTTTTGGCAAATAGAGTGATGAAATTGGGTGCTTATAATGAACCAGTAATCCTTTCTCTGATCCACGTAAATTCATCACTGTTATTATGTTGATCTAGGAATGATTGTATAGGGAGCACTATATGTGATAACTTTCCTTTCAAGATCACCATATCCTGGAGAGGAGGGGAAGAGTTGACCATGTATATCCAGTGGCGTCACAAGGAGGGCGGGGGGTGCGGCCCGCACCGGGTGACACCAACCCTAGTGACGCCACTGTGTATATCCAATTCAATGCGTATGAAATGAGCCTAATTTCCTCTAATGCTCTTTAAAATGTGAGTTCTCACGTTTTGGATTTGCAATTATATCCCCTATTTTGGATATATTACGCTATTAGCAATATATGGATCTGTTCTCTTTTGCATATTGAGTAAAACAACTGAAATCCCAGAAGAAACATCCACTTAGGAGGTGATTGCCAAGCATACATGTCGATTTGCTTCACTAGAGTGTACCATCCTCAGATATCTTGAAACACTGCATGTGCGCTGTTCCCACATATTTTTTCCTTTGATTTTTCATGTTTGTAGGGTGAGATTTGCAGAGGTACTCAGGGAGAGGATAGCTGCATGTGTTGGTGTGTTTTGTCATATGCAGTGCGCCCGCCGCTAGGTGCATTATTTGTCAGGGTTTCCCGGGAGTGGATCTCAGTATGCAGGAATAATTCGACAGACGTGGGAACAGGTAAATCGGTAGGCAATCCAGTGTGGTCGATCGAAGAAAAGGGTCAGTGCGGACAGCAAAAGGTTCGTTAGCGAGGAGACGGGCAATAGGTCAGAATATCAGGAAGAATCTAGAAGTAGCTGGGATGTGTCACCAAACAGGTTAAGACAACAACCGAGCACCTGGAGATCGGTAAACCTGGCTTTTAAACCTGAGCCCTGCCCATGTACTCCTTGCCCTGTCAGGGGTCAGCAAACTTGGCTCCCTGATGTTTTGGGAACTACATTTCCCATGTGGCTCAGTCAGCCTAATGGGTGACTGAGCATCTTGGGAGATGTATTTCCCCAAAAAATCAGGGAGCCAAGGTTGCTGACCCCTGCTCTAGGTGGAGCCTTCCCAGGCTCTTGGGCTATCCGCACGTGAATCTTTATGGAAAAAATCCACCAAAACTCTCCCAAATCGCTTACAGGAACAGCAGGGTTAATAAAAAAAGCATTTTTATTTAAAATAACATCCAGAACGCATTTCAGCGGTGAACTGGCTTCATCAGCTGGCAAAAAAACAAATGTTTCCCAGCTGATGAAGCCGATTCGCCGGTGAAACTCTAGGCTCCACCTAGAGTAAGTGCACATTTGGGCCTTCTCTGTATCTAAAAGATGGCAATAATGGAATTATACTAGGGAAGTTCCTGGTTTGTCTTTTATTCCACATGTGAGAATTCTGAAATAAGATTTGACAGGTTGATGGTTGCCTGAGCATAAGAAGGAAATACCCATAAGGCGATCAACACTAGAGCCGGTCGGGGCTCTACATATGGAACACAGAGAAGATCTGTCCAGTCATATAAACAGGGTTATTCAAAGAGAATCGAAAAGTCACCGCACGTTCGGTGACTTTTCGTTCTCTTCAATTTGGTGCAAATCGGCTTTCCCATTTCGGCCACCCTGCGGTGTATTCAGCAAGCACCACAGGGCTGACGAAGTGCAGGGAAAAGCTGCCAAAAACCTGGCGAAAACCCGGCGAATTCACGCCGAAAACCCGTAAAAACATCTGGATTAACCCGTCGAAGACGCCGGAAAAACCCGAGCAGGAGTCGATCACACGCAGCGAAGCCTCCGGAAAAAGCCGACACCGCAGAAGAAGCAGGTGAATAAATTAGGAAAACAGTTTGCATGAATGTTTGAAAAAGTGAAACGCTGTTTGCAAAGAAACTACTGAGCGAAAATGTCTGAAATTTACATATGTGGTCCAGGGAATGATAATAAAGAGGGCTGTTACAGAAAAAATAAGTAAATTTAAAATAAAAAAATCTGACTTTTTTTAAAGAAACAAATCCAGAAAAATGCTTAAAATATCCTAAAAAATCTATAAATAAAGAGACTCTTTACTGCAGAATATTATAATAAACGGTTTATTAGATATTGGATTTAAACGGGAATATTTTTAACATTGAAGCCTATGGGATTCTCCTGAATAAACCTGCCGAATTAAACCACCGAATGGCAGGGCATGTCGGGAACCTTTCTCTGCTGATTTGTGTTCTCTGAATAGCCGAAGCATTGCTTGTTTATGGGGATTCACTGTCCTTGAACAGGCACCGTATGGTCAGGCAATTCGCCAGGATTTGGCGTATTGCCTGCTCTCTGAATAGCCGAATGGCCAAGAAAGGTAACCAAACGCTGATTTTCAGCGTGGTAACTGAGCGCTGATTTTCAGCGTTCGGTTCCCTTTCTCCAGCCATTCGGATCTCTTTGAATAACCCTGAAAGTGTATCTAATACCCAGTTATTATTCATATTGAGTGCGCCGTACCTTATTTTTGAACACATTGGACTTATAAAATACAAAGCTTGGCTAGTTATCTCTAACTGAAATGTCTTTCTCCTGCATTATAAAAGCACTTGTCTGCTCGGCCACCTCCATCGTTGCTTGCAGCTATATTTATTACTTGTTATTATTGTGGAGATTATGGTCTCCTGGGCTACAATTTTTAAACAGAGTACTAGAAAGGTAATCAAAAGGAACCATTTTTTTAAGAGGAGGGTAGGTTATATAAACCTTACAAAATTCTCGTGCAGGGTTTGCGCAAATCTCCATGGAGTCCTATGGACTCCAGGAGAGGATGTCAGGAGTGGTATCTATAAGGCTAAGGTCAGACGAAAGCATTTTTAACGTGCGTTTAACCGCACGAAATCACGGCCGTGCAAGCAGCAAATGACGTCCAATGCCGGGTAACATACGAAGAACGGCCGCACGAAAGTCCGTCCGCGCAACGCAAGTGGCAAACGAACGCATTTTTTCTAGAACGTCAAACCGCTACTACTGACGTACAGAGTGCGCTGCGTCCGCATAGCGGCGTGTTTGCGTGATTGGGAGACGTCAGACGCTGCACACGTCCGGCCAACATAACGTCCAGACACAAAAAGTGTTTTGTTGATGATCCGTACAAAATCACGGACGAAAATGCGCATCGTATGACCGCTATCGCGTATTCCGTGAAAAAATACGTCCACTCGTTCGAATGCACTTTTTCACGGACGACGCAAAAAATGCGTTAGTCTGACCCTAGCCTTAGTGCGTCACACATAATAGAGCTGCTAATATAGGGTACCAGCTTGCAATGTGACTTGCCAGTTGGAGCTCCCCTATTACAAGCTCAGCCGGAAAATGGTACACTGTGTAAAGGAAGAGCAAATGGTTCATCCATGTACTAAATTATTTGTAAATGTTTATTAATACTTGTCATGTTCTTGTAATATTTATAATAAGTAATACGCCTTACAAAATCAAAACCATAAAATACAAAGGGTGTGTTGTGAAATATATAATCCCTGAACCCTCCCTCATATAACAAACTTTAGAATCGAGATCATATAGCTGTTTAACAACACAATCAGGGCTATTCAGAAAGAGGTGAAAGCCTTGAGAATGACTGGAGAAGTGAAAATTCAAGGTCAAAATAGTCAAACCAGAAAAATCCTCCCATTTATCTCACTTTCCAAATTGACTATTTGGTCTAGATTGTTCATTCTCCTGGTAATTCTCAAGGTTTTCACCTTTCTCTGAATAGCCCTGAATGTTTTCTTTTTCTTTGAGGAACATTGTCAGATTTGTTTTAGCGTAATAAATTTTCCTTTTATCCATTTTTGCTCACTAAATGTACGTTCTTAGGCTATATACCAGATAGCATGTGTTATTTTAACTAAATGGATGAGTTGTCATACCGGGCTATTAAGAGAGAGGTGAAAACCAGGAGAATTGCCAGGAGAATTAACAATCTAGACCAAAAGCTGATTTGGAAAGTGAGATAAATGGGAGGATTTTTCTGGTTTGGCTATTTTGACCTAGATGTTTCACTTTTCCAGTCATTCTCCTGGTTTTCACCTGTCATTGAATAACCCTGTAAGTCCTTAGTGCCTCTCCAGTAAAATGTTACAATGTGTAATGAGAAATATAAATACGCATTCCAGGAGGGTGATGACAACCCCGGCATTCTCTTTTTCTTGAGGCATAATTTGGACCAGACGTAATCTCAATTTTTGGCCTATATATATTATAAGTATGATCCCGAATGAATTAACACAAAGAGGGAAAGAATGCAATCCCAAATAATCATTTAAGTTTATATAAAGATCGCTGTCAATAAACGCATGAAATTATAGGTACGTTTGGGATTTTTAGAGTATCTACTTTAAGGCTAGGGTCAGACGAACGCAGTTTTAACGTGCGTTTAGCCGCACGAAATCACGGCCGTGCTAGCAGCAAATGACGTCCAATGCCGGGGAACATACGACGAACGGCCGCACGAAAGTTCGTCCGTGCAACGCAAGTGGCAAACGAACGCATTTTTTTGAGAACGTCAAACCGCTACTACTGACGTACAGAGTGCGCTGCGGCCGCATAGCGGCGTGTGTGTGTGATTAGGAGACGTCAGACGCTGCACACGTCCGGCCAACATAACGTCCAGACGCAAAAGGGTTTTATTGATGTTCCGTACAAAATCACGTACGAAAATGCGCATCGTATGACCGCTATCGCGTATTCCGTGAAAAAATACGTCCATTCGGTCGAACGCACTTTTTCACGGACAACGTGAAAAATGCGTTCGTCTGACCCTAGCCTAAAGTGTTAAGTGATTTTGCATCTGATTACCTTCTCCAGTCAAGAAGATCAGCTCGTTCTTTTCAGGCTAGCCACAAATTAAAGGGACGTTCTACGCACCCTGACCACTTTAGCTTTTTACAGTGGCCAGGGTGTACAGGGTACAGGTACACAAAGCAAAGGAGTGGTTGATTTACAAAAAACTGCCACAACCTTTGAACCACAAGCAAAATGTGTAACCTAGGGTGGAAAAATGGTGACCTTAGCTGTCATATATATTGTTTCGGGGGGAATATGGCCCATAGTATAGTTTGCATAAATAAGGATCAGTGCCCCATATGAGATTAATTTACAGGCCATCCTGCATTTTTAACTCATTGGACAACTTTAGAAGTCAACCAGGTAGAGGCCAAAACAGTAATTGAATTTAAGCAAGCATGGGATAGGCATAAGGCTATCCTAAACAAAAGATAAATCCAGGTAAAGTATCCATGTAATTGGGCAGACTAGATGGGCCGAAAGGTTCTTATCTGCCGACATTTTTCTATGTTTAACCAAGTATCCTCAGACATTATTAATATTATCATCATTTATATAGCACCAATAGTTTCCGTAGCGCTTTACAAAAACCAAAGGGAAGGAGATAAACGGACATCTGTTGGAAACAAGAGGTGTAGAGCCCTGCTCATAGGAGCTTACAGTCTAGAGGGATTGGGGTTGAGGAAGACATGGTGAGTTTTACTGGATGTCAGGATCATTAGTGCCAGTGGTTTGGGAATGGTGGGACCATAGAAGCAGCTTCTATAATCAGTGAGTAGGTGAGCAGAGGGATGAGTTGCGTCAGTGATGTGATAGGCTAATCACATTGCAAAGTCATCTTCATAAGGTAAACATTCTCCCTGATGATTTCAGAACGATTAGAGGATTATTTTCTGACAATTACTTCAGGAAGATATAGTGAAACTCCATTGGAATATTTCTCTCCGTCGGTCTACCTCAGGATGACTTCACATGACAAAGCAACAAGTCATCAATGATTTCAAAGTGTTTCCAAGATGATCATTCTTTTTGATACTGGTAACACACAAAGAGCTCTATTACATTCTTCGCGCAAGCGCAAAAACGCAAGGGGCAGAAACCCTTTGCGCAGAACGTCGTATTACAATCTCAGCGCAACAAACGTGCGTATACGTCTACCGTGGGTGAACCTGCGCGAACGCTGCGCGAGCTTACTGTACTTCGCGCGTCCTATACTTAACATTGTGAGCGCAAATGCATTTGTGCGTTGGTACGCGGATGGTATTGCAATGTATGCGCAAAATTTAACGCACAGCGTTTGCGCGCATAATTTTAACGACTCCTAAGGCTGGGGTCAGACGAACGCAGTGTGAACGTGCGTTTAGCCGCACTTTATTACGGCCGTGGTAGCAGCAAATGACGTCCAATGACAGCCAATATACAAAGGCTGCACAACGCAAGCGACAAATGAACGCATTTTTGCAAGAACGTCTAACCGCTAGTACTGACGCACAGAGTGCGCTGCGTCCGCATAGCGGCATGTGTGCGTGATTAGGAGGCGTCAGACGCAGCACATGTTCAGACATCCAAAGTTTCCTGGTTTGGATCTGTATAAAATCACGGCCGTAATTGTGCATCGTATGACCATCCATGCGTCCAGACGCACTTATTGACGGAAGACGCGAAAAATGCATTAGTCTGACCCTAGCCTAAAAGATGGTGTTAACGGCAAATCTGACAGACCTGGCTGAACCCAAATACACCGGCCCAAAAAAAAAATACGCAGCAAAGTATAATTACACATTCTACACATACCCAAACAATAAAATTGAGAAGTTGTGCGTGTTTTTTTTTTTGATACAGCATATATGAGCAGATTGACTTTGACAGGCGCAAAAACTTAATGTGAGACAATTGTGGTTCTTAATTCTGATTGGCTGAATCGCGTGAAAAAACAGTCCGCACATTGATTTCTGCGCGCAACGTTAATACGCGTGCGTTTTTGTGCATCTTTTTTACGCACGTTATTTTTTGACGGAGGAAATAATGCGCGAGGATTGTAATACCAGTGTTAATTTCCGCGCGTTAACGTTTAACGCTTCGCGCAAAAATTCACGCGTTTACCGTGCATTTTTGCGTGAAGAATGTAATAGGGCCCAAAGAGTCACTTCACAACGCATCTATACTGCATGTGATTCCAGTGCTTAGCGTTTAGCCACATTTCGCCGTATTCTGACGATTCCATTTTGCTGAAAATACGGTGAGTTCACTTTTTAGCGAATGGTCACTGTATTTTCTAAAACTGGAGTCACTGAAGCAGTTATTGGACGTCGGGAAAAACCTCCAAAGTGCACCGATAACCACTGAATTGGCATTGGCAAATTATGCCGAACTGGAAGAAAACCCAATAAAATGTGTCTAAATAATAAAAAAAAGGTCCTTTAAACCAGTGTTTCTCAACTCTGGTCCTCAGGTCCCTCTAACAGGTCAGGTTTGCAGGATATGTGAAGCACAGCACAGGTGATATGATTTGCTGCTCAGTGATTGCAGGATTCAGTCTGCATTTCCTCAAGGGAATCCTTACAACCTGACCTGTTAGGTTACAGGGGCTTGAGGTGGTCTACTTTTAAGTGGGCTATTTTCAAGTGGAGTTAAAAACAGGAATTCTACCTGTACTGGTCTGGTTTGTATCTCTAGAGGGAGAGAAACCTCTGGTTTATTTGTCAATTTAATTTCTCTTTTTGTTTTTTTTTCTGCTGGTTTTTTTTTTTTTCTCTGTTGTGCTTTTTGGTTGTTTTTTTTCCCTGGGTGGCTGGTGACTTGTTAATTGGGGGCGTGTAGCCTGTCAGGTGATTTCACTTGTATGGCTACATAATCTCAGGGGCAACTCACTGAGCTTGCTTACAGGGGCTTGAAGTGGTCTACTTTCAAGTGGGCTATTTTCAAGTGGAGTTAAAAACAGGAGTTTAAATAACAGGTATCAATTGTTGTTTATATTTGTTGTCTTGTTTTGGGTATGAGTGTTAGCAAGCTTGAAGGTTTGACCCAGTGCACATCCTGCTGCATGTATGCATGTCTGGAGGAATCCTTCCAGGGTCCATATCTCTGTAGCAAGTGTGAACGTGTAGCTCTTCTGGAAGCTCGTATTGGAGATCTGGAAGGGCACATCGTAACGCTGAGGCAGATTGACAATCTTGAAAGGAGCCTGCTTCTCACAGAGCAAAGTATAGTTGAGGAATCTAGGGGTGTGGGAGGAGTGGAGTTAACCGGGGAACAGGTTGGTAGCTGGGTGTCAGTGACACGTGGTAGCAGGGGGGGAGGGAGAGGAAAAGGTTGGCTAGTCCTGATCTTGCGCACACCAACAGATTTGCCCCCTTGAGCGAAGATGTTGGGTGCAGCAGCTCAGGTGTAGCAGTACTGGAGGCTGCTCCCTCTAACAGCCGGGGGATCAGCCCACCAAGTAAGGGAGGGATAAAGAGGGCAAGTAAGCCTAGACAGGTTGTGGTGGTAGGGGACTCTATTATTAAGAGAGTAGACAGGGTAATCTGTCGCGCTGATCGCCTTAACCGGACAGTTTGCTGTCTGCCGGGTGCCCGTGTTAGGCATGTGGTTGACAGAGTTGATAGATTATTGGAGGGGCTGGAGATGACCCAGCTGTCATGGTCCATATTGGTACCAATGACAAAGTAAGCGGAAGATGGAAGGACCTGAAGAATGATTTCAGGGAATTAGGAAGTAAACTGAAGAAGAGGTCCTCCAAGGTAGTATTTTCTGAGATCCTACCTGTGCCACGTGCTACAGTGGAAAGGCAGCGGGAGATTAGGGAGGTCAATGCGTGGCTTAAAGCTTGGTGCAGGAAGGAGGGCTTTGGGTTTTTAGAGCACTGGGCTCATTTTGCACTGGGGTACAATCTGTATAGTTGTGATAGATTGCACCTGAATGGAAGAGGGTCTGCTGTGCTAGGGGAGAGGATGGTTAAAAGGTTGGAGGAGACTTTAAACTAGTGGAAGGGGGGGAGGGATACAGTATCTTACAAAATGGAGACAGAGCAGATAGCGGAAGGGTTTCAGTTCAGACTAAGGGGGGTGGAGCCGGGGGGATGGGTAATGTCAGAACAGTGGAGGCATGTAATGTAAAGTCGCATTCAGCATGTGTGGGTAGAGACAACATTAAATGTATGCTTGCTAATGCAAGGAGCCTCAATAACAAGATGGGGGAACTAGAGGTAATAGCATACACTAAGCAATACGACATTATAGGAATAACAGAAACATGGTGGGACGAAACGCATGACTGGGCTGTAAACTTAAACGGTTATACATTGTTTAGAAAGGATAGGAAACATAAGAAAGGGGGTGGAGTGTGTTTATATGTAAATCAGGATTTAAAGCCTAATATTACACAACTGGAAAGCGATGAGGGAAATGTGGAATCCTTATGGGTAAATATTTCGTTGGGGAATAAACAGGGAAGTCAATTATTGGTTGGCATATGTTATAAACCACCTAATATAGATAATGATGAGGAAGAACAACTGTTAGAGCAAATTAGGAAGGCTGCACATCATGGTAGCACTTTAATTATTGGAGATTTTAATTACCCGGACATAAATTGGGATAGTGGGACTAGTAATTCAGCAAAGGGAATCCGGTTCTGAACATTTTAAATGATACCTTCATGTCACAACTGGTAGAAACACCAACTAGAGAGGATAACTGTCTGGACCTGGTTATAACAAATAATGTGGATCTTTTCTCAAATATTAATGTAAAAGAACAGTTGGGAAATAGCGACCATAACATGGTGACTTTTGAAATAAACTCAAAAAAACACATTCATAAGGGGCATGCTAAAATATATAATTTTAAAAAAGGCCAACTTTATTAAAATAAAGGAAGCTCTCAATGTCATTGACTGGCAGAAACTCTTTCACGGGAAAAACACTGAGGATAAGTGGAATATCTTTAAACTAACACTAGAAAAGTACACGTCACAATATATTCCACTGGTTAATAAATATAAAAGAAACAGACTGAAACCAATGTGGCTTAGTAGGAAGGTAACTAAGGAAATGGAAAACAAAAGAAGGCATTTAAAGCTTTTAAATCTGATAAATCTGAGGCATCCTATAAAGCATATAGGGCAGCCAATAAAGCATGTAAAAATGCGATTAGATGGGCTAAACTAGAAAATGAAAAAGAAATAGCCAAAGAGAGCAAGACCAACCCTAAAAGATTCTTTAGGTACATAAATTCTAAAAAACCCAAGAGTGAAAATGTAGGTTCACTAAAATCTGAGTCAGGGTTATTGTTAACTGAAGATCAGGATAAGGCAGAAATTTTAAATGATTATTTTTCTTCAGTATTTATCAAAGAGAAACCTATAACAGGAGACATGAAATTCATTAATAAAAACTTACTAATACAAAGTGACTGGTTGACTCAGGACAAGGTTTTACACAAATTAAACAATGTGAATGTGAATAAAGCCCCAGGGCCAGATGGAATTCACCCGCGAGTACTAAGAGAGCTATGTGTTGAAATATGTAAACCTCTGTTCTTAATCTTTCAAGATTCTTTTCTTTCAGGAATAGTACCAGAGGATTGGAGAAAAGCTGACGTGATCCCTATATTTAAGAAAGGTTTAAAATTTGTGCCTGGGAATTATAGACCTGTGAGCTTAACATCTGTGGCTGGGAAAGTATTTGAGGGGTTACTAAGGGATAATATTCAGGAATTTATTGGGAGGTATAATGTAATTGGCAAAAATCAGCATGGTTTCATGAAACACAGATCATGTCAGACTAACCTAATTACGTTCTATGAGGAAGTAAGTAGAAGTATAGATCAGGGGGTCGCAGTGGATGTGATTTACTTAGATTTTGCCAAAGCTTTCGACACAGTTCCACACAAAAGGTTACTACTTAAATTAAGAAAAAATGGTCTAGATGAAAATACTTGTTCTTGGATAGAAAACTGGCTAAAAGATAGGGTACAGAGAGTGGTCATAAATGGTACATTTTCAAGATGGACACCAGTGGTAAGTGGTGTCCCTCAGGGGTCTGTTATAGGACCAATACTATTCAATTTATTTATAAATGACCTTGAGATAGGCATTGAAAGTCATGTATCAGTGTTTGCAGATGACACAAAGCTAGGAAAAGTAATACAATGTGAGCAGGATGTTACTTCGCTGCAGAGGGATTTAGATATATTGGGGGACTGGGCACTTAAATGGCAGATGAGATTTAATCTAGATAAATGTAAAGTTATGCACTTTGGAGTGAAGAACACACAAGCAATTTATACCCTAAATGGTACGGAGTTAGGGAAATCCAAGCAGGAGAAGGATTTGGGAATAATCATAGACTTCAAACTAAGTAACAATGTGCAATGTCAAACAGCAGCCGCCAAGGCCAGCAAAGTACTGGCATGCATTAAAAGGGGAGTTCACTCACGGGATGAAAACATAATTTTGCCTCTGTATAAATCAATGGTCAGGCCGCACCTTGAATATGCCGTGCAATTTTGGGCACCTGTCTTAAAAAAAGATATTATATCATTAGAAAAAGTGCAGAGACGGGCAACTAAATTAATAAGGGGGATGGAAGGGTTAAGTTATGAGGAAAGACTAACAAGCTTAAACCTGTTTAGTTTAGAGAAAAGGCGCCTTAGAGGGGATCTGATAACCTTATATAAATATATACGGGGCCATTATCAACCATTGTCTGATAACCTATTCATTAACAGGACTATACACAGGACAAGGGGTCATCCATTTAGACTGGAAGAAAGAAAATTTAGCTTAAAGCATAGGAAGGGTTATTTTACAGTGAGAACAATAAAGCTGTGGAATTCTCTGCCTGTTGAGGTGGTTGGGTCAGAGTCTGTACAGACTTTTAAAAAACGACTGGATGACTTCCTGCAGACACAGAATATTAAGGGTTATAATATTTAATATGTGGGTAAAAGCTTCTTGATCCAAGGAGAAATCTGACTGCCATTCTGGGGTCAAGAAGGAATTTTTTCCCAGTATGTTGCATATTGGCAAGCATTCAGACTGGGTTTTTTGCCTTCTTTTGGATCAACAGCAGTAGGTTATGTGGGAGAGGCTGAACCTGATGGACGCATGTCTTTTTTCAGCATATGTAACTATGTAACTATGTTAGAGGGTCCCGAGGACTGGAGTTGAGAAATGCTGCTTTAAACCATAATAAAAAGGTCTGTTAGAGCAAAAAAAAACATTAAAAAAAATTGAGAAACAACAAATTTTGTCTAAAAAATATAAAAATACAAAAAAGATGTTCTAAACAATAAAAAATAAAAAGGGCTTTTGCTGAAAATGAAAAGAATATACATTCTTTAAAAAAATTTAAATTTAAAAAGATATTCAGTTTTTACATTGAATCCTATGGGATTCGCCTGCTTAAACCTGTCAAACTAAAAACACCAAAAATAAGAGCATTTCACCAGAGTTTTGGTACAGTAAGGCGTTTTGTGAATAGAAGACACAATAGTCTTCTGTGGGTAAATTTCGGTGGTACCAAATGCCGAATTGCGACGAACTGCGGCCAATTATTTGTATTTATGATTTTAACTTTAAATTCACCTGTACATATTTGGCGAATTGACAGCTTAGTGAATAGACGAACAGGCCCGAAATTGTACCGAATGGTGAAATTCACCGTCCAGTGCAATTCAAAGCCAATTTGGAGGTTAGTTTATAACCTCTATAGCCCGTGTCAGACGAGCGCAGTGATCACGTCCACGTTGCCGCACATTTTAACGTCTGTGGTAGCATACAATTATGATCAATAGAGAGACCCACACACGAAGTACGTCCGCACAGAAGTGCGGAAGCACAACACACGTGGCACCGGACGCAGGTTAGGCAAGAACGTAAAACCGCTAGAACGGACGTGCGGAGTGCGCCACGTCTGCAACGTCCGCATAGCTTTGTGTGTGAGTGATGAACGTGGTCAGACGGACTGCATTTATACGTCCAGCATTTTTGACGGACAAAATGGTTTTGCATTTTAATTTATTTTCCCTCCTACATCCGTCAAAAATAAAGTCAGTGAAATAAACGGACCGTGTGGCCACTACCTTGTCGTCAGTCAGAAAGTACGTCTGTTGAGCACGGACGCACAGTCCGCACAAAATGCGCTTGTCTGACATTAGCCTACAAGTCTTTTGCTCAAATCCTAAACAATGTGCAGATACAATTGTTGTGTTTTTTTTATTTGTAGAAAGACCCCGAAGTGAAAGTTGTGGTTAGCATTTTGGTTAGAACAGGATCTACCCCTGTGCTGACACTCACCCAAAACAAATAGGAGGATTTTGGTAAGTCTGTTTTGATTAACTGTAACATTTCAATGTTCTTGAACCCAGGACATACTTGAAAACGAAAGAATTCTAAATGTATCCTTCCTGGTAAAATACTTTATAAATAAATAAATAATTTCAGTCGGGCACAAGACATGACAAAATACTAAAGACAAACCAAATGGCTCCATTTATGATTATTCATGAAAATGTCTATGGATTCAAAACTAACAACTTCATAAAAAAAGAAGAGAATCTTTCACTTCATGTAACTGGTGAATGTTTGTAGCATGTTAGGTTAGTTACTTGATAATGTATGGGTTTGCGATGGTATCCTAGCGACACATTAAAAAAAATCAAAGCAAAAAAATGACACTCAAATTCAGACGAGGCTGAAAACTGCACCTGCTTCAACTCGGAAACGTTCAATTTCGATACCTAAAAATTTGCGTTTGCTACAGTTGAAAATCATCGATTTGCTCCCAAATTGATTTCTAGGGTTAGGATTAGAGTTAGGATTAGGAATTAAGGTTAGAATTAGAGTTAGAAATTAGGGTTAGGGTTGAGAGTTTAAAATTAGGGTTAGAAATTAGGGTTAAGGTTGATGCTCAGATGAGTAATTAGGGTTAAGGTTATTGTTTGGCTAGATTTACAAATTAGAGTAAGGGTTACAAATTAGGGTGAGGGTTAGAAATTCAGGTTAATGTTAGGATTAGGTTTAGGAATGAGAGTTAAGGTTGGGAATAAGGTTAGAAACTATGGTTAAGGTTAGGGCATGGGTTATGGGTCAGGGTACAATGTGTGCTTGTTTTAGGGGTTAAGGGTATAGTTACATTTAGTGTTAAGCAAGAAAACCGAGCAGCAGAAGAAGGGGCAGAACCTATTACCTAAAAATTAAGCAAAAATGGAGCAGAATGTTAGGCTGACCCTTATCCTAAATGTAACCCTAACCCTAAAACTAACAACAATGTCCTGACAAATGTAAAAAAATATATGCAAGGTTTTGGCTGTGGCCAAAGAAAAATAGTGAACTGAGCCCGATTCAAATCGATCGAAACAATTTGGTTGGAGTTGAATTTTTCTGAAAAGTTTGATTCCACCTGAAATATTTTTTTCAGTGTCAGTGACAGAAAAATACCTCATCGGTAAAGCCTAGTAAACAAACTATGTTAAGTTTCCTGCCTTTTGGTCACTTTTATTAGTGACAGACCAAAATGTTTTTTACGTTCTTAAGATTTGTTAACCACAACTGACATACAGGGTTATCCAAAGAGATCCGAATTGCTTGAGAAAGGTAACCGAACGCTGAAAATCAGCGTTCGGTTGCCTTTCCTGGCCATTCGGCTATTCAGAGAGCAGGCAATTCGCCAAATCCTGGCGAATTGCCTGCACATACGGTGCCTGTTCGGGGGCAGTGAAATCCCAATTGAGAAGCACTGCTTCGTCTATTCAGAGAACACAAACCAGCAGTGAAAGGTTCCCCTAATGCCCTGCCATTCGGTGGTTTCATTCGGCAAATTTATTCAGGAGAATCCCATAGACTTCAATGTTAAAAATATTCCCGTTTTTAATTCAATATCTAATAAACCGTTCATTATAAAATTCTGCAGCAAAAAGTCTCTTTATTTATAGATTTTTTAGGATATTTTAAGCATTTTTCAGATTTTTTTTTTTTTTTTTTAAAAGTCCGATTTTTCTTTTGATTTTTTTTTTAACTTTACTTCTTTTTTTGTAACAGCCCTCTTTATTATCATTCCCTGGACCTCCTGTGTAAATTTCAGACATTTTCGCTCAGTAGTTTCTTTGCAAACAGCGTTTCATTTTCACAGATTCATACAAATGGTTTTGCTAATTTATTCACTGCCTCCTCTACGTCACAGCTGCTTCGGCTCTGTGTGATTCGGCTCCTGTTCGGCTGCTTTGCTGCGTGTGATGGCTCCTGCTCGGGTTTTTCGAAGGTTAATCCAGATGTTTTTGCGGGTTTTCGGCGTGCATTCGGTGGGTTTTGCGGTTAGTTTTTGTCAGGTTTGCGGCAGCTTTTCCCTGCAATTCGGGGGCCCTGTGCTGCTTGTTGAATACACCGCAGGGTCACCGAAATGGGATCGGCAAAAGGAACCGAATTGAAGAGAATGAAAAGTCACCGAACGTGCGGTGACTTTTCGAATCTCTTTGAATAACCCTGATAGTTATACATGCTGACTAATAATATGACTCGATTGTCATTTGAAGTGCCGTGTCATGTACGGGTGAATTAATACCATACCAGCTTATTCCGTCCCAGGCTCCAGCAACACATGAACTATTGAGATAGGATCTGATTGATGCCAATTCCAAAATACATGGATGGCGGGCTAATATTTAACTTAAAGGGATACTGTATTGAAAAACAGAGATCCATTTTTTTGCTCTTAAATAGCAGCCTCTGCTCAATTATTATTCTTTTAAGTTCTATTTTTGGTGATGTTGCTCACCTTTTCTCCCTGGCCACAAGATGCTCCTCCTCTTCAGCTCAGAGATCCCGAACCTGGAAGTCCCTGCAGCTTTTTTCCGCAATTTGCACTCCTACGCTTCTCGTGTAGCGTAGAAATAGCAAGCTGTGCACCGCTGAGGGGTTTCTTTACTTTATGTACGCAACTTCCATAGTATCTGTGCAGAACCACGGGTCGGAACTGCATGTATGCGAAAGTGGTCCATTAGCTGCCTCTGGATGATGCTTTGCGAGACGTCACTTCCAGATGTACCGGAAATGGACGAGAGGATCATCAACCAAGGAAATGGAAGTGTGCTCCTCTGTGAGACGCAGCGCACTACATCCGTTCAAATCAATTGGGACTTATGTGAACATTTGTTTTCAATTAATTAATGATGTGCTTGATTCATTGGTTTTTAGTGATTGTATAATAGTATATAACTGCGCTATCTTGAAGGAACACACTATCCCTGATGAAGTCTTTCATGTGGCAAAGACGAAACGCGTTGGATTCTGTTCCAATTTTTTACTTTTGATGTTATTTTAATAAATTCTTTTTTTACTGGAGAACCGCTGGCTTGAAATTGATTTTTAAAGCCTGATCCTTACAATATCGATCCGTGAACAAGCCTGATAGAGTTTCTTGGCGTTATTCCAGACAGGTGGATCTAAGGAGGCAACTCATTCCAGCCAGGAGAGGGTAGCAAAGAACCCGATATGTGCCTGAGTTTATTATCTATTCTGTGAATGCCTTTCCAGCAGGGGCTCGTTATTTTAAATGATGTATCTGCAGTCTGCACTATGTTTGTATTAATTTGTTTTGCAGACCATACTTCAACTCTTACCCCTGTCTGGTCCATCTCGCCTCACCTTCTGCTCCTGGATTTCCCTGTAGCCTGCCAGGTCTCTAACCACCTGATACAGATAGCACTGACCAGCTCCCTTTATAAGCCAGTCTCACCCATTTTGCTCTGTTATAAGGGTGATTTTGCTGCCTGTTATTTTGCCTTTCTTGCCTGTATACGCCTTCGTTATTTTCCTTTTGTATATTTTGTTCATATTATATTGTTTCACTTTGTCCCTTGCCTATTTTCCCTCCAGTTGCCTTGTTCTTTGTTTATTACTTGGTTATTATGTTTTTGCTTTTTCCCTTCCTTGCTCCTGTGTGGTTTGCTTCGTGTTTTTCCCTTGCTGTGCACTGACCTTGGCTTCTCTGACTTCCCTCTCTGGTTCTGACTCCTGGCTTGTCGGACTTCCCTCTCTGGTTCTGACTCCTGGCTTGTCGGACTTTCCTCTCTGGTTCTGACTCCTGGCTTGTCGGACTTTCCTCTCTGGTTTTGACTCCTGGCTTGTCGGACTTTCCTCTCTGGTTCTGACTCCTGGCTTGTCGGACTTCCCTCTCTGGTTCTGACTCCTGGCTTGTCGGACTTCCCTCTCTGGTTCTGACTCCTGGCTTGTCGGACTTTCCTCTCTGGTTCTGACTCCTGGCTTGTCGGACTTTCCTCTCTGGTTCTGACTCCTGGCTTGTCGGACATCCCTCTCTGGTTCTGACTCCTGGCTTGTCGGACTTCCCTCTCTGGTTCTGACTCCTGGCTTGTCGGACTTCCCTCTCTGGTTCTGACTCCTGGCTTGTCGGACATCCCTCTCTGGTTCTGACTCCTGGCTTGTCGGACATCCCTCTCTGGTTCTGACTCCTGGCTTGTCGGACTTCCCTCTCTGGTTCTGACTCCTGGCTTGTCGGACTTCCCTCTCTGGTTCTGACTCCTGGCTTGTCGGACATCCCTCTCTGGTTCTGACTCCTGGCTTGTCGGACATCCCTCTCTGGTTCTGACTCCTGGCTTGTCGGACATCCCTCTCTGGTTCTGACTTCTGGCTTGTCGGACTTCCCTCTCTGGTTCTGACTCCTGGCTTGTCGGACTTCCCTCTCTGGTTCTGACTCCTGGCTTGTCGGACTTCCCTCTCTGGTTCTGACTCCTGGCTTGTCGGACTTCCCTCTCTGGTCCTGACTCCTGGCTTGTCGGACTTCCCTCTCTGGTTCTGACTCCTGGCTTGTCGGACTTCCCTCTCTGGTTCTGACTCCTGGCTTGTCGGACTTCCCTCTCTGGTTCTGACTCCTGGCTTGTCGGACTTCCCTCTCTGGTTCTGACTCCTGGCTTGTCGGACTTCCCTCTCTGGTTCTGACTCTTGGCTTGTCGGACTTCCCTCTCTGGTACGGACTTCAACTTGCTTCTTTCTCTATTTTCTGCCTTTTGTGTTGCTTTACCCAGCAGTACTGTTTTCCATACCCTTAGCATTAGATATAACTATTTCAAGGACCGGTCCTTAGATTAGGGTTTCCTTTCTGTGCTCCTGGGTGTCTGTATTTGGCATTCCCCTTGACCCTGGTTTTGCCTTTCCGGTCTGTGCTGAGTCCTATCTGTCTGCTCTTCAGCCTGTGGCGCACCTGCCTTTTGGGCTCCTAGCCCCGTATATGGACCCACCTCGGCTCACGCCAGGTGCCCGTGACACATCTATGCTAGCCACTCAAAGAATTTTAAGAGCATTCCAAATATGATTTTCAAACATGGTACGCATGCATCTGCTGCCTAGGATACAGGGTTGTTTTGGTTTTTTTGAGACAGTATTCTAACACGAAGGATACATTGAGATTTCTCTGGTTTTCAAGTACGTCCTGGGTGGCGAGTAGGAACCGTTAGGTGCAACAAAGAGAGTTGGTTGATGAAATGTAATGGGTGCAGCTACTGTTGTTCCATATCCTGAAAGAATGAGTTTAGGGGTACGCAATGTCCAGTGGACACTGATAAACTACAAACTTGTCGCTGAAGCATTATTTCACCGCAGTAAAATATCACATTTGATGACTGCCAAGGAAAGAGAGCTGGGCAGACCTTTCTTGTAGTTTCTGTCTTGAAATCAGACACCTGGTGGATTTGAATGGTCCTTTGTCCCATCCTGTATCAGTAAGTGCCCAGTAGACACATTACATTTGGGTTTTTTGAACAATGTCGTGGATAGATATGACAGAGTTATGAGATCTCGTGCTTCCATTTTGTCAAATCGAAAGTCAAACCATCATCAATGTGTCTGACATCTGAAACTGCGTGTCCTTAAACAACCTACGTGTGTGCGGAGGTGTATATGAATGCATCATGGCAGTCGCTACACTTTCTTCCGTGCCAACAATAGCAAGTGTGCTGCGGTTTCAAAACCAGTCACTTGGTGATAGGAATTTATAGATAATATGCGCAGTATAGGTGTTTCGTGCCATAACATATACAGTATACAGGGTTTTTAACCATATTGCTTGGGTGAACACTCTAGCTGAGCCAGAGAAAGTTACTCATTACAAAAAAATATTCCAGTTTGCAAGCCATGATGAAAGAAGGAAACAGAGACATTTAACGCTAAAAAGGTCAGTTTAAATAGTGCTTACTGGGAGGGGAAAAAAACTGGTGCAGAAGAATAAAAAAAAACAACCACAATTTATACCCATAATTATTTATAACTCATTACATTTGGGTTCCTTAGTAAGATTAAGCTCTTCGGGTAGCCAGCATGGGATAAGACACAAGAATAGTTGCATGATGCTTGTATGTAGGACCACTGGCGCCATACTAGATATGGAGAGACTGTCGCCTGAACATCTTCTCGCGAGAAGCTAACCATTATAAGGTCACCACCTTCTGGGTGACCTTTGTATGGCAACTACAAAGAGTCGGCAGGTTTGAAGGGGGAGAGAAAAAATAAACAACCATTTTATGTTGACAACGTAAAATAGATTTTGGCATATTTTGAGAAGACATGGCACAAGGAGGGTCCTGAAGGATCAAATAGGAGACACTAAATTACTATATAGGCCCTATACCCCTCCTTAAAGGGACATGCAAGTTTAGAATTTTTAATTTTAAATTGAAAGATAAACAATTTTATACCAATAGACAAACAAGAATAAAAGTTCTAAGAATGTGTAAAAAAAAAAAAACGATTTTCTTGCTTTAAACTCTGTCATTTCATGTTCTCTGGCCACGCCCATCAGCTAGGGGTGTTACTTCAGCTCCCACTTCCTGTATATTTCCCGCCCACTTCTCCACTCATCAGAGCTTCACATGTACTAGCACAATCTGTGCACGTGAAACCCTGTGCACGCTCCTGACCCCAGACTGGGGAAACTGAGGAACTGAATATTGGCATCTCTGTAACTGTGAATGCAAAACACACTCCATATTGCTTGGGTGAACACTCTAGCTGAGCCAGAGAAAGTTACTCATTACAAAAGCGCTGACTCGCTCTCACTTGCGCTCTTTCCTAGTTTACATACTCACTGTCTCACTCAAAGTCCCTCCCAGGACACTCACTCTCACAATCTTTCTTGTGCTGTCTCGTGTGCACACTCTCTCGCTGCTTTATCTTGCCGTCTCGTTGTTTTGGGTTTGAGCTGTAGCTCTCTCTGCTGTCTCTCTTTCTCCCTGTATGTATTGATTTATTTTGCTTTGCTGTCTCTGCAGTAGCTGGGGGTGAAAGAGTTACAGATTGGAACTCAGCCCCGCCTTCCCCTCAGCTCACACTGCAGTAGGGAGGAGGAGCAACTCAGTCACACATGCTCAGTGCGTTTTTTTATGTATTCCGCAGAATGCACAATGATTGGTTAGCTCAGTGTGACTCCTGAGGTGGGTGTGGAAAATGCCAAGAAAGAAAAGCAGGTAAATATGAAAAAATATCGTAGTCCCTTTTTAAGCCTGCTGAATGAGACTACTGGTTCACTCAATAGGCATTACACGTTTTTAAAGGCATACTGACAAAGCATACATGTCCCTTTAAACTTTACTGCACTGGGGGACGACTTTATGCTGTTGAATCAAATATGAATATTTTGGGTTGTTTCCCCCCAAAAACAATGAGGTCTGTTTAGGCATATTGTCCTAGACGTTTTCAAGTCAAATAAAGCTCAATTTTTTTTTTCAATAAAATGCAACTTTCCGATATTCAACTTGACCCAACAAAAGCTTTTTCAAGTCCTTAAATAAGGATCAAATACTTATCACTACAAATATGATATCTGTGAAAACATAAATCATAATTCATTAACATGTTTATTAGTGGACACTTTGCTCTCATGTATTCCATGTTTTGGCTGAGGTTAATTTGCAGTTCAGTCCGGAGAAAGGAAGTTTGAGCTAAACTTAATTTCAGGATGTCAATTCGTAACTTTCTGGGGGATTTGAGCTCAGGATGCAGCGATACAATTCACAGAAAGAACAATTCACAGAGGTAGAAAAGTGGATCAAACACAACAAACTTTTTTTAAATACTGACAAAACTGTAACGATGCTCTTTGGAACAAAACCAAAACTACATAAACTGCAAAATCCCCATCTATCGCGTGGGGACAAAATCAAATGGCACGCTGACCACAGTCACTTCTCTCATATCTAGGTATGTGGTTAGACCCAAATCCATCCTTTGGCCCCCACATCGAAAAACTCTCATCTAAACTTTACCCCAAACTAGGTGCCTTGTACAGAAACAAATCCTGCCTGAGCCCCACGGTAAGAAAGCAGATTGTACAACAAATGCTTATGCTGGCTATTGATTATGGAGATGTAGCGTATGCAGCGGCTCCGCAAACACACCTTCAGAAACTTACTACATTGTATAACTCATTCTGTCGCTTTGTGCTATAATGTAACTACATCACCCACCATTGTAACATGTTAAAAGAGCTAAACTGGCCGTCGCTGGAGTCTAAACACACCCTTCACCTTTCCAACCTGGTGGTTAAGAGCTTTTCTGGGAAGCTACCACCCTATCTGAATAGACTGCTTCCTCCAGTAGTTCCCTCATCCGATAACCTCCGATCCAGGACCAGCACCTTACTTGCAATACCACAATACAAAACGAAAGTGGCTCGATCCCAGTGGCGGAAGTACCAGGGTCGCAGCGGTCGCAGTTGCGACCGGGCCCTGGCATTCCGCCACTGGAGGGGGGCCCAGCGCCGCCGCCAGATTCCGGCAATCAGCGCCGGAATCTGGGAGCCGCGCGCTGGCCGTCCCTCTCCCTACGCGAGCGGCCGCTGACATGCAGCTTGGCCGCTCACGTGGGAGAGAAAACCACCTGATCAGCGCACGAGACCTCGCGCTGATCAGGTGGTTTCCGGCGAGCGGCCAAGCTGCATGTTTCCAGCGCCCGCTCGCCAAGGAGGAGAAGAACGCCGGCGGCCTGCCCTGCCTGGGGCCCAAGAGGTAAGAGCTGGGCTGGGCAGTATATCCATGAGCTGGGGGGCAGAGCTGGGCATATCCATGAGCTGGGGGGCAGAGCTGGGGCAGTATATCCATGAGCTGGGGCAGAGCTGGGGCAGTATATCCATAGCTGGGGGCGAGCTGGGGCAGTATATCCATGAGCTGGGGGGCAGAGCTGCAGTATATCCATGAGCTGGGCATATCCATGAAGCTGGGGGGCGAGAGCTGGGGAGTATATCCATGAGCTGGGGCACAGCTGGGGCAGTATATCCATGAGCTGGGGGGCAGAGCTGGGGCAGTATATCCATGAGCTGGGGCAGTATATCCATGAGCTGGGGGGCAGAGCTGGGGCAGTATATCCATGAGCTGGGGGGCAGAGCTGGGGCAGTATATCCATGAGCTGGGGGGGGGGCAGAGCTGGGGCAGTATATCCATGGCTGGGGGGCTGAGCTGGGCATATCCATGTGCTGGGCGCATATCTCCAATGAGCTGGGCATATCCATGTGCTGGGGCAGTATATCCATGTGCTGGGGCATATCCATGTGCTGGCAGTATATCCATGTGTTGGGGCAGTATATCCAGGTGTTGGGGCAGTATATCCATGTGTTGGGGCAGTATTCCATGAGCTGGGGGCAAAAATATCCATGTGTGGCCTGGGGGCAATATATCCATGTGTGGTCTGGGGGCAATATATGTCCATGTGAGCTGGGGCACTATATGTCCATGTGAGCTGGGGGCACTATATGTCCATGTGAGCTGGGGCAATTAATCTTTTTTATATTGCAGGAAAAAAAAAAGGTAAAAATATGGATCTTTTTTTTGGGGGTGGGGGCCCTCATGGATTCTTGCACCGGGGCCCCTCAGGTTTCTAGTTACGCCACTGCTCGATCCTCATTTTCCTACTGAGCTCCGCAGTTATGGAATAACCTCTCAGACGCCATCAAATCTTCCCCAGTCTTAAGTCACTCAAGAGCTCCCTATTAACATACCTGGATACAGAATGCACCTGTAAACATGTGACATAGTGACTATTTCCTACATATTTATTTTCTGTTAATCTGTATATTTGTGTTTTTAATATCTTGCATTTATTACTTTGTATTTGTGTAACAACTGTAACATTTCAATGTTCTTGAACCCAGTACATACTTGAAAACAAGAGAAATCTCAATGTATCCTTCCTGGTAAAATTCTTTATAAATAAATAAGTAAATAAATACAAAAAGGCAAGGAGACCAGAACGTTAGTGCAATGGGGTTTATTGTGAACCGGGTATAAACACAGGACTGAACACAGGCTGTAGATAGGGCAGGAAAAGGGCTGGACGCAGGATGTAGACAGGGCCGAAAGGGACATAGCAGGACATGCAGCACATATACAAAACTTACGGGAAGGCGAACACAGGAAGAGAGCTGACCAGACAGAGAGTATAGTGGAGGTCTTGGACATGACAGATGGACTCTGATGATGCAGGGTCTGTAGCAGAAGCAGGGTCTTGTAAAAGTAGCAGGATCACAGTAGGGGGGGACTCAGAATGAAGGGAAGGGATAGAGGCTTCAGGAAGCACCTTCCAAGGTTTGCACTCCAGAGGAAAGGGAGTTCATTAGCAGTTAAAGATGACCATCTGGCTTTCTGCAATTGAAATGGGTGAAGGTAAAGAAGACCAGGGAGCAGATTTTGAAAATCTGGTCCTGAGTACTGTAGAATGAAAAGTGCTGTCAGGAATCAGATGGCTGCAGCAGCTCGGGCATGTGCCCTCTTGCGTCGTCTCTGTGGCCCCGTGACAACCGAGGTCTAAAATATTTCAATGGAAACGCAAATATGTGTTACATCATCGGATGCTGCTTAATATCCTGTACACCCATAACCATGGAATCTCCAAGAATTGGTGAACTCGCCACTCTTAACTCGGTCAGCTCTAGAGTTCGTGAAACCAAAGGGGTTATTCACCAAGCGTCAGTGAAAACCAATGTTATTGCTAACCCGGCAAACACTGGCGTTTCACATATCAAAAATCCAAAGAGCAACAGGAGAAGCCGCATCATAAAGATCCTCCTGTTGGTCTTTGGATTTTAGTTTTGTGAACCGCCAGTGTTTGTTGACACCTCATTACCATTGATTTCCGCCACTATATGCGACACCAGCACGCGTCAAATTTGAATCCTGTTTTCTAGGGTGAAAAAAAATAAAAATAATTAACTCACACAGCCCCCTTGGTTGAGAGTGTGTGAATGAAGTAGTATGTTTGTGTGGATTGTCAGTAGGGATGAGCCGAACACTCCCCGAGTTCGGTTCGAGCCCGAACCGAACTTCCCATTTGTTCGGGACCGAACCCAATGCAAGTCAATGGGGCTGAAAATTCGGTTTTTAGAGTGCCCTCCAAGAGGGCATATACAGTTGTGTTCAAAATTATTCAACCCCCACTGAAATTGAGTGTTTCGGCCAGTTTGACATTGATTTTGATCATTCAGTCATCTTGCTTACAATTAAATCAAAGAGGCACGTGTAGGTCAGACAAATATAACATAACATAACATTTATAATGAAATAACCACAAATGTCTTTTCTGTGCTCACATCATTATCAGTTTTATTCAACCCCCAAGTGACATTCAATCTTAGTACTTAGTACAACATCCTTTTACAGTTATAACAGCTTTTAAACGTGAAGCATAGCTTGACACAAGTGTCTTGCAGCGATCTACGGGTATCTTCGCCCATTCGTCATGGGCAAAAGCCTCCAGTTCAGTCACATTCTTAGGCTTGCACACTGCAACTGCTTTCTATAAGTCCCACCAGAGGTTCTCAATCGGATTTAAGTCAGGTGACTGCGATGGCCACTCCAAAATGTTCCAGCCTTTAATCTGCAACCATGCTCTAGTGGACTTGGAGGTATGCTTGGGATCATTGTCCTGTTGAAAGGTCCAACGTCTTCCAAGCCTCAGGTTTGTGACGGACTGCATCACATTGTCATCCAATATCTCCTGGTACTGAAGAGAATTCATGGTACCTTGCACACGCTGAAGCTTCCCTGTACCTGCAGAAGCAAAACAGCCCCAAAGCATGATTGACCCCCCCCCCCGCCATGCTTCACAGTAGGCAAGGTGTTCTTTTCTTCATAGGCCTTGTTCTTCCTCCTCCAAACATAGCGTTGATCCATGGGCCCAAACAGTTCTAATTTTGTTTCATCAGTCCACAGAACACTATCCCAAACTTCTGTGGTTTGTCCACATGACTTTTGGCATACTGCAGTCGACTCTTCTTATTCTTTGGAGACAGCAAGGGGGCGCGCCTGGGAGTTCTGGCATGGAGGCCTTCATTAAGCAGTGTGCGCCGTATTGTCTGAGCTGAAACTTCAGTACCCACATCTGACAAATCTTTTCTCAGTTCCTCAGCAGTCACACGGGGACTTTTCTCCACTCTACGCTTCAGGTAGCGCACAACAGTCGAAGTCAGCATCTTCTTTCTGCCACGACCAGGTAGCGTTTCAACAGTGCCCTTTGCCTTGAATTTGCGAATGATGCTTCCTATGGTCTCTCTTGGTAAGTTTAACATCTTTGCAATCTTCTTATAGCCATTGCCCTTCCTGTGAAGAGTAATCACCTCTTCTCTTGTCTTCCTGGACCATTCTCTTGACTTCACCATGTTTGTAACCACACCAGTAAATGTCTAGAAGGAGCTGAGTATCACAGTCATTTTAAAGCTGCCTAATTGGTGCTTATTATGCTTTATTGCTGCTCCGTGACATCCACAGGTGTTTTCAATACCTGATTGAAAACACTTGAATGAACCTCTGTTCTTCAGAGAGGTAGTCTTTAAGGGGTTGAATAATTGTGTCAATGAAGAATTCACAAAAGAAACATTTACTACTGTATTACAAAACCAATTGACGTCATTTT
Organism: Leptobrachium leishanense; assembly: GCA_009667805.1. Taxonomy (NCBI): domain Eukaryota; kingdom Metazoa; phylum Chordata; class Amphibia; order Anura; family Megophryidae; genus Leptobrachium; species Leptobrachium leishanense. Next base: position 349,741,494 of record CM019065.1, read on the forward strand.
AGTTGCATATGGTTCTTTAAAAAATCCTTGTAGGATTTCATTCTGAATACAATTACAAATGTACACAAAATTCCCTAAAACCCTTTACAGCATTGGGGGTTGAATAATTTTGAACACAACTGTATGCTACATATTTGCCATAAAAGGTGTATGGGGGTCTGGGTAGTGCCCTGGGGGACAGGAAACAAGAACAAAAAGTTAAAAAAAAAACGTTTTTAAAGGGACAGTGAGTTTTCCATGAAATAAGGGTTAAAAATAAAAACGAAAAATTCCTTCAAATATCGTGCCTAGGAGGTCCCCATAACCTGCCCGTGAAGTGGCGGATTTCTAGGATGTATAGAAACACTTAAAAACAAATGAAATGACGTTTCATATGACGGTAAATGCTTTTCCTTTAATCTATCCATAAACAACTGCTTTGGGCGGCAGCCTGTATGAAAAGACATTTTAGGACGCGCATAAAAAGTTTAGTGGTTTTTTGGCTAAATTATTGTGGAACTTATGCAGGCTTTGGATGAAAGTAACAGTAGGTGCTTTAAAATTGGGCTTTTAGCGTCGGCAACAGTGCCGTCACACCGTAACCCCTCTGAGGATATGAATCTGATACAGGCGTCAATGGCAGTGCACCCAGATATTGTGCCTTTAATGCCAGGCCATCAAGTATCATCATACAGTAACCCCTCTGTAGTATTGTGGAAGAGTGCAGGGGTGGACCATGTGGTCCTATATTGAAAATTTTTTGATGTGGTAATGGGCGTCAGTGCACCCAGATATTGTGCCGTTAATGCCAGGCCATCAAGTATCATCATACAATAACCCCTCTGTGGTATTGTGGAAGAATGCAGGGGTGGACCATGTGGTCGTATATTGAAAAGATAGGATTCTGGTCAAGGCGTCATTGCACCCAGATATTGTGCTTTTGGTGCCAGGCCTGCAAGTGCCATCATAATACAGTAACCCCTCTGTGGTATTGTGGAAGAGTGCAGGGGTGGACCATGTGGTCCTATATTGAAAAGATGATTCTGGTCAAGGCGTCATTGCACCCAGATATTGTGCTTTTGGTGCCAGGCCTGCAAGTGCCGTCATAATACAGTAACCCCTCTGTAGTATTGTGGAAGAGTGCAGGGGTGGACCATGTGGTCCTATAGTGAAAAGTTTTTGATCTGGTAATGGGCGCCAGTGCACCCAGATATTGTGCCTTTGGTGCAAGACTACCAGGCCAGCAAGTATCATCATACAGTAACCCCTCTGTGGTATTGTGGAAGAGTGCAGGGTTGGACCCTGCGGTTCAAAAAAATAAAATGATATAAATCTGGCACAGGCGTCAGTGCAGCCAAATATTGTGCCTTTCATGGCAGCAAGTGCCTTCACACCGTAACCCTTTTGTGGTATTGTGGAAGAGTTCAGTGCTGGAGGTTATGTGAATGCAGAAGAGGACATCCCCTATCTATTCCATTACATCAGCATCAGGGGCTTGATAGCTGCTGATCCAGGACTGATTCATTTTTATAAATGTCAGCCGGTCTACAGAGTCGGTGGACAGACGCACTCTTTTGTCTGTGACAAAACCTCAAGTGGCACTGAACGTCCTTTCGGAAAGCACGCTAGATGAAGGGCAACCTAGTAGCTGCATAGCATATTGGCTAAGTTCTGGCCAGTGATCCAATCTCAACACCCAGTAAGCCAGTGGATCATCTGCTGGAAACGTATCCAGGTCTGCCCTTGCCCCTAGGTAGTGCTGCACCATATGGTGAAGACGCTGGCAATGGGTGCCTACATTTGTCGTCCCTGGGCGTCGAGGACTAAAAAAATTTAAAAATGCATCAGTCAAGCAGCCCTGGCCTTCACCGCTATTCCTCTGATCACCTGCAGCCTCAGAAGCACGTGTGTCAGCACTTGGTAATCTAACAGTGCCTGGAAAGGTGTTACACAAGTTTCGCTTTAGAGCGTCCTCAAGTTTTGTCATCCTGTGCTCCCTCTGTGCAGGCAGGATGAGCTCTGCAACTTTCCCCTTGTATCGTGGATCAAGAAGGGTTGCCAACCAGTAATGATCCCTCTCCTTGATAGCACGAATCCTGGTGTCCTTTAGCAGGCTTTGCATCATTAGGGAGCCCATGCAGCGTAGGTTGGAGGTGGCATTAGCTGCCCAGTCTTCCTGGTCAATGAGGATGACCGTATCGTGCACTTCCTCCTCCCAACCACACACAAGCCCTTCTGTTTCTGGGTACACAAAACCCTGCCTTGAGGAATCCCCACCTTCAATGCCCCCACTACTTAAATAGTCCTCCTCCTCCTCATGTCTGATCTGAGTAGGACCCGCTGGAATGCTGTCTGCGGAAAGACTGGGGCCTTGAGAGCTAGGGAAGGCCTCCTCTTCCTCCCGCTGCTCTGGCTCTAGAGCCACATCTATAATTCCCCGCAGAGTGTGCTCCAGCAGGAACACTAAAGGAATTGTGTCACTGATGCATGCATTGTCCCTGCTCACCATCCTCGTTGCCTCCTCAAATGGTGACAGTACAGTGCATGCATCCTTGATCATCAGCCACTGCGGGGGGGAAAAAACAAGTTGACCTGAACCTGTCCTTGTGCCATACTCATACAGGTACTCGTTGATGGCCCTCTGCTGCTTGTGCAGACGCTGCAGCATTGCTAATGTCGAGTTCCACCTGTGTGGCATGTCACAGATCAGACGGTTTGTGGGAAGGTGGAATTCTCTTTGAATTTCTGCCAGGCGAACGCTTGCTGGGAATGACCGTCTGAAGTGGCTGCAGACTTTTCTGGCCTGGATGAGTCTTCTGGCCTGGCTTGTGGTCAGGTGCAAGGCTGTAGCCAATTAGGAGCTTCAGGCAGTGGGAAAATGCATTGTGGTCGAACATGCGGCGAACACCCGGAAATGTTCGGGGTTCGCGATCCGCTCGAACAGGCTAAGTTTGGGTTCGGACGGTTCGGGGTTCGACCCGAACAGCTCATCCCTAATTGTCAGGATACATGCTAATGCAGAGATGTATTTGTAGGGAGTGTTCACATATTTGTTTGAATTCTGGAGTAGGTCAGAGCAGAATATGCTTGTGCAATATGCGGGGACACAATTCTGCAGTGTCAGTGTGTGCAACAGATGTTTGTGTGTGCTGTGATGATTTCTTCCTTTAAATCAGTCCATATATGCCTGCATGTGGCCAAGTCAACGGTGTGCCCCATGTCAAAGTAGAGCTAAAAACTATAGGCTTGTCACACTGCATGCCTCGTGAAGGCCTGAAGCACCTAAGGCGTAGGGCCCTTAAGTTGCCTCTGATGCCAGGATGCAGGGAGGATTTTTCTAGAAGGTTTTGCAGCGCGTGAGGAGATTGAGCGGGAGTGGTGTGGGAGGAGTCACCAGGAGGGTACTTAAGGCGCGTGTGGCGAGGCTCTGCGCGCCTTTTTCTCCTGAGGTAGAGCGGTGAAAATCAAACTAATCAGGGAATACATATTAATTGGCCCATCGTGGCAGGAAACACACACCAGTCATATGAGCCAATTGAAATTCAGTTAATTTCCCCTTCCCGTGCTCTGTATCGTTTCCTAAAGTCAGCCGCTGCACCCCCTTGCTCTGCTTTAGTGTTCAGCATCGTACGCTGACGCTTGCAGTGTTGGCATTAATCTAGTAGGCGATATGCAAGTCAGCATGCAAAGCCTTGTGTGTCTGCTACTTTCAGGGCTGCCTTGTCACCAAGTATTGGTCAACCACCAAAAACCAATGATGGCCACCATAGTAAAGAATGGAACGAATGCATTTACATTTAATCTGGGAAAGGTTATAGGAAGCAAATTATTAAAAACACCAAATGCTGAAAACAATAAACTGATTTATTTAAGTATAAAATGCACGCAGAAAATAAGAGCACAAAGTTAAACACGTTGGAAAATTTATAAAAAAGAATAATAATTGCAGTATGAATGTAGCTTAAATCACTTACTTCTCAAATAATTGTAAAAAAAAAAAAAAAATGTTTTTTAAAACTATGTATGTAAAAATGGTGCTGCCGTTACAGGTTTCTCACTCATTTTTACAAAATGCATTCAGTCTCCTCAGCAAACACAAATCTTTTCCACTGAATACACAACCACATGAATATAACAGAGGGCTAAGAGGCTGCCTGAGTTTTCGAACTTCATTTGTCATCATGAGAATTCTACCAAGAATCGTCAGCGTAAAACAGCCGCACAACTGCCTTTCTTTTAACACTGACCACATTCGCTTAAAGTCAGATTTAGTTAACGGCTTTCTTTCTGTGTTGTGGTTACATCTGAAAACTAAGCAATCCTGTCTTCTAGGCACAGAGAGCTGTTTACAGGTAATTTGCCTTATACAAGAGTAACAAAGTGCACTGCAGGGTTCAAAAGAGACGCAACCACTCATCACGTTCAAGTAGGTATGATGGTTCCAACTTAATTTGGAGCTAAGGGTGACCTAAATGTAGGGTCAAAGGGTATTTTCTGACATATGGCCAACAATAAAATAAATAGTGCACTTGGGGCAGGGGTCAAGTCCTAAAAGACTAAGGGCCCTATTACATTCTTAACGCAAAAACGCACGCTAAACGCGTGTTTTTTTTCATTAAGCGTTAAACGTTAACGCACGAAAATCACCGCTGGAATTGCATTCCTCACACATTTTTTCATCCGTCGGGAAATTGCGCTCGTAAAACCGACGCGCAAAAAGTACCGTTGCGCGCAGAAATCAGTGAGCACAATGTAATTTTTAACGCGAGTCCGTCATTTTTTTCGGACTGTGCACAACAGACGTACGTTTTGACGGAAGACAAGGTAGTAGCCGTCATTTTTGACGGATCTAGAAAAAAAGAAAAAAAAAAAAAACATGCACATCGACGTTTGTGAATCCGCAGTTTGGTACGGTCAGGTTGTTCCAATTTGCTGTTACCACCAGCTTTTCAAAGACATTAAAATTATACGCGCAAACATTGTCTGTTAAATTTTGCGCTAAGATTGTAATACCATGCGCGCACCAGCACACAAACGCATTTGCGCTCACAATGTTAAGTATAGGATGCGTGCACTAAATTGCGCTCGCAAAGGGTTCGCGCAGGCTCACCTCGCGTTAGACGTTAAAGCGCATTTTGTGCGCGAACATTGTAATACGACGTTCAGCGCAAAGGGTTTTGCCCCTCGCGTTAATGCGTTTTTGCGCACACGCACAATTGTGCACGAATAATGTAATAGGGCCTTACGTGTGGGAACTCGCCAGGATTTCTATCCCCTAATTAGCAATTATAATCTGAAACGTAACACAAACACACACTCAAATCGGATAGATTTATGTAGGTAATATGTAGATTCTGGCAAAAACACGTTAAGTCACAATACTTATTTGATTTAACAGGGAAAGATATGATTGATCAGATGAATTAAAGCTTTATAGTGTACGGGATCAATGGGAACGGAGTCCCTCTGCAAAAATAGTGGAGGAACTGCGTTCTCACACATTCCACCTGGACTTGACCCCTGACTTGGGTGTATTACAACCCCAGTCACAAATACCAGCAAAGACCACTAATTTTATAAAATTATATATTTTACAAATTATAATTATAGTTAAATGCATATTTCGGTTTGTCCTCTAGCACATTTTTGTGTGGAAGCTTAAGGTAAAAATGAATTTTAATCTTGGGAATAAGAGATTCTTCCAGTAGGATCTCCAACACCTATGCTGGAAACCATTAGTCTGTGAGCAGCACTCAAGTAACTGCTGGAAATCCGACTAAAATTGCAGCTTCTTAAAGAGAGGAAGAAAAAAAAAAAAAAAAGAGTAAGAAAGTAAGCGTAAAGTAGAAGTTTTTATTAATCTTTAGAATTAGCAAGAGACTCTACCGGTATGATCTCCAGCACCATGGTGGATACGGAGAATCTATTAGTCTGTGTGCAGCACTCAAGCAACTGTTGGAGATCCGACTAAAACTGCAGCTTCAAAGAGTAAGAAAGAAAGAGTAAGTAAGAAAGAGGGAATAAGAAAAAGAAAGAAAGAGTAAGAAAGAAAGAAAGAGTAAGAAAGGAAATGTAAAGAAGAAATTTTTATTAATATCTTTAGAATTAGCAAGAGACTCTGCCGGTAGGTTCTCCAGCACCATGGTGGATACTGAGAATCTATTAGTCTGTGTGCAGCACTCAAGCAACTGTTGGAGACCCTACTAACGTTGGAAAGAGATGGAGAAAGAAAGATTAAGAATGGAAGTGTAGCGCTGTGTTTAAAAAGACTGTTCTGCTGCATTTACTTGCAATGGCCACCAGAGGAAGACATAGACCATGCTAAGATTATGCTGGACAAACACAGAAAACATTGGGACTACATTTCCCGGCATGCTTTGGGGGCAGACACAGGAAGTGGGTGGGACACAGACACTTACATCCTGAGCCTCGTGGAGAGAGCTGGCAGAGTGAGCTGGGAGCTGAAAGGAGAAGGAAGCAGGCAGAGCTGTTATGGATCGTGACCAGGCCAGAGCGCAGGGGCTACCTCGCTGGTGCTGGGGGATCGGGACAGTGACCCTGCAGAGATCTGTCTATACCAAGCTGTGAGGTCTGAGGACAAGAAGCTGGTTCCAGCTGGAAGACCCCGAGTTAGGAGCACCGCAGATCGATCGGACAGGGAGAGCAGGCGGTGAGCTGGACATCTTGCAGCAGCTACAGAAAGGCAAGACAGCGGATCTGGTAGCCCAGATAATCCCAGCCAAGATCGAGCGGAGAGACGTCCTGGGTCGAGCGGAGCACCAAGTATCTGGCGGATGGGTGAGAGGCCTTCCAGGCCTTTGTGAAAATAGAAAAGCACGCTGCTGTTTGTTTCAAAAACCCACAGGGCCCCAACTTGACTAGTCGAAGATACCTCATAAGCAATTCACTGGCCAGTTGAATATTGTACCCGGGTACCATAACACACACACACACACACACACACACTTACATTCTGGGACATAACCTGTGCGGGACTCACTCCCCAACCTCAAGAAAGGGGGTTAAAGATATATTTTTCCTTTTCTTTTCCGCTGCGCGTTTCTCGAATTACGAAGCATTGTATTTCTTTTCCGCTGCGCGTTTCTCGAATTACGAAGCCTTGTATTTCTTTTCCGCTGCGCGTTTCCCGCATTACGAAGTACTGTAAATATATATGCGAGCACCGTGTTATTCATTATATGCCATTTATTCTAGTAAACTATATCATTTATAAAATCCAACGGTGCTGGAGTATATTTATTCCCTAGTGCGGGGAGACTGACCCGAGGTTCAATTTCAGCGGCTCCTCCGGGAGTGAGCGCTACAGAAGCTTAAGGTAAAAATCCTTTCGATCATAAATGAAGAAGAGATTCTGCCAGTAGGGTCTCCAGCACCGATGCTGGATACAGAGAAGCCATTAGTCTATGTGCAGCACTCAAGCAACTGCTGGAGATCCGACTAAAACTGCAGCTTCTTAGAGAAAGGAAGAAAGGAAACAAAGTAGAAATTCCTATTAATCTTCAGGATTTAGCAAGAGACTCTGCCATTGGGCTCTACAGCACCATGATGGATACATGATAGAATCCATTAGTCTGTACGCGGCACTCAAGCAACTGTTGGAGATCCTACTGAGACTATGTGCTGGAAATAGAGACCATCTGTCTGTATTCCGCATGCAAGCAGATGCTCGAGATCTGAAATCAGTGAGAGAGTGAGGAAGAGAGCAAGTAAATGTCTGGTAAAGAAAAATACTTTTTAATCGTTATATGTGCTGGGAGTTTCACCAGCAAAACATGTAGAAGACTATTTACTACCTGTCAACACATAGTTGGATGACATGCCAAATCACTAATCTGCACACCAGTTTCAGCTCATATAACTGATAAAATGCGGCCGTAAAAGCGTGAGTAGAATTCTGTATACAATAACCTCCCTCCAATCAGAGTATCATGCTTCCAATGTACCATATCATTGCCTTATTTTGTTATATGACTTTTTGCTGAGCTTTAGCTTTGTATTCATAGGTTACACTTTACATGTTCAGGACGCTCAGTTACAGGCACCACGTAATTAATGCTCAGCGGTGTAACCAAAATACGTGTCTTGCGAAAAAAAATTTTTATACCAGCTTTGCATAAACAATGTAGAAACATTGCAGCATATAAAAACGGTTGTTGGAAATAGAAAATTAAATTATAAATCATTGGAAACACAAAGATTCCATATCAAAAATCATACAGTCCCCCAGTTCCCAAATTTAGCAAAATATAAAAATATATTATTTCTTGTAGTTTCACTTTTTGCCCCAGAAATGTTCTTTTCTTTTCTGTGCCCGCTCTAAAATCTGAGATGCAAAAGAGCTTGAAGCTGCGGATCGGGCAGATATTTGCGAGAGCCTGTCATCTGGAAAAACAGAAGAAGCAACATTCACTTTGTTATTCAGACTGGCCCGACTGATATATTTACTAGAGATGTGCATTTGTTTCGGAAAAATTCAGAACTTGGAGTGAGATTCAATAATTCGTATTTCATAAGTACTTCCGAATAATGAATCGATACGATCCGAATTCGAAACGAAAAGGTATATAACAAATTTTAGTTTTACACGGTGTCATCATCATAAAAGAAAAATTTGAATAACTGATATCGACTATCGAATTTAAAATTAACTATCAAATTGATATCAACTATTGAATTGATCTTAACTTACAATACAAGTAATAGTCAGCAAAGGACTTAACGAAACAAATGAATTTTGTTTCACTGTTTAATTTGGCTCAAATACTAAAACTGTGACACAGCTTAAAATTTAACCCTAGCTTTTCATTTAACAGCAAAATTTGATTAATTGGGGTTTTATTTAGTGATCCAAAATTCAAATTGATATCCACTATCGAATTGATATATGAAATTTGAAATTTCAAAATCGACACCAAAACTCACCAAAACTCCATTCTCTCTTACAGCATACACAAGCAGATTACATTTCCTCTACTTTGCTGTCCCACCCAACCCTCCCCATCTACCCTCCCACCCAGGCCTGATCCATAACGTCAGGTCTCCTTTACAGCTGTTTCCACTTCTCTCTCTAATTACTCTTACTCAGCCCAACCTTCTTTTTCTACATTAAAAGTTTAATAATAAAAGCAGGAAACTATTAAATGAATTTCAGTTCCGTCAGTTCCGTCACCAGAGCACGAAGCCCACTTTACCTCTTCGGCCAACTGTGTCTGAATCCCCGTGCAGATTTCTCTTGTGTGAAGGACATGCTCTTGCTCCCCTTGCTTTGGTGAGATTTTCTGGACACAGCGTTTTTCTTGCCCTGCTCAGGCGGCTTATTGGGGTCATACTCTGCGCGGCTCTTCACGTTGCTGCTTCCTGCAAACACCTTGAAGTCGGACTTGCTGTAATCGAAGGGAGTGAAAGGGTTCGGGGCCTGAGGCTTCTTTTCTTCTGGAGGTTTGCTTCGCTTCTTATCCGACGCTACGGTCCTGTCTCCCGGCTCGCTGGCCACGCGCTTCTTATCCGACGCTACGGTCCTGTCTCCCGGCTCGCTGGCCACGCGCTTCTTATCTGACGTTACGGTCCTGTCTCCCGGCTCGCTGGCCACGCGCTTCTTATCCGACGCTACGGTCCTGTCTCCCGGCTCGCTGGCCACGCGCTTCTTATCCGACGCTACGGTCCTGTCTCCCGGCTCGCTGGCCACGCGCCCTCGCTTCTTGTTGTTATATTCATCCTTGGCCTGTTCTCGTGCAGACTTGATGTTCTCAGTCTTGGCTTTCAGGTTCTGTTTTTGCTGCTCCCTGGCAGCTCGCTCTTCGCGTTTCTTCTGCCTGGCTTCTTCCTTGGCTTTCGCTTCCTTCTCCTGCTGCGCCAGACTCACCAGCTTCCAGCGCTTACTGATCTCGAACATTTTAGTATTGGGATCCAGCTTGGCCGCCTGGGAAACGTGAGCCCCGCGATCCTCAGCCGGCAGGAACATGCGGAACGGGTTGTGAAAGGACTCCAGGATACTTCGTGCCTTCTGCTGTGCCAGGGAGATGCTCTGAGCCTCCTCCTCCGGCTCATTAAATATTGTGATGGTCGCCCTGGCCAGGATTTCAACTGGCGTCGCACTTGCAGGAGCATCTAGCTCATCATCATCTGAAAACAAAGTGCCTGTGGCCGTCGGCAAGGCTTCCACGTCGAGGTGATGATCCCCTGCGGGATGAGACGATGCATCATGGGGACCGAAAAGGACATTTTCCATTTTCTCGGGGTTAGGCATCGGCCCCTTCTTTTTACTGCTGAATTCAGACTTCAGTAGAGGCGTCTCCCGGCCCTGCTGTACCAACAGCGAGAGCTCGTTGATTTGTTGGCGCACGAGAGGTGGGACAGGATTACAGCAGGCGATGATCCCTTGCAGCTCTTTGGGTAACTCCTCGGAGATCTTCAGCAGCATGTGGTTTGGAAGCACATACCCAGTGCTCTCGTCCTCCTGCCGAGCCATCTTATCTCTCCACGCAAAGAGCAGACGGAAGGCGGCCAGCTGCTGCGTGTTCAGATGCCTCTTCTGTTTCTGGTAGAGCTCCAGGTAGGACTCATCCGTGAAGATGGGTTTGGAGAATTTCTTCAGGCAGAGGTCTCTGCTTCTCTGCCACACCAGCTGGAGAAGGATTTGCTGCCCGTTGGCCGAATTCAGGAGCTCGGTGCGCATTTTGTCGTAAATGTAAAGCAGGTAGTGCGTGTCGGCTCGGGCGTACTGGATCATTTCTTCCGGTAATGGGCGAATTCTCCAGTCGGCGAGCTGGAACCTCTTGTCGGACTCCACGCTGCAGTAAAGGCGGAGAAGATGGTCCAGAGAGTTCCTGCCCAGATTCAGGATGCGTGATGCTTGGTGTGTGTCAAACATGTTCACGACGTATAAACCAAAGTCTTTCTGGAGCCACTCGATGTCCGAATCTGCTCCGTGGAAAACCTTGATGATTGCCGGGTCTGTGAAGCTCTCGTTCAGGATGTACATGTCGCTGCGGAGTTCTAGCACATCGACAATGAAATCTTCAGTCCTCGTGGAGATCTGCATCAGGCAGGTCAGTCCCAGGAAGCTCCTGTAGCTGTGATGCTCCAAATCCACAGCAATCTCTGAGCACCGCAGCAGCTTCTCATTCAGCTCCACCAGCTGGTCCAGCGTGGTCACAAAGTGACACGGAACGTCTTGCAGCGGCAGGAATGGCTTCACCTCCTCCAGTAAGGTCTCTGCGGGCACAAAGTGATCCAATTCATACTTGTAGGGGTGTGCGAACATGTCCTCCTCGGTTTGCTTTAGCCTCTGCTGGTGGATAAAGTCAGCCAGGGCCGGGGGGGACGTCCAGATCCTCGGGGCGCTGCTCTCTGTCGAGCCGATTCTTAAGAATGTCTGGCAGAGGCCTCTGGGCATTGGGCTTCACGAAGATCTTGGGAATAAACGGGGTGTTGGAATTGTCGAGCCTTTCCTTGAATTTCATCTGCGGCCGCTGGATGTTCTTGGCGTGAAGCAGGCGGAAGGTTTCGCTTTTGCCCTTCTTGCTCAGGTCATTGCCCTTCCTATTCCAGCTGGAAATGATGGTCTTGGGAGCCTGCAGGCCGGCAGGGAGAATGGGCTGCTTGTTCCGGGCGACGCCAGTGACTTCATCGAGTAACATGCCCACTTTCTCCAGGACCGCATCGTTGGCATCCACCAGCAAATCAAACTTATCCTCCATCTCGCCGACTTTGCTGCGATCGCGGATGTGACTGCGGCAGCCGTGATACTGCATCACCTGACTCATACAGCCGAGCAGACGGTTCCCCTGCGAGTCACAGAAAGCACGGAATCCTGGGAAACTGCTGTAAAAGTCATATTCGTCCCCGGACTGAGGGAGGCCTGTTGAGGCTTTTGTTGCGGCCACGACCGTGCCAAGTGCATGCTTCACGAACGTGTCGATGTCGGGGTACCCGGGGATAGGCTCGCTGGGGGGCGGGAGGGAGGCCTCCATGCTCTCCAGATCCTGCATGGCCGCCCCGGGTGCCACCATCTTCCCGGAGTCTAGTCTACGGCTCTCCAGCCCAACCTTCTGGTCCTTTCCATGCAATCATCACCACATTCTTTCTAGCAATCAGCTTCACCTTCCCTCTGATCCCATCTGTCTCATTTACTCCCGTCCCTTAGATTGTAAGCGCACGGGATGTCTGGCTGAGCACTTGGTTAAAGTGCTGTATCTCCTAGACAAGCTATCCTGCGGGCAGGGTTGTCTTTTCCTTATGTATCATGTATGTCTCATGATTGTACCCCATTGTAAAGCGCTGCGGAACCTGTTAGCGCTTTATAAAAACTTCTTGTTACTACTACTACTACCACTAAATCGATCCAATACAAAATGAAATTAGTTACGGAATTCCGAAAACGAAATTTAAAAACGTAACTAAACAAATTTTTCAGCCATGCACATCCCTAATATTTAAAGCTCGAAACAAGAACAGAATTCTATTACAATCTTAACTGCCAAATTATGAGGTTGCTCATACAAGCCGTTAATTTGTGCCTCTATGCCACCCCTGTGCATCCCGAAGCCGTCATTCAAAGACATGTTCCAATAAAAATATGACTATGTAGGTTATTCACTAACCTTTGAAATCGCTACTGAATTGCACTGAACGGTGAATTTCACAGCAATTTGTTTATGGACAAACCTGTCGATTCACCAAATACAGGCGAATTGATAGTGAAATACAGTGCATTTTGCCCCAATTCGGCAGCACAGGAACAGTCCCATTGAGAACTACTGATTCGTCTATTCAGACCAAATTGGACTGAAGTTTCATTGAAATGCTTGGATTTTCGGTGTTTCAATTCGACAGGTTTAAACAGGCGAATCAAATAGGTTTCAATGTAATAAATGTTATATTTTTATAAGGGTTTTTTAAGACCATTTATTATTTTTCTTTTATGCAAAAACCCTTTTAAGTTTTTATTTTTTAAAAGACCTTTTTGTACTAAAGACTTTGAAATTATTTTTTAAAAGGACTTTATTATTTTGACACATTTTTATCGAGTTAAGCTCCAATTCGGAGAATAGGCGACTTCCTTATTATTTTTTTTCTTCTTTACTACTTCGGCAGAATTCAGCGGGGCAATTACCGTCTATATGTAAACTTCACAAGCCCCGTTGCAGTGCGCAATTTGCGGTTCCTACGCTATGCAAGTAGGCGCACGGAAAAGCCTCGGGGACTTTGAGGTTCAAGAGTCCCTGAGCCGAAGAGAAGGAGCTGTGTGCGGCGAAGGAGAAAATGTGAGTAAAATTGTCCAAAATTAAAAATTAATTGGGGAGGGGGGTGTCAGCAGCCTCTGCCCAATTATTTAAGGGAAAAAAAGGGGCACTCTACTTTTCAGTAGAGCGTTCCTTTAAGTTTCGGGTTGTTCAAAAGTATTCAGTAAGTGGACAGGGGATATTGGATTATTCACTGTCCCCTTAACTTGTTCAGCGCCGCAGAATCTGATTATAAGTATTCTAATAACAATAATAACTATAAAGAGAATAAACATATACCTTCAAAATCATCGCCAGGGTCATCACTTTGTGACGCTTTATAAAAAGCGGGAAATCCAAAGTCTCCTGAAAAGACAGGGTCAGGGAGGTGGAGGTATCAGATCAATAATAACAATAGTAAAGTCATGTGTCTCATACGGTATACCATAACCGGGAGGGTACGAGCTGCTTCCTAAATATATTCCACATAAAAAAAATAAAAAAAAGACAGCGTGCTCAAGGGTACAAAGAATCAATCCCACGGATTTATTAGGAGCAAAAAACAGGATAAAAATGCAACGTTTCGGCACTTAGGCCTTTTTAATCATGCTTGACTTCGCTTTTTATACCTCTTTGGACCTTCACAGCGTTTGTCTTGGGAAGTCCCGATAGCCGGAAATAGGGTTCTCCTTAGAGACGCTGTGCAATTGTGAGTCTTTTCTTAAATATATTCCACAGCAGGGGTCAGCAACCTTCGCGCACCAAGGGCACTACCATGTGCCTGTAGCTAAAACGGAGACGCCAAGGGGAAAAATTTGCATTCGCCAATCTCCCCTTAGCGTCCCTGTTTTCCCAATAGATTACGGGGCAGGCACTGAGTCCAGCAGCCAGCCATGTAGCGACGGCTAGGCTCCAGGATGCTCGGGGCAGTGCTAAAGCGTATGTATCCTCCATGGAGTCCATAGGACTCCATAGAGGCTTCTGCTGAGGGGTGACCTGCAAGATCTCTCGTCTAAGAAGATCCTGCAGGTTGACGGAGTGATCGCAGAGACAGACTGGGGACTTTTTCCTCCAGGATAGGGCCGCTGTCCTCGTCTTGGGATGAGAGGTGAGTATTTGATTTTTTGGGGGGGGTTCCGCAGAATCAGAATCAGTTAACACCAGCTCTGAGTTGTAGCAAACCTTTTTCGTTAGGACTTTGTGATCTTGCCGCTGATTACTCTCTGCTTACGCTTTGCGCTCCCCATGTTAAGCATAGAGCGCAAAGTACAGTAAGCTGGCTCTAAAAAGCGCTAATACCGAATCGCTAACGTTTTTTTTTTAACCCGTTAAGTGATCTTTGTGGCACCCTATCACCTCGATTAACCTAGCGCTAACTCTCATTTATGTGTGCGCTAGCGTTAACAAGGTGATAGAGCCCAAATGTTTTGGAACTACTCCCATGATGTAGTTTGGAGCATCTCCCACGATGCTCAGTCTCTCATTATGTTGGTGAAGACTCATGGGAAATGTAGTTCCCAAACACCTGGGGGGCCAAGGATGCTGACACTTGAACGAAGGGATAATGGCTTACGAAGATCTTTTCCCTTGTCAACTCCCTGTTAGGGCCCAGTATATTGTAAAAGACATTCATGTATGTGGGAAAGACACAAGTTAGTGACCCCAAATTCAGGAGGGAATTCTTAAACCTTGGAATGTGGTTCACAGCCTATTTTATTGATTCTGAATATATTACGGCTTATTTTCGTTTGAGCACCGAAACATTGCTATTAAATGCATGATCTGACAATCGTGAAGGAAAACACAACTAAATCAAGGATGCACTGGTAGGAAATGTTATTGTACCATTATGCTGAAACTCTGGGTCCCTCAGTGCTCCGTGGATACGACAGGATGGACTCCATCGTTGAGGTAAGGAAGCAGAAGGCCTTGGTATAGGTGACCCACTAGCAGGATTCGAATAAACCACGGAGGGTGGTCTATCGGGGACGCTTTTACTTGGCCACTCGTCCAGTCTTAAAGGAATAGGATCCACGGTTCTGACCCCGGCAGCCGGCGGAGACTGCGAACATATTTCCCCGTTCTAGAGTAAAAAGAGTAATAATGTAATGAAACAGCAACAGGTCTCTAAAAGTTCCACAAGTCATAACCTATAAACAATAAAAGAGAGAAAAGATAAAAGAAATTAGATAAAGAGTTAAAAAAATAAAATAGTTTAAATGAAGACAATAAAGGTTTAGCCTAGACTGTCACGAATACTAACACAATGATTAAAATGAGTGTCGGAGCCGCTATTGTTAAACACCAATAGCTGCTACTGCTTCTGAGTTTTCCTTTTTCCTTCTGGAAGCGCCCAACCTTCGCTGGTTATAATGACTACTGTGTATACGCCTTTATTTTTTCCTTCTACAGCTGATATTTCATGTTTTCCTGTCAAACTTACAAATACAGAATAATAATAAAAAGAAAGTAAAACACATCCCACTTATGTGCTATACTTTACTCAATCTTCAACAGCTCCTGCTGCAGGAGCCCAACATCGAGTATAGTCGATCTGGTCCATTTCTGGAGCAATGCAAAGGAATTTGGTTTAATGCAGACAAAATTAATTTGCATGTGGTCTCCTGAACATATTCCCAAAGTTACAGCACTCCGGACTTTGCAGCTCACGGAACTGTTCCCTGTGTCACACAGGGTTATTCAGAGAAATGTGAAAACCAGGAGAATTGGCGGGAGAATAGAACAATCTAGGAAATCAAACATTCTGTGTATCGTGTGGGTATAGATACACCAGTACCTTGCAGCTGTTTTTTTGCTATAGTGTCGATCGTACACCTATTGAATTTTCCCAATAGAACGATCTAGACCAAATAGCCGATTTGAAAAGGGAGATAAATGAGAGAATTTTTCTGGTTTGGCTATTTTGACCTAGAATTTTCACTTCTCCAGTCATTCTCCTGATTTTTCACCTTTCTCTGAATAACCCTGACAGAGTCACGGACAAATGCTGCAGTAGCAAAATTTGACCCGCAGGGGGAGCCCTCTGCCTGTCCAATGACTTTACTGTCGCTTATTGTTATGTAGCAATGCATAGGAGGATTCATGCTTAACATGGGGAGCGCAAAGTGTTAATCAGCGCTGGATTACAATGTCCCAGCGCTGATTACCGTCCGGCTCTGGTCAGCGAAAAATTAACCAGAGCCAGGACTTGGTGCTAACGGATTCCGCTTCTGCAAAATCCGTTAACACCAGCCTTAAAATATAAAAAACAGAATCACATACTCACCCTGTCCCGCGGTGAGGACTGCGGCTCCAACCGCCTCCTCCGGCCGGCGGGAGCAGGGAAAGACTGGGGGAAAAAGTCCCCCCAGTCTCTCCCTGCGTATCACTACACGAGGCGAAATCGGGCTGGTCATGTGACCGGCAGGGGGGGAACACAATGGAGTCCTATGGACTCCATCGACTGGATGATCGCAACTGCGTTCAGCGCTGCTGCGGGCTTCCCGGATATTGACGGGCGATAACAATGCAGGCAGTATTTTTTTGCGCCTGCATTGTAAGCTAGCGTTAAAAAGCGGGCGCAAGGGGGGAGAACTGCAGGCGCAGTTTTTCCTCCCTTGCGCCCACATTTTAACACGAAGATAGTAATAGAGCCCCTATTCTTTCCACCATGCAGCAGGTGTGTGTTTAAGGAATGTATAATAAAAAAATGTAACCCCCCCCCCCCACTTTGCATTTGATAGCATAATGTTTATAAGTGATTTACAGGTGGAGCACCCCTTACTCGGAATCCATGGGATAGCATTCTGGATTCTTCCAGATATCAAAATCCAGGAGAATCTGATGTTTTAGTGCAGTGTTTCTCAACTCCAATCCTCCTGTCCTCCTAACAGGCCAGGTTTGCAGATATCTGAAGCGCAGTACAGGTGATATGATTTGCTGCTCAGTGATTGCAGGATTCAGTCTGCATTTCCCCAAGGCGATCCTTAAAACCTGGCCTGTTAGGGGGACCTGAGGACTGGAGTTGAGAAACCCTGTATTTAGAGGATCACAGTGGGAGAGCCATGATCCCCTTCCTGCTGCAGCCGCCAGAATGTACACACATTCGGAATGCAGTGCGGTGTTGCCGAGTGGACATGCTGCTCAGATGCCACACCTGTCCGGAGTCCCCTTAATCCAAAAAAATACTAAGTTTTCCAGAATTCCAGGTAAGGAGCAGACAACCCGTATTATCGTTACTCGTTTATTTGTATTGCCATGAGTCACAACTGCTCATATCTTACACAATCTGAGTCTCGCCAGAGGTAGAATTATATGAAACCACAGAACGCTCTATAATGGTACTTTAATTTCAAAGTAAATGTGGTGTTATGAATAATAAAAAAGGTTAAACAAATCATTACCAAACTAAGAATAAAATAACCTGCAACTAAGACAAACAAATCAGGTTTAACCTATGACTCAGTAGTTTCAAATCAATTTACTTTTCTCGTGATTATTCAATGTCGATTTTGTGTATTTTTATGACATTAATGGTTTATTTGAAAAAAAGAGAGTTAATTTAGTGATTTTAAAGGAACACTACCACTAACATAAGCCACTGACACTACCACGAACACTAACATAAGCCTCTGATACTACCACGAACACTAACATAAGCCACAAACATAAGCCACAAACACTAATATAAGCCTCTGACACTACCATGAACACTAACATAAGCCTCTGACACTACCATGAACACTAACATAAGCCTCTGACACTACCATAAGCCACAAACACTAACATAAGCCTCTGACACTACCATAAGCCACAAACACTAACATAAGCCTCTGACACTACCACAAACACTAACATAAACCACAAACACTAACATAAGCCACAAACACTAACATAAGCCTCTGACACTACCACAAACACTAACATAAACCACAAACACTAACATAAGCCACAAACACTAATATAAGCCTCTGACACTACCACAAACACTAACATAAGCCACTAACAAACACTAATATAAAGCCACCGACACTACCACGAACACTAACATAAGCCTCTGATACTACCACGAACACTAACATAAGCCACAAACACTAATATAAGCCACTGACACTAGCATAAGCCACTGACACTACCATGAACACTAACATAAGCCTCTGACACTACCATAAGCCACAAACACTAACATAAGCCTCTGACACTACCACAAACACTAACATAAACCACAAACACTAACATAAGCCACAAACACTAACATAAGCCTCTGACACTACCACAAACACTAACATAAACCACAAACACTAACATAAGCCACAAACACTAATATAAGCCTCTGACACTACCACAAACACTAACATAAGCCACTAACAAACACTAATATAAAGCCACCGACACTACCACGAACACTAACATAAGCCTCTGATACTACCACGAACACTAACATAAGCCACAAACATAAGCCACAAACACTAATATAAGCCTCTGACACTACCATGAACACTAACATAAGCCTCTGACACTACCATGAACACTAACATAAGCCTCTGACACTACCATGAACACTAACATAAGCCTCTGACACTACCATAAGCCACAAACACTAATATAAGCCACTGACACTACCATGAACACTAACATAAGCCTCTGACACTACCACAAACACTAACAAACCACAAACACTAACATAAGCCACAAACACTAACATAAGCCACAAACACTAACATAAGCCTCTGACACTACCACAAACACTAACATAAGCCACTAACACAAACACTAATATAAGCCACTGACACTACCATGAACACTAACATAAGCCTCTGACACTACCACAAACACTAACATAAGCCACAAACATAAGCCACAAACACTAACATAAGCCACAAACACTAATATAAGCCTCTGACACTACCACAAACACTAACATAAGCCACTAACACAAACACTAATATAAAGCCACCGACACTACCATGAACACTAACATAAGCCACTGATACTGCCACTAACATAAGCCACTGCCACTACCATGAACACTAGCATAAGCCACTGACACTAGCATAAGCCACTAACACGAACACTAGCATAAACCACTAACACAAAACACTAATATAAGCCACTGACACTACCATGAACACTAACATAAGCCTCTGACATGAACACTAACATAAGCCACTGATACTGCCACTAACATAAACCACTGCCACTACCATGAACACTAGCATAAGCCACTGTCAAGAACACTAGCATAAGCCACTG